>JARHVA010004162.1:875000-1530000 GCA_037957365.1 Torreya grandis | reverse complement strand
ATGCACACCTATGTGAATTGGAACTTAATACTGAATTCCTATAGGAGGTACTGGTAATGTACTTTGTTCTATAGTATCAACCTGCTCAACAATGTTGAGTTATTTATATAATACATAGGAAGTTTCAAAACCAAAATGAAAAATGAAAAAATTAAACATGGATGGATTGAATATCCATTTTATTTCATCCATTATAATTTTTTTCATAGATTATAAAGCTATGAATTTAGATATGAGGGCCTCTAATTTAATCACCTTGCCTTTTGTAAAATTAATTAGTTTCAAAATGTCTTCACTAGTATTATATGCCATACCTTCTATTTATTCTTTGAATTTATCTAAAACAACTCCTAGTAATCCTTCAAAATTAGGCCTATTTACCAATTACACTATAGAGGTAATCACACCTATGACCCTCATATCCTTGATAGTTTCTATAGCTTATTTCTTGGCTCATAAAATATGCTATCAAAAATTTCATCTATTAGTGCTAATTGAAAGCACTATCTCTTATAGAAATCACATAATTCAAGTCCCACATAGCTTCCTATAAGGTCATTAGATTTAAATGATTATAAGAACTGTTTATTGCATAGGATACCAAAAAATTAAGCCTCTTTTATACTTAATTTAATTAGTTCTATAATGTTAACACCCTTACCCAATGAGGTTGGGACTCACCTCTTGAATTCCTTATTATGTTCATGACGTTATACAACTTATTTATTTCACTATAAACATTATATACTATTTCTCTTAGATCCTAAATAATACTTATCTAGAATCCAATTCTCTTCATGAATGTGCATGTCACCCTGGTGAATCACTTCCCATAACACTGAATAATTTGTGTAATCATTGTTGAATGTTTTTGGATTGAAGATGGTATCCTTGTACTCTTTTGAATCTTTAATAGTGAATCTAGTAGGACTCCTTGGAATGTCCTAGCTGAGGATGACATTGCTAATTGACTATTTTTTTAAAGTTCTAGTTTTCAATTTAGCATCTTAGTTGTTATGTATGCACTATATGATTACAATGTAGGTATCTAGGTTTTGGTAAAGTAGAAGTAAGTGAGATTGAAGTTAGTTCTTGATCAATGAGCATGTCATTTTTTCTTAATTCATTGGTATATCTTTGGCATTCAATTTTGGTTCTTACACTATTAATTTCTAACATCTATATCATGTTTTGTTCATTCAATTCAAAATTTTCCACTTCATTTGGTAGCTATTCCATGTAGGCAATATTGATTTTTTAGAAAGAGAACCACATATTTTCCTTTTTCCAAGTATCATTTCATCACTTATTTTGCTTTTATCTACCTATGCCACAAAGGATTTCAATAGTCAGGAGTCAAGATATTATGTTAAAACACTATTTGAAATTTGGAAAGATCTCCTAAACAAATTTTTGTTGCTTACCAAAATGAGTCAACAAAAAAATTTATAAACAATTTCATTGAAGTATAATTTATCCAAAGACCAAAATGCTGAAGACCAAAATATTGAACAATTTCTTTGAAGAAAAAGTCCCAAACAATTTCACTGAAGACCAATTTCATACTAAATAATTATGTCAAAGAGTTTCCCTAAATAATTTCATCTATGACCAAATATGAAGACCATAATCCCTAAATATTAACTCTAAATTATTTCTCCAAAAACTAAATATCAAAAGGCAATATTTTTAAAAACTTGGTTCGCAAAGATAAAATGATGAAGACACTAATACATGGTGATTAAAGTTGTGATGGCCCAACATGCAAATAAAATCTTTGAACAAGAGTTATGAACAAAAACTCTAAAAATTAAATTCATGCCAAGGTTCATATAGGTATGAAGTGCTTAAGATTTCCAAATATAGGATTCCAAATAAAAATTTTGAAGACCAAATTATACTAATCTTAAACTTTCATAAATTATGCATCTACCAAAAAAATGTTCATATACATAACTCATGAAGGGTATTAACAGGTTATTCTAAATAAATAAGACATGTTCATATATTTACCGAATAATGAAGTTAGCTAAAACATAAAGATTTCTTTTTTTAGAAGACTTTTAAGATAGGCCTAAACCTTTTCAATAATAAAGTGGGTCCCTATTCTAAAAAATAATGGGGGTATGTTAGGTAAAACATATGGAAACTTTCCTAAGTATTTGAGAACCTAGAACACTTTGTTAACAATTCTAAATAAAACATATACCACTTCATAAAAGAATAATAGAATTAGACACATAAAAGAGACTCCTAAAAAACACATATAACATAATTTCCTTACTCATATATTAGATCTATGTGTGAAGAAGTGAATTATTTTTACCCTTATTGTAAGGATTATCATACACTTGGGATAAATGTATATTTCATTTTGGTTTATAAGAAAACATATTTAAAACTAGGAAGCTCTGGAATTACTCTACTACCATACATATGTCCATATCCCCAATAAAGGTACCTTTGGTTCCTTATCTTTTCTCTTTATATACTCTTCAATGATACATGATACATTGATCTTATTTCATAATTTGAGCCTTTGATCACTTTTAAATTTTCTATAGGTTTAATAGATCTTTCTTTTTAGGATGCCTTGATCCATATATGTGTGTGTGTGTGTGTGTGTGTGTGTGTGTGTGTGTGTGTGTGTGTGTGTGTGTGTGTGTGTGTGTGTGTGTGTGTGTGTGTGTGTGTGTGTGTGTGTGTGTGTGTATTACTTAGAAGAGGGAGAGCATAAACCACAGTGAGCTAGTATATATAAAAGCATAATTTTTACTAGATTATCCCTGTTAGCTATATGTTTCTCTTAATTTCTACTCATTTTTTTATTTTGGAAGAAGATAAGAAACTAGTAATAAGGGTGTGGTATAAATACCTAGTTGTTCATCTATGCATAATCTAGATTAGTATGGAGAGATCCTCTTTATATTGGAAGAAATAACTTGTAGATAAGAAAACACTAAAATAAGGGTTGTTAGCAAGAGATTTAGGTGGACTGCCTAACATGAGATCGATCCAAGAAGTGTGATCTTGATAAGAGGTTGCCAATCCATTCTTTGGTAATAATTAATTTATAAATGATAAAATACATATACTTGAATTAAATAATATAAATTACTAAAATGAAATACAAGAAGTAGATGAATGTTTGATAGAGAAAATGATTAAATATAGTAAAAGTGGGTTAAAATGAATGCTCAAATAGATCAGGTCAAGTTTAGAAAGCCAAGCACAAGTCTGTGAATAATTAGGGACTTAGAAACTTAGATTTTATTGGGGGTAAGGGGTTATAAATAAATTTCTATTATTTCATGACATAGTGACTTTCAATGGTTACGATGACTATTGATAGTTAGGATAATTATTAGTGGTTGGGTAATAATCAATTGTTGGGGGTGATTGTCAATGGTTGGGTTGATCATCAGTGATTTCCTATAGAATTTTGAGGGTGTTAAAAAAGAGTTACATAATGGGTGATTGATTAGATATGGGTTTAGTTAAGGGTCTATTTAAGGATAGGGAGGTTAGAAGATAAGTGTAGTAGATTTAATTTAGGCCTAAAATTTATAAACCAAATAGAAATAAACATAAATTATACTTATTATTTACCAAATGGTTGATGATTGATGGCTAGATTAATTTTGGTAGAGTAACAATACTTTACCTTGAGAGCAATTTTGGCAGAGGTTCATATCTCTATTGCCATCACTGAATTATTGGAAGAAGATTGGTTGGCTGGATAGAAGCTTAAATACCTATGTGTGAGAATAATTTTGATGGTCCATTTCACCTCCTACTCCCTTTTATAGTCAAAGAGAGATGGAGGATAGAAGGTTCCCTAGTAGGTTGGTTTATTGATTTTAATGCTTGGGAGTTTATTAGCACCATATAAGGTGAACATATCTAATTATGCATCATTAGCTCACACATAGATGGTGATGTGTTATAAGGATGAGGACCTAACCATTGATGGTCAAGCTAACCATCGATGGTTAAGTTGACCATCGATGGTTAAGCTGACCATCAATGGTCAATTGTTTGAAGGAAATAGGGGGCAAGGTGAGTTAAAAGGGTTGGGTTAAGGTTAAGTTAATAATTTTTTGGGTTTAGTTAGCTAAGTAGCTAATTAGAACCAAGGTTTGATAGGTTGGTCAGTGGGTCAAGAAGGATTAGGTGGTTCCTACAGTATCTTAAGGCATTTTGACATCTAAAACCATCATGTATGGTTTTCTAGTGTCTACATTTTCCCCTTTTTTATTATGTAGCTTTGAATCAACAAACTACAAAACAAAAATAGATTATTTATTCGAAGGTTTAGTTACCTCAAGTATGGGAGGAGGTGCTCCCCCTCAAATTAGGAGTCTATGAAGTGAAATTAAAGTCAAGTTAGAGTTTTATAAGTGATTTATGGTGAGTCATAAGGTTGGAGACAAAATGGATGGTTAGGTATATTAAATGCAAACATGCACACAAAATATGACTAAGTGTGATATCTAAGATCACACATAGACTAAGGTTACCAATTTTGGTAAAAATAAGGTTAGTTCTAGAAGGACAAATGATAGGGTAACTAGTCCACAATGTTAATCATAGATAATCAGGTTATTCTTATCAAGTTTCCTAGGTAGGGTTGATGTTTTCATAGGTATTCGAGGTAATAAGTGCTCCCTTGAAAAACATAAGTAGTCTAGTTGTGCACTTGGTAGTGTCAATTTCAAATGTTTAACATGTAAATATTGGTCAATGTGGTTAAAAATGCCAAGCAAGGTTATCTCAGAATATATGATTATTTAGTTAGAGAAGGGTAATCTCCAAAATTTTAGGTTTTGGTTTAGGGGAGAAGGGTAATCTCCAAAAATTTTGCACCTAGGTATGTGTGCCTAAAAAAAATTTAAATGTGGGCTCTCCTAATTTTTTATCATTAGGGGTTACAGGGTCAAATTTTGATGGTCACGGTGACCATTGATGGTCAAGAGAAAACCCTAAAAATCCAAAGGATAAAAAGTAAAAATGAAATTTCATTTTAACTTTACATAATTTTACCTCTGAGCTTTCCATAGGCAATAGTAGTGCAGGTCAAGGGGGCCAATGAATAGGTAGGCATCCTAGGAGGATAGACACCATATGGTAGTGGTAGTGTAGGTGTAGGAGGGGCTAGTGGTAGTGGTACCCCAGGGGCATGATATATAATATGATGTATAGGTATAGATTTACATTATTTTTATATTAGCCTGCATACTGATGTAACAAGATGTACATGTTTTGAGAGAGAGATTTATATATTATTACATGTATTATTTATGATGGATATGATATATATGATGATTTTTATGATGTTCATGATAATATGTTGTATGTTCCTAGTTCATGATTTTAGTTTTGATGAATTATGCTTTATGCTTATGAGATGTGGACTTAGTAGCTTTAGGCATGTGATGATTATGGATGATATTTAATTTATGAATATGATGTTTATGATTTATGGATGGTTTGATTATGGTTATTGATGGGATTAATGATATGATGCTATGATTATTTCATTTATTTGATTTATGGATGTAATGATGTGTATGGTTATGATGCCAACACATAAAGTAAGTTAGATACTGAATGTGGGAAAAGATATGAGAATCATGAGACATATGTTTTATTGAACCAATGATAAGAGGGTAATAAAAATAGCATGATGCATTTTCATTGGTAAGGACAAAACAAAAAATTGAATTTAGATTGGCTTAAGGAAGCTAGGCCTTTCAAATGCTTCACAATAGCATGCTTCAGTTGATAAACACGTCTCTTGATCACATTGTGTCAAATAAGCTCATAATCCCTTGATTTATATATGGTATAAGGGGGAGGTAGGTGGTAGGTGAAAGGTAAATGGGTGATAGGTATGGTAACATTATGTGGGTTATTTTTTCCCTTCTATAGGTGACATAAGAAAAATATTAGACAAGTTAATGTCTTCATGCTAGGTGTAGACTAATTGATGTGAGAATTCTGCTAATGCTAGATTGAAAAGCTGATTATAGATTTATTGGGATAGCTTATGTTTATTTTGATATAGGGTATTTTTTTAAATGTTTTATAGGTAATTTTTTGGGAATCTTATAGATGAAAAAAAGCTTTGAATGATTTATTTTCACCCATTTGACTTAGCCATCCTTCAAGGGAGTGGTCTAGGTTTGGGTTTGTATATTTTGGTAGCTATCCTTCAAGGGATTAGTTTTTAATACAAGAGACATGTGATCCAAGTGATATTTTGGTATCTAAAAATGTTTTAATGCTAGGTTTAGACATGGAATTGTCTGTATAGGTTTAGAGTTTTACCTTTATGAGGGTAAAAATTTAACACAAGAGGTTAATGATAGGTGAAATGTGTAGTTTTGAGAGATAATGATCATGGGGTTCCATTTGATTAGAGATGAAAGTAACCATGAGAACTATGTTATGGGTAGACTATGTTACCCACATTTATTATTAGGCTATAATTGTGATGATCAATCACATGGTTTTATTTTGTAACCAATTTTCCTAAAAAGGGATAGTGATAGGTAAGTTAAGGTGAAAATATCATAAGTACAGGGATGATCTTAAGTTGGACACAAGAAGGTGAGTTTCATCCTTGGTTAACAAAATAAAGGATGTAGATGTGAAACATTGAGAGGATCAAGTTCTATTTTGCCTTTGAGAGAGGACAAATGATAATATCATGATCCATACTTATGGGTTATGATGTAGGGTCTAAACTAATTGAAAGCAAACTTGCCTCTTTTGATTTTCTCTAGATTGGCTACATATTTATTTTCCTTTAGCATGAGGTCTCCAATATTGAATTCTAATTATTTAAAGTGTTTATTATAGTAATGCTTGATTCATTCTTGATAGACATGAAGATGGTTAAGCTCTACAAGGTGATGTTCATCAAGTAGCTCAAGTTCAGATAGACATTATTGATGATAGTCACTATTAGAAATGATGTCTTATAAATATATGTAAAGGGAAGGAATCTAGACTTTGAGAGGCAAGACTACCTTTACTTTGAAGACTAGAGAGAAAGGGGTAGCACTTGTAGAGGTTTTAATGTTAGTGAGATAGGCCCTTAAATCAAAGGGATGTGCAAATACCAATCCCAACTTGAAGCACTAACTACTTTGGTTAACATTTTATTTAGGGTTATGTTATAGGAATCCACCTATTTATTTGCTTATGGATGGTAAGATGAGGAAAAGCTTAACTTGATGCTAAATGTGTTGCAAAGACCTTGAACTTTCTTTTTTTTCAAATATTTTCCATTATTGGTGATGATCTTATGGGGAACATAGAAATGATAGATGATATGATGGTTGATGAAGTCAGCTATATTATTAGCTTTGGTTGGGATGAGAGGAATAACTTCCTCCCATTTGGTTAAATACTTGATGATGGTGATGATGGATTTGTGTCATTATGAGTAATGAGGATTGATTTCCCTAATGGGATAGAGTCCCCATTGTGAGAAGGGCCAATAGTCTTTAGATACTTAAAGGCCATGGGCAAGTACATGATGTAAATTAACATGTTGTTGATATTTAACACACTTATTTACATAATCATATTAGTCGTAGTTGAGGGTGGGCCAATAATATTGAAGGCAAAGGATATCTTTAGAAATTACTAAACCACTAAAGTGTCCCCCATATATTTTATCATGCATTTCCCTGATAGCATGGGAATCTTCATGACTATGTAGATAATGGAGGAGGACATCAAAGTTATGCTTGTAGAGGATTACCCTTAGTATGGTATAATGATAGGTACTATGAACAAAGGATATTATGGCATTATTAGAGAGGTTGGGAGGAATGATGTCAAAGTTGAGGTAGTTGCAGGTTTTGTCATACCATATGTCTGATGGAGATACTTCCACACTAAAAATGGTAGGAAGGTCAGAAGGATATAAGAGGGTGTGATAAAATGGTGGATGGTAACAAAGATTTTAGAATTATTAGGTTAAGATGGGATTTGGGAAGCAAGTGGAAATCCATTGTATCGACAAACTTATTGGTAGATCATAGAATAGACTAGATAAGGTAATGATCAAATGATGATAAGAGTACATCTACTAGTAGTTTTTACTTTTGCAAGGCATCATTCTTACATTGATAAGATATGTTGACCTGATTGACCACAAGTTGGGAATCACCAAAGACACTAATGGTCTTAATTTATAAGGCTATAGTGGTTTGGATACCTATCACAAGGAATTCATACTCAACCACATTATTGGTGCACTCAAAATCAATTTCGAAGGAAAGGTTAAGAGGTTCACCATTAAGGGGAATGAGAATAACTATGGCATCCCCACTATACTAGCATTTAGAGCCATCGAAGAACATGGTTATTTGGTATGTGGGGTCCTCTTGAGAAAGATTCATGATGGAATCATCTGGAAATGCAAGAGGAAGTGGTTGTTTATTTTGTTAATTAGCTTTATTGAATTAGTTGGCAATGAATTTCCCTTGAATAGAATTTTAATGGAGGAACTCTAGGTCAAACTTAGCTAAAAACATGAGCCACTTAGCTATACACTAGTTTTGGTATGCTTTAGAGTGCATCTACTTGAGTGGGTCAGTGTTAGTGATGACAAAGGTTTGGTGGTTGAGAAGGTAATGATGAATTTTGGAAACCACAAAGACCAAGGTGAGGCAAAGTTTCTCATAATTGGTGTACTAAGTGTCATACTCTATAAGTGTTTTACTTATGTAATATACAACTTACTATTTGTTTTGTTCATCATGGTGATCAAGAATTTACCATAAGGAATGGTTAGTGGTGAAAATGTAAAGGTATAAGGGTTGGTCCTATTTAGGATACATATGGTGAAAGGGTTGACATCTATCTTGAGAAGATGAAATATAAAATATTTATCTTTCTTGAGAAGATGGTGAAAGGGTTGACATCTATATGATAATTGAGAGATGAAGTGATGGATGGGTTGGATATTACCCTATAGGTTATGGATTTTATTGTGGTGGGTTGGAGGTGAAATCTCCAAAACTTCTCTAATTTTGGTATGGTATACTTCAATTCCTCAAAGAGAGATGATAAAGCAAGGAATCTTCTTAGATAGGACCCCAAAATGGATTTTTGGGGGTTGAGTCTGACATGGACATGGGTTAGGCATTTTAATATGATGGTGAGAATATCTAGGTGATCCTTGTGATGTTTGGATTTCCCAAGGAGGTCATCTACATAGTCATCGAAGATTTTATGGATGAGATCATCAAATATGTAGGTCGTTACACACTGATAGGTTACTTTAGCATTCTTTAGACCAAATGACATGACCCAGTAGTAGAAGGTTCCCCATAGGGTGATGAAATAAGTTTTATGTTGATCCTTGGTGCCAATGTATATTTTATTATATCCCAAGAAACTATTTATAAGAGATAACATCTCATGGCTAGCTGTAAGATCAACAAGTTGGTTAATGCTAGGCAAAGGAAAGTCATCCTTCAGGTAAGCAAGGTGAGGTCACAAAAGTTGATATAAAGTCAAAGTCATCCTATGGGTTTGGTATGGGAACAATGTTATAAACCCATTGAGGATAATGAATGGGTTGGATGAATTCGATAGACAAGAGATGTTGAAGATATTCTTTGACTAAGAGGGTGATGTGAGGGTGCATCCTGCAAAGCTTTTGACGAATAGGTTTAGCATCAAGATGGGTGATAATGTTGTAGAGGGAAATAAAAGTGTCAATTATGGGCATATCTTGATAGGACCAAGTAAATTCTATATTTTGGTCATAAAGGAAAGAATGGTAATCTTTTTGCTCTATGGAATCTAAGGATTGACCAATTTTAACAATGCAAGCGTTATCCTAAGTACCCAAGTTGACATCGATAGTGTATTAATTTAACATGGCTTATCTCTTAGGAGGAAGGGATTTATAGATGGAAGAATCTTTTTCATTTATTTAGGTGAGAATGGAATCATCATCTTGACATTAGATGGTGTTGATGGCAGGAGAATCCTTTTTTACCATTTTAGAATGAATGAGAGGAAGGGTTTTTTTTTGGCTACCCTTTTGATAAGTTAGGGTTTCTAAAATAATGGTTTGATAAAAAAACATTAAGAGGGATGATATCAAAATACTTAAATTTTGAAGGAGATGGTATTGGTGAATATGAGATGTTTTCCTCAATGGTTGTGATGGGTTTTGATGAATCAGTGGGTTCTTCAGGTGGTATGAACCCAAGGCCAAATAGCTCATGAGGTTTTTGATTTTTGATAAAAAGGTAACTCATGAGGCCCATGTTCATAACATTTGACACCAAATCCCTTCTTGTCACACCTATGAAGGTATAATTTGGTAAATTTGAGTTTGTCAAGATAGGATAAGTCAAAGTTAAATGGTCAGGTGGTAGAGGATCAGTGGAAGCAAGAAGTGGATGATCAAATCCCCTATATATTAAGTTGGTGTGATGGTTTTGAGGCCCAAAAGGGATTATTGTTTATGATTTTTGGGTCATAACTAGGATCATAGTCAAGGCTCCCATACTTGTATGGAGTAGGGAAAGCATCTAAGGCTAAAATATGATATTCCCCTAGTGAGAGATGTTAGAATGTGGGCTCTTAGGGATCTTCTATGGGTATCTAAGAAGAAGGGATGGATGAGCTAGTTTAATATTATTCAATGGTATGGGTGGACTAGTTGTTGGTTGGTGGTGAGGTGGATGATGGAGGAAGAAGAACATCATTGGGTCGATATTCATATTACATGATGCAAAAGGATTAGGCTCAGCTCTTCTAGTAACAACCTGACCTTCATGTTCAAATTAGACATATCAGTGTAACATAGATGGGACAAAACTCATGGCACATATCCAAGATTATAAAATTAATATTTTCTATTGGTAATCACATTCTACAATGTAAAAGAGTTTTGGAATTTTACAAGGTCCCAAGTGGATGTGGAGGATGACTATCTACAAGGTAGTAGCCATAATATCATTGAAAGAGTAGAGGACTGTTATAGTTTTTAATATGATATTATTAGGAAATTTAAGTTGGTTATAAGCATGGGAGGAGATAATGTTAATGATATATCATCCATCATACATCACCCCTTTGATGTGGGTTTAGTTGATGTATGTAGTGATGAAGAGGGGAGGATTAGGATCTTCAGAATGGATAGAAGGTATTTCTAAATCTTGAAAGGTGATGAAGGTAAAAATTTGAAGGTCTCCCACAAAGGATGAAAAAGGTTGAGGGTCTTCTAGTTGATCCTCTATTGATTTTAGGGCATCTATCAATGTTTGGTGGTGATGGGGTGAGGTATTGTCTTAGATGGTTAATTTGGTTCCTCCTCACCCTTAAATGAGAGTGGAGGAATAGGTAAATGTTGGATGGATTGAGTTGGTGGTTGGGTTGGTGATGGGCTCAAGGGAGGCTCATCTAATAATAGATAATCCTCATCCCATAACCTATGGATAAATATTTTGATAGCTTTGTAGTTATCTATATTGTGTCTAGGAATCCTATGGTATAAATATATCAAATTCTCATTGAACCGTGATGGATTAGGATGTGAAGGGTATAAAGGTTTGATGGGTGGTAGGGTTAAGGAAGAGGCTTGAAACAACATTTGTTGAATTGTTAAATAATATTCCATCAAAGACATTAAGGGTATTGGTTTTTTGGTCTTATGAGTGGGAGCCTTCCTAGGAGTAGGCTTCACCAAAAAAATTTTATGTGGTGGAATGGTTTTGGTAGGTGTTTTTGGTTGGGATTTCTTGGTTGGTTTGGAGGTGGAAGATTTAGAGGTGGATGATGAGGGTTTGGTGATAGGTGGGAAGGTAGAGGTGGATAGGTTAGTTAATAATGATGGAGATTTTGATGTTTTGGTGGAGGTAGGTGTAGGTAGAGAAAAAGGAGAAGGTTTTCTAGATGAGGAATAGGTAGTTGTAGGAGGTTTCATATTCCTGGTAGAAGGATGAGATTCTAGGATGGTAAAAGGATGGGATCCTAAGATAGATGGTAAGAGGGAAGGAGGTGGTATAGCTTTGGTTTGAGGTGGGAGTTTAGGTGGTTCCACCTTCCTAGTTGGTTTGGTTGGGGTTTTATTTGGTTCACTAGATGGGTTTAAGTCCAACTTAAAATATGGGTGAGCAAGGTTAGGTGTAGGGAGTATTCCTATATTCTTGATGGGTTTGGTTAGAGAAGTGTAAGGTGATTTGACAATTTTAGATGAAGGTGGGTTGGATTGTTCTGTTATGGTTTTAGATAAAGAAGTGTTTGAGGATGGGGTTGAGGTAATCATAGGTTTGATGGTGGATATAAGTGAGGTTGAAGGTTTAGGTTTGTTTTGGTAAGGGAGGTAAAGATGATGCCAAAAGATGGCTCTATCTAGGTTAGAATGTGAGGTAAACTCTAGACTTTGGACCAATATAGAAAATGATTTGTAGACAACTTTGATTCCTTGGTCATTGGTCTCAAAGGTTAAGTGCATGGGTTGATGTGTGGTAATGGTTTCTTCACCTATGTTCTTGATGTAATTTTCCAAGGTTCATGAGGATTTTTCCTCCGTGGAATGTGTAGGTAAGGTGATCTCTTCTTTTGGGATGGTTTCTAAGGAGATAATGGGTGGTTCTAGGATAGGGGAGGAAGGTCTTATGGCCTCAAGTAAATGGACATATATGGTGAAGGGACATATATGGTTGTTTCCTTTATTTATGTGTTTAAAGGAATGGAGGGTAATTCAACCACTTCAATAGGTGGATTAGGTGAAAAGGTGGTTGAAGCAATGGTTTCCTCCTTTGGTATTTCCATTAAAGGAGATGTGGATAGGTCCATAGTCTCATTGAGCAAAGAAAAAGGGGTGATTGTTTCTTCTATTTAGATGTCCAAAGGAATAGAAGGAAATTCCACCACTTCAATTAGTATAATGTAGGAATAGGTAGTTGAGGTAATGGTTTCCTCAATAATAGGCTTACTAATAATGACATTAACCATATGCACCTCATGAGCATGAGATGATTCTAATTTATAATCATCCTATTTGGTAGAATGGGCATGGTTGGGAGAAGGTTTATGAAAGATGTTAAGGTATTGATTTGGAGGTGCATTTGGATTATAAAACACAAGTTATCCTTTATCAATCATGTTTTGGACAATGGTCTTAAAAGTGTTGCACCTACTAACATCATCTACAATGACGTGGTGGAATCACATAGATCATTGTCATTGTACCAATCAGGTGTAGGGAAAGAAGCATCAAAATATTAGGGAGATTTTATGGGAGGAAGTTGTATGATGTTTGATTTGAGTGATTTATCCAAAATTGAAGAAATATTCCCCTATCTGAGCATATTAAAACTCAATTTTGATTTTGGTTTGGTTGGTTGGAGGGATTATATGAGTTGGTTAGATTGGGTTGGTTGATAGTTGGTGGTGGAGAATTTTTAAGAACAATCAATTTAGTGGATATCTTTGGTTTAGGATGGTTAGATTGATTAGTGTTTTTGGTTGAGGAAGGATCATTAGATTTAAATCTATAATTTATGTTCCACAGTTTCAATTTTCCCTCATCAATGGCCCTAATTTCCAATTTTTGTGCCATGGTAAAAGCCTCATTAAAAGTTCTAAAAGTTTGAACTTAAAGAGTGGGGTAAATATGTTTGTCACAACTTTGAGAGAAGATTTAAATCAAATTAGGTTGGGATAAAGAGAAATTAATTTGGTAGATAAGACTTCTCCATCTAGTTATGAAATCGACAATTGATTCGTCATCAAATTACCTAATGGAGTAAAGGTCAGTAATAGAGACCATTTTAGATATATGGATTGAGAAATAATATAAAAAAACTTGGGGAAGTTATGAAAAGGAAGAGATGGAGTGTTTGGTAATATCAATATAATAATATAGGGATGGCCAAGATAAGGACATGGGAAAGGTTTGAAGAAGAAGAACATCATCATATGCAATCAAATAACAAGAATGGAAAAATGCTCTTAAGTGTTGTTGAGGGTCCACTTTTCTTTGGAACTTGGAAAAATTAGGTAGTTACCATTGAGGATGATAAGATAAAATAGGTATGGATGGATAGGTTCATTGCATATTTGATCATAAGATAAAAGTTTATGAGCCCTAGAGATAAATGACTCTAGGTTGGTCATTTTGTACATTAACATTTTAACCAAATATATTTGAGGTTGGTAAGATTCATAATTTTATTTTAAGTTTGGTTGAGGTTGGGTGGAAATAATAAATGGATAAGTAGTATATGGTTGAGAAGATACCACATATTGATATGTGGTCATTGGAGGTTGGGATGGTACCACATAAGGGTTGATGGGTACAAAAGTTTAAGTAGAAGTTATTATGTATCTGTTGATGTTTAAAATTGCACTTTGTTTTAGACACCAACAATGGGAAGTTTCAAGATGTGGGACATGCAACTTGAAACAACCTCCAATTTTTTAAGAAGCTGGTCTCTTCTTTATATCAAGTGTTGGGGGAAAAGGGATGGGAATTTAAACAAAAATGCAAATGTAAAGAAAGAAAATCTAACTATGCCAATGCGCCTGAATGTAATTCAACCTTAATCTTGAGCACAGTGAAACTATATGTAGGATTCATTTACATTTAAGAGAAAACAAGTGCATGATCCATGTAAAAGATTGAAATAATAGAAATAGAGGCTCACAGCATAGACTTCTTTTGCTAAAATATAAAAATGTCAATAAAGGCATAGGGTTCAATCTTCTTAATCAAAATTTCTGATCACATAAGAGGCACATAAACACGTATAGTTATGTAAACCTTCCAACTCAAGAAAATGAGACAAGAAAATGACATTCCTAATCACAGTTTTAGAAAATCTATAGTCTAGACTACTTTTGCAAATGACACAGATAATATCAACAAATGCATAGGGTTTAATTTCCTTATTTGAATCTTTCAGTCATACAAAAGGAACAGAAACACGTATAGTTATATAAACCTTTCAACTCAAGAAAATGAGACAAAAGCAAATGATATTACTTAGCCACATCTGTAAAAAGTCTAAAACTTGTTACAATAATTATATATTCAGAAATTCTCCCTTTTCATATCTTCTTCCTCCTCTTTATAGCCTCAGATGCCTCATTCCATCACCTCATTTCCCGCGTAATACTATTCTACCTTTTACTCATAGGGGACAAATAAACGGTGCTTTCAATGTTTTTCGGCCCCAAAAATCTACCTGGTGAACTATTCCATCTACTAGAAATAACTCTTACTGAGTTTCCCTCCAGATTAATCATGCATTCCCAAATTTATGGGCCAAACTAAACTCTAACTGAGCTGGTAGTGTCTATACATGACTCTCTGCTCTATTAAATCAGAAGACGACACTTAGTCAATTCCCTAAAAATCTTCTTATTTCTTAAGAGATATTGGAAGATGACACTTGGCACTTTCTACCTAATTTATCAAAGACACATGGCACTTTCCACTTTCCCTATATCCTGCTCAAGAATGCTCCACCTTTGACACCTATCGCAATCCATTTCTTTGATACTTAGCAATTTCAAAAAAATAAGACTCACTGCATTCCTTTCCCAAGAAACCTCTAAAAGGGGGAAGGATGTACATGGCAATCTCTACTTGCTCTTTAGCTATGCTTGTAGAAATATTCAGGATGCATGTTAGGCTCCGATGGATGGTGACACTTGGCAGCTTCTATAGACCTTTGAAATAAAAGTCAGGACCCACCACAATCTTTATTCAGTAATGAAACTTGAAGATGATCTCTCAGATGTTGACACGTGGAGGCTTCCATGGCTTCTGGGAAGATACGTGGTGTTTTTCACTACTCTTGCTAAGGGTATGTGGTGGTTTCCACTTCTCTTTGGAATGGAGTAGAAATGGGCTCAAAAAGTGACACTTGGCAGCCTTTGCTTATCTTTGGCACTTAAACAAAAATGAAACAAGGCCTTACTGCCTTCAAAAAGGGTGCTCTATCACTTTGGTTTTTGGGACACTCCTTTCAATTGCCTGATGAACTAAGCCATTGAATTGACTAATTGAACCAAAAATGGTTCAATGTTTCAACAATTCAACACTACATGCCATTTACACATTAACCGAGGTATTAAACCAAAAATGTTGAACCAAGGCATTGAGCTGACTGTCTCTAAGATGCCAACACGTGGTGACTTCTGCATTCTTTTGGAAAAGTAGTCTAGAGCCTTCTACAATTGCCACTTGGTGCTTTTTTCCTGATTTTGATACTTAGCTTGTTGAAACCTTTTGCCAAAAAATAGATGAAATGTGGGTGCCAAAAAGGAACATGGATGCCGACATGTGGTGCTTTCCACTGAGTTGCTATTAAACATGTGGCACATCCTAACCAACCTGTAAGAAAAATTAAAGGTGCCTTAAACAATGCCACTTGGTAGCTTTCGCTTGATATTGACACTTAGCCAAAAATTGAAACAAATGAATCAAGTGGGAAATAGAACCCATGTTCTATTTCTGAACCTTGCCATCAAAGACTAAGGTATGTGGGAACAAAATTTGTAGCACGTGACTGAAAATTGGAATGCAACGTAGATTAAAAATTTTACTCTACAGTTATTGGTGACCCTAAGGGCTTTTGAGCTTGCTCAAAAAGAAACCACACTCCCATTAGATCAAAATTGCATAATTTTATAAATTCAAAAATGATGTCTAGTAGGTGGACCACTCATGTTCAGATAACCCTTACTTGTTCTATAATTCATTGAAGGCTAAATCAAGGTTAATAATATCCTTGTGCAAAAAATTTTGCAAAATCTGAACTGTAGCCTTCAATTTGAATTCAAGCTAGGAAACAAGAACCAGAATAGCTTCTACTTCTGAGACTGAGGAATCATCCCGTAAGTTCTAAAAAACTATTTGATCATTCTATTTGGCTAGCAGCAATGGTTTAATTTGATCAACCATTAGCACTGTGTTATCATCAAGAAATGGAAAAGGAAGACCTAATCGCACTACATCTTTAATATGTTGCTTCATTTCACTGATGACTTCTTTCATGATTTTAAGGAGCTCTCTACAACTGTTGGCTATGGAATTTCAATTGAGAACCTCATTGACTCTCTTTACGGTGACCATTCTATCAGTGATTCCTATGGCTGCCAATGTCACATTTAAAGTGTCATAGAGCTTTTGCAACAATGTTTGAGAGTTTGTTACTCTGTCAGAAACTATAGTCAGAGTGTTCTTCACTGAATCCCCCACCTTTTCACACAATTTATGTGTGTTTAATAAGAAGGTGAGAGAAGGCCTAAACTAAATAATATCTAAGGATATTCTTTTCCACATGGATTCATAGAGCTCCTTTACCAGTTTTATCACTCTGACATTGCTTGGCCTATTAGCCAGCTCTAGTGTCAGTTGTGCCACTTTCTATTGCTTTGCTTGGAACTAGGCTTGAATGGCTGTAGTATTATCTTGTTTGATTAGTAGTTTGTGTTGTCATTCTACTTTTTCCTACCTCAGGGTCCCCACTGTAGCCCTTATCTACGTGAGGTATGTCTTTAAAGAATCATTTTGGGCCTAGACTGCCTAGTGAATCTGAAGAGAAATAGTCTCTTGCAACTATTTATTTAGATTTGTTATTTCATTATCCTTTCTATCAATTTTTGTGGTCAAACTATTATAGTTTGCCTTCTCTTTGGCCAAATCAACCTCCATCTTTTGTAGCTTCCTCGATGTCTTCAAGTAGTATTTAGTGAATACAGAAATGGATTTAGTCAATAGCTCAATTCTATCCTGGGGTTTGAAAAGGGACATGTCAATGGCCACAACATTCATCATGTAATCTTTTGGCTACATCTGCTCCATTAGCTTTATTACATTTGGTGACAAATGAGTCACCATCAATTATTGTTGAATTGGGTCAAATTGTGACCATAGATGCATTATAGCCAGTGCTTTATTTTCCTTTGTCCTCTTTTTCTCTCTTTAGGCTTCCCTTGCCTTTCTAGCAGCATCTGCTTAGGTCTGGAAGGTGGGAGGAGAGGCAATGTGCCCACCTGTAAAAGGATGTCCCTATGGTAGACCATATTAAATAACCAATTGTTGGCTATGGGCAATATGAGGGAAAGGTTTCTTAGGAGCAGAAGGGGAGAAATAGGGTAATGCTAAGGCCTGAGGTGGCACTGATGGGATGAAGTGAGAAATGGGAGAAGCAGAAGTGAGAGGGGAAGAAATAGGTTGATAAGGAGAGGGAGGAGGAGTACTTACTTGAGGAGCAATTATAGTACCCTATAATTGGCACTGTGAGGTGTCCATCTCTTCCTATGAAGCTAATTGAAATTTCACCCTCTTTCATTTCTTAGGTGTCTCTTCTTTTGGTTATATTTCTGCTCCTTTCAATGAGGCTTGTGACTCCTGGATTGACCTAGCCCTAGCTTCCTATCCTTCACCCAGTGTAGGAAAATTACCTATCTCTAGGCTAGATGCAGGGGAGAGATGATACTCATCCCATAGTTCTTCCCATCTTTCATCTGTGTCTACATTCTTGAAAGAATGGGTTGTTTGACAGATTTCTTGCCTATACTTCTAATAGGCCTCTATCTTCTCAATATCCCAATATTTATTCTTTAATTCTATCCTTAAGCCAAAATTCATTCTAAATTTAGGATCGTACTCTCTACTTAACATAGAATGTCTCCCATGGCCTATTCTGTGGAAGTGGCAAGTCTATTAACTCAACATAAAATCCAAGATTGTCTTCCCTAGGATTTTTCCTAGTTTCACAAAAAGGGTGACCTTCATGCACAATTATGGTTTTAACCCTGTGAGTCCTTACCTAGGAGGCTATGAAATTGTTTGGGTCATAAACCCATTTGTTTTCAACTAACATGAACCCTAAGAAGGCTAGCTTTTTAAGTAGCAAAATTTTAGCATCCCTAGATTCTAAAACTATGTTGTCTGCCATCCACGGGAGATCAAACATCTTCCTCTTCCGTTTCCCAAAACCATAATCATTTTCTACCACTACCACTTGCCTAGTGACCTCTAAAAATTATAACCTAAGAGTTAGAATCTTTGGTAGAAACATTGGTTCCCCATAAAAACCATGGACTCTTATAATGGTATGGTGTGATCCAAAATATAAATCACAAGGGATTGGGCAACTGACCAAAATATTTGAAACACTGGGTAATAATCTATTCATAATTGGTTCAGGACTAAGATGACAAAAGGCAAGAGTGACAAATAATTCCCATATCTCATATGGGTCACTAGTCTTTGACAAAATGTGTGTCCATGCAGACACAAGAATGGTCCTTTAGAGATCAAAATTTGGGTCATACATGTTAAGATGCATATGTTGGGAAAAGAGGTCAATGTTCTAGTATAGCATGAGGTGAAACAAATAAGAAAAGTACCTAAACACTCCTTTGGATTTGAACTGGGCTAGTTTCTCCACCATTGAAAAAGCAATTTGCTCTAAAAAGTTGAGTCGATATTCCTGGGTCTTATCGACAGTCTTCAACTTGAAGAGAATAGCCATTTGCTCTATGTAAACTACCATATCATCTTTCATGCCAAAGATGAAAGCCATCATGGACAGTGCATCTTGGTTGACTTGTGTGAATTGGCCTCTTACTGTAGGAAGTGTGGGTACAATAGTGTTGTCATCTCTCATTTTCAATTTGGTTCTTAAGAACCTTAACTGGGTATTGACATTAGCCCATGTCCTTTGCATTTTAGCAATAGTGGGAAATGTTTCTATACTATCATGGTGTAGGGCTAACATATCTCTAATGGCCTGCAGTGTGATTTACACCATGAAAGGACCCTACTAAATGGTGTATGAGGGTGCATGGAGCTAGTTTTCACATAATCCAACCAAATTGGGGCATGGATGCATAGCTAGGACAAGGAATTGTGCCAGTTGTGAGGTCCATATCCTCATGGTGAATGTCTCATACTGCCCTACTCTGGCCCTCTAAAGGCACCTTTGATGCACCCCTTCTCTAAAGTTTTTACTGCTAGCTCTTTGTAAGATTGGGTCCATGATTCCATCCGCATAATCCTTTACTGTTGCTGGGTCACTGGCCTAACCAACCTCCAGAATTCTAGTCCTTGGATAGGCTTTCAATGGTTGTGCGATAGCTGAAGTATATGACTTACTTGCCAAAAACCTATCAAGGGATTCATAAGTCCCAGATCCTTATTGTGAAGATGATGCTCCTTCCATCTCTATGTCTTCTCTGTGGTAACTGGTATGAACCCTTTGCAAACAGAAACACTCTCACTAAAGTAAATTTACTAGGCACTAATTTTTTTTTTGCAAGTAGTAGCAGGATATTTTCTCACAGTTGCAGGAATGCTTGAGAGTTGGTAAAATTTAACTCTTTCTAAGAGCTATTTATTGACCTATAAAGTCTCAAAATGATATTAAACTCGGATAACCATTAGCAAATCCTACTCAATCTTCTTGGGATAGCGAGGTAAACATGTTATGCAAGTAGCAATGCAAGGTACGTTGGATATTTCTAAAGATTTGGGGAAATATTCAATGTGTTGAGGATTTGAAGAATTTTAAAACTATTTAAACCACCAACAATGTGTTCAAAGAACACTTATTTAAAATAAAAGTGGGAAAAAACAATAGGAAAACAAAGCAAGAATTACAAAGCAAGAAAACAAAAAAAAAATGGAAAGGGAAACTACTTATCTACATTAATGAAGCATCTTTATTTCCCTCCTAGATCAAAAGCAAAATTTCTAAATTTTCTCTCACTACAAGCCGGCTTATGTTGCCATACAAGTGATCAATTGGGTATGGCTTTGGTGAATTGCCTTCAGTGTATGCCTCATTTATTTGATTGTATTCAAGTGAGTCTGAGTCAAACATGCTTTCGACATATATAGACTCTTCTTTTTCTTGGAAGCTCATTGAATATCTACTCTTGATATTGGCATGTCTTACCAAGAAATCAATTAATGACTTAATTCCTTCTGCTTCAAACTCTGGTTCTACTGCATGACCATCCTCCTTAATAACTTCAAAATTACCAATATTTTGAAAGGAAACTTTTGAAAGTTTGCAATAATTTTGTGCATGCAATTGAGGCTCAATGTCGTTCTACTTATCTATAACTAGATCAAAGCTATCTTGAAAAATGATATAACTAGACTCAATGATTTCAAGAAAATCATTTAAATCATGGTCCAAGAATCATCCATGCTCTTCCTCATCATTTTGAAAAGTAAGAAGAAAGTCAGAGATTATTTCTTCTTCATTAGGGGTCAAAATATATGCTTGTGATTTCTCACTAGGAATTTGAAATTCATAAGAGACTTGAGGATTAATAGAAGAGGTATCTTTTGACTTTTCTTCCTCCAGAACATTTGGAATTCTATGATCCTCATCAAGTATAATGTAAGTGCCGAGACCAATGGAGTCATAATTTCTAAATGGGTCACTTTGCATCATAGCTAATAAATGATCATTTTCTTCTTCTTGACTATACCCAATCCATTCACCTAGCTCTTCGACAAAGACCTTCTCTTCTTTATTCATCATGGCATGGGTTGCCTCTAACTTTGCAGTGGGCTCATTAGTGATGCAATCTTTATGTAATGGTTCAGACAATATCTTCATCTTTGAATTGTATTGGGTTCTTAAAATGAGATGAGACCAATCAAGGGACATATATCCCCCTATTTTGGCTATAAAGTCTCTTGACAAACATAAGCCAAAAGCAAGAGGTATATCTATCACTACTACATCTTGATTAACAATTATATTTGGACAAGAATATAATTTTAATTAGAGTTGTTTGATTCTCGCTATGGTTTGTACTATTTTCCCATCTAGCTGCATAACTCCTTTTGTAAGGTGTTCATATTTTATTTTCAAAGCACCAGCTATTTGCTTGGGCATCACTATAGTACTAGCTCCTAAATCTATCAATGCATTATGCAAGAGTTTCTTTCCAACTATTAGAGTCAAATAGAAAGGCTCTGGTTTGGATTTAATTGTGCTACATCGTTCACAAAGTCTATTGTATTTAGAGGAACTGTATCTTTGAGCTTTTATTTTCCAACAGGTCCTTCTTTGGTAATAGTACCTTTGGGCACTACTAGGACTTGCATAGCTTCTTGTAGTAGTGTCTTCTATTCAATAATAGCTAATATATCCCATATTGATACTTGTGTTGGAGTCTTCTTCAATTGATCCACTACATTTATCGGTCCTAAAGACTGAGTTCTTTGAACATAAGGATATCTTTTTTTTCTTGAATTTGGGCAGGAGTCCCTTGATTTTGCACCAACTGAGGCACTTCTTATCTGACAGTAGTGTTTCTTTGTCCTTGAAATGGAGGATTATTCATGACTTGACCATTTACAATCTCAAGATGTTCCACCATTCTCCTTTTTGATCTGGTGTAATAATTAGATTGCACCACTAGTCTTTGGGAGGTAGATGCTTCATTCAAGAAAATTGATTCTTCATCTTCAACCCATGACAACAAAGCATGTTCTAGGGCTATTTATTCCTCTTGTTGCAAGGACATTCCTTAGATATGAGCCACTAGGACTGAATTTTGCATACTAGGAGACTGGTAGGCTTGATTGTCACTGGGACTTGTAAACTGACCATCCATTCTTCTTTGTTCTGCTAGCTTTTGTTGTAGATTACCCATAGGACAATATCTAGGTGTATGATAATTATTGCAAGGGAAACACTAGGCATTAGTATTATCCATGTAGTTATTTTATCTTGGAACAATATCCCTATTTGAATTGGGAGGGATAGTCTATGAGGGTGTGGGGACTGCAACCAATTGGTTTGTTGGCTGATGATTAGTTTGTCTTGGAGGGCCTTGATATTAGTTTGGCTAAGATGAAAATATATTTCCTTGATAGCCTTGATATGGAGTCTTAGAGAAAGTATTCTGCTATCTTTTTATACTGATCAGCTCATTATAAAATGTCTTTAGGATATTCTTGATATCATCCATCTCAGATGACTGAACAGGGATAGGTTCTTTCACAGATGGTTGAGGGTAAGTGTACATAGACACAAGTGGGCTTACAAATTTAGGAACTTCTTGAGGTAATGGCAAGGAAATTTCTAGGAACATGGGCATGAGAGGCCTTGGAGGTAGCTTTCCAGCATCTATTAAATGATTCTTAGCTATGATCACATATTCATAAGCCTCTGGCAAAGTGTGTCCTCCAAGTGACTAAATTATAACAGATATATCTAAATTCAAAACCTTAAGATAAAACACTATGGCCATACCTTATAATGGTCTAGCTATAACAGGGATTCTATCCCAAGTCTTTTGAAATTTAGAATTGAAGTCAGTCATAGCTTCTTGTGGTCCCCTTTGAATGGTAATTAACTGTTGTAACAAAGAAGACTTATCCCCCTTCTCTGCAAATCTTTCAAAGAACAAATCTCCAAGCTGATTCCATGTAGATATGGTATTTGGGGTCAAAGACCAATACCATTCTAGAGCCTTCCTTTTAAAATAAGCTACTAATAATCTTATGGCCACATTTTGTTGTGTGATAACATGTATAACACAAACATCTAATACATCTTAGAGATGTTCCCCAAGTGTTTTAGAGTCTTGCCCACTGAATTTGGATAGTGATTTTAGGGCGTTCACTAGGATAGGATCCCAAATGGCTGGTGGTGTTGGGAGGATTAAGGGACTACCAGTGTTCTAGCTTGCATAGTTTCTTAGGGGTATAGGGGCTCCCATATTTGCTCTTGGTATTGGTAAAAATTGGTTAGCTCTTTTTATTAGACTTATTACCAAAGGTGGCAAAAGAATACCTAGATTTGTAGCAGATTCTGATCTGGTTACTTGTCCATAGCTCTGACTCTTCATAGCTCTCTGGTTCATACGGTCTTGAAAGAAACTTCAAGACTGGTCCCATCAAGCATGCCAAAAACTATTGATGTTTAAAATTGCACTTTGTTTTAGACACCAACAATGGGAAGTTTCAAGATGTAAGACATGAGACTTGAAACAACCTCCAGATTTTTAAGAAGCTAGTCTCTTCTTTATATCAAGTGTTGGGGGAAAAGGGATGGGAGTTTAAATAGAAACACAAATACAAAGAAAGAAAATCTAACTATGGTGATGCACTTGAATGTAATTTGACCTTAATCCTGAGCACAGTGAAGCTATATGTAGGATTCATTTACATTTAAGAGCAAACAAGTGCATGATCCATGTAAAAGATTGAAATAATAGAAACAGAGGCTCACAACATAGACTTCTTTTTCTAAAATATAAAAATGTCAACAAAGGTATAGGGTTCAATCTTCTTAATTCAATTTTTTGATCACATAAGAGGCGCAGAAACACGTATAGTTATGTAAACCTTCCAACTCAAGAAAATGAGACAAAATCAAATGACATTCCTAATCACAGTTCTAGAAGATCTACAGTCTAGACTACTTTTGAAAATGACACAGATAATATCAACAAAGGCATAGGGTTCAATTTCCTTACTTGAATCTTCCAGTCATACAAAAGGCATAGAAACACATACAGTTATATAAACCTTTCAACTCAAGAAAATGAGACAAAAGAAAATGTTATTACTTAGCCATAGCTCTAGAAAGTCTAAAACTTGTTACAATAATTCTATATTTAGAAATTCTCCCTTTTTGTATCTTCTTCCTCCTCTTTATAGCTTCGGATGCCTCATTCCATCACCTTCTTTCCCAGGCAATTCTATTCTTCCTTTTATTCACAAGGGACAAATAGATGGCACTTTCAATGTTTGTCGGCCCCAAAAATCTACCTGGTGAACTATTCCATCTACTAGAAATAACTCCTATTGAGTTTCCCTCCAGATTAATCATGCATTCCCAAATTTATGGCCCAAACTGAAGTCTAACTGAGATACTAGTGTCTATACAATACCCTCTATTCTACTGAATTGGAAGAGGACACTTAGTCAATTCCCTAAAAATCTTCTAATTTCTTAGGAGATACCAGAGGATGACACTTGACACTTTCTGCCTGATTTATCAAAGACACACAGCACTTTTTGCTTTCCCTATATCCTGCTCAGGAATGCTCTACCTTTGACACCTATCACAATCCATTTCTTTGATACTTAGTAATTTCAAAAAAATAAGACTTGCCTCATTCCTTGCCCAAACAACCTCTAAAAGGGGGAAGGATGTACGTGACAATCTCTGCTTGCTCTTTAGCTATGCTTGTAGAAATATTTGAGATGCATGTTAGGCTCTGAAAAATGGTGAAACTTGGTAGCTTCTACAGACCTTTGGAATAAAACCCAAGACCCACCACAATCTTTATTTAGTAATTAAACTTGAAGATGATCTCTCAGATGTTGACACGTAGAGGCTTTCATAGCTTCTGGGAAGATACGTGGCATTTTATGCTTCTCTTACTAAGGGTATGTGGTGGCTTCCGCTTCTCCTGGGAATGGAGTAGAAAGGGGCTCAGAAAGCAACACTTGGTGGCCTCTACTTGTCTTCAGCACTCAAATGAAAATGAAATAATGCCTTACTGCCTTCGAAAAGGGTGCTCGATCCCTTTGGTTTTTGGGACACTCCTTTAAACTACCTAATGAACCAAGCCATTGAACTGACTGATTGAATCAAAAATGGTTCAATGGTTCTACAATTCAACACTGCACACTGTTTACACATTAATCGAGGTATTGAACCAAAAATGTTGAACCAAGGCATTGAACCGACTATCTCTCAAATGCCAACACGTGGTGACTTTTGTATTCTTTTGGAAAATTAATCTAAAGCCTTCTGTGATTGCCACTTGGCACTTTTCACCTGATTCTGATACATAGCTTGTTGAAACCTTTTGCTAAAAAATAGATGAAATTTGGGTGCCAAAAAATAACATGGATGCCGACACATGGTGATTTCTATTGAGTTTCTATTGAACACGTGGCACATCCTGACCAACCTGTAGGAAAAATGAAAGGTGCCTCAGATGATGCCACTTAGCAGCTTTCACTTGATTTCCATACTTAGCCAAAAATTGAAACAAATTAATCAAGCGGGAAATAGAACCCGTGTTCTATGTTTGAACCTTGCCATCAAAGACCAAGATATGTGGGAACAAAATTTGCAGTGTGTGACTGAAAATCAAAATGCAACGTAGAGTAAAAATTTTACTCTACAGTATCCTTACGGATTAGGAACATATTGGTAAGATGTCATGGATATTTGTTGAGGGATAGATATGGGTTAATTTAGAGGTATGGATGGGTTGGTAGTTGGTTGGGGTGGAGTGGTAACTCTTGTGTTAATAGGTGGAATGGTAGGAGGTATAGAATGCACCAAATTTTGAAGGGGATAAAAACTAGTGGATTGGTCATGATAAGGGGTATGGTATAAATAGGGGCTATAAGATACCCCGATGGTGGATGAGGTATGCGTAATAAGAGGTGAGGTGTCCCCTATGTTAGAGGTGTTGGCTGGTGTAGCATGGTTTGGCTATTGGTTGGGATGTTGGATTGAGTTTGGGTGGTGGTAGAAGATGGCTTATGGGTGGAAAAAGATGATTTGGTGATCATAGTTTGGGTATAGGTAATACCCACAATAATATGGGTAGGCATACCATAAGGTGGATCCATAGGAGGAACTGAAATAATAGGGGTATAATGAGCTAAGGTATTCAGGTAATATTGGAGGGCCAGGAGGTTATTATCAAAGAAGGTAGAAAAATATATATCATCCTTGATAACTATGTGAGGCATGATAGGAGGGGTAGAAAGATGAGGAGAAATCTCAAAATCTAAAGTATAATCTATGGAAGAAGAGGGGAAGGAATATGGTGGTTCTTGGTTGGTTTGATTCCTCAATTGTTGTCTAGTAAAGACCATGTGAGGAATAGAAAAAAAATGATGAAGGCTCACAATTCAAACACAAATAAAGCAAAAGTAAAAGAATCTCAAGGCAATCAAAACATACACTAAAGTGTATTTAAAACTTAGGATTATTTTTAGATCACTTTTGGCTTATTCTTTAGAAAGTGTGAAGAGGAAATTTGGTTTGTAGATCAGGTACTAAAGATGAAGTCTAAGGTTGGTTTCAGGTATTAAAGGTTCTCAAAAAGAATCTATATTGAACGTTAGTATATGGCTTATTATTGGTTCCTACCCCCTCACTTTGCACACCATAACAATAAAGGTATTGGGTGCTTAGTCAAGAAATATTGAATTTCAGAGTTTATACTCAACCAACGAGTTGAGTTGGTTTTCAACCTTGGTAATGACCTCCAAGTAGGATTGTTGGGAAAGGGTAAGGTTACCACTAGGTGATGAAATCCTATTTGGGCCTTATCTCAAGTTTATTTTGATGGGTTGATTGATTATGTGGTTTGGTAAAGTGTGTTATAATAATAGTGAAACTATGATTAATTACTTTGATTTTAAGTTACTAAATGAACTAAAACAAGAAAGAAAACAATGTATGCAAGGTTTATTTTAAGCCCAAAATAAATTTCAGATTTCATTATATGAGCATAGAATATAGGAAGAAAGGGGCACCTTAATGATGCTAACATCCCACTAGGCATGCCAAAAAGTTTCTCTTAATTTTTAATCATTTCTTAATTTTGGAAGAAGATAAGAAAATAGTAATAAGGGTGTGGTAGAAATACCTAGTTGTTGATTCATGCATAATCCATATGAGTATGGAGAGCTCCTCTTTATCTTGGAAGGAATAAATGTTGACAAAATTTGAATTCTAATAAAATTTGGTCAACCCTTTCTATTTTAAACTTTTTAAGAAGGTTTCCATCTGTCATATAGAGTCTCATGTTGGTCTATTATCTTAATCGGCCTTGTCTTAGTCCTTGTCTAAGTTCATCCCATTTAAATGGCCTAGTCAACCAAAGTCAAAGTTAGTCAAACATGGTAAAATGTCCAAATTATGATTAATAGGTCCTAATATGCTATTTGACATGTTTTTTAGTGTTTTCAAGTCATGAAATAATCATGTGCTAGGTTTCATATGCAAAAAGGGTCATTTGGCCACTTTTCTAGCCCATTAATTGACTTGTACAGACATTTATGCAATAAAATTTGTCACAAAGGTGAGTTTAAATGTGGAAGAGTTCAGGATCATGTTAGGAGTAGTCAGATGTCAACCAAGAAGCAGTTATTTTTAGTAAATGGTAGTTTATCCTTGATTTTAGGTGCTTTTGAGCACTTGTACGAAATCCTTGAGTTTACTTGAAATTAAAAATGTGGATGGTGTGAATCTTCACCTCTCCACATTCCATTTCCATGTTTTTTTCAAATATTTCATAAAAAATTTCATTTATAACTTATTTTCCTTCATTTTCTCTTGGAAAGCCAAAGAAGGTCAAATTCAAGGACTTGTTATGGATTGTACAAGTGAAGTCAAGAAGAATGGTCTTGGTGGTGGATATTAATATAAATTTACTTCACATAGATAATAATACATATCATATTGGTGGCTTCTCCTTTATGAACAATTTCTAACACTCTGGGCAGCATTTTATGAGATTATATTAAAGAGGGGAATAGGTTTGCATCTATTTCTTATTTTTAGGAATATATGGAGCCATATGATTTTGATGGAGTGTTTTTAGGTTGTAATATTCCCTCTCCTTGGTGTTATCATCATCTAAACTTCCTCTCTTAATGTCCTTGAGGGAGATTTCCCAATTATGCTTGTTAATCAAGTTTGCAATCATGAATGGGTAACCTATGTTTTTTAACATGGAAGGAGCTCCATGAAGATGTTTAATGTGTTTGGATTCATGTTTGAAAGATTATTTCATTGGATGTACTTATGATAAATAAAACTAACATCCTCTAAAGCTAATTATCTATATTCTCTTATTCACTACCTTATCTATAAAATGCACTTGTAGTCACCTTATACAGGAGTTCAAGAGGTTTGTACAGAGGTGTTAATGGTGAAAACATGATTAAATTCATTTTGAGACTATATCATACCGAAAATATTATAGTGTTCATGTTATTAATGTGAGAATTCTATGAAAGTTAATTTTTTCACTTCAAAAGATGATTAGACCATTTTGGGCCCATAGTCCCTAAATGGACAAAACAAAGCTCCCAAGTGTTTTTGAGGTTTCATGCAATTAGAAAATGGTGCTTTTGAAGAATTATCAAATGTTCACCTTGTAGACCTATCCACATGCAAAAACATATTATAATTTTGAGGATCAAAGGGTAAATAAAATATGAATTTTTCAAGGGCTAAAAATGACCAAAAAACCATTGAAAAGGAACAGTGATATCTACAGGACATTGTTAAAGGAGTGATCTTATACTTCAATTTGATAATACTAGATTATGCCATAAAGTTGAAACCATCCAAAATGGTCCAAATGAATGTCATGAGCTATAATTATAGTGAAAAGGTGAATTTTTAGGTGTTGAAAACTAATGCAAACCCCATATCCATACATAGGCTTGGGAATACTAACCTACAACAGGCTTTAACAATATTTGGACTCAATTGGGCATATATTAACCAAATTTGAGGCCTAGGTTGAATTTTATATTTGTATAGTACTATTAATAAATTTAAATTTATTCTTTTCAACAACATGACTTAAGGGAACTCAAGAACACCTACAGGTAGCCCTATAACTCATGAAACACAATCAAAGGGTATATTGGCAGTGAGGAAAAAGTTTGAAGTTTGGAACTCATTTGGATCCTTCAAAGTGGATAAAAGTGAAATTGATGAAATTTAATCTCAATTAAATCATATAAAAACTAAATATACCTAATAGAAGTGTGGACAAAGCTAAATCAACCTACAAGCCTATCTCAGTCCTTAACAAGTAGTGGCCTAGTCTTAGGAATGTGGGATGCATTGGTAAAAAGGATGTATCTTAGCTTATAAAAATGGTGGATGAAAAAATTTATTATATTTTTAAAATAATAATAGGTTTTTATTGTGTCCTTAAATCATAAACCAAACTCAAGATAACCTACAGCTAGGCCTCAATAGTGATCCCCTTTCTAGGTAGTCATAGACCTAGTCTAGGTTTCTAAAAGCATAAAGTGTTTAGGGAAAAATATATTATAAAATGGTTTGAATACATAATTATGATAATTTATAATCCATAAATATCACAATAAATTTTTAATCAATTCCTAAAACCTCCAAACCCAGCCTATACCCTGCCTACCCTCACAATCTCCGTATTCATAAAGTCTACCTAGAAAATTTGAAGAGTTGGAGGGTTAAATGGAGGATTTATAAGCTAAAATTAGGTAAAAATTAACCTTATGAGTCAAATAATATCATAAAATAATCAATTTTAAAATAATAATAGTGAAATCCCTCTCTATTTTATCTCAGAGCAGGGGTATTTTTACCATGTATGAAGATGGTAGTTTTAAAAAAGTGGTGAAATGGTGAACCAAAAGGAAAAAAAGAAGATAAAATGATGATTGGATAAGTATTAAAAAAATATATAGATACCTGAAAAACATTTATATAATTCTTGGAATCAAACAGGGTGATCTAAGATACAAAGGTTACAATCACCATAGTAAGGAATGGTAAGCAAATGGCCTACTTAGGATGGTCATTTTCATTTTGGACCTTAGATAAAATTCATAATTGATTTTATAATGTTTATGAGACTATTAATGAATTTTAAAACCATCCTAAGAGAAAAATAAATTTACTTTAACCTCATTTTGGCTCAAAAGTGTAGACAGACCTATTGACTAGGCCTAGTCTCAAAACAGGGTTACTCTTCATTTTTAGCTATAAGGGAGCCATTGAAATGACTAAGGAATGTTTTTGGAAAATATAAAGAGGTTTATGAACCATTAATTTTCAATTAAATCCACATACAATCCATTTTGGGCTTGGAAATGTTTAAAACCCTCTCAACCCGTATTTTAAGACCCGATGGAGGAGATGAGGCTAAAAGTGCCTCCAAATGGATGAATTTGACCATGAGTGTAAGGGATAAGTTTTATAAAAATTCATGAGGATAAAATTTAAGGAATCATATTGTATGGAATCCATACAATTCAAGAAAAAGATAGGTTTCTTTGACAATTGCTTGTGTTTTGTAGGTCTTGAAGACTTTCAAGAGACCTAATCACATTTGGGAGGAATTTTAGAAATTTTTATTAGCCATTATGGACATTTTATCAGGTGTTTAATCTCCTAAGCCTATCTACTACTTCCTTCATTTCAACTATTATAGTGATCAGATAGTGATCACTTGGTGAAAGAGATTAAAACTCCATTTGGGGGGGACTTTTATGGCCAATTTATTGAAATTGATGATATGGAAACCTTGGAAACATGTCATCCCTTATTTTTCATGGATTAGATGGTATATTTGTGAAGTGTTTAGGTAACAAGTGTGAGGGGTGTATGAAGGAAGAACATTTTAGGACTACCTTAGATGATGGTGCATGGATAGAATGATAGGAGTGATCAGAGGTCAGTACAATGGATGTGAGGACCTGATAGTAACCCCTCCTATTCAAAACCATCATCAGACCTGATTATTTGTAGTGATAGAGTAGTTTTTGAAGGAAAATCATGAGGGGTAGTTTTTTATGTATGAAAATGAGTTTATAAACCATTTTTTAGGTCTTAGATGATTTCATACCATTTTATAAACATATATTTGGATTTGGTTAGGAGTAAGGGGTTATAAATAACTTGATATTTCATACCATAGTAACTTTTAGTAGTTGGGATAACCATCAATGGTTAGGTTTACTATCAATTATTGGGTAACCATTAATAATTGGGGGTGACCATTGGTATTTGGGCTGACCATAAAAGGGTACCTATGGAATTATAAAGGTGTTCAGAAAGAGTAAAAAATGGGTGATTGATCAAATAAGGGTTTGGTTAAGGTTTTGGTTAAGGATAGGGAGGTTGAAAGATTGGTGCATTAGATCTAATTTAGGCTTAAAATTTAGAAACCAAATAGAACTAAAAGATAAATTTTACGTATTGTTTTCCAAATGGTTTATCGCTGATGGCTAGAACAATTTTGGTAGAGTAACAATACTTTTCCCTAAGAGCAGTTTTGATAGAGGTTCAGATCTATGTTGTTATTGTTGAATTACTAGAAGTCTGGTTATATGGCTAGAAGCTTGAATACCTATGTGTAATAATTCTTGTGATGATCCATTTCACCTCCTACTCCCATCATTTTATAGGCACAGAGAGATGGAGGATAGAAGGTTCCTTAATAGGTTGGTTTACTGATTTCAATTATTGGGAGTTCATTAGCACCACATAAGGTAAACATATTTAATTGTGCCTCATTAACTCACACATAATTGGTGATATGTTAAAAGGGTGACGACTTTACCATCAATGGGAATGCTAATCATTGACGATTAATTTGACCATTGATGGTCGAGTGTCTGAAGGAAATATGGGGAAAGGTGAATTAAAAGGGATGGGCTAAGGTCAAGTTAATATTATATTTCATTTAGTTAGCTAAGTAGATAACTAGACCTAAGGTCTAGTAGGTTGGTTAGTGGGTGAAAAAGGGTTAGATTGTCCCTAAGGTATCTCGAGGCATTTAGACATCTAGAACCATTGTGTGTAATTGTCTAGTGTCTACACTACATCCATGTCAATGGTTATTTCCTTACACAAGTATTAACATGAGAGGTACATTTTATCAAGTGAAAGTGAGAAAACATTTTAAATTTATATGAAAGAATGAGAGAAACCTTTATATTATTTATTTAAGCATTCAATTGTATCCTATTCATGATCTATTTTCTTGTTGTGTGCTTGAATTTTAAAAATCTAAAATGTAAGGGTGTAAAACCTATAAGTAAACAAATTTGTGTACCTTTTATTGATATCTCTCCCATAGGTTGATATTTTTACTTCTGTAAATGTTATAGGAAGATCAATGGCTTGTATACATTCTTAATCCTACTATGGGAATCCAATAAGATTTAAAAAGAATAAATAAAAACATCTAATGTAGAAATTAGGGAACTAAAATAAGGAAAATGAAATGATTAAAATAGGAAATGTTAACTTAGGAAGCAAGGAATATAATAATGAAAGTGGTAAGTTTAATCTATTAAAGCAATAAATCTATTCTAATCCTACTCTTACCACAACATGTATTGTTACTCAGGGACATCCCCAGATGGTACATCCATGAAGTAGTGCTTCAAAAACTATCCATTTCTTTGATATAATAGCTCATTGCCTTGGAGGTACCTAAAATAGAAAGCATTATTACCCAAGATCTCTAAAATTTGATAAGGTCCAATCCATAGTGGGGTAAAATTATCTTGATATCCTTTCTTTTCATGGGATTTATCCCATAGAATCATCAGGTCAGATATTTTGAATTCTTTGAATTTTTATCTTATATCAAACCACCATGTAATGATGTCTTGATGTTTACCAAAATTTTGTAAGGCCTCTATCCTTGACTATTCCATATATATTATGTCTAGTAATAGATAATCCACCTTTTCACTTGGTTTTCATGTATTCTTACATAAACTAATATGATGGAAATTTAAGCATGATTGACAAAACCATCTATCATCCATATACTAACAAGTAAGGTGAAGCCTAAAGGGCCTACTTGTATCTTGTTAGATCAGCCCATAGTGCATACTTTAGTAAATTATGTCAATCTCTATGTTTATTTTATTATTAAATTTAAATGGTTTACACTTGGTTTTCATTTTTTGATTTTAAAAATCCATTTCCTTTTTTGTAATTTTAGATGATGGCCTAATGGTGATTATATTATCATGCGCCCATTTAGTGAATTCAGTTAATTGGAATGCTGGTCTATTGTCACAAACTAGAGAGATGGGGGTACCAAATTTAATTATGATATTTTCCTCCATAAATTTGAATACATCTTGTGCTCTTGAATAATTTGTATCTATATCTTCAATATATCATGTGAATAGTCCATGGCAATGAGCACAAAATTGTGTCGAACTAAAGAATTGGTGTTAATGACCCCAATCAAGTCCAATATCCATTGATTAAATGGGCTTCCTTAAATAATAGGCTATAAAGTCATTACTATGTGTACCTATTTATTTAATAGGACTTGGCATTCATGCCATGTTCTTATGTGAATACATGCATCTTTGAAGACTATTGGCTAGTAGTAGCCCATTCTAATGATTTAATTAGGTTTGATGTTTCCATAGGGATGACCACTTCCTATCTTATTGTGTAAAAATTATAGAATTTCTTGTGATTTTTCTCATGATATGTACCTTAGGTATATTCATTCATAATTCCTTTTATAGAGGATCCCTTGTATAATCATATAATGAGTAGTTTTGAGCCTAAAATCTCTCCTCTATTATTGTTTTGAGTTCTAGGGAACAAATACATGTAAGTATTGAATAATATCAATATACTAATATCCTTTTTATACTTGGGTTTCACAAAATTATTTAATATTGATGTGTGGGTTAGGTTTATTCATGAGTTTAATGATGCCTTGACCTATAATAATCTACATTATTGATTTTTATGTCAAACTCTAGCAATTTTTTCATGCATTTTCCTCTGCATTCTCCCAATTCATTTCGTCCCAAAGTGAGATTGATAGTAGGATCAAACACAATGGCAATGGTATTTTTCCTATTGGACAAAATTGGATTACATATTAAATTTGTGCCTAGATGGATTAGGGCACTTTCTCGAACCTTTCAATGACCTTTTACCCCCATGACTAGTCCCTCTCTAGTCCTGACTTGATGATGTAATTCAAGATCTTGGGAGGTATTGGTGTGGTGTGAGAAGATAAAAAAAATTCTTGTTAAGTGTTTTATCCAATGGTGAAGAGATAATACAAACCTCATGACCCTACCACATGTCACTTTCAATCTTTTGAAACACTTTAAGTAAGCTTTAAGGTGAATTTGGAGATTTTGAGGAAAAGACATAAAAATAGATCTAGAACTACAAGTGAAAGATCTAGTAAGTTTTTAGGGTGTTTTATAATTTATGGGAATTAAGGAGGTTTTCACAAAGTCTCATAGATTATAATAAGTCAAAAATGAGGTCTAGAGAAGCTATTATGCTCAAAGGTCCCCAAAAGTGCATTAAATGATGTAAGGGTCCTCAAAATAGAAATTTCAAGTGAAAAAGTAAATTTTTGAGGAAATTAATTTTTTTTTTTACGTATTACTACATAATTATGTTGTGTACTACCATTTTATACATGTTTAAGGCCATTTTAAGTCATTTGGAGTGGAGGAGAGGAGTTTGGGAGAAAAAAGATACATTTTGGAGTCATTTGGAGCTTTGATAGAATAGGTTTTTGGAGATTTTAATTGATGAAGGGGATAAAATTTCATATTAATTAATCCATTGTATCCCTAATATCCTCTCATATGACTCAAATTATATTCCATCATAAGAACTAGTAAAGGTAAGGAAAACCTATTAGCTACAAAGTAGGCATGAAATAGGTTTTCTATCATTAATAGTCATCCAAAATTTTCATATGGTTTCTAGAAGGAAGGAAATTTAATTTAAAGAATAAAACATATTTCCCAATTATTTTATTTCATAGGCAATATTTTGATTCTTCATACTAAGGAAAAACCATTTTGGGAAGTTTTGGATAGCTCTAAGAGAGCCTCCTATTTTGGCTTAGTCTGGTTAGGAGAGAGAGTTGGACCAAAATATTTTTGGAAATGATAGATAACATAATGGAATTAAACTTTGTGTAATATTTTTTTTGGATCATCTCGCCATATTTATGTATAATTACTAATAGTTTAGGGGTGTCTAGATGGCATACTCATCCAGATAGGGTCTAGGTTTTCCCTTGTTTCTTCGCTTAATAATTTAATGAGAAAGAATGGTTTTAAGGGAGATATTGAAAGTTTAAATATGGAATATTTCAATTTTATTAACTATATAATTATTATTAAGAAGGTAATTATGGAATAAAACCTATTTTCCTACTTGTCTTTATGAATGGCATATTTGATCAATTTTAGATCAAAACCTAGGTTAGATGGATAATGTAGCTCCTCCTCCTTATGAAAAATCAGATTATTTAAGTTATATTTCTCATTAATCCTCATTTTTTAATCAAATCCTTGATAATTTAAATAGTCAAGTTGCTAGTTGGAGCTCCAATAGAGTTGCATGCAAGTGTATCAACTACAGAGGTTTTCCTTTCCCATAGTGGTTTCAAAATAAAGGGGATGTGATGTATGAACCTATAATATGTCTTATAAATCACATATTATCCCAAATATTATTCTTAATAAGCTAACATAAATTTAGTTACAATGAAGATAAGACCAATATAGTTACCTCTCTACACATGTTCACTCCTAGTCAGGTAATGCCATGTATGAAGGTTTTATGAACATCCATGGAGATGTTTAAACTTGTTTCAAGTCCTTAAAGGATGTTAATATTCATTTATAATATCTATAGGGTATAATATTGGTTATAATAATCACACACCATGCCCATATTTCATGTTTCCACCTACTACCCTAGAACTTGCAAATGCACACCTACAAGTGGCCCCACAAAGACTTAAGGGGGTCATTGAAAGGTATAAGCATGAGAATATACCTTCATGATGTGTGTTAAGTTATAAATGTCTTAAAAATTGGATATAAAATCATATCATATGCACATTTCCCTTATTGATCACACTAACTATCTCGCATATATAGATGTCCACCTACAAGTAGCCTTATACAGGGACTTAAAGGTGTTTTATGGAAGAGTTTAACATGATTTGAAACTTACATTAGGTTCAGGAGGTTAGGGATAAATTGAAAACTATTTTTCAATTCATTATCAATAAATAATACTTGAGGAGTCACCTCAAGATAAAAATTCTAATTTCAAGGACTTATTTCCCTAAATGCTCCAAAAAAGAGCCCTATGTGGTTTTGGTGATGCCATGAAATAATGTAGCAAGGAGTCTTGATGGAATCAAATACATCCATCATTTATTCCTTATATAGGATTATTATCTTGAAAATAAAGAGGGTGTGTTTGATCTAATAGGTGGTGTAACAAAGGCTCCCAAGTTACATAATTATTTACTACAACTTTTTATTACTTACTACAGGATTTGAACTCTTAAATGGATTACACCCTCAAGTTGCAATATAGAGGCATATCACCATGACAAGTGGTAATAATAAAGTGATAAGGAAATTTTTTTTAAAGATAATTAAAATTAGTTTAATTTCAAGGATTTATCCTCCATCAACACGTACATGTGTGTCCTTGCCTAAAAAAGTCACCTACAACTCGACTGTAGGTGACTCATAAATTCATGGAGTGAACCTTGATGATACTAGGCTTACATACACAAATAATTGCTATTTGAGTTGGTTCCAAGGCCATAGATGAATAAAAATATATGTGTCATATAATTTAAGGCTAATATTCATTATAGGATCTCCATTTTAATCTAAGATAGGCAACTATAGTTGATTGTGTCAGGACAGTGAACCAAGATAAGTGACATAGAATATATATTAACATGATTATGATAATAACAAGTATAAATGAATATTAAAAATAAATTTAAAGGATCCAATAATTTATTATAAATTGTGTTCAAGGTTTAATTATATAGTGGACACCTATAATGGTCACTTTCTAAGCAGGAAGCAAGAAAACATAGTCAACCTACAGACTAGGCCAGTTAAGGTGAAAGTGGGAAATGAGAAGTTGGAAAAAGGATTAAAGTGATAAATGTGTTTGAAATTTATCCCCATAGTGATAGTGACTATCCATGAAATTTTATTATCATATAAATAGGGTAAATATAATTCTCATACAATACAATACACAGTCACATGTATAGAGCCTGCACAGTTAAGGAGTAAAGAGAGACCTTATTACCTAAAAGGAGAATGCCATTGATTTTACTATTTTATAATGATGGATAAATTTAAAAATTTTATGTTTGGAGTTTGAAAATAAACCCTTAAAATAGTCTTGGAACCCACTGATGCATAAACCCTATCAAATATAGTCCTAAATGTGACCTAAAAACTCTATGTTTTGATGGTTGGAGGCCTTGATAAGGAGAAATGAGATGTATCACATATTTTATAAGGTGTATGATGTTTAAAAAAACTTTATTATGGCTTATTTACTTTATAAAACTCCTTGTATCTCATGAAAATGAATTTATCATGCTCTTAGCCTTTGTAGGGTGACTATCTAGGGGTTTAAGACAAAACCCCCTATAAGTAGAGTTACAACCATTGAAAATACCCAAAAATTGGTAATATGATATATCTTGATGTATGTGAAAATATTTTGGTGTTTTTGGTTCTATTTTTTACATGTATGAGATATGAAAGAGGACTATGTGGAAATAAGGGTAGAACAAGACCTATTTAGTCCTAATGAAGACCGAAAGGAGCTAGAAAGGTGTCACGCAGTTGGAGGTAGATTTTGAAAGTGCATGGAAATAAGGAAAATATTTTATATTGGATGAAATTTATTTTGGTTTTTCAAGGTGAAAATTTATTTTTCTATACAAAAAGGATTTGATAAAAAGGGGCTAGTACGATCCTAGGCAAGTAAAGATACTAGGAATGGTACTTGGTATTAGCTAGTGTTTTAAGGGTTTATACATTTATTTGGGATTCAAATTAAACTTTAGAATCATGTTTAATGTATTAAATACATTTAAATAATAAAATGACCCCTTGGAGTAGAAAATTGTCAAGAAACCTCTATCGAGGGCTTGTATTGTGATAGGAGTACATGTGTGATGGATGCATCAAGGAGTGAAGTATTCATAGAAACCCAATGAAGGAATTGGTTTAATATATAATATATACATATTCTAAGCTTAAACAGTGACCTATATCTAATTAATCACATATCCATACCTCCAAGTACCTTCACACCTTTTCTCAGTCTGTGCAAGGATAATTAAGTAAGAAATGCAGTCAAGTACATGGAGTATGAGATTTTTGCCTTCATGGTGTTTTGACTTGATGGAGATGAAAATATATGGTAATATACATGATATTTTGTATCAAAGATAATTAATTTATAAATAAAACTCACTTTTAACATAATACAAATCACACATATACTTGGAGATAGGACTCTTTAAACCATGATACAATTAAGCATAAGGGTTATGAAGTTTTGACATAACCCTTGGTCTCCTAAGAGTTACTTGTCATGATTAAGGGTATCATGAAGGGTTGTGTATGGAATTTTAGAGGTACAATCACTGAGATGGGGGTGAATTAGTGAGCCTAGATATTTCAATTTCAATTCCAATCCTTTCAAGCTATCAAACAATCAACATATGTCAACTTGATCAAGCAACATTAACAAGAGAGATAATTAATTCAATGCAAACACAAGATAAAAAAACATAACACATAGTTCCTATTAGAAACCCTCATGGGGAATAAAACCCATTATTATGCCTACAACATGTGGACTACTTGTCCTATAATAAACTACAAACAAGAGACAGGTCAACTCCTTTATCCCAAAAAACCTTTATCAAATACTCCTAACCAAAGGCCTTTAGTGAAACACCTATTCCATAAGGAACAACTACCCCTAAGGAAGACCAAGTCCTTTAGACTCTCCTTTAAATAGTTCCACCTTAGTAATTATGTCTTCAAAACCTGATGATGGATCTATGATTATCTAGCCCCTACACAAACACTTTCTTTATCTCATATATTCCTATCACAAAGGCATGCCATAATCTCTCTCCTTCTTCACTCAAACTTGTTTTATATACACATTGAGTCTTATTATCATAACCTAAAACTATAAGAGAACTATGATAACATCATAAATATGACCTATAGGTCATACACATAGTAACAAATATCCTCTACTCATTAACTCATCTACTTGGCACTCTACCCCTCCTTCGCTCCACAACTCATCACATATACCTTGCACAAGTCTTCTAAAAAGTCTATAAATCATCAACTTTAATTTCACTATATATAGATAAATTATGAATTATCAAGTCTAAAATATTTCCTATCAACTAAAATACATTCCTTCACCCTTAATTCATCTAACATGGGTCACACTTAAATAAAACACACTTTTAAATAGTCCTAAGCCACGTTTTAGGTCCTATGATGACCCATTCACCTCTTTGACACTTATCCAAGAAAAATAGGAATGCATGACCTAATTTCAACATATGTACCCATGAAACATGATATATAAGTCCCCTTTAAGTGTCCATATCCATCATAGTACCCTTTTACTTAAGCACAATTTGTTCAAACAACATTCTATGCACACAATCACCATGAACTAATACATAATCAAATTTAGTACCTTTGTTCATACTGCATATGATTATTCAAAAATTATTAATGCATAAAAATGATCCTCATGAAGTATAAAGCACTCCCAAATAGTAAATTCATCATGATACATCTAAATAAACATTAACACAAGCTCAAAGATCCTTCTTGGGTCACTTGCAGAACATAATTAAACATAGTCAAATTTGGAGCTCAATATATTTGGTTGTGCACACTTTTAGATCTTATAATAAGATTAATTAGATGTTTCATAGAGTCCTCTTAAAATTTTATTTTTATATCATCTTTTATTTCATCCTAGATCAAAAGTTATGGACAAAATACAAAGCACTCATTTTTCCTTCATATATTTGAATATTTAAATCCAAACGGTCATAGTTAAACATCAAACACTATGCTTGCATATCATGTCCTTAATTATTTAGATCAATATCAAACCATATATATTAATATATTAATATTTAACTTTAAATCACAGTGTTTCAATGCCAAATTTTAAACCTTGAATAGTTGACCTCAATCTCATGTAATCTTGAAATATTGACTCATCACACATCATTGATCTCTATAGATCAGTTAGGTATTTATCTTATATCTTTCACCATTATATATTTCTTAGAAACCCCCATGATCATGAAAATTTTAACCCTCACATTCCTTCTGATCACTTATACTATTAAACATTGTTCACTTATTACCATCTCACTCAACATGCACCGTTAGATTAATCTTGTATGATCGCTCATGCACCATTGGATCTTCATTTAGTCTTGATATTTAACTCTATTAACCTACTAACACTTTGACCTCTTTGAATTATTTCAAACCATATATATTCACTATAGTATCTATTAGAAAATTAAAAAACATATAAGAACAAAAAATAGAACACACAAATTGATACAGCAATCATGGAACAAGATTTTTATTAATCTTCTTGAATCTTGCAGATCTTCTTGATCTTGCTTATCTTTCTCTTATTCTTGATCTACTAATCTTCTGATCTTGTTTAATTACAATACTACCCCATGGGTCTATTAAATATATTTGAAAAACTAACAATAATTAGAAAAAACAAACCAAAGACTAATTTTAGTCTTTACATGCAAACTAAAATTGAATTGCTTCTCTAACAGTTTAACTAACTATTTGATAACTATTGTGCATGCATGAGGAGTGGAGAAATTATCTCCTATTAACTTCAATTTCTAACACTCCCCCTTAATTTCTACCACTAACTACTTTAGCATTTACAATTCCTAAATGATTTACCATTTTTGCCATAGCTACATTGCTAGTGGGTGCCATTGATGGCATACATCTCTTCACTCATTCTATCTACCAGCTTCAGCTACGATGCTTTTCTTTTACAAAATGCACTGCCTCTCATGTATAATACACTGCCTTGTGAAATACATCACCTTATATGTGGAATACACCACCTTGTGAAATGCATTACCTTATATGTGGAATAAACCACCTTGATATAGCCTAGAATGAGGCTACGAACAAATACAATTGCTAAATGAGCATTCACTCAGTGTTTAAGACTGAGGAGTAGCCTATCGAAGGGCTATCAATGGACATGCTTAAGTCCAACACTAGAATCTTCTTGCTTACTTACATTTCTTTCACCTGATGCTTAACTATTCATGTTTCCTCCCAGGACTTTGCTGGGTTCTTTCCACATTGGTCTAGATTTGCCAATGATCAGCCTAATCTTCAGACACTTTGACAACTTCACACGCTATTCAACACACACACTTTCATAGCTTCACTCACTATGTAACACAAGCTCTACAGAGCTCATCTTTTCAAACATGGCACTGTGGCCGTCAATGCTATAATCTAAAGACAATGAATGATTGCATTGCTTGCATAACACGGAAAATATATGCCTTATAAAACTGAATACAGATAGTAGACAAGAAACAAAATAATAAGAAAATCTCAAAAGGATTTTTCTTGGTCAAAATAGACTCTAGCAGAGACCACAAACTAGCTGGAATACTTCAATGCCTTCTTCACCACTTCTTCACTTCTATGGAAGCTTGAATTGCACTTCACTTTTGCAAGTCTTCTGTGTAACATGCCTCTAGCTTGGGCACTCTTCTTTTTCTACTTTTTTTTCACTTTCTTCAACTGCCTTGATCAGCTTCAGCTCTTCAGTTTGCATGACTTTAGGTGCAAGTGGGGCCTCTGTCTCAGCTCTGATACCAATTGTTATAAAATAAAAAACATATAATAACAAAAAATAGAATACACAAATTGCTACAGCAATCATGGAGCAAGATTTTTATTAATCTTCTTGATCTTGCTTATCTTGATCTTCTTCTTGATCTACTGATCTTCTGATCTTGTTCAATTAAAATACTACCCCATGGGTCTATTAAATATATTTTAAAAACTAACAATAATTAGAAAAAACAAACCAAAGACTAATTTTAGTCTTTACATGCAAACTAAAATTGAACTGCTTCTCTAACAGTTTAACTAACTGTTTGATAACTGTTGTGCATGCATGAGGAGTGGATAAATTATCTTCTATTAACTTTAGTTTCTAAAAATATCACCCATGAGACATTATATCTCCATTTTATCCTTGTCTTTAAGATCATGAAAAATAAATGATGTACGGGGACCATTGCAATCTATCTATAAGGTAACCTTTGCACCTCCATATATTTTACTTCACTTAAATGCATGTTATAAAATTTGGACCATATGATCTCCTCAAATATAATAATCTAAACATGTGTAAATATGCTCCTATAACCCTCATATGTGTGAGATATAATGATATTAAAATTCTCACTCAGATTTTTTGACCATGGAGCTAACTATGTCAAAACTTATCTAGGAGGTCAACTTTGAGCATATATTTTGTCACTCTTCATCACCTGATCTAAAATTTATAAAAAAAAAAATAAACTTAAAAATTAAAAAACCCATATGATCAAATTATCTTTAAAATCTCACACATGTAAAATATTACTACATCAATATGCTTACTCAACTTTTTTTGCCACATTACAAATTTGGTTAAGTATGAGAAAACACAATCAAATTACCTGGGAACCCAAATTTACACTTGCATATATTTGGCTACACTTCATGACATTACTTGAGACTTTAAAAATATAAAAAATATACTAATTTTATAAAAACTATGTGACTAAATCCCCTTAAATCATCCACATGTGTCAATGGTCACGTCAACAAACTGCCTACTTAGATTTTCTGCCACTAGACCCAAAATGTCTAAATGAAATCAATGATAAACTATATGAAATAAACTCATGAAAACAAGAACTAAAATCATATAAAAGATCTTATATGACCCCTTTAACATGATAAAATCACCATACTCATCCCTAAATAATTGTAACCATGCCAAAACTAAAGATCAACCAAGCCTCCTTCAAGCATACTAGGAAAATAAAATTTCATGCTTTGTCATTATTACTTAGACTATAAATGTATTTTATCCACTCAATTATAACCTCACATGACATCACCATGACATCATTGAAAAATATCTAACAATCTCCCCCTTTTTCATTGATGTCAACACACATCATACAACTCATCTTCCTTCTCTCTCTTCAAGCACTTTCATAATAGGATCTTTTCTCTCCCTTTGACACATAGACAAAGTGGGAACCAAATAATATCAAGGAGTTAAAAAAACCATCAAAAAGAGAGTACCATTTTATAAATATGATAAAAACTCCCCCTTACTTTGAGCCCACCTCTTTGTACCTTGACTACTTCTTCTTGCTACATGCCAACACTCTCTCCAACCAAGCACTAGATCTAATGAAGAAAGAACACAAAAAGTAATAAAATATGATGGAACTCATCAAGAAAAATCTAAGAGTACTCCCCCTAATATTTATAATACATTTCACCTCTTGAGCATCTTCATATCTCCACACATCATAAAGAACCACCACACATACTCATTCATTTCTCTTTTGTATAAACGTAACAAATGGCACTTTTATTCTTAATACACCTATCTAGTCTCCTTGTAGCACTACCTAGAACTTATAGATCCCAAAAAAATTAGTAGACACACCACAAAGACCTAAAAATTCATATATATAGCACTATAATATTCTCCCTCAAGTACACCAATTTGAAATAACTAGCTCAACATTTGTAACATACTACCTTCATAAATCAACTTGTCAAATATGCCTCCATCTTGACAAAAACATCAATAATTTGAAAACCACAAATCTCCACATCTCTAAGAATCATGATTTGAAAATCCATTCGGCCTATTTAATATATTAAGAAGACTTAGACCTCAAATCAAAAGGCAAATCACTTTTATAGTAAACCCCAAAACCCTAGAATCTAAAAAACAAGTAAGGTCAACAAACCTCCTTTTGGTCAATGTCCACCTCTAAAACATCTTTTACACCTGGAGACACCCATCACACAATTTTGGACGAAAATTTGAGATTTGGGAACCCATACATTAAATAACCCATTTTAGGACCTAGATACTCTTAAGAATAAACTAGGAAACCTGAGAGCAAACAAAATTCTCCAATTTGACTTCAACATACCTTCAGAACATAAAACCACCTAGAGCATGTTAAAATAAAGTCAACAGACCTTTCTATGAAAAAGATCATCTTGAAAAATCTCTAATCCTCTTTTTCCACTTGAAAACCTTCAATTTGACCCTAAAAAATGACCATATATAACTATGACATCACTCTAACATCACCACAACATATCTTCCACTTGGACATACCTATTATAACTTACAAAACTCATTTCTATAATTTTAGGACCATCTGAAGAACACCACATCAACACTTTCTTCTCCACTAAAAAGGAGTCTCTTAAGAAGCATAAGTAGAGATGTCCTTTACACTTCAATGCTCTAAAACAAAGTGAAGCTAGGAGTGGCCCACATCTCCTTAGTAACCACTAGAATCCTCTTATATGTATAATACTTCTTATTCTTCTTCTTCTCAGTCTAAACTATGACAACCAATTTCTTTTCTAAATAACTCTCCTTATCTTCTAATATTGGATTGAGAATATATAGAGATAACATAGAATCATGACATACATTTTCATTTGAATAATCTTCCTTGTAGCTTATAACCTCATAACTAGGTACTAAAAATTGATTTTTTTTGTATGATACATGCTCAATAATGGCAATATGTTCACTTAGATCCATAAATACCTTAAAACTAGATTTAATTGGCACCTTGATATTCTCTTTGAGTTTGGTCTCTTTATTCAAAACATGAGTAGACAATGAAATCCCTTATCACTCTTCAAATTTTTAAGAATTCTCTACCATAGCAAACATATTACATGGACCTGTAGACTCATCAAGACACACACTTACCACCTTTGGTTTACATGAGCTAACTAGCCCTCTTATTTACTATTGAACATGTTTAACTTTTAGTCAAATTGGGTCAACACCTACATATTTAAAACTTTCACAAGTTTCCATATGTCTAATAGGGTTTCATGTGTGTCTAAATACCTTACCTATCCCTAATCTAGCCTTGGTCTAAGTCCATCTTCCTTGTGCTTATCTAGTTAACCAAATTCAACTTTGGTCAACTCTAGTAAAACATGGTAAAATCTCCAAATTATCTTTAAAATGTCATAATGTGATCATTTAGGTGTTTTAAGCTGTTCATAAATCATAAATTGAACATTTTCTATGTTTCATAGTTTAAAAATGCCCTTTTGTCACATTTTTGGCTCATTAAATGACTTGTACAAACTTTAAACGGAAGTATATTTGTCACAAAGTTTTATTTCAACATGTATGATGTCACAATATGTCCAAATAAAGTTAGACTTAGTTTAATAAGTAGTTTCATGCATGAAAATAGGGAAAACTCCTAAAACTTTCCCCCTTAATGGTATTTGTATGGACTTGGGAAGTCCAACTTCAATTAAAAACATTATAATGTGCCTCTTCATCTCCATAAGACCTTTACCATGCTTGGTGTGTATATATTTCATTATATAAATCATTTTTTGCTTCCTTGTCTTCTTTCTTTCCTTCATAAGCCAAGAAGGGTTAACTTTGCATGCTTGGTACAAGCTAGACAAGTGAAGTTGAGAGGATTATTCTTGAGGGTTGAAAGGGGTCTAAGTCGACTTAAACTCCATGTAATTAAGTTTTATTTTCATTGATCCTCATTTATGAACCATCATTAATAATCTAGGCAAAGTTTTATTCTTTTTCATCCAAGAGGGGTCACTATTTGAGATAGTTTCAAAATTATTTGATTTAGTTTTATGGTGTTGATGGTTTCATATGTTTCTAAGGACCTATCCATAGGTTTTATCATCATATTCATGTATTTTTATCTCTCAAGAACCTAAGAAGCCTCTTCTAGGTTTGTTTGTGTTTGTAGACTTGTTTCCTTCTTCACAAAGAGCTCTGTTGTCTTTAAGGTCATTTAAGGATTTGGTTGTAGGTGTATAAATCCTTTGATATTGTGTAAAATATAGGTGATTATACATAAGTTTTAAAATAATCCTAACTTTATAATGGCCTAATAGGCCTAAAACTTGCTTAAGGTGAAAAAATTCTACCCCACACTCGGAAACACATACCTATAGGTGCATAACAAGGTTTTAGAGATGTTGTATGGAAGGATGATTGATATGTTGTCATATCCATGAGGAGTGTGAAGTGTATTAAAACTTGGAGAGCATTTTAAAAACTTTTAGTATCACACTTGGTGTTGAAAAGTCATTCCAAAAAGAAGAATATGTGTTTAAGACCATTTTCCCCAAAATGGTAGAATAATGCACTAGGAACTTTTTTGAAATCCAAATAAATGTGAGGATCTTATATTTGAGAAACCTTAGTGAATTAATTTAGTATTCTCTACCATATAAAATGGCGTTGTAAAATTTTAAGGAGGGAGGAATAGTGGAATATGATGTTTGAAAGCCCTCAAAAGTACTTATAAAACACTGAATTTGATCAATAACATCTACAGGACTAAGACTCCAACAAGTTCTTTACCCAATTCCATAATATGAATTCATGCCTTAATCCTTAATTGGTTTTGATGACACACAAAGAGTATTAATAACCTAAATATAATTATTAAGGAAATTTAATAATCTTTTTGAGTTTCTTAGTACCCACAAGTACTCCCTTATATGAAAAAACAACACCTACATTAGGATATTAAGAGGAATTATCTCAGTCAATAGTAAAAGGGTTAGCATAGGTGTGTAAATGTATGGTTATAGCACACTTAGATGACCTTGTGATTGAAAATGTTCTTAAGACATAAATAATCTTAAATGAAAGCTCTAAAACTTCATGAACAAATCAAAAGGGACACATACACCTACATGTAGTAGGGTATGACAGAGTTTCTCAGTCATTTAAAGAAGTACCTAGTATAGTGAGTATAAGATAAATATTTAATGATAAGAAATATATATTTAAAAATAAATTGATATGGTACTTTATCCAAAGGATTGATGGGCTTAATAGAATAAAGAACACCTATAACATGCTATTAAGAGGAAATGTCCCAGTCAACTAAGACAAAGTGGACAATGAAATTTTCTTGATATTTATTGATGTTATAAGGGTGTTAAATAATAATGTAAGTTAAATTTTTATTTTGTGACACAATATAGGTTCAAGGAGGTATTTTAAACCATGATAAACCCTAATACAACCTACAGACAGGGTCTATAAACATGTTTCTTAGTTAGGTAGTGAATAGTTTTGGAGTCCAAGATGATAGAGAAACTAATAAAAATGGACAAATGAATCCAAGCATACCTTAATAAGATTTTATAATTGTTTTAAATTTTTAAATATAAATGATACACACAAAATTCACCTTGAGTTTAAAATAAACAAACACAATCAATGTTTCAATACCTCTACACAATTTACCTTATTGAAAGTTTGCTTAGGAAAATTGTGCTTTTGATTATCTTATTCTTGCATTAAGAGGATAAATTTTCATATGAATCATCCTTGGGAGTTGTGTAAGACTATTAAATACTTTTATATAAGTAATAATCAAGGTAATATGCCTATGTTCTATCTTAGAGGTAGGGCACTTTTCCCTTGCATGAACCTTGTAAGTTTTGGAATTGAAGAATAAGAATGAACCAAAAGATAAAAATACGCCTCAATATGATTGGATAAGTTAAAATAAACATAAAAAAACATATAAAACCAACCTATAAGGTTTGAATCTGAGTAGGATGGTGTGGGAAACAATATTTATAGGAAGGGTAGTTAGGTAAGAAATAAGCCTAACCCCAAATGATAGGTCACTTCCAATTTTAACCTTGAAAAAGAATTATAATGATTTAGATCTCATAGGTATTTAAGGTCAAAAAGGAGGTTTTAACTACTAAGTTTGCAATTAGGCCTAGTAGGCCTAATCTAGTCCTGATACTTAGAGAGGAGTCCTATCACTTTCAGGACTAGATGACCACTAAAGCTTCTTGAAAAAAGTGTGTGGGATGGGTAAAAATGTTTTTAAACCATTATTAGGAATAAAATTTCACCAAGAAGCCATTTTTGGGATTTAAATACACACAAATAATTTAAAATTTTTATAAATGACTCAAATGGCCAACTTAAAATGCTTAGAATTCCCATGACACTTTTCATGTTTGCCAAGGTCTTCAAATATGTTAGAGAGGGTCCTCAAGAATCCATAAGTGGCATTTTTTTTATAATTCCAATGTTTGGTATTTATGAATAAATTCTAAGACCTAAAACCTCTCTAAAACCCTCACAAACCCTCTCTCAAACCTGATGGAGGAGATATTGAAAATGGAGTCTCTAAATGTAATGGAAAGGCCATGAAAATGATTAGAGGTGACAAATAACTCTCTTGGGTCCATCCCCATAAATTGAGGTGTACCCTGCCTATATGGAAGAGGTACAACAGGGCTTATTTTGACAAATTTGTGTGTTTTATAGCCATTGAGAACTTTCAAAATATGTAACCACCTTTGGGAGAGAGATTAGGACTTTTTATAAGTCCTCATGTTAAAATATTGAGTTATCTAATCTCCCAAGTATGCCTACCATCTTCTTCATCTCAGCCAGTCATAATGAATGAGTAGTGAACACTTAGTGAAAATGGTGAAACTCTAATTGGGAAGACTTTTAAGACTTGATTGATGAAATTGATGACTTATACATTCTTGACATGTGTCATTCCTCATTTTTATGGATCATCTAATAGAATTGGTAGGATTTTGAATGAAAAGTGTGAGAGGTGTGTGAAAAGGAGTTATTTGTGACTATCATGAATGATTACTCATGGTTAGAGGAATAAGAATGATTAGGGACTAATATAATGCATGTGGAGGCTTGTTATCAACCCATCCCATTTATATCAATCATCATACCTGACCCTTTTTAGTGATGAAGTAGTTTAATGAGGGCAAATCATGAAAATAATTTCTTATGGAAGCAAAAGAGAATCTATTCAACATATGGAGGAGTTAGATAAGTTTAAGAGACATTTGTTATTAATTTCCTTTCAGGACCTATCTCATGCTAGACTCCATTAATGTTGTAACTCATTATCCTTTCTTGACAAGTGTCTTAGTGACTTTTGAGCTTCACTTTATCTCTCTCCTCTCATAATTTCTATAAATACTAGCCTTTTTGGCTATTGTATGGATCTCTCCACCTAGTATGACAAATCCCTACAAAATTTTTTCCTTGAACTAATAAAATAATTTTTTTTCACCTCATTCAAGATTTAACTAAGTGCTTGTCATGGTTTTTGGTATTGTGCAAGTGTATTTTTCTTGCCTTCACATGTTATTCTTCTTAGTGCTTTGTGTGGATTGAAATATCTCTTTTTTAGGTTAGTAAGAAGTGTCTAATGTGGATTGTAGGTATAGTGAGTATATAATTCATTAGTGTTTCTAGAATACCTATTATCTAAGTCATCCTAGCCTAAGATCTCTTCAAGACCCCATACTTGAAACATTGATGTAGAAGAGGAGTGTTTAGTTGAATGAAGTGTATGTGTGGGATTCTATTTAGTTTCAAGTAAATTGTAATTAGTGTGAGTAGACTATAGATTTGGTGTATCATCTCCCCTATATTATATTTTTTTTAGTTATCATTCTCCCTTTTCACCCTCACAAAATTTATTAGCAGGTTTGATCTATAGTGGTACATCAAGGGAACTAGCCCTAATCTAGAGATCCACCTCAAATTTGGGTCACTCATAACCATGATATGGTTCCATTGTTCAAATTGAATGAGGAAATTTTTTTAAATCCTCAAAGGGTGAAAGTTAAAGTGACAACAAGTTTTGGCATGCCCGATGGCACTCTTTTTTTAAGCATTTGAGGAGTTTTAGTGTTCTCCTTAGGATACCATCATTTAGTGGAAATAAAAATAAGCACCAATGGTGAATCCAAGCATAAATATACTATTAAAGTATCCCACATACTCTATTTGAGGTTTTCTTCTTATTTTATACACTTCTCATGAGTGATTCATGGATTATTTTGATGTTGAGTTTGTCTTAACACAAGTTAGAGAGACATATCCATCTTTGCCTATTCCCTCTCAATATGAACAAGTCTTTGGCCAATCTTGTCATGATCCCTATCAATCCTATGTTACCTATAATCATCCCTATCAATCTTGTACTTCACCTATTCCACCAAGTTCTTCTCCAAGTCAGTCCATTACAAGTTTCAAGAAGACTCTCATTGGCTACAAAGACTATATGTTGGGCCTTGATACTAGAAATGGTTATGGTCAAGTCATCCCTAGTGATTGTATCAAGAGTGTGAGGGATTATATGAATAAATTCAATAAATAATGGATGCCTATAGAGAGAGATAATTAGTAAGGTCTTACTGGTGAAATACTTGATCTTTGTGGTCTAATTTTCCACATAGAGGAGAGGTTAAAAGCTCATGAAGTAGCTCAATATTAGTAGCTCCAATATGCCCCACATAAGACATCAAGCATGTCAACTATGCCTTTTAAAAGTTCCAATCCAATCATGTTTTAAAATGCCTAAAGTCCTTCATGCATTCCCAAAATTTTTCCTTCTTAGAGGTCCATCCAAGAGAGCAGCCAAAGGAAGAGGGATACAACTTTTGGAGAAGATTTTGAGAGAATAAGGTTGATGTTTGAGGTTCATCTTGATAAAGAGATTGAGTTGGAAAACACATATCTAAAGCAATATATTATGGTAGTAGAAAAAGAGGTCTTTAAGTGTGACATTCTTTAATTTTCATCTCATCCTCAAGAAGAATCTTCTAAGTCTAGTTTCCCAAGATGGAAGGAAGTAGTGACAACTTGTGGAAAGAAAGAAAAATGATGTCTAAGTGAAGAAGTTTGAATTGAAGAGAAGAATAAACCTATTTAACTTCCTCCCACCCCTTTTCAAGAAGCCTTATACCCCTCATCCTCAATTTATTTTACTCCCTTTCTTAATGAAGATCCTATTTCCCCTCAAGAAAATTTATTTCAAGAGATCCTTGCCAAAAAAATTAAGGTGTTTGAACTTAAAATACAAAATATCTCATATATGTAAGGAAGGCTTGAATAAAATTAAGTTATTGAACCTAATGTGTATCATTTGATTGAGGAGAAATTTGATTATAATCATGAGGATTGCCTTGCCCCTTGGAAGCCTTCTTGGCCTAAAGTTCCTAGTTTTGAGATTCCTAGTATTGGCATCACTAAGAGGGAGAATGAGATGGAAACATTAGATTGTGATGATAATGAAGAGGAGATGACTTCTTATGAGAAAACATCAGATTTTGATGATGGAGAATAGGACCTTACTTGTAGTAAAGGAGAAGCTTTGGAATAGGTTCTTTTGGATTCCAAAGAGGAAGAATTTTATATTTTATTTCACCTTCGTGATGTTGATCAAAAAGATGATTATGACCTGTGGTAGAGATTTGAGGACAATGAAGTTAAAATCCCCAAGGAGCCTATAATACCTATAGAGCTGATTATAGGACATGGTAAGCAAGATGCTATGTTTCAAGAGGAAGACATGTGGCACACATATAAGAAGATGTTCAAGGAATATGAGGATTGTGAGAAGACAAAAATCCTAAAAATACAAGCCCAAGATGTTTAATAGTATGTATGTGTTGAGAGGCATCACCATCAAGAGATTCCAAACCATGATAGAGCAATTTGTGATGAATATGAGTATTTTGAAGATGAATTGAAGATTGGTTCTAAAATCACATGTGTATCTACCAGTACCAACACCAAGAAGGAGTTTTAACAATAAATACTCCTAGAATGTCATGATACAACACTTCTTAAAGGATTTGAAGAGGTTGTAATAAATAGGTACAATGAGGACTTTCAAGAAGATATAGACTTTCAACAAGGTGTCCCATTCATAGATATGTAAATATGACATGGTAATATAAAGGGATAGAAATATGAAGCATGTTTCCAAGGTAAATAATAATTCATATACTTTGGAGACTTATTTGAGATGATTCCATCAAAGGACATGCCAAAATAAGGAGCAAAAAAGAATCATAGGTCATCTAGTACTACATCCAAAATGAATAATGCTTGGCACCATAATTAATATAGTGAGGAAGGAGATTCAAGGTAATTTAATTTTAATCTAGGAAGGGATCTATGTTTGGTTATATTTAAATAATTAGTTTACTTATTTTTGTGTCTTGTTTTCCCTAAGTGCTTAGAGGCACAAGGGTACCTTTGCTTTATGTGTTTACTTGGTATTATTGTCTGTTATATTTCCTTTATGTGTTTTGAGGTCAATAAAATATCTTGTTAGTAAATTAAAGGTGTAATCCTATTTTTTCAAGGTGCATCTGACTCCCTTTTACCAATCAATTGGATAAGGCTACTGGTCCTTAACATAGGTAATCATGTTATTCCTAGGAATTACCATAAGTGTTGACAAAATATGAATTTTAGTCAAATTGGGTCAAAACCTACATAGTTAATTTTTTCATAATCTCCCATATGTCTAATAGGGTCTCATGTGTGTCTAAATACCTTACCTATCCCTGCTCTAGCCTAGGTCTAAGTCCATCTTCCTTGTGCTTGTCTAGTTAACCAAAGTCAACTCTTGTCAACCTTATTAAAACATGGTAAAAGGTATAAATTATCTTTAAAATTACATAAATTTATAATTTAGGTGTTTTAAAGTGTTCATAAGTCATAAATTGATACTTTGCTATGTTTCATAGTCCAAAAATGCCCTTTTGTCACATTTTTATCTCATTAAATGACTTGTACAGACTTTAAAAGGAGTAATATTTATCAAAAAATTGTATTTAAATGTGGAGGAGGTTATAATATGTAAGGATTCAGTTCTATTTAGTTTAATAAGTGTTTCATGCATGAAAATAAGGGAAAATTCCTAAAAAATTGTCCCTTAATGGCACTTGTACAGACTTGAGAAGTCCACCTTTAGCTAAAAATGTGGGAATGTGCCTATTCATATCCATAAGAAATTTAAAATAATTTTTGTGTAGATATCTCATTATATAAATTAGTTTTTGCTTCCTTTTCTTCTTTCTTGCCTTCACAAGCCAAGAAGGGTCAAATTTACATGCTTGATACAAGCCGTACAGGTGAATTTGGGAGGAGTGATATTGGGGATTGAAAGGGGTCTAAGTCTACTTCTAATACATAGAGATAAGTCTTATTTTCATATCTCATACTTTATGAATTATCATTAAGAAGCTAGGGAATTTTTTATGCTTCTTCATCCAAGAGGGGTCACTATATGAGATAGTTTTAGAATTCTTTGCTTTGGTTTGACGTTGGTTATGGTTTCATATGTTTCTTAGGACATATCCATAGTTTTTATCATATTATTATTGTATTTTGATGTCTCAACAACCCAAGAAGCCTCTTCTAGGCTTGTTTGTGTTTGCAGACTTGTTTTCTTCTTCACAAAGAGCTCTGTTATCTTTGAGGTCATTTAAATGTTTAGTTGAAGGAATATAAATCTTTTGAGTTTTTTAAAATTTTAGGTTATTATACACAAGTTTTACAAGAATCCTAACCTTCTAATGGCATAATAGGCCTAAAACTTGCTTAAGTTAATAGAAATATGCCCCACACTTAGAAACACATACGTACATTGCATAATAGGGTTTTACAGATGTTGTATAGAAGGATGATTGGTAGGTTATGATATACATGAGGGATATTAAGTTTATTACAACTTGGAGAGCATGTTTAAAAAATTTGGTAGCACACTTGGTGTTCAAAATTCATTCCAAAATGAAGAATTTGTGTTTAAGAACATTTTCCCCAAAATGGTATAATAATACACCAAACACATTTTTGAAATCCAAATAAAGGTGAGTAACTTAGAGTTGAGAAACCTTAGTGCATTCATTTATTATTATCTACCATAGATAATGGCCTTGCAAAATTTTAAGGAGGGAGGAATAGTATAAGATGATGTTTGAAAGCCCTCAAAAGTGCCTATAAAACACTAAATTTGATCAATAACATCTACAAGTCTGAGTCTCCAACAGGATCTTTACCCAATTCCAAAATCTCAAGCCATGCCTTCATTATTAAGTGGTTTTAATGACACACAAAGAGTGTGAGCAAGCTAGAGAGAATTATTACAAAAATTTAATATTCTTTATGAGTTTCTTAACACCCACAAGTACTCACTTGTATGGAAAAGGAACTCCTACAATAAGGTATTAGGATGAATTATATTAGTTAATAGTAAAAGGGTTATCATAGGTGTGTAAATTTATGGTTGTAGAAAACTTTGATGACCTTGTGATTGAAAAGTTTTTTATGACCTAAAGAAGTTTAAATGAAAGCTCTGAAACTTCATGAACAAATCAAAAGGGACACATATACCTATAGGTAGCAGGGTATGATAGAGTTGCTCAGTCATTCAAGGAAGTACCTAGTATAGTGAGTCTAATATGCATATTGAATGATAAGAAATATATAGTTAAAAATTAAGTGATTGGGCACTTTATCCAAAGGATTGATGGGATATATAATAAAGAACACCTACAGTGGGTATTAAGAGGAAATGTCTCAGTCAACTCAGACAAAGTGAATAGTGTGATTTTATTGATGTTTTAGTGATGTTACAAGGGATTTAAATAAGAATGGAAGTGAAATTGGTATTTTGTGACACAATATATGTTCAAGGAGGTATCTTAAACCATGATCAACCCTAATGCAACCTATAGGGAAGGTCCACAAACATGCTCAATCAGAGGTAGTGAATAAATTTGGAGTCCAAGATGATAGAGAAACTATGAAAGATGGAAAAATTACTCCAAGGATACATTAAGTATATTTTATACTTGTTTTAAAGTGTGAAATATAAAGGAGAAACACAAAATTATCTCTAATGATTCCAATACAAACAAATAGAGTCAATGTTTTAATACCTCTACACAGTCTACCTTGTTGAAAATCTACTTAAGAAAATTGTGATTTTAAAGGCCTTATTCTTGGAGTCATAGGATAATTTTGGTATGAATCATCCTTTGGAGTTGGATAATCCTCTTAAATATTTTGTCTCAGAGGTAGATCACTTTTCCCTTGCATGAACCTTGTAAGTTTTGGAATTGAAGATCGAAGATGACCCAAAAGTCAAGAAGACCCATAAATATGAATGGATAAGTTAAAATACACATGAAAAAACATATAAAACCAACTTATGATATATAAATACAAGAAGGGTGGTTTAGGAAATAAGGTTTGTAGGAAGGGTAGTTAGGCAAGATACAAGGCTAACCCCAAATGATAGGTCACTTCCAATTTCAACATTTAGAAAGAATTATAATTATTTGGATAAAATTCATGGGAGTGAAATTGATGTGTATAATCCATATCAGATTTATGGAAGGTCAATAAGGAGGTTTTAACTACAGAGTTTGTAGCTAGGCCTAGTAGGCCTAATCTTAGCCTGATACGTAGAGAGGAGTTCTATCACTTTTAAGACCAGATGACAACTAAAACTTCTTGAAACATGTGTGTGGGATGGGTGTAGATGTCATTGAACCATGCATAGGTATAAAATATCACCAATAAGACATTTATGGTCTTGAAATGCACATAGACCATGGAAAATGTTTAAAAATGACTCAAATGGCCAACTTAAAATGTTTAGAACTCCCATGAAACTTTGCATGCTAGACCAAGGTGTTCAAATATGTTAGAGAGGGTCCTAAAGAATCCATAAGTGGATTTTTTTTAGAATTCCAATCTCTGGTATTTATGTAAAAATGGTAGGACCTAAAACCTCTCTAAAATGCTCATAAACCCTCTCTCAGACCTAATGGAGGAGATATTGAAAATGGAGTATCAAAATGCAATAGAAAGGCCATGAAAATGATTGGAGGTGATAGATAAATATCCAAGTCCCCTCCCCATACAATTGAGTTGTACCGTAACTATATGGAAGAGGTAAAATAGGGATTATTTAACAAATTTGTGTGTTTTATAGGCATGGAGAACTTTCAAAAGATGCAACAACCTTTGCAAGAGATATTAGGACTTGTTAAAAGTCCTCATGTTCATATATTGAGTTGTCTAATCTCCCAAGTGTGACTACCATCTTCCTCATCTCATCTAATCATAGTGAATAATCAATGAACACTTAGTGAAAATGGTGAAACTCCAATTAGGAAGCCTTTTAAGGCTTGATTGATGAACCTGATGACTTGGACACTCTTGACATGTGTCATTCCTCCTTGTGCATGGATCAAATTCTATAATTGGAATGATTTTGAATTCCAAGTGTGAGAGGTACATGAGAAGTTATTTATGACTATCATGAATTATTTCTCATGGTTAGAGGAATATGAATGATTAGGGACTAATCCAATGCATGTGGAGGTTTTTTAGTAAACCCTCCCCTTTAGATCAATCATTATACCTAACCCTTTGTAGTGATGAAGTAGTTTAATTAGTTACAATCATGAAAATAGTTTCTTATGAAAGCACAAGAGCATCTACGTCACATATGGAGGAGTTAGACAAGTTTAAGAGACATTTATCCTTACTTTCTTTTAAATACTTATCTCATTGTAGATGCCATTGATGTTTTAACTCATTCTCCTTACTTGAAAAGTGTCTTAGTGACTCTTGAGCGTAACTTTCTCTCTCTCCTCTCATAATTGCTATAAATATTAACATTTTAAGCTATTTTATGGATCTCTCCACTGGGGTATGGTGAATCCTTACTAAATTTTTACCTTGAACTAATAAAACAATGTTGTTTTACCTCATTCAATATTTCACTAAGTGCATGTCATGGTTGTTTCTCTTATGTAAGTGTATTTTTCTTGCCTTAACATGTTACTATTCCTAGTGGCTTGTGTGGATTGAAATCTCTCTTTTATAGGTCAACAATATGTGTCTATTATAGATTTTAATAATAGTGAGTAGCTAATTCATCAGTGTTTCTAGAAGACCTATTGCCTAAGTCATCCTAGCTTAATCTCTCTTCAAGACCCCATGCTTGAAACATTGATGTAGAAGAGGATTGTTTAGTTGAATGAAGTATATGTGTGGGATTATCTTTGGTTTCAAGTGAAGTTTAAGTGGTGTGTGTATAATATCTATTTGGTGTATCACATCCCCTAGATTAGATTTGTTTTCAGTTATTCTTCTTCCTTTTCACCCCTCATAAAGTTAGTAGTAGGTTTGATCTATAGTGTTACATCAAGGGAACTAGCCCTAATCTAGAGATATACCTCAAATTTGGGTTACCCATAGCCATGAGGTGGTTCTATTGTGTCACTTGAATGAGGATAGACTTGGTAACTCTTCAAGGGGTTCAAGTTCAAGTGAAAACACTTATTCTCTTGGATCTTGATTGAACTTATTTTAACTTAATAGCCTTTGCTTGCAGAACCTAGAAATGTGACCAAACTTATTAAAGTTGTAGCAAACACTACTCCTTGATGTAAAATTATCTTGTCTTAAATTTTTTATAAAAAAACTATCAATGTGCCCAATGTCATGGTAACTAAAACAAACTACTCTTTTTGAAGAAGGCATACTTTTCCTTTCCTTATTTGGATAATGCTTAGGAAAGTGTCCCTTTTTAAGACATTTGAAACACTCAACCTTTCTCACACTTTTGATTGATTATTCCCATCATAGTCTCATGAAAACTCATTTTTAACAGGTCTTCTACATTCTCTAGATTTATGCCTAAATTGATTACAAGTATAGTAGTAACCATTGAAATTTTAATACCTCATGGCATTTAGTTTATGATTTGATTTTTATTCATTATTCCAACACATTAATTCATTTTTTGATTATTTGTATTAAAAGGATGATTTACCTTTATCTCATTGACATTCATGTCAAATTGAGAAGCAACTTTGGGCTCTTCATTAAAACCCAATCCAAATCTATCACTAGTTGACTTTTGACTCTTTAAGAGATCATTAGAACTTTTATCAAACTTGAAAAATGATATCATATTTCAAAGACATAATATTAGAATCATACCTTGAGCATTATTATTCTTTGGCCCTTAGACTTCCAAACATAGATTGTAACTTAGAATTAAGAAACATGACAACACCTTCATGCTATCTAGAGTCATCAACCAATATTGCCTCAAACACACTAAATTATTCCTCATATTCCTTGATTTTATATTTCATCATCTTATTTATCTTCTTCTCAATATTTATTTCTTCAAGATCATTTATCAATGGATTCTCATAGTCCAACTCATCTTCATCATCATCTGAATCACTTCAAGTAGACTCCTTTTGATGTGATCAATTTTATTCCTCAACCATGAAAAGGGTTATATCATCAATAGGACCATCATCTTCATGATCATACTCTGAGTCACTAACTTCACTCTCATTTGATGAGTTGTAATAGTCTTTGGTGTAGTGACTCTTCTTGTCCTTGAAGTACTTCTTGTTATCGAACCTTCTAAATCACCTTTTGCTTTTGTTAAACCTAAATGATCTCTTTCTATCATCATGAACTTCATCATGGTATTTATCATAATCCTTATTATAATTATGAGGGCAATTGTTATCAAAATGTCCTATCTCACCACAATTCAAGTATTTGAGGGGTAGTTTAACTTTATGTTTGCATGAACTTGTTCTCAATTTACTTGGAATCAAAGCAATTAATTCATCCTCATATATATTAGAAATGTCATCCTCTTTGGGTTTCTTACCTTGGAAATTATTTTTTGATTTCATTTTAATATTGAAAGCTACTTCCTTATTTAGTGTTATATCATAATTTTTCCTCATCTCATAGGCAGTAAGGGTTCCATGCAAGTGATCCATCTTCAATTGATTAAGATCATGACTTTCTTATGTAGTAGATACTTTTGGATCAAACTTGAGGGATAGAGACCTTAATACATTTTAAAATAAATCAGCCTCTTCAAAGTTATATCCAAGACCTCTGATAATGTTCACAATCTCATCAACCCTCTATAGAAAGGATGCCATAGAATCTTCTTCATATATCTTGATATTTTCAAATTATTTTTTGTGAGTCTGTAACTTAGCAAAATTAATCTTGGAATCTTCTTCATAAATTATTTTCATTTTGTCCCATATCTCTTTAGAAGATTTATAATGGATGGAATTGGTATATTCAGTCTCTAAAAGACCAAAAGTGATATCATTCATTGCTTTGGAATTGTTCTCAAATAACTTCTTTTTTGAAACACTAGATCGAGAAATATTAGGTGTAGAATAACCATCCACAGTATATTACCAAATGTTAAACCCTATGGACATGAGGTATGTCCTCATTCTTAAACTCCAAAAATCATAATTGGATCCATTGGACATTGGTGCTTGCATAGTAGAGAAACCTCCTTGATGATTACCCATATTATACCTTAGATCCCATTTAAGTTGTCAAGCATTTACAAAATGACCTTCTCTAATACCAATTATTAGAGATACAATCATTGATACGGTGGGTGAATTAGTGAGCCTAGATATTTTAATTTCAATTCTAGTCCTTTAAAGCTATCAAACAATCAAAATATATCAACTTGATCAAACAACATTAACAAGAGAGTTCATTCATTTAATGCATACACAAGATCAAACACATAACACATACTTCCTATGGGAAACCCTCATGGGGAGTAAAATCCACTCTGAATATTGAAACACAAAGACTACTTATATTATAATAAATTACAAACAAGAGACTGGTCAAATCCTTTAGACCAAAAAACCTTGATCAAATCCTCCTGACCAAAGGCCTTTAGTGAAACACCTATTTCACAAGGAGAAAGTGACCCTAATGAAGACCACATCCTTTAGAACCTCATTTGAACACCTTCACATTATCATTGATCTCTTCAACATCTAATGATGGATCCTAATTATTTAACCCCTACATAAATACCCTCTCTATATCATATAGGCCTCTCATAAAGGCATGCCACAATCTCTCTCCTTCACTCAAACTATTCTCATATGAACACTCAAACTTATTCACATTTACTCAAACTATAATATCACTATTTTTACATTATAATAATTACCTATAGGTCATACACACATTCAATAATCTGCTCTTCTCATCAACTCATCTACTAGGAACTCTACCTCACCTTTACTCCATAACTCATCACATATACCTTGCACAAGTCTTATAAAAAGTCTAGAAATAATCAACATTGATTTTATATAAATATATAAATCATGAATTATCAATTCCAAAATATTTCCTATCAAATACAATACATGGCTTCACCCTTAATGCATTTAACATGGGTCACACTTAAGTAAAACACACTTTTAAATAGGCCTTAGCCACCTTTGACACTTCTCTAAGAAAAATATGAACATAAGAACTATTATAAACATATGGACCCATGAAACATGATCTATAGGTCTCCTTTAAGATTTCATATCCATCACAATACCCTTCTACTTAAGAACAATTTTATCAAACAACATTCTATGCATGCAGTCACCATGAATGAATACATAATCAGATTCAAAACCTTTGTTCATATTTCATATGATTATTCAAAAATTAATAATGTACACATATGGTCCTCATAGTGTATAAAATAATCCAAAATATATAATTCATCATGATACTTTCAAAAAACATCAACATAAGCTCAAACATCCTTCTCGGGTCACTTGGATAATATGGTCAAACACATAATCAACTTTGGAGCTCAATATATTTTATTTTACACACTTTTAAAATATTTAAATTATATTCATTAGATGTTCCATGGATTATTATTCTAATTTAATTTTTATATCACCTTTGAATTCATCTTAGATCAAAAGTTATGGACAAAATACAGAGCACTAGTTTTTCCTTCACAAATTTGAATATTTAAATCCAAATGGTCACAATTAAACATCAAACACTATGTGTATACACATAATATTTTTAACTTTTATCAATTAAATATGTTTTACATCTTTTAATAACACATCAAGACTCAATCTATCTAAGTGCATCCCCTAAAGGGTGCATCGAAAAAGGGGTGGGAAGAACTTTGGTGCTTCGCAAGATTATTGTTCCTTATTGTCATGTTATTACCAATAAAAATAGTTCCTAAAACCTTTCCCTAAGATGTTTTTCCTCCCTTGTATAGTCTTTTAGTATTTTTACTCTTTTTATCTTTCATTTTTTTACATGCCACCCTTTTGACCTATTCAACATACTAGGTCAACCTAGTCGACCTAGTACAATTTATAGACATTTTCTCTCTTTTAGTTTGTTAGGCTCCCAGCCGACCTAACACAAACCTAGTGAGTTAGCCTAAAAATGTGCTACGTTGATTGAGTTGACCTAGCATAGTTGAAATTCCCAAATTATTTTAGGGTAAATTTATACTATACATACAAGATCATTTTTGTCATTATTTGAATATGCAACCAAGATTTATTATTCACACACACTTCTTCAAAATATGCTCTTCCACCATTCTACTTGAGGAATATTAGTTTAGATTTCTTAGTTTGGATAATATAGTCTTGTGGATAGGTCTTAGATGCTTTAAACTAACAAAGTGATCCATAAAAACCACAACAACCTTTTTATAAGACCCTTTAACCAAGGGAAAGATTAAGTCTAGATGGGTTCACATTCAGGTAAGTATATTCTAACTTTGTTCTCTCTTTTAGTAGATAAAAGTAGCATAAGTATTTGCTCAAATAATATTACTCTTCATATTATTTGTATTAGGGCATTACTCATAATTTATTTTAGTTTACCTATATCTGCTTTGATTATTTTGATTTACTAACCCCTACTTTGTGTCATAATATTTGGTGCACACTTGATTAGATTTACTTTTCTTGTTATTAGATTAGTGAAATAATAAATCATAGGACCTTTATAGGGTTTTTATGTGATTGTGTTATAATATAGGTCTTGGAACCCTATCTCACATGGTGTGTTATGACAAGTGATCCCATAATTAGTTCTAGAAAATACTCACATTGGTCATGCTCCCACTTAATAATTCTATACTCCACAATCGGAAGTGTAGGTGTACTCTATCCTGTTCGATCTAGGATTGATTTATGGACGTGATGCATTTTTGATTACATAAATTCTAGTGAAATTTACATGAATCAAACCCTTGAATTATTTATTTCACTTATTTCATTTTTATTCATCATTATTTTTATCATATCTTTACTATGTTGGATCGACATTGCTGACTTAACTATTTATCTCTATGCATAGGTTTGTAGGAATAGATAACTAGCTCAACTAGCTTGACCTAGTACAGGTTTTAAAACTTGAATAATTATATTCAAACAAATGGATCGACCAACTTGACCCATTATAATATTTTTAGTTTTTAAAACTTCCGGTTTAACCTACTAGGTCGACCAGGTTGACCTAGTGTTGTTTTAGCAATTTTTTAGCAAGTTCATGTATCACTTGATCAACTAACACGACCTAGTTTATAGGTTTTTGATAGTTTTCTCCAAGGTTATTGATTATAAATATTAAAAATTTTCATCTCTAAACCATTTAGGTCAGTTTGTATTCCTCTATATCTTTCTATTTTTTTACTTTCCTTTCATAATTTGTAGTCTTTCAAACTACCCCTGCATAGTCAACTAGGTTGACCTTGTGGACCTAGTTCTATGTTATGTGTTTTCTAAAATAACTAGGTCAACCTAATTGACCTAGTTCATTTTTAAACTTTGCTTCCATATTATAGGTTTGACCCTATCGACCCTTTCTATATGATTTTCCATATAGTTTTTCAACTATACCTTGTTTCAAAGCTAGAATAAACCATATATATTAATCATATACTTTTTTTAGTTGTTTGCATGCTTGGAATAGATCACATAGTATAATTATGGGATTTTCAATTAATCACTTAGTTTCACTATTCTTATTATTTTTCACAATAGCCAAATCACATAAACATCAACAAGCATTTAATCATTTGACTACCTAGGCCAACCTACTCGGATTTCATCACTAAAAGGGAAGCCAACTTGATGCTCTAATCAAGTATAAAGCATGGTTAATGGTATATTTTGGCTAAGCATCCATTACCTTATTTATTTAGTGTGTGAAGTGAGGGGGTAGGCCCTCATACCAAGCCTCTATCATTTCCACTATAGTCCATTTCATCCTAAACTTACCTAAAATTATCCTTAGATTGTTATTTAGTACCTTTCTTATACCCAATATCCCTTTACACTTAAAATCGTTCTTAATAATATAATGAATATTCTAATTTGACCAAGTAGCTAACTTTACTTTCAAATTTGTTTGCTTTATCTTTGATCAATTATGTGTACAAAAGCTTGCATTATCTAGAGTTAGTGAAATATTTTTATTTGTGTGCATAAATTAGATTGACTATCATCAATTCAATTGATTATGTGTTTTATTTCTACATTTTATTTCTTAGATTAGCTATAAATTATCTTTCTTCATTTCCCAACTTGTTATCAATCTTTTCCTCTTCTTATTCACTATACTAGGTTGACCTACTCACCCCTATATTTTTTTGGCTTTTATACACTGCACTAGATTGACCTAGTCAACCCAATACATTTTGTAAACCCTATTTCCTACGCTAGGTTGATCTAGTCAACCTAGTTCTATTTCCTACTTTCCCTAGTTTTCAATCTAATATTCCATATCTCCAATTTTGTATCTTGTTTATTTCTCTTCAGTTAGAATGAGGTCTCCTATTACAATCTTTTTGGAAAACCTATATGTATTTAGATACTATATGAGATGTTCATTCTTTCCTCTCTTTTCCTCCTAAGAGAACCATCACTCTTGGGGCACCTCTTCTCCTCCTTCATCTATGATCTATAACATGGTACAAATAGCACCTCAAGATGAAGTTGATGGATCCAGTCCCTTCCATACTTATCAAGATACTTCTCAAAATCTCCAAACCAATGTGGGAGTGATTGATACAAATCTCTGTAACAATCCCACTAATAAACCTCCTTTTAATAATATTCCCCCCAACACTAATTTTGGGAGTGATATAACCAACAATAACTCACCTCTTGACACAACCCAACTCTTGGCTTAAGTTATTAAACAAATGAACATCATGAAAAACTATAATACCAACCAAATGATGAAACTTCAACAAAATTTAATCAATGTAACTAATCAACCTCAAACTATTCATCCTCAAGCTAATCCTAATTATAATCCTCCACTTCTTAGGGATGAATTGGGTAATGTTATTCCTCAAACCATAATGAATAACAAGATGCTTCAAACCATTCAAAAAGAGACTTTAGCTCCCTTCATTGTATCTATTAATATTGGTTACATAACTCCAACTATCAAATATGATGGGACTAAAGACCCTACTTCATTCCTCAAAGCCTTTGGTAACCTTTACAAAGAGTGGATCCAAACTAATACATTTACCATAGCTAAACTATTAGTCAAAACTTTCACTGGTGATGTATTAGAATGGTATAATCAACTTCCTTAACATTATATTTGGAAACTTGAATATTTGGTTAAGCCTTTGGTTAAAGATTTTCAACATAATGATCTTCCTGAAAATTATCTTAGTCACTTCATAAATGTTAAACAATCTATGAATCATCTCATGACTTTATTAAAATATGAAAATCTTTAGCTCATAAAGCTAATCATAATATGACTAAAGATAATTTATTTAAACTTTTTATTACCGCTCTTACTCACAGTCTCCAATAAAATATTCAAACCTTTGTTCCTCAAACTCTTAATTAATCTCTTGACCAAGTTAAGTTTCAAAACTTTCTTATGAAGCAATTTGAACCTAATCATAAACTTCTTAAAGGATCTTTTCAAACATATAATGTTATCACTAGTATTACTTCATAAACCAAACCTGGAGTTTCCAAATCTAATATTATTTTACCATCTCATACACCTCTTTTATTTTAACAAATGCAAAAAAATTTACCACCTTCAAAACCTTTTATTTATCCAAATGCTCCTCCTAAGTGGTATGATCCCAATCTATTCTACTGGTTCCATGCTGACATTGGGCATTCTCATGAATCTTATAGAGGGCTCACTAAGTGTGTCATTTAATATATGCTTGGTAACTCATTCAACCATGAGGTTATGATCAAAATTTATCATTAAGAGTATGTTACCACATCTCAAAAGTGACAACTTTAAAGCCTCTATTACTAATAATCAAAAATCTTCTTTAAATAATAATCAATCAAATGTTAAGGATGTTTTTGTCATCAATGCTAATTATGACCTATATTATAACAAATCTCAATATGTTAATTCTACTAAGGTTAATTATCATCATAAACTTGCTCACAAAGATCCTATTACCAATCCTAAGAAACCATCATTAGAAGAATAGTTGCTTAAAGATACCACTATCACACATGATGATTCGAATGCACTTGAGGAAAAAATTCCTCCTTCTAATCCTCCCACCACATCTATAGCTCCTAAATCTAATTTTACCTCTAAGCCTTATGTTGGTTATTCTAAATCACATTGGAATTTTCTTGAAGAACTCAACTCTATGCCTTGTAATATTCCTCTTATGGAGTTGGTTCTCACTTCACCTTATCATCACAAATTTCTTATGCAACAACTTCAAGAAATTGAGTATCCATCTTCCATATATGAATAACCACCTTCTATCAATTCTCAATCAACTGATGTCAATACCATTGAAACCATGTATCCTTATTCCAAACCTTCCATTGAATTTATTGAAGAGAACATGATCAATGACAAAATTATTTTTCACACTAATGATCTACCTCTCTTTATCAGAGTATCCACTAATACCACCCTTATCTAAAAATTTATAGTTAACGAAGGTTCTGGTACTAATATCACATCCTTATGGCTCATTCAACAACTTGGTTATAATAAATATCATCTTAAACAAACCCACCTTACTTTTTGTGGCTTTGAAAAAACTAATAAAAATGCACTTGGCTTCCATTGACCATTGGACCTAAGACTGTTAGAACCAAGCTTATGGTCCTTGATCTTCCTTTATTCAATAAGATTATTCTTGGTCATCCATGGACTCATTGGATGAGGGCCATGACCTATTTTGGTAATTAGTGTATTAAATTCTTACATAATGGAAAACATTACAAATATGAAGCTAATCCCAACCCTTAGAGCATCTAGCTTCCCAGTCCTAAGCCTCAATATAGAATTCGTATAATTTCTAAAATAAATCATGCTCTTTTACTTGAATTCATCAACATGAGTCCTAATCCAAATAAGTTTCAACACACTTACAATAATAATAAGTTACCCCCATATATTTTGGATTGGTTTCCTCCTTATCTTTTACCCTAAGATCATACTATTCCTATCATGGATGAGATTACTGATTTTCCCCTCCATGCAATGATCAAGAGCCATATTTACTTGAACATGCCTTCATTTTCAATGACTTTAGAGTGTAAAAATTATTCCAATATCTTCTGAAAACATCCCCTCGTATATTTAGCAACATTGGGATTTCACCTTCTAAAATTCCTCCCAATTTTGAAGCATGTACAATTTCTCCAATATATGATGACAACTATATCATGGCCGAAGGTCACTCTAGATACTTAGATGCCTAGCACTATCAAAATATTTTATCCCAAATTCATTCTTTCAATCTAGATGTATATACCATATCTACACATCACAACTTATATCTTGAGGGTCATTTACCTCTTACCAATTCTCCACATATCAATACTCCTTGGGTGGTAGAGCAACTTACAACTTCTAAACCTATAGATGATCCTACATATTCATTACCTCCTATGGATCCTATCATTTCTTAAAATTACTCTCCCATCATTGAATCTATCAACACTCCCATCTCTTTGAATCCATCCTCTTCTTCTACTTCCAAAATTACACTAGATGCCAAGGTAATTGATGTCTATTAGATTCATTTTGAATATGATTTGCATGGCAATAAAATTCTAGATCTTGAAGTAGATGTTTATTATTATGGTCTTCTTCTTACCTTTCCTAGTTATGAAGCTATTCTTGAGTTACTTCATGCCTGAGAAACTCAACTTCCTTGATAGAATTATAAACTTGGAAATTTCAAGCATAAAACTCCTTTCTTAAATAACTTTATCACTAGCATTGATCCTAAAACAAATCTAATTTTAGAAATTACTAACTCACCTTACCATTTTCAAGATGACAGTGCCATTTTTATCAAATAAATAATTCATATCGAATATGGTACCCCATCTTCTCCTCAACCAATCACAATCTCTCAAGAAATCTCACCATCTGAGCATGATAACTTTAGCTTATTATTTGATTAATATCAAGAGGTATTTTCTTGGTCCTACCAAGAGATGCTTGGCATTTACCCTAGTATTTTGGTTCATAACATTATCACTTATCTTGATGCTAAGCTAGTATGTAAAAAATAACACAAATTCCCACCTAAACTTACTAATTTTTGTCATAAGGAAATCAATAAATTACTAGATGTTAAATTCATTAAATTAGTGGATTATTCTGAACGGGTTTCTAACATTATTCCCATTTAGAAGAACATCACTATGGTCATCCATATTTGTATTGATTTATACAAAATTAATATTTCTTACCCTAAAGACAATTTCCCCTTACCTTTAATAGATGCCATCATCGATTCCATGGCTGGTTATGAAATGTTCTCTCTTATGGATATCTTCTTAGGATACAATCAAATTCACATCTCTCTTAAAGACCAACATTAGACTACTTTCACAATAGAATGGGGTACCTATTTTTATGTCAAAATTCCCTTTGGCCTCAAAAATGTTGGAGCTACCTATGAACGTGATATGACTCAAATCTTTCATGATCTCATCCACAAAATTATTTAAACTTATGTGGATGATCTTATTGATAAATCTAAAAATCATAAGAACCATCTTTCTGATCTTTCTATCATCTTTAACTGACTCCTTAAATACAAAGTTACACTTGATCCTTTCAAATGTGTGTTTTAGAGTCACATCCATTGTTAGTATTCTTAGTCTCTCTTTATGGCATTGATGTTGACCTAGGCAAAATTAGTGTTATTATTAACATGCTTGTTCCTCAATTTATTCCTAATATTCATACTTATTTAGGCAAACTTGAGGTAATTAGATGATTTTCCCCTAAAATGGTTTAACATATTCACTCCATAAATTACCTTCTCAATAAAGTTACAAATTTATAATCAATGCATCCATGTTAAAAATCCTTTGATAATATGAAAGATTCATTACTTCATCCACCAATAGTTTGTCCACCTTCCAATGATAAACCATTAATTCTCTATACTTCTTCCACACCTATTTTAGTTCGAGCAATGCTTTCCCAACAAGATGATATAGGAATAGAGTATGTTATTTACTACATTAGTTGAGGCCTCCTTGATTATGATACATGTTATACTAAAGTTGAGTGTGATTACCTCACTATCTATTTTGCAACTAAAAATATTCATCATTATATGCTATACCAAACTACTTATCTCATCATTCATTCCAACCCCCTTTATTATTTATTCTCCAAATCCTTTCTTCCTAAAGATATAAATGGCAAATTGATGGTATTACTTATAAAGTTTGATCTCCGCATCATCACATAAAAATTTTTTAAAGGGCAAGTCATATCTGACCAACTTGTTATAGCTGTTGTTATAGCCACTTCTTCTCTTCAAGATGATATTCTCGATGACAATATCATTTTCATTAAAGGTCTTAATCAATCTATATCCCTTAAAGATTATTTTCATGGCTTTACTGCAGATCTTGAAGCCAATAATCTTAAAGAATATTCCCCTCCCTCTAGTACTACTAAATCCAAGGTAGTTATTAAGGAGATCCCTAAATTAATGTTGACTTACATGAGTATACTTGGACCCTCCACTTTTAAGGTGCTAAATGCCTTCAAGGAGCTAGGGCAGGTTGCATTCTCACTAGTCCTTTTGGTAAGATTATTCCTTTAGATTTTCACTTCACCTTTTATGTCACCAATAATATGGTTGAATACGAAGCTCTTATCTTAGGCATGAGAGCTTCTCTTGATCTAGACATCCAATATCTTCATTTTCTAGGAGATTATCATCTCATTTTTCATCAAGTTAATGGTGATTATCATTGAAAAAGTGATAACCTAATTACCTATCATCAAATTTCAACTACTCTTGCTAAGGAATTTATCTCTTTCACTATCAAGCCATTCATCAAGACCAAAATTATAGTGTTGATTCTCTTACCTCTTTAGATTTTCTCTTTCATCCTCACTAAATTAATTTTTATCCTTCCATTACTATTCATATCAAAAAATATACATCATCTATCCAACCACCTAATTCACTTATCTATCACATTGAGGCTATGACTATTTGACAAAGTCCTTAGTATCAAGATATCATTCAATACTTCAAACATTAAACTTATCCTCCCAATCTAGATTCTTGTGAAAAGACATGCATTCATAAACAAAATTTCAAGTATGTATTTTAACATAACATCCTTTATTATCACAATGTTGAAGATACCTTGCTTCGTTATGTTATGAAAGATGAGGTTCTTCCTCTTATTAAACAATCACATGGGGCACTTATAGTGGTAACTATAGCAGACTTACTACACCATGTAAATGCCTATGTATGGGTTACTTTTGGCCTCCTCTTGAAAAAGATGCAATTGAATTTGCTAATAAGTTCAATCCTCATTAGATTTATAATGATCTTATCCATTCACCTCTTATCAAGCTTCAAACTATCAAATCTCCTTGGCCATTTTCCACATGGGGATTTGATCTCATTGGTAAAATTCCTTGCTCCCAAGATGGTAATATTTGTATCATCATTGCTAATGAGTACTTTACCAAATGGGTAGAATCCATGCCCTTTATTAATGTTATCGATCCTACCATTTACAAGTTCATTCTTAACCACATTATTTTCTACTTTGGCATTCTCCATACCATCATTTCAAAAAATGGTGTTAATTTAAAAAATAAACATGCTAAACAACTTTGTACCAAATTTAAGATCAATCATAAGTTTTATACAACTTATCATCCAGAATGTAATGGTCAAGTTGAGGCCACCAATAAAACTCTCAACAAAATTATCCAAAATACAATTAGTGAAACTTGCATTGATTGGCACATTCATATTTACCTTGTACTTTGAACCTATTGGACTAACATTTGTATTACCATTAGGGTAACTCAAGTTTTGTTAGTCTATAGTTCTATGTCAGTCCTTCCATTAGAATTTGAGATTACCTCTCTACGTATATCTCTTCATGGAATTATTCCTAATAAATAATTACATGAATCTCACCTTCATGCCCTTGATCTTCTTGATGAACATCACCTTTTTATATTACAACATAACCACCAATATAAGGCTCACATCGCCTGATAACATAATAAATGTGTTAAATTTCACACTTTCAATGTTGGTGATCTTGTCTTTAAATTAGATTACACCCATGAAAAATAAGGCAAATATGCCAAAAAATGGTGGGGCCCATATTTAGTTAAAGACATTCTTGGTCTAAGCACTCATTACCTTCAAACTATTGAAGACCATGTTTTCAAAGAGCCCACCAATACTCAATTCCTTAAAAATTACTCTACCTAAACATTTTCCTTCTTATCATGTTTTATATCTATATCTATCTAAAAATCATTATATGTTACCTAAGCACATATCTCTCCCTCTGTAGTAGTTTCCTTGTTTTTAAAAACCTTTAGTCCTCCCTTTTGGTTATTTGGTTTCTTGATGTACCATAGTCTTCCATATCTTCTTACATTTTCTCTTATTTTTTCATACCCCTTGGGCTTTTCTTTTGTGAGTTTCTTTGTAAGACTATAGATATGACCCAACATCCCTCACAAAACCACCATCTTTAAATCATTTGTTTCTCTTTTTTATGCTTGCCACTATTGTTTTGACATCCTTTGAGTTTTTATTTGTGATGTGCTTTGTAAAAAGGCTCCCTCACTTTTCTTTTAGCTTTCTTATTATCACCCACATGGGTCTCTATTTTATGATTTTCTTTTTAAAACCATAGATAAGACCCAACCCTCTTAAAATTACCATTCTTCTCATGTTCTTGATCTTTATTCTTAAACTTTAGTTTTTGTTTCTTTTGTTAGATGAAATTTGCATAAAAAATCTATGTTATCATGTTTTCCTCCATTTAACTCTTTCTTATGATAAGGAATCACACTTTTATATCATTTTATTCCTTATCTTTTATCTTTGTCACATTTTTGTGATTTTAATCAATTCAAATTATTCCATGTGTCATTCCTCTTGATTTCTCCTTTCTCTCATCTTTGCATTATTTAAAACAAGGTCAAAGTCAAGATAAAAAATTTATTTTACCTATATTTACAAGGATCTTTGACCCCATGCTATTTGAAGTTTCTCTCTCTTAGTAACCTTGTCCCATGTTTTTAAATCAAAGTCATTTTTAGAACCCATATCTACTTTTCCAAATCTGTATGGAGGAGGAATAAAAGAATCCATCAAAAGATAGTTAAAATCCAAATCATTTGAAAATAAAAGGCAATGATATATAAATGGAAACATACAAATTTCAAAAGTTAAATTCACACCAAAATACATGATTACAAAAAAATATCCTATCTCCAATAAAATCTCAAACTCCATAGTCAGATTCACATAGAGCCAAAGTCCTTTGGGGTATGGTAGGCTAGTAGATTGGAATAGGGGATTTCAAAAAAAATATATAGTGCTACCTACTTTCTCATGCAAGTACCCAACCTTCATAGTAGACTGATGACTCTGTAAGGGGTCTTGAAGAATGGGGAACACATCATGGGAAGTTAGGTCCATTTTAATTTTCATCCATATAGCCTTCTTGGGATGATATATATTCCATTTGTTTGGCCAAGACTTTTTTCACTAAGATAAATTCTTCATAGTTCTTAAGGTCGACAGTTCTCTTTTGACAAACCTAATTTGAGTGTCTTGACCTCAATAAATATTCCATCTACCTTGGTTTTTCCTTCATTCTCCCCTCCACCCATTTCATTTTCCCCCCTTGATATAAAAATTATGATTGTAAATATGTTTTCACTCTTCTTCTAATTCCTCCTTCTTCATCTCTTAAAAACATGATAGAACTACTTTATTTCATTTTTATCTATCCTTAGAGTGAAACAACATATTTGAGTAACTCTGGATCATTTTATTTACATCAATTTGCATTTAATAAACTTAATTTACCTTCCTTATACCATTTATCATGATTTTTATGTCTTACTATTATGGACAGCTAGGTCTGTACCCTTTTTCCATTGTTGCGTGAGATGTGGATTGTTACTGCTCACTTGACAATGTTGTTTTCCCTTTTATGTATTCTTATTTTCTCCATTGATGATTGAGACGTGGATTTTTACTACTCACTCATCAATGTTGTTTTACCATTTTGCCTTTTTAGTTAGTCTTTTACCCATTTATTTTGTTTTTGTTTTACCATCCTGTTTGACATGTATCCTAGGTTTGATTTGGTGAGTTTGCCTTTCTTACTTTAGGATAGCTTGTCTGAGTTTTTAAGTCTTTCGTAGCCTTGGATTTTTTGGTTACTAGATTCACTCTTGTTATATTACTTGGTTATTTGGTCTAACATAACACCTATTACCCCAGCTTGCCAAATTTCCCAAGTATGTCCCATCCTCATAGCACCAGCTATATTGGGTTTTCTTGCATTTATTTGTTTTTTCTCTTTAGTTTTGCATTCTTGGGTTTATATAAACTAGTCTATGTGCCCTACACAATCAAAACTAACAATAAAACAGACAACCATCTAGTAATAAAAGTAAGCTAAGTTATGCATTGAATTTACTTTTTAGCTATTTACTAATTATATTAGTTTCCCTTTTAGTCATTTACTTTCAGTTATTTTGTGCTTTTAAAATACTACAATTTTTTTAGCATCAAAATTATGTATCTCCTTTTATTCTTTCTCAAAGCACCATCCCCTATTACACCTTAGTGAAACGTGATGATCTTTGAGTGGGGTGTATGTATACACATAATATTTTTAAATTTTATTGATTATTGATCCTCTACATCTTATAAGAACCCATCAAGACTCAATATCTTTGACTACATGCCCTAAGGGCTGCATTAAAAAAGGGGTGGGTAGACATTTGGTGCTTCAAAGGATTATTTTCCTTTATTTCCACATTATTGCCAATCCAACTAGTTCTTGAAACCTCTCCCTAAATTGTTTCTCCTCCCTTTCATAGTATTGTAGTCTTTTTCCTCTTTTTAACCTTCATTTCCTTGCTTGGCACCATTTTGACCTATTCAACATATTAGGTTGACTTGGTCCACCTAGTATAGTTTGTGAACATTTTATCTCTTTTGGTTTGTTAACCTCCCATCGACCTAACACAGACTTAGTGAGTTAGATCAAAAACATGCAAGGTCAACTGGGTCAACCTAGCATAGTCAACATTCTTAAATGATTTTAAGGTAAGTTTATAATATATATACAAGGTCATTTTAGTCATCATTATAATAAAGAATCAAGATTTATTATTCATTCACACTTCTTCATAATCTACTCTTCCACCATTCTACTTGAGGATACTTAGTTTAGGTTTCTTATTTTGGAGAATATAGTCTTGTGGATAGGTCTTGGATGTTTTGGCCTAACAAAGTGATCCTTATGAACCACAAAAATCTATTTCAAATACCCTTTGGATAAGGGAGAGATTGAGTCTCGATGGGTTCACCTTTAGGTAAGTATATTCTAACTTTATTCTCCTCTCTTTTAGTAGATACAAGTAGCATAAGTGTCGGCTCGAATAATATTACTCTTCATATTCTATTTATTAGGGTGTTACTCATACTTACTCTATTTAACTTTCCCTATAAATGTTTTGATTGATTTAATTTACTAACCCCCACTTTATGCCAAAAGATTTGGTGCACACTAGATTAGATTTACTTTTTTTGTTATTAGATTAGTGAAGTATTAAATCATAGGACTCTTTTAGGGTTTTTATGCAATTGTGTTAGACTATAGGCTTTGGAAACCTATCTCACATGGTGTGTTGTGATAAGTAATCCCCTAATCAGGTCTAGTGGATCCTCATATTGGTCATGCTCCCACTTAATAATTGTATGCTCACCAATCAAAAGTGTATGTGTGCTCTATCCCATCTGATCCAAGATTGATTTATGGACATGATGCATTTTTTATTGCATATACTATGCTCACATCTTGTTTCATCACTGATTTAGATAGATCTCACACCATCAATATAATACTAAGCTTTAAATTTAAGTCATATTTTACCACTACCAAATGCTAAACCTCAGATAGTTGACCTCATCTTATGAAATCTAGAAATATTGACTCATTGTGCACCATCAATCTCTATGAATCAGTCAGGTATTTATCTTATAGTGATCACCATTTGATCTTACTCATAACCGCCATGATCATGACACTTATAAATCTCACATAAATTTTTATCACTTATGCTATTAAAAATCATGAAATTATTACCATCTCACTTAATATGCACCATTACATTAAACTTGTACAATTGCTCATGCACTATTGGATCTTCATTTGGTCTTGATCTTTAACTTTGTTAACCTAAGAACTCTTTAACCTATTTAGCTTAATACAAACCATAGGTCTTCACTGTATGATCACTTATGAGCCATTATATCTCCATTTGGTCCTATTCTTTAACATCATGTAAAATAAACTATGCATGGGGACCATTGTAATCTATATGTAAGGTTAACTTTGCACCTCTATATCTTTTACTTCTCTAAATCACATGTTATAAAATTTGGACCATATGATCTCATCACATAAGAGAATCCAACCATGTGTTAATATTATCATATAACTCTTACACATGTGAGATATAAATATATTAAAATTATCACCCATATTTTTGTACCATAGAGCCAACTATGTTAAAAAATTATCTTGGACGTCAACTTTGAACATGCATATCTTTTATTTTGCTTCATCACCTGACCTAAAATTTAGCTCAAACTAACTAGGTGAAAAAATAAATAAACCCATATGATAAAAATTTTATAATATTTACACACATTTGAAATATGAATACATTAATATTTTTACTAGGATCTTGCCACATTGAAAATTTGGCTAAGTATGGGAAAACATAGTCAAACTGCTTGGGAGCCCAAATTTGTACTTGCATATGTTTGAGTGAATTTCATCACATAAATTAATACTTTTCACATATAAAATATGGAATAATGTGATCAAAACCTTATGAATAAATCCCCTTTAATCATCCACATGTGTCAATGGTGATGTCAACAAATTACCTACTCAAATTTTTCACCACTAGACCCAAAATGTCTAGATGAAAATAATGATCAACCAGATGAAATACACTAATTCAAAAAAGCACTCAAAGAATATAAAACATATTATATGAACCATTTAAATATATAAAATTTATATACTCATCCCTAAACAACTCTAACCATGCCAAAACTGAAGATCAGCCAAGCCTCCTTCAAGCATACTAGGACAAGCAAATTACACACTTTGTCATTGTTACTTAGACTATCAAGGTACTGCATCCACTCACTTAGACACTTCCATGATATAAACATGACATAATTAAAAACTCTAAAAATATATATATATATATATCAATATATATCCTTCAATCACATTATGCTTAGTCAAATCTCACCTTGAGTAATAATCTACAACTGGTTTAAAAGCCACCTACAACAAGAGGGGAGATAATTGAAGTTGGAGAGGTTTTTAAGGTTGTAACCTTCAAGCTAGTTGTTTGAATTTAGTGAGATACTTTTTTAAGTGAAATAATCTTTAATTTTTTATACTTACTCCTAAAGCATGACCAATCATTTCTCCTTGTCTATACAAGGACCTATAGGCATTAATAGAGTCAAGTAGTTGGAGAGAGGTTTATGATGCAAGATAAGATAGTGGTTCATATTAAGGAATTTCATGATGTTTTAGATCATATAAGGTGATAATTTTACTTAATTTATGTCTAATAATTATTATATATACCTTAAAATATAAACTGATGTATAGGTTCTAATAGAAAAGTCTCAACTTGAAATTCTTTCCCAAATAAACTAGGATTTTTGACCCTTCCTACTAGCCCTTTATCCCTATTTTCTTGATTTTATAGAAAAATTAAAAAATATGTCAGAATTATAAATGGAATATTCTCTTTTTCCTTATCAATACGTACCTGTTTGTCAATTTTAGAGACCAAATTCCTTATCTAGGTCCACTCTCCAACTTCTAGGCCTATTCAATTAGGCTTCTTCTAGGCCTAATCCACCTTAATTTCTCAAAATTGTACTTGAATATCCCTTGTGAAACTTTAAATATTTGAATAAATTAAAGGACATAAAATATATTAGGCTATAAAATATGGTTGAATTTGGATGGTTAGAATGTGAGATATAGCTAAAACCCTAGATTAGGGCTTTTGTTGCTCTGCCACAACTCGCGAGCATTGAAAAATACATTGTGTATGTCTTGATGGATTTAAAAGATTAAAATTAGTCTTAATAGGTATTTATTAACCTAAAAAAACAATTTTTTATCATTTTATGGTATCTTCCAATCCTCTTCCAAAGATTTCTAACCCAGCCTATAGTTGACTGTGTGAAGAAATTGGTGGTTTACCAAACTATGTTCCTATAGAAAGGAACAAACCATAATACCAAATGTATACATATTAAAATCACCTTATATAAAAATTAATATAATTACCTGGACACCTTAAATAATTTAATCATTAATTCAAATATCTTTTCTTACAATGGAAAATGTACTCAGTCCACTCACAATATTGTCTACTACAGGAAACAGGGTTTCTACACTAATTTTCAAGCATCAAATAGTATTATTGACTTTATTTAAATTATGATTTTTTTAAAAAAATACCCAAATACATATATAAACTTTTATATAACAATTAAAATTTATACAATGACTATTCCTTCATAAGAATAAACACACAATCTGTTGCACAATGAATAATTCAGGAAATAGAAGATATGTGTAAAAAGATATCTGATCACTAAATGAATTATTATTATTACTTGATTATATAAGTTAAAAAAAAATTATATAAAATTTAAATAAACATTTATAACCATTATAAAGTTCATTTTATTATCCAAATTTGAAGATACAATCTGCAAACTAATAAAAATGCTCGAAACAGGGTATGTGTATCACTTTCTTGAACATGGGCTTATTCTTATATTCCTTTCCTAATAGTTATTCATAAAAAACATGAAATAACTGAATATATATTCAAAAATATCACCTTTTTCATAATATTTAACTGGTTTAACTAAATTTTGGAAGCCTTTTCACGGTTACATGACAAGTTTTAGAAAGGAAACAATTCCCGAAAGTTGTTTTCCTAGTTACATGTCACATTGACACTTTTCAATGGTGAAAATGGATCTCAAATTAAATTTAAAACTCATTCAAAAAATTATTAAATACTTTACGTACCCATGAAATTCTTAAAAATACACAATAAATTCAAATTTTTGAATACACTAGTTTTGGCAAGAAATCCAAAATTTGAAACTTAGACACCTAGATGTATTCATAGACTACCAAATTGAAATATAATCATGTTTGGGGAATTTTAAATCCATAAAAATAATAATAAGACCTTATATAATTAAAATAATATAAAATTTGAAAAAAAATAGTTTCCTAAGAGTGATGCTCCTACATCATACTCCTAAGGAAAGGAAAAAGGACTCATGGACTATTGTCTATAATTGCTTCTAGAGTACTCCCTCACTTATATATGTCATGATAAGTCATTAAAATGGAATATTATACTATATTATTCTTCCATTTGATAATATAATTTAAATATTACTTGTCTTGAGTCCTCTTGATCACCTACTTGTCTAATATGTACTCCATATCCTATGTCTCAGCCTTAGGCAATTATCTTGCCCAATATTGGCCTGCTATAGATGCATCATATATTGTGTTTCCTCCTTCATATCATTATTTTTAAGGGTAAAATTATAAAACATTTAAGATATGTTAAATTCCTACTTCACTAGGCAGCTCTAATTTGTATTCATTATTTGCAAACTTTCTAAGAATCTTGAAAGGACCTATATTTTTCATCTTCATCTTGTTGTATTCACCCCTGGGGTATATTTCATTCATGATATGAGATAATAATAAGTGACCGACCTAGAGGATCATTTATCTTCTACTCAAATCTACATATTTCTTGTACTTGTCAACTTTAGACTCCAAATACCTTCTTACATGTTCATGTACCTCTTTCATTACCATTACAAACTCTTCAGCTTCAACTCTTATTTTGTCTATATGGCTGATTTTTCTAACTTCAAATATGCCTCTAGGTTGAATTTCATATATTACCTACAATGAACTCATACCAATGATCCTATTGGTAGAATCATTATAAGAAACCTTTGCTTGAGGCAACACAAGATCTCATTGCTTGGGATGGTCATTGGATAAACACCTCAACAAGTTTCCTAAACTTCTATTCACCACCATAATTTTCCCACTTTTTTGAGGGTGTTAAGCTGAAATAAAACTCAAATTTGTGCCTAAATTTTTCAACAATGTCCTCCAAAAATGACCAAAAAACTTGGTGTCTCTATCAAAAATAATATTCGTGGGCAGTCCATGAAGTCTCACTACCTCCTTGAAATTTTTTTTAGCCATATGTGTTGCATCATTATTAGTTATACATGGTATATAATGTGCCATTTTAAAGAATATATCAACAACTAAAAAATTTGAATCAAAACCCCTTTGTGTCCTAGGCAATCCCATCACAAAGCCCATACTTATGGATTCCCAAGGCCTATTTGGGACTAGTAGGGGCTGACACAAACCTACATTAGTGCTCTTACCTTTTTCCAATTGATAAAAGTTACACCTTTCTAACTACCTCCATACTTCTACTTGCATTTTAAATTAATATTAGTGCCTAATAAGTAACTCCAATGTCTTGTCAAGCCCAAAATGGCCTACCATGCTTCCACTATGCTTCTCTTGGATCATATTTCTTCTCATAGAGCATTTTGTCACACATAACTATACTCCTTTGAATATTAATCCATCTTAAAGTAAAAAATCCAACCATGGCTCTTTATTGAGTATACTTGGGTGTTTTTAGGCATGGTATGCTTCCTTGAATTCTTCATCATCCTCATATAAATATTTGATTGCCTTAATCCTAACACTCTCTAACTGAATCTCATACACCAATAAGACTCTCCTACTCAGTGAATCTAAAACCTTATTACTTTTTCCTTGTTTATGCTAGATGGTGAAGGTAAAATTTTTCATGTACTCCACCCATTTTCCATGTCTTTGGTTAAACTTAGGCTAATTAGAGAAGAACTAAAGTGCATGGTTATTTATATACACTATGAACTCCTTTGTCATAAGATAATACCTCTATTTCTTCAATGCTTTCACCATTGCATAAAAATCCAAGTCATATGATGAATACCTCTTCTTCACATCATTAAAATTCTCACTAAAATAGGCTATAGGTTTACCCTCTTGGCTTATGACAACCCATATGGCTACACCACTTTCATCACATTCTATTTAGAACACCTTATTGAAATTTTTCAATGCTAGTGTAGGTTGCTTCATAATTCTTTACTTCAAGTATTGGAAACTCCTCTTGGCCTTCTCATTCCACACAAAATTTTTCTTGTCTCCCTTTATGTAATCACATATTCCACTAAAATTTATTGTGTACTTCCTATAGAAAATTTTGATATCATGAAAAATTCTTACCTCTCCTACTGTCTTAGGTGTTGGCCACTCTAAGATTGTGTTCACCTTATTCTTGTCCATTTTCAACATGCCTTGTGAAATAAAAAATCAAAGATATAACAGTTCTAACTTCATGAAATCACACTTCTTGAGGCTGATCAATAACATCTCTTCTTTCAACCTCCTCATAACTAACTTTAAATGATGAATATGTTCCTCCTTGCTTTATCTATAGATTAGTATGTCATCCACATATACTACTACAAACTTCCCTATGAAATATTTTAGAACCTCATTCATTAATATAATAAAAGTGATAGGTGCATTGGTCAAACCAAATATCATGACCAAACATTCATACAAACGTTCATTTGTCTTTAAAGTAGTCTTTCACTCATCACATTACCTGAATCTTATCTGGTAATATCCAGTCTTGAGGTAAATCTTGGAAAAGTAACTTACACCACTCAAAAAATACATAAAATCATTCATATCTAGAAGTGGAAATATATACCTTATGGTGATCCCATTGATGGCCTTGAAATTAGAACACATCCTCCATTCACCTTCCTTATTTGGTACTAACACCATGGGCATTGCATAAAAAATCAATCTCTCTTTGATCAGCCCTTTGTCAAGAAACTCTTACACTTGTCTTTTGATCTCAGTATTCTCTTAAGGGGTCATCTTGTAGGAAGCTTTGTTTCGTATAATTTATCTAGGTACAAAGTCTATGTGATGTGTTATACTCCTCATAAGTGGAATGTGTTGGGTAGCTCATCAACAACTATGTGTACATACTTATCCAACATTTCTTTCATCTCTTAGGGAAGCTCATTGATCTTAGTGGCTGTCATAATAGTCCTAGGATTGATTACAAAAGCAAAGCCTATCTCTTGTTTAGGCATAGCATTCAAAAAGTCCTTACCACTTACTAGCATCACATGTGAGCCAAACTGTTGATCACTCTCCTCATCCTTAAAGGGAAACAAAGTGTGAATAACTCCATCCTTAATCAAAGTGTACATGTTCCTTATTCCATCATGAGTGGTTTGCCTATAATTTGTCCAAGGAATCCCAAGAAGCACATGGTACACATCTAATAAGATGACATCATAAAGAACCTTATTTTTATATGTTTAAATTTGGAACTCTACCCAAATTTGATCACTCACCAAACCTTGTTGTCCCTTATTCAACTATGACACCTTATATGGAGTGGGATGAGATAGTTTTTTTATCCCAAGCTTATTAACCATTTTTATTGAAACAAGATTATTTGTACTTCCTAAATCAATGGCCATTTTTCAACCCTTACCTTGGCATTTACAAGATGTCATAAAGAGAGTCTTATTTTATGGTGGTTCCTTCTCTTAAGGTGGCTTGACCAACACCCTCATAATAAATTATTCTCCCACTTCAGGGTCTTCCATGTGTGATGAAAATCAAACACTCTCTTCTTCACTTCCTTGTGAAATCTAATTTCTCCCTTCATTACTTGGGCTTCTTATTAGCTAGTCATGTGGACATTCTCAAAACTTATGGCTAGAAAACTTATTACACTTGAAACAATTTCTTGAAAATCTATTTGGTCATCTACCCCTTGATGAATAACCACCTCTATTAAAATGTCTCCTCCTTCTAAATCCACCACTTGAATTAGTAGACTACTCTTGTGAATTGATTGAATAACTTTGATGGATTATTTTTGAGAAATTTCTACCCACTTGTCCTCTACCTCAAAAATTTCATCCCCTTCTTTTATTTTTCTAATTAATATTTTTATTCAACTTATCTTCAACCTTGAGTGCAAATTGGTAACACTCCTCTAGTGTTCTTGGGCTAACAAGTGTTAGTTCATCTTCTAGGTTATGCCTTAGTCCATTCAAGTAACTTAAATCTTCTCTTTGTCTTCCTCAACATGTCTTGACATGATGGCTAACTTATATAACTCTTTTGTATATGCCTTCACAGTCATTTCCTTTTTCTTCAAATTTTACTAGTATATGAACAAGTTTGTCTCATAGTCACTTGGAAAGAATATGACTTTGAGCCTAACAACCATTATGTCATAATAATTTACCTTGTTCTTCACCTTATTTATTCTCTCATCTTGTGTGAAGTCCCACCATAATGAATCATGCCCCTTTAGTTTGGTTCCTGCAAACTTGACCTTCTTCTCATCAGGTACTTCTTCATACTCAAAATATTTGTCTAACTCATTCACCCAATCCATGAGTTCTTCTCCATCAAGACCACCTACATAGGTGGGTAATTCCACCTTTGGTTTGGACCCTTTACCCATGATCACCTTAATAAGTCTCTCTATACCATGCTCTTTAGGTTTTTCAACTATTTCTTCTCCCTCTACTTCCTCATGGTCATGTGGCTTATCTTCCCTATCACTAAAATCCCTTGTTTGGACTCATATTCTCTGGTTTCATTCTAATGTAGTCAAAATAGAATCCAAGATGACTATAAGGTCCCTAAATTCTACCAACACAACATCTTGGTTCCCTTGGTTCCTTCCATCACCTCCTCTATTTCTCCTAGGTGGCATTTTAATCCTTATTTAGGTAATTTATCAAACAAGTACATGTTATTCTCTTTTCCAATGGATTTTATCTCTCCCACTTGTTCTAAATTATATATTATTGTCTCTAATACCAAAAACGATGTAAATGTTCTAATATAAAAGTCTCAACTTGAAATTATTTCCCAAACACATTAGGCCTTTTGACCCTTCCTACTAGACCTTTAGCCCTATTTTATTGCTTGTACAAAAAAAGTACAAATAGGTAAGACTTACCAATGGTATATTTCTCCTTTTCCTTATCATGACACACTTGTGTGTTAATTTTTGAGACTAAATTCCTTGTCTATGTCCACTCTCAAAATTTTAGACCTAATCCACCTCAAATTATCAAAACCATACTTACACAACATATACAAACTTAAAACTATGTAAATCAGTTAAAGGATCTCAAATATACTTAAACTACAAAATTTGGTTAAATTTAGACAGTTAGAATGTGAGATATAGATAAAACCCTAGATTAGGGCTTTTGTTGCTCTATCAAAACCTAAGAGAATTGAAAAATCCATTATGTACATATTGATTGGTTTCAAAGATTAAAATTAGGTTTAATAGGTCTATATTAACACAAACTTTCCTAATAATTGGATGGTATCTTCCAATCCTCTGCCAAATATTTCTAACCCAATATGTAATTGATTATGTGAAGAAATTAGTGGTTTACCAAATTATGTTCATATAAATAGGAACAAAACATACTATCAAATGTAAAAGGATTAAAATCACCTTATATAATGTTAAAAATAATTATTTGGACACCCCAAATCATTTAATCATCAATTCAAATATATTTTCTTGTAATGGAAAAATGTACCCAGTCCACTCACAGTATGTCTACTACAGGAAACATGGTTTCTACACTAATTTTCAAACATAAACTAGTATTCTTGAATTTAATTCAAGCATTAAATTTTAAAAAACAATATAAAACTACCTATATAAACTTTTAGAACACAATTCATATTGATATAATGATTATTCCTTCAGAAGAATAAGCACATAGTCTATTGCATACTGAATACTTCAAGAAACAAAGGATCTGTGTAAAAAGATATTTGATAACTAGATGAATTATTTTATTCCTTGATTATATAATTTAAAAAATAATTAAATAAAATTTATAAAAACATTTATAATCATTATCAAGTTCATTTTATTATCCAAATTTGAAGATACAGTCTGCAAACTAATCAAAATGCTCAAAACAGGGTATGTGTATCACTTTCTTGAATAGGGGATTCTTATTATTTTCCTTCCCAATCTTGATTTATAAAAACCATGAAATAAATGAATATATATTAAAAAATCTCACCATTTTTATAATAGTTAACTGGTGTAACTAACTTTTAGAAGCCTTTCCATGGTCGCATGACAAGTTTTAGAAAAGAAATAATTTGCCAAAATTGCTTTCCTGGTTACATGTCACTTTGATCCCTTTTTATGGTGAAAAGGGATCTAAAATGACATTTAAAACTTTTTAAAAAACTTATTCATTCCTTTCCATACCTCTGCAAGTACTAAAAACACACAATAAATTCAAATTTTTGAATACACTAGTGTTGGCAAGAAATCCAAAATTTGAAACTTAGACTACCTAGATGCATTCCTAGAGTACCAAATTGAAATATAAAAGTTTTTGGGGAATTTAAAATCCATAAAAATACCCATAATTCCTTATTTAAATTAAAAAATACAAAATTTTACAAAAATGGTTCCTTAAGAGTGATGCTCCTACATCATAAACTATAATTTTTCCATCTCAATTTAATCCTACAACCATCCTCTTAGAGATCTAAGACAATGGTACCAAATGAGGTTGAGTACTAATTGAATAAGGAGGGTATAAATATTGTGAATTTATAACCATTTAATAAAGGTGTACATCATGATTATTTTTAAAACCAATGAGGGGATTTGTTTTCACCTATAAGAGGACTATGTTCAAATTTAGAGATGGTCAATGAGAGCAAGCCTATCTGTAAAAGGGAAAAAAGGTAGTTAAATAAAGGAGTTAAATTGTGGATTATCATCATATTATGTTTTAATGAGAACATTTATAGATGATATGGGCTTTGGATTGATGATATATACCTTAAAATAATACAATCTATAGTCATACATGTCATAACCATCACTTACATCATTAAGCACACATGCATCCACGGATTTTAACTTGAGGAGATTAAGTAATACATGAGTTTAATGAGGGTTAATTTTTATTATTTAATATTATTTAAATAAGATAATATCAGTGGAAAGGTCAAGTTGGTCCTTTGGAGGAATTCGAGTTTTCTAGGCCTAAGACAGCCAATTTCAGCCCCTCTTCAAATGCTCATATCTTTCATACCATGAATATTTGGGATAAATTATTCTAGTATGTTTTTATTAAAAAAAATTGATTTAAATTATTTTTTATTTATGTTGGATAATGGCTTGGGTTTTATGAAAAATTGCTAAGAGTGTAAGCATGTTTAGAATGCTTGCAAACCTTACAGGCAATTCTCTTTACGTTTGTATTTTTTCATAATTTCTACATGGAAGCCCAAATTTTTTAGGGGTATTTAAGGGTCATATTTAATTAATATCCATGTCAATAAATTGTGCAATATAGGTCCACATTTTATGAACAATTGTTAAGAAGGTGAGCCTGCTTGAGCTTATAAAGGAGCTTTTTGACTAGTTTTGTGTTTTTAGACTCATAAGTCCATAAAATGGAATATAATCACTTTAAAAACATATTTAATATGTATATTTATCCATATATATCTTTAAAAACCTATTTTTTGTAATAATATAACACGTTTAGGTGCCTAAGAGGCCCAAAATGGCTCAAAAATGATTACTTTTTTAGGTCTTCAAAGAGATAAAAGGTCTAAAGCCATGGAAGAGAACTGATGGGACCTAAATTATATTTATATGTAAGTTTGATGTCTTCACAATGGTTTCTATGGTGCCTTGCTAAGCTAAAGGGTTAAAAACCCTTTTTTGACATTTTGTGCATTGTTATAGGTTTAAGGGTGATTTTCACCATTATTGTAGGTCTTGAAGGTTGTTCAAATATTCATTTTCTTCCTCATGTACATACCATGTATGTTAAAAATTATTTTTTATGTCTATAAGTGGTCTTTAATGTTCCAAATGGTCTTGGCAGTAGGTTTTAGGGCAGGTGGTTGAAGGTGGCTTAAGCTTGAAACCTCCATCAATGGGGTCTATGAGAGTTGCAGGTTTAATGGAGTTTATTTTAGGTTGGAGTAGAAAATTAAAATTGAAAATAGTAGAAAACATCAAAAATCAAACTCTAAAATATAACCTCCATGGTCAACTAAGCACCAAATGCTAAGTCAACTAACTTTTGCCTAGCATCTTCTAGAAGAGCAAGTGGAGGGGAGCATATAAGTCAAAAGGAGAGAAATTTCAAGGCCAAGAAGACAAGTGGATAATTTAATTATTTTTCAAATCCTTTGTATACTTTTGATTTTTGAGTGGATTATGACATCATCATCCTCAAAAAGTTGTCTTCTACCATGTTTCTAGGCCAATGAGAGGGCTTGAAGTTTATTTAGACTAATGAGAGTTATTATTTTAAGAAAGTATTATTTATAATTGATTAAAATGTAGTTGAGACTCCATGTAATGTGGTTGTGTCTCATTTATTGAATTTTGTTTACTTTCTTCTTCTCTCTCTCTTCCCCTTTTCTCCTATATCTCCCATTTCTCCCCCATTTTGTAGAGATATTCTCATTTGACAAGGTAAAACCCTATCAAAATTTGTAAGAAATACCTTTTGAAGAGATAAAGATAATTTTTCACACATCTCTTACTAATAACTTATTTTTAGCAAGCTTGTGTTTGATGGCATTGTGAAGAAGTGTTATTCCATATCTATTATCCTTATTTCTTACCTATGTTTAGGTGTTTTAAAGCTAGTTAAAGGTCTAAACTTGAGCTTTTTTCACAATTAAAGGATGCTTGGTGTGAGTTTTGGAACTCCTCTTTGCTTCATGTATTTCTTAGTGAGCCTAATAGTTTAATAAATACTTATACCAATTATCTAGGTTATGATATTGTGTGAGAAAGGGATGTCTTATGTTGAATTAGTGATTGTTTCAATATTATGTGACTATAAATTAATTTGGTGTATCTCCCTTTTAGTGTTATTAGTCATCTTATACCCCCTTTATATCCATTTTCAAGTAGAAGTATTAGTTTAGGTGATCTATCAAGAGGAAGTTGGCCTTCTCTAGAGGATCAACCTCATTATAGGATACCCATAGCTTGAGGTTGCTCTAATATTGTATCTAGAAGTGAGAGAGCTTGAAAAATTGTCCCATAAGGGTGAAATTATATTCTATAATGGTTTATATTATGATTAGTGCGACCAATTTCAAATAATATTGGTTAATTGTTATGTTGGTTTGATTAATTTTTATTGGTTATAGATTTCATCTTTCAATATTTGGTAACTTCAAAGAGCAATCAACATTATAGTGGTAGATTAGTACCTATCTTTCTTGCCAAAGGTGATTACAAGATGAAATTCTATAGGTATTCATTTTTAATTTGTTGAAATGCATTTAAACTCAAAAATAATGTTAATATTTTCTAACACTCACTATACATGGGAAACTTTCCTCCTAAACCAATATCCAAGTTTACCTCTGCAATAAGATCTTTGTTGGGTCTTTTCACTATTAGGGATACCCCTAGAGATTTGATTTTTGTGGATTTCAATGGCCAAAGTACTTTATAACTCAATAAATATGACCCTATCCTAGTTTTATCCCTCAAAAGTGTTCCTTTTTTCATAAGAGACTAGTCTACAACCATTTTTAAACATCTTAGAGATATAGCCAACTTTTTCAATATTCCTGACATAAATGAATAGAACATGGATATCAAGTTATTGGCCATATATTTCAAGGTAAAGGCCATATATTGGTATATAAACCTTAATTATAAATCCATAAAATCATGATATTGGTTAGGATATGTTTTGTGATAAAGGCTTGAAGACAAGAGTGACCACTTGTCACTTGTTGAATAGTTAACTACAATCAAGAGGGTTCCTCATGAGGTTATGAAGGATTTCAATACCTAGTTTTAAAATACATGGGATATGATTCCAATATCTATTAGGCTAATCCTAAATATGATTTTATTTACTATCTAAAATCTCTCACTAGTGATATTACAATAATGATTTAGTCTATGGGAGGAAACACACTATCGAATGCTTATGATGTGGCAATTAGAGCATAAAATAGTCTAGTATAAGATATCAATATTACACCTAGGCCACCAATTCATTTGTTTATTTAGATTAAACCAACTCATATTTATATTCTTCCCTTTAATACTATTCCACCTTTATTAACACTTGTTTCCATAGCTACACAAAAATAGGAAAAATTTTCAACTAGTCAATATAGTGACTCTGAAGAACATAAGAACTTATAAGAGCTTAAGATCATGTTTCAATCCTTGGAAAATTAATTGGTGAATGTGAAGAGGAATAAAAATAATTTAATATGCATTATAAACATCCATATCAACTCTAATAACCTTACCAAGAAAATAGGCCACCGTACAAGGGAAATTTCTATGGCCAAGGATACGGGCAGCCTAACTATGCTAGGCAAAATAATTACAATCCTAATACTACAATTACTTCCAATACTTTGGTATTTATTTAGAAAAAAATTCCTCAATAAGGTGAGGTTACTGTGCCTTAGTATAAACCATTTGGTCAATCTATTGTCCTAAACACTGATTTCAATTAGGTTCTGAATGATCAGTGGTAGTAGGGTGTTAGCTATGGATTCAATTAGGCTCTTATGGATTAAAATACATAAGTACCTATGATGAAAAAACTATAATATCCTAAAAATTTAAATGGAAAAATGAGGTACCAAACCATTTGGGTGCTCAAATGGTTAATTATGAGCAAGAAAAATGTTACGCATTCAATCAATAGGCTAGTTCTATCCAAGCAAACATTCTAGTAATAGCTAATACAAGGTTCAAAAGAAGGAACATGGAGGCTAACCATGAATTAAAAAAAGTTTATCCTACTCTTACTCCATTTATATCAAATAAAAATGAGCCTACTACTGATCCAAAGGTTCTAATAACCCAAAATAGTTATAACCAAGGGAACACTTTTGTTCCCCAAAACTCACAAGTTTAAATCATGGTTGTGGTTCCCAAAGCACAAGAAAAATTTGGTGGTTTTCCCATAAATATTGTTGATAAAATGAAGAATTAAAATGTGAGTGTAAGTATGTGGGGCATGATTTTTATACATAGTCATATCTATATCCTTCAAGAAGTTTTGTTAAAGATCAATATTTCTGAGAAGCCACCAAGCAAGGAAAACTTGGTTCTCACCAATGCAACCGAAGCACCTAATGAAGGATAATAAAACAAGGTGGTTAAACCTCCTCCCTTATACATTTATATAATAATTCATGACTCCTTGGTACATAAATACATGGTAGATAGTAGAGAAATTACTTTAATGATGACAAAGTCAATAGCAGATCAGGTTGGTTTGAAGTATGAACCCTAATCTAAGGGAGTTTTTCAAATTGATGGATCCTCTACCAAACCATTAGGTATTATTAGAGGTATAAAATTGACCATACATGATTATCCTATTATTTTATTGCTCAAAATATAGTGGGTTTAGAGGTACCTCCTCACTTTACTCAATGCTTATATAGAGAGTTCACAACTAAAGTTGGGGGTTACCTAGTAGTAGATTGGTCCTACATGTATTTTAGAATAAGGTATTGGACCAAGGTGTATATAAAATCTGAAACTATTGCCTAATTTCACATTGATCCTTATGGGCCAATTATCCCAAACATTGATTGTACCATTCTAAATGAAGATGACCACCTTGTTTATCAAGAACTAGACACTCATCCTGAGGGGATATGTGATATGTTCCTAGATGAGTTATGGAGTGATAATCAGATACTTTATCCTTTTTTAGGTGTTTAATAAAGATACATGGGATCCTATTTCCTACACAAAGAGAATGAGTTCATGTCATCCCTTAATACCCATAAGAAGATACTAGTGATTTATGGAAATTGTTCTTCGATGGATTAGGGATAATACTAAGAGTAGGTGTAGGTGTAATTTTGATATATCCTTCCAATGACAAGTACTTTTCATCTTAAAATTTATAATTTAGTTATTATTTTAATGCATTTGAGTATGAGGGCCTTATACATAGTCTTTAATGGGAGAGTACGATGGTAATTATGTAGTTACAAGTATATGGTGATAGTGATTTGATAGTACATCAGGTTAGAGGTAAAAATATCACAAATAATCCCTTAATAAGGTCCTATAGGAATAGAGTATGTGACATGCTTGAAGACTTTGAAGCCTTCAATATCTAAGTAGTGCCAAGAAAGAAAAATCATCATGGTAATAGGTTAGTAGCTATAGGGGCTTAGTTTTATATCCCAAAAAATTTGAAAAACTCTAAATTATAACCACATGTCAAAGTGGTAGTAAGACCATCAATGCCAAAAAATGAAGATCATTGGTAGGTCTTTGATAGTGACAAGCAGATTGCTTATTTCCTACAACAAGAGGCAAAATCTTCCTTAATGAACTAAGGTAAACTTCAATAATAGTATGAGGATAATATTGTTCAATTAAGGTCTAATAAACTTCCTAAATGGATGGTCACCTTTGAAGGTATTTTCCTTGAAGGAGATTACATGAGGAAAGACAAAGCAGTGATGTCAACTAATGAACAAAACTATGAAAGTGTCTTTATCTTTAAAAATAAGCTTATCAAACTTGGAAAGGTAATCAATGAGGTATAAATTCATGATTTCATTGAAAATTTTAAGGAATAATTAGACATATTTGCTTGTGACTATAGTGATCTGAGGAGCTTTGACCCCAAGCTATCCCAATACACCATAGAGTTGGAGTCCAATGCCAAACCTATTAGGTAGAAGCAAAGGCCTATCAATCTAAAGATTTAAGATCTGATAAGGAAAGAGTTAACTAAATTGATTGAGTCTAATATCATTTTTTTCATCAAGCACTCCTCATGGGTAGCTAACCTGGTGCCCATGAGAAAGAATAATAGTGAGATCCAGTTATGTGTGGATTTTAAAGACTTGAACAAGGTATCTTTAAAATACCATTACCCATTATCATCTATAGAATAAATCCTTAAAATGGTTGATATTTTAGAGTGTTTCTCTCTTTTGGATGGGTACTCAAGATACAACCAAGTGTTGGTAATAGAAGAAGACCAAGACAAGACTGCCTTCACCATAAAGTGGGGCACATATGCTTATCATAAGATGCATTATGTGTGTGTCACTGAAATGTGAGAACACAAGTCTGTGCCCGGGTAAACTTTTTAACGTGACCGGCGGCGCTAGGGGCACGGGCGCACCATCCGGTACCACGGGGGACGAGGGGTCTTGAACACGTGACCGGCAGAGCACGACGGAAATACCTAACCAAATGAGCTACACCCCCGCCCCTATCATAAGATGCATTATGTATAATCAACTACTGAGGCTAATTTTTTAAGAGTTATGGAAATGTATTTCCAAGGCTTATTAAAGTAGATGGTTCTTATCTACTTAGATGACATAGTAGTTTTCTCTAAGAAAACTAGTGAATACTTGGATCGCCTGAGGTTGATCTTTGAAAGATGCAAAGAGTATGGGATCTCATTGAATCCCAATAAGTGTGTGTTTGTTATCCATTAAGGCAAAATATTGGGTCATATTATCTCAAAATAAGGACTAGCTATTGATCTTAAAGAATAAGTACTATCTTGGTATTATCCTTACCCAAGCATAAGAAGGGACTTCAAAGTTTCCTTGGGAAGATAAAATTTATAAAAAGGTTTATACCTAGTTTTTCAAGCTTATTAAAACCCATTACTTATATGTTTAAGAATAACCAAGTGTTCACTTGGTCAGGAGAAGGTAAAGTAGGATTTGAGGATATCAAACAAGTCATTACCCAAAGCACCTACACTCATGAATCCTAATTTCTCAAAGGATTTAATATTATATGCATTTGCCAAAATTTATAATATATTAACTATCTTAATGAAAAAGAATGGTGACAATAATATTTTTAGTGAATGGATTGAAGGGTATGAATTAAGGTATATTTTTATATAGAAACAAGTCCTTACAGTGTTAATAATACTTAAAAAATTTAGACCAATACTTTCCAATAGGCAAATATATCTTATGGTGTTTCATACTGGATTGAGGGACTTCCTTATTACAAAATATTGGAATGAAAAGAGAGTTGATTGGATTACCAGGGTCATGGAATATGATGTAGAGATCAAGGTCACTAAGATAGTGATAGGAAAAGGCTTATGTGATTGCATGGTTAATGACCTTCATGAAAATAAAGAGGTTATCTTGGTGACACAAGATAACTCAAAAAAAAATTCACCCCCTCCTCACACTAGTTGGCTCTAGGATATGACTAGTTATTTATAATTGGTGACTACCCTCAAGGTATGGATAGATCAAAGATAAGGCATGTTATACTTTATTCCATACCTTATTCTTTGTTTTATGGGGTTATATTCATAAAATACCTCAATGGAGTGATTCTAAGGTGTATATATGATGACCAAATGACCAAGCTCTTGGAGCAATTCCATGATGGTCCTATAGGAGGCCATTTTTCCCTAAGGACTACAATAGAAAAACTGATGAGGGTTGTTTATTATTGGCCCAACCTATTCAAGGATACATATGCATGTATGAGAAGGTGTTAAAATTATGATATTTTTACAATTAAGCAAAGGTTGGTAGTGCTTCCTTTCAACCCAATTCAGGTAGAGCGACCCTTCATGTAGTGGGGTTTAGACGTCATAGGGATGATCAATCCTCCTTCCACTAAAGGACTTAAATGGATACTAATTGATACTAACTAATTAACCATTTGGGTATAATAAATTACTTTTAAATTAATAATCCAATGAAATAATAGTGTCAGACTTCTATGATATTATAGTAACGAGGTTTAGTGTACCAATGATAATTATTTTTGATAATGCCTTGGCATTTGTTAGCATGAGGATAAGTTAATAGGAAATTTAGTTGTTAATATACCTTAATACATCCTCTAATTAATACCCCAAATATAATATATTTTCAAAGTCAACAAATAAAAACTTGATAAGGATCATTAAGAAGACTATGGAATAGAATCAGAGAGTGTGGTATTCAAAGTTAAGGATAGCCTTATGGACTGATAGAGTGATTTCTAAAGCTGTCATTGGAAACTCACCATTAGTCCTTATATATGAGATATAATCCAAGTTTCCCATATCTCTTGAGTTATTTTGATTGGAGCTAGCCCATTAGCTAGAGTTGAAGGAGAGCGAAACTATGAGTGTGAGGATGCAGAGCTCATGGAGCTTGAAGAAACAAGGGACCTTGAATCAAGACATTAGAGTCACATCAAGCTCAAGTAAAGCCTTTGAAAATAGATACATAGCAAGGGACTTAAAAAATGGGGATTTAATCCTTAAGTGGGATTCAAATAAGGCCAAGTTAGGAAACCATACCAAGTTTGACAACTTGTGGAGTGTTCCTTATTTGATCAATGGATGTAAACAACATAATGATTTTCAACTTGCCCAGCTAGATGGAGAGGTATTTCCCATCCTATTTAATGGGATTCATCTAAATACTTTTTATTATAATATTTTTCAGCCATTGTATATATTGTACATTTTTTATAGTTTTTCATGTTTTCTTTTAAATTCCTTTTACACATCCTTTTTATTTGTGTGTTTCCCTTCCCTAAGTGCCTTCAACATAGTGTTGTTTTTGTTTATTTTTATCCTTAGTTATTAAAAAGGAGATTTTTATAGGTGGATATCCTTTTATAAATTTCATATCATTTGGGAAAAAAATTATTGTGACCTCATATACCTAATGGATTAGACAAGGCAACTATTTTGTTGCATAACAGGCATGCAATCCCAAGAGGTCACCAAAAATGTTGAGAAAAATTAGCCTACATATGAAAAATTTTCCTAGGTGGATTAGGCCACTCTCTTCAACCTTTAAATAGCCTTCTACCCCCATGACTATTCCCTTCTTGGTCCTAACTTGATGATGCAATGCAATATCTTGGGAGGTCATAATGTGGTGTGAGAAGCTGAACATAGTTCTTATTAATTGGGTGATCTAATGGTGAAAGGAGGATAAAAACCTAATGACCCTACCACATGTAACTTTTAATTTTTTAAAACACTTTAATCAAACTTTAATGTGAATTTGGATATTTTGAGGAAAAGGCCTAGAAACCTATTTAGATCTATAAGTGAAGGATCTAGCAAGTTTCTAGGGTGTTTAAGAATTTAAGAGCATAAATGATGTTTTTCTTTTTGAGGAAGTAAAGTTGGTTTTGACTTCATCCCACCTCCTTATGGTTTTTTTTAACCCTTTTATACATGTTAAAGGCCATTTTAAGTCATTTTTCATGGAAGAAAGGATTTTAGGAACAAAAAGATGCATTTTGGAGCCTTTTAGAGCTTTTCAAAAATAGGTTTTTGGAGATTTTGCTTGATATAGGGGATTAAATTCAATATTAAATCATCCATGGTTTCCCTAATATCCTCTCATATTCCTTTGAAATAATATTACAACATAAGAACCAACAAAGGTAAGGAAAACCTATTAGCTACAAACTAGGCATGAAATAGTTTTTCTACCATTAATAGAGTTCCACAAAATTTAAAAGGTTTCCATAATCAAGGAAAGGTAATTTATAGAATAATAAATTTTTCCATAATAAAGGAAATTTAATTTACATAATAATAAAGTTATATCTATTCATGCTAAGGAAAAACCATTTTGGGAATTTTTGGATAGCTCTAGGAGAGCCTAAGATTTTTACTTGAAGAGAGAGAGAGAGAGAGAGAGAGAGAGAGAGAGAGAGAGAGAGAGAGAGAGAGAGAGAGAGAGAGAGAGAGAGAGAGAGAGAGAGAGAGAGAGAGAGAGAGAGAGAGAGAGAAGTACAATAATGGCCTTACACTTTATGTAATTGGTGGTCTATTCAATCTCCCAATATTTATGAACAATCACTAACATTTTAGGGGTGTCTAGATGGCCTACACATCTAAATAGGGTTCAAGTTTTCCCTTGTTTCTTTGGTTAATAATTCATGGTTTTAGGGGAGTTTTTATAATTTAAAATAGGACCTATTAAAAAAAAATCATCTAATTCATACCAATAAGGTACTTATGTCATAAAACCTATTTTATTTCTTATCCTTATGAATGGCTTATTTGATCAGTTTTAGAGCAAAATCTAGATTAAGGGGCTAATGTACCTCCTCATTATTATTCCACACCAGATTAATAATGTGATATTTCTCATGAATCATAAGTATTTCATCAAATCCTTAATAGGACAAATAGTCAAGTTTCTAGTTGGAGCTGCAATAGAGTTGCATGTAAGTTTATCAGTTATAGAGGTTTTCCTTTCTTGTAGTGGTTTCAAACTAAAGGGGATATGATGTCTGTACCTATAATATGTCATGTTAACAAGCTATTATCACAAATATTAGTCTCAATAATCTAACATAAATTTAATTACAATGAGGAAATGGCCAATACCATTAGCTCTATTGACATGTTCATTCACATTCAGGCTAATCAGGTGGATGAAGGTTTTGTGAACATCCATGGAGTTATTGAAACTTGTTTAAAGTCCTTAAAGGTCTTGAATATTCATTTATAATAATATTAATATGGTATAATACTAGTTGGAATAATCACACACCATGCCATGTTTCTACCTACTACCTTGAAACTTACAAATGCACACCTACATGTGGCCATATAAAGCACATAAAGACTTGAAGGTGCTCATAAAAATATAAAAGCATGATAAGAGACCTTCATTAAGTGTGTGGAGTTATGTCTTAAAAAATAGGTATAAATTTAGATCATATTCACACTACCCTTATTGATCACACTCATTATCCTGCATACAAAGATGCCCACCTATAGGTGTCCTTACAGAAGGACTTAAAGGTGTTGTACAGAAGAGTTTAACATTATTTGAAACTTACATCAGGTTGAGGAGGTTAGGGATTATTTGAAGACCATTTTTAAATTAATTATCACATAGGAAAACTTGAGGAGTCACCTCAAGAGAATAATTTTGAGTTCAAGGACTTGTTTCCCTAAATGCTCCAAAACAGAGCCCTGTGTGGTTTTGGTGATGTCATGCAATAATGTAGCAAGGATTATTGATGGAATCAAATACATACACCTTGTATCCATTATATATTAGTATTATATTTAAAATAAAGAGGGTGTGTTTAATCTAATAGGTGGTGTAATGAAGGCTCCCAAGTTACATAATTGTTTACTATAACTTTTTAGTACTTACTATAGGATTTGAACTCTCAAGTGGCTTACACCCTCAAGTTGCAATATAGAAGAATATCACCATGAAAATTGGTTATAATAAAGTGATAATGACATTTATGTTTCAAAGAATTTTTTTTTTTTTTTTGAATTTTAAGTATTTATCCTCCATTAACACTTAAAAGTGTGTCCTTGATCATAAAAGTCACCTATAGTCTGACTGTAGGTGACTCACAAATACATGAAATGAACCTTGATGACACTAAGATTGTATACATAAAAAAATGAATGTTTTATTTGGTTAAAAGACCATATATTAATCCAAGGATATCTGGAATATAATTCAAGGCTAATATTCATTATAGAACCTCCATTTTACTCTAGGATAGGTAATTGTAGATGACTGTGTCAAGATAGTGAGCCAATACAAGTGACTTGGATCATATCTTAGCATGATTATGATAAGAACAAGTCTAAATTAATTTTAAAAATAAACTAAAAGCATCGAAAAATTTCTTAGACATTTTTTTCAAGGTCTAACTATGTATTTGGCACCTACATGGGTCACTTTCTAAGCAGGAAGCAATAAAACACAATCAACCTATAGACTAGGCTAGTTAAGGTGAAAGTGACAAACAAAATGTTGGAAAAGGCTTAAAGTGATAAATGTGTTTTAAAGTGATACCCATATTGATAATTACCATCCATGAAATTCTCTTGTCATATAAATAGTGGAAAGAGAGTTCTCATATAATTCAATACACAGTCACATGTATAAAGCATGCACAATAAAGTAGTAAAGAGAGACCTTCTTATCTAAAAATATATGTCATTGATTATAATGGTTTATAATTATTTATAAAGTTAAAATGATGATGGTGTTATAAAAAAAAACCTTATAAGAGTCTTAGAACCCACTGATGCACAAACCCTATTAAATATAGTCCTAAATGTAACCTAAAAAATTTGTGTTTTGATGCTTAGAGGCCTTGATAAGGAGAAATGGTGTGTCTCAAATATTGGAAAAGGTGTATGATGTTTAAAAATACCTAATTTTAGGTTTTTTGTCATTTTAAACTCTTCATAACTCATTAAATTTAATTTATCATGCTCTCAGCCTATGCAGGGTGATTGTGTAGGGTTTCAAGATTAAAAAAACCCTATAAGTAGAGTTCCAACCATTGGAAATCCCAAAAAAATTCATGTGATACATATTTATGTATGTGAAAATATTTTTGTGTTTTTGGTTCTATTCTATACATTTATAAGCTATGAAAGAGGACTGTGTGGAAACACGGTTAGAACAAGACCTATTTAGGCTTAATGAAGAACAAAAAGAGATAGAAAGTTGTCATGCAGTAGGAGTTGGATTTTGAAACTACATGTAAAGAAGGAAAATAATATAGTTTTCTCAACATGAAATTTTTTTTGTCCCTAAAAAAATTATTTGACCAAATAAGGGCTAGTAGCAGCCCAAGTAAGTCAGGATACTAGGAATGGTGCATGGTGTGAGCTAGTGTTTTTTAAGGTTTGTACATTGATTTGGGATTCCAATGAAAATTTAACAAAATTTTTAAAGTATTAAATACATTTAGATAATAAATTTAACCCTTGCAATAGAAATGGCTCAAGAAACCTCTACCAAGTGATTATATTTTGATAGGAGTACAAGTGAGATAGATGCATCAAGGAATTAGGTATTAATCGAAAACCAATGAAGGAATTGGTTTTCCATATAATATATACCTATAAAAAGATTAAAAAATTATATACAACTAAATAAGAGTACATTCATACCTCTAAGTACCTTCACACCTTGTCTCAGTCTGTATAAGGACAAATAAGTAAGAAACACAGTCAAGTACATGGAGTATGAGAGTTTTGCCTTCATGGTGTTTTAACTTGATGGAGATGTAACTGTATGGTAATATAAGTGAGTTTTTGTATAAAAGGTAATTAAATTAAAAATAAATATCACTTTGAACATAATTTAAATCACACCAACAACTAGAGATAGCACTCTTTAAGCCATGATAGAGTCAAGCATAAAGGTTGTGAAGTTTTGGCATAACCCTTGATCTCCTAAGAGTTACTTGTCATGATTAAGTGTCTCATGAAGGGTTGTGTAAGTAATATATCAAGATATATCCTTAAATCACATTGTGCTTAGTCAAATATCACCCTAATTAATCATCTCTAACTGATTTGAATTTCACCTATAGTATGAAGGGAGATAATTGAAGTTAGGGAGGTTTTTTAGGTTGAAACCATCAAGCTAGGTGTTTGAATTTTTATAGATATTTTCGTAATTTAAACACTCTTGAGGTTTTTATACTTACTCACAAATCATGATAAACTATTGCTACTTGTCATTATAAGGACCTATAAGCATTAGCATAGTCAAGTAGTTGGAGAGAGGTTTATGATGCAAGATAAGACAATGGTTCATATTGAGGAATTTAATTATGGTTTAGATCATATAAGCTAAGAACTGGACTTAATTGAGTTATACTCATGATTGTATATACCTTCAAATATAAACTATATTTTTTTCATCTCAATTTAACCCTGCAACCATCCTCTTGGAGAGCTTAAACAATGGTACCAAATGAGGTTGATTCTTACTTAGGGAAGGAAGGTATAGAGAGAATAGAGTTGTCACCATATAACCAAGGTGCACATCATGATTATACTAAAAACCAATGGGGGGATTTATTTTCACCTATAAGAGAACTGTGTTCAAATTTTGAGATGGTCAATGAGAACCTATCCTCAAAAGGTCAAAAGGTAGTTCAATTAAGGTATTATATGGTGGAGTATCATGGTAAAAAGGTTTAATGAGATAATGTATAGATGATATGGGTTATATATTTATTATTTAGACCATAAAACAATACAATCTATAGTCATGCACTTCATAACCATCACTTACATCACTGAGCACACAGGCATCCATGAATTTGTCCTTGAGGAGCTTATTTAATACATGAGTTTAATGAGGGTGAAGGTTGATCAATTAAGATTATTTAAATAAAATAATATTAGTGGAAAGGTTAAATTTTTCCTTTGGATGAATTTGAGATTTTTATGCCCATGACACCTAGTTTTAGCCCCTCTTTAGATGCTTGTATCTTTCATACCATGAATATTTGGTCCAAATGTCTATAGTTTGTTTTTAGTACCCCCATGTTATATAAATTCATTATGGATTAATTTTGGTTAATGGTCTAAGTTTTATGAACAATTTCTAAGAGCATAAGCTGTCTAGAATGCTTGAAATCCCTATAGGCAATTATCTTTACATGTGTATCCTTTCATACCTTTCATATGGAAACATAATATTTTCAATTATATTTAAGGTATCTATGGAGTAAATATCCATGGTAATGAGTGGTGTAATAGAGGTATACATTGTATGAACAATTGTCAAGAAGGTGAGTCTACTTGAGCTTGCAAAGGAACTTTTTAACCATTTTTGTGTTTTTGGACTCATAGGTACATAAAATATATTTTAATCACTTAGAAAATACCTATAATATGTAGAGGTATCCATATAGCTCTTGATCAACCTATTGTTAAGAATAACTTGGCACATTTGGGTGCTTAGGAGGCCTAAAATGGCTAAAAATGCATACTTTTTTAGGTATTGAAAGAGAGAAATGATCTAAAGGCATGTAATAGGCTTAATGGGACTTAAATTATCTTTAAATTGAATTTTTATATCTTAAAAATGGTTTATATGGTGCCTTGTTGAGATAAAGAGTCAAAACCCTAGTTTTTAAACATTTTATGTATTATTATAGGTTTAATCATGATTTCCACCTTTGTTGTAGGTCTTGAAGATTTTAAAAATATTAATTTTATTCCTAATTTTCATTACATGGATGTCAATAAGTATTATACAAGTCCATAAGTAGTCTTCAAGGTGCTAAATGGTCTTAGGAGCATGTTTCAAGGTAGTTGGTTAAAGGTGGCTTAAGCTTGAGATCTCTATCAATGGGGAATATGAGAGCTGTATGTTTCATGAAGTTTATTTCAGGTTGTATGAGAAAATTCAAGTTGAGAATAGTAAAAATCATCAATAATAAAACTCCAAAAGATAACCTTCATAGTTAGTTAAGCACCAAATGCTAAGTCAACTAATTTTTGCCTAGTATCTTGTACAAGAGCAAGTGGAGGGGGGTGTAGAAGTTTACAAGAGATAATTTTTGAGGTTGTAAAGACAAGAGTAACATCAAATGATTTTTCAAATCCTTTGGATAGTTTTCCCTTTTGAGTGGATCATGACATTATCATCCTAAAAAAGTTTTGTCATATAGTGTGTTTCTAATCTAATGAGAGGCCTTGAAGGATATTTGGACTAATGAGGGTTATTTTGTTGATAAATTATTAGGTATAATTGATTAAAATTTGTTTGATACTCCATGTAAGGTGTTTTTGTCTCATTTATTGAATTCTATTTGCTTGTTTCTTCTCTTTCTCTTCCCCTTTTCTCCTATATCTCCAATTTCTCCCCTATTTTGTAAAGATATTATCATTTGACAATGAAAAACCCTATCAAAAATTTTAATAATTTTTTTTTGAAACAATGAAGATAATTTTTCACCTATCTCTTACCTATAACTTGTGTTTATCAAGCTTTTGTATGATGGCCTTGTGAAGAAGTGTTCTTCCATGTCCATTACCCTTCTTTCTTGCCTCTTTTTAGGTGTTTTCAAGATAGTTACAAGTCTAAACTTGATCTATTTTCACCATTAATTTATTCTTGGTGTGAGTTTTGTAACTCCTCTTTTCTTCATGGATTACTTAGTGAGCTTATTTTAATAAATACTTATGAAAATTAGCTAGTTTATGAGATTGTGTGAGTAAGGATTGTCTTACATTAAATTAGTTTTCATTTCAAGCTTATGTGAGTGTCAATTAATTTTTTGGATCACCCTTTTATATATATTATTCATCTTATACCCCCTTTCTATCCCTTTTCAATTATAATTATTAGTTTAGGTGATCTACCAAGAGAAAGTAAACCTTCTCCAAAGGTTCAACCTAATTATAGAATACCCATAGCCTGAGGTTACTCTAATATTATAGTTGGGAGTGAGAGAGACTAAAAACATCTCCCACAAGGGTGAAATTCTATGATATAATATTTATTTAGGATTTAATATTAAAATTTATTTACCACTTTGACAAGGGTAAAAAATTACTTATCTATCATGGAATACCTTAATTCTACTTCACTCAAGTTTGTGCTCATGAATGAAATAGGGTGTTCACTTTCATATTTTTATGGGTGAGTACAGATTCAATGGTATGTTATAAAGTGAATTAATATAATAACAAATCTTTAATGAAGTCTGGACTTATCAGTATAGTTTCTTGGGATATTACATCTTTAATATCTTGAAAATACTTTTGGGCCTCGATTTTCCATTCCACTTTAGAATCTTACTTGAGAATTGTATTCATGGGTTTAATAATTTAAACAAATCTTGATATAAATTTTTTTATGAAATTAATCTTCAAAAAGAATGATTGGAGGTCCATATTTATATTTGGGAATACACCTTTTGATATCCCCTAAATTCTATCTAGGTCAATTATAATTTCATATTTGGTAATGATGTGAGCCAAGAACTTCCTTTTTGTGATGCTAAATATTCTATTCTTGGGGTTTAGTTATATTTTAAACCTTTTTTATCTTTCAAATATTGCTTTTAGGTGACCCATGTGATTATTTATGGCTTTTGAGAAAATTGTGAGGTCATCCATGTTGATGATTATACATTTACTTATTAGGCCTTATGCATGATCCATGGATTGCTAAAAGGTGGCACCTGATTTAATTAGTCCAAATGTAATACTATTATATGAATAAGTATCCAACTTTGTTTTGAATGAATTTTTCATTCTATCCTCTAACTCAACTAGCACCTGGTTATATATTAAAAACTCATCCAAGAAGGACATCATTCCTAAACCACTTACTATCTGAGTGACGTCAACCAAGGAAGGCAAAGGATAATTATATTTCTTAGAAGATTTATTAAAGTTTATGAAATAAAAACAAAGCCTAATTTATCAAATTTTATTCCTGACTAGGATTAAATTATCCACCCAAGTAGAATGTCTAATAGGGAAAACTATTTTTACATTAACTAGATTTTCCACTTCTTTCGAAATAAGAGGATCCATGATAAGATTTATAGGCATCTATCTTTCCTTGAATGGTCTATGGTCTAACTTTAGTGGGTTTATATAGGTGATGACCATTGGTTTGAAAACCTTTAAGTCTTCATATATCCGTGTAATCACATATTTGTATTGGGTGAGTATATTGTTCACCCTTTGCATTTATTCTAGAGTGAAGCTAAGACTAATGTTAACATAGCATGGATCATATTCATCCCCTAAATTTCACCCTTTGAATTTAGATTAATTTACCTTTGTATGCCTTTACTATTAAAATTTAGGATATAGATTAAACATATTTTCAAAAGAAACCATTCCTAAAGGAATTTAGTTTTCCTTTAACTGAATGACTCCTTCACCTACGTCCTCTTAGCATAGGTAACTAATCTCCTTATCATCGATTATTTGAGACTCAAATTATCCTAATTTATTCAAAAACTAGATGATCTATTGGTAATCATAAAATATTTGGAAATTTCCCATGTTGTCAGGGATATATGGACAAGGTACTAGGTCAATGGATAATTTTATACCTTAGATTCTTATAGAGGTGCCAATTTAGTAGTTGAAGTGGTCAGTGAATTAGCAGTGTGATTCTATTGTTTAAGAATTTCCATTATATTAAAGGCCTAAAAGGACTTAATTAAATCACAGGATCTATGTTTGTACCTATTAAAGTATGATGGCTTGATTTGGTATTTGTTCCTAACCTAGTTGACTACCTATTCTGAATATCCATATATTAGGAATTGTTTGACATTATTTTTGAGTTCAAAATGCAATCCCAAAACTAGCACCTCATATATAATCTATTTTTGATACAAGGTAAATAAAGTATGTATGTTTATAATTATTTATTTCCTTTTGAATCTACCAATTCAACACTAATATATGCTCCTTATTTGGATTTTCACCATCGAAATATAGTCCATAGTTGAGAAGGTCCTTGGACTTCTAGTTCATGCACTTCATGCTTTATGGTGAAGGTATAAATCCCAAGGATAGGATATTTATAGATTAATTATTCATTATTTGTATTGTATTTAGTAATAAGGTGTTTCATTCTTTGATTTTTATTAATTTGAATCTAGTTTGGAATAAGTCTCCATGGTAATGAAATGTGATAAAAGTTTGTCGTTGCATACCCATTCAATGTCTTAGACTAGTCTATACTTAGGAGGAGTTTGTATCCTTCTAGGATATCCACTAAAATTATGTCAATTTCCATTTTTAATTATGTCTTAGATTCTACTTTGATTTTTACATCATTCATTTATCTTATTATAGGCACCCCTATCTTATATAGATGTGAAATTAACCTTTTTGATGGGCTAGGAGTCAACCCAAAATTTTGACAAATGAAAGTTGTCATCACTATCTTTGAAGCTCCAGAATAGAATAAATAGTTATGAATGTTATTTATTATTTATATTATATTCAATAATAAACAAGAGACTTCTATTTTACTCTTGTATTTGACATTACTGTGAGTAACCCATGTCTTTTCTATAATTGACTTTCGTATAATGGGCATATATAAGAGCTCTTTTTGTTCAGTGATCTAAGCCAATTCATTAAGAATGATATTGTATTTAATATTCTTAATGTATTCAATAATTTTATACCCTCATTTTCTTTATTCCTCCATATTTTGAGTTTTTGCGTTCCCTTTTGAGGGAGGTGGATTGTTGTCACCCCTTGGATTAATTAGAATAATGGTATTTTTTGGAGGAGTAGATGTTGTGAAGGGATACCTATTTATAATATTTTAATTACCATTTTGATACTTATTTAAGGCATGGATTTCATCATAATTATCCTTTGGTTAATTTTCATATTTACCTAGGAAAGAGGAATCATGCATTTCAAATACCATGGTGGTGTTTAAGGAACGAAATTCTGGTGGAACTTTGGTGGGTTGTTCATCAAATATTGCCTTACCACCTTCATTTTGAATATTGCAAATGATACATAGAATTACACACATTCAAGTTCACCAAGTTGTGATGCATTATGGAATATACACCAATTGGGTAGATTTGTTTCTACTTTGTTGATTTCTAACAACTTGTTGGGTTATTGTTGTTTTGTGTTATTTACATATCAATTGAAAGGTCTATTATATTTTAAAAACCCATATTTTTGGTTTTTATTCTATCCAATAACATTACCCATATTCTTATACATGTTTGCGAAATAATTTCTCAACTTATATACCATTATTTGGATAGAATCTAGTTCTACTTTGGTAGAATCAGCACCTTGTACAACTATAGTATAAAATCAAATCAAATGTTGGTTATACTAATGAATATTAATATTTACCTAATTATTCATATAAATATAGTTTTGATAGGTATTTTTTGTATTAATATAGGTAGTGCATATAATTGATTCTAATTGAATGCAAAAAATAATCTAGTTAACATGAGGTACTAGATTCAAGGTTGGAAAACTAGAATTAGTATTGGGAGTGATTGGTATTTTAAGAATTAGTTTTATATAAATATTGATAACATTTTCATATGATAAATCTAGAGTTTTAGAAGTAGTAGCTATCTGTAGGAACACTATAATGCTTGGATCCAAGATGTTTTTATACATCTCCAACATTAGTGTTCAGTCTAGTATGTATAATGGAATTGTTCAAGTTTACATCTTCTAAAAACTTGCATTAAAATCTTGGATTAGCTCATTAGGATCCTTCTTAATACTAGTGAAATTTTGATTCACTGGGCCATGGATGGTAATTTTTCCAAATTAGGCAAGAAAATTTCTTTGACATGCATTCTAAAGAATTAATTGAGTTTTATTGAAGTTTGAGGTCCCAATCATAGGTATAATATTGCAAGGTAAATATGAAAAACATGTATGTAACATATTCATTATTAATATTCATTAATCTCACAGTAGACATAAAAGACTTGATATGTTCCTCTACATGTTTTCCTCTTGAGGAGGAGAATGAAGGTAGATACTTCTTTGGATTCCTAATAAAATTATGGGCATCCCCTGGGATGACAATAACACATCTAAATAAACAAGGTTATTGGGCCATAAGATGACTTATGGGATGAATATTTATTATCAAATATGATGTCTTATCCTGAGGTCTATTAGGAATAACTAATATAGATCTAGGCCTTCAATGTGCTGACAATGGGGAAACTAAAAGAATATCTTGGGACCTAGACCTATTAACTCTCTTGTGTGTCTCTAATTAAACTCAAAGATAGGGGATAACCTCTCTCTAGGGAAGGCACACAATTGGACTTCCTTCTATCACCAAATTCTTCCTATTCATGTGGGTTTTTTGCACATCCCTAAATTTAACAAGGTAAGATCTAACATTTTATGATCTTAATGGATGTAAACTCCTCTCAGGGGTATAATCTACAAGTATAGGTTAAAAAACCTTGTGTTGGAATAGTAGGATGCACATGCAGGTTATTAACTTGTTTTGCTTGTAGTGAATTGAATCCTAGGAAATAAATCAAAACTTACATGAGTTGGATGGAAACATGGAATCTATTCTAGAGTGGGTAGGTATTAATAAAATAAAATTCAAGAGGGAAGGGTAGAGCATAAAATAATGTTCTATGGTATTAAGGGATCACTTCTTAGGATAGTTTCTTTGTGGACAAATGTTTCCATAAATAATGCTTTCTATTGGTATTTATTGCATAGTTACAAATAAACACAATTAGTCAATTTGGGAGAAATGATATAGGAAACTTAATATTCTCAACTAAAGGTTTCTCCTTTTAGATTTTTTATTTCACACCCTTAATTAGGATGTTATAGTTTAGACCAAAAATATATCTATGAAATCTATGGCACAGACCTAGAAGACTATACCAATGGGAAAACACTCCTACACACTTCAAATATTACTACAATTAGCCAATTTGATTAAATTAATGATATCTATTAAATTTTCAATAGTTTTTTCACATATCAAATTAGAATACATCAATGATATAAAAAATAATTATCCATATCTTTTTATACGCTTTAAATTACTAAATTAATAAAATCAAGAAAAGAAAACCTTAATTACATAGAGATAGAAGGAAAGTATATCGACAAAGTTACATGATAATCAAACTGATTTCTTCTTATATTGATAAAAATTCCAATATTTTAGAATTCATGATTACATGAATATATATACTTGAGGAGGGTTCACCTCATTTTCAAATTTAATGCAAACTCATAGTTACATTACATAATTAGAAATTCAATTCTATTTTTAAAAATAAAATAATAACTACATGTATTACTACTTATAATTAACTAAATTTTTTTTAAAAATAAGATAGATTATATAATGCAATGTATCATATAAATGTTTATAAATAGTTCAATAAAACATTTGCATTTATATACCAGGTGTAATTAAACTATAATTACAAAGATTAGTCCTATCTACATGACTACATACAAAATTAGACTTTAACTAAGGCTTGTTGGGTGATTACATGACACTACTTCTTGTTGGATATGCTAAAGTGGTAGATTAATCTAATCTAAAAGTTAAATTTTTGGCCTTATTCTTAGATTTAAACTCTTGAACATACTTGTCATCGATGTTGTGATGTTATCTAATGATATCCATGTTCAAAAATGGATATTTATGTACCTTGTTTACTTGTTCCATAAGTTGTGTGTTTTTAACTTTAGTATTTCTAGATTTTAATTGAATATTTATACCTAAACAACCTTTGACTTGAAAAATTAAGGTCATATTTGATCTCTTCCAATTTTAATTCATGTAGGTTATGTTTGAAGTTAGTTGAGGCCTATTGAAAAATTTGGTCAAAGTTGGATTTACTTTTAAACCTGCCCATGGAATCCCTTGCTTACGAGAGATTCAATTCCTCATGAATATAAGAAATGAGGCTAGAATTATCTAAAAATTTGGGCATTATTTCCTCAGTTAGTGTAACCCATTCTTTAGCTTCTTATGTCCTGATGACTATCAATTTGAGGTAATTTGAAGCCTCAAATAGTGCCATCAAATTGAGGTGGCCATATACCTTATTAGTTGTATAAATAATTAGGATATTCAATTTATTCTCATCTTGATTTAAATAATTAAATAATTTGGTAGTTTCAATTGTTTGGGATGCTAACTCAGCCCTCATTGTAGTAATGGCATCTAGAATATTATATAGCCTTGATGTTACACTCTGCACATCTATTTATATATGTATGGGAACCTGTATTGTTTCTTTTAATTGCCTAAATTGTTATAAATCATAATCAATTAATTCCTTTTCCATTTTTTTAACTCATAAAACATGACCAAAGCATCCTTATTCATCTCAAAATAGGATTTAAAATCCTCAATATATGGGTATTGCCCCAATTTTTTGTTCTTTCTCTTTGACAAGGTGAAGAATTCTTATATTTCTCCCAAAATAATCCCCTTGTATCCTCATATTCAATTTTCATATTATTTTCCCTTTGTACTCTCCTTGTAGATTTGTTAAATATAGAGCTCATTTTGGGAAACTCTATAATTGTAAGATTAGGCCATTAAGAACCATGTGATTGCATATCAATTTCCCATTGTGGGAGGACAAATTGTGTTGTGTATGTTGGTTGAGTGTATTGAAATTTAGTATCAACCAAAAACTCTCCTAAGGACTGATTTAAGGCCTTTTCAAGTAATGGGTCAGGAAGGGAAGCCCAACTTAACTTAGACTAGTCCACACCACTATATTTAGGCATTGGGTGGATTGTATATGATGGTTTATTCTTTCATACCTTATTTAATGTTACTATAGTGGTGTTTTTTATAAAATTTAGGAGGAGGCACTAGTAAACCTAACTGATTAGATGATACATGTAGTTGTGGGCTTGCCACTACTTCCCTAGTTTTTTTGGTTTCCTTACTTTTGGCCTTTGGGGGTATTGGGGTAGTGGTAGAAGTATCCATAGTGGAAATATGACTAATGGACACAAAATAAAAAATTATAAGATTAGGAAATGTTGGGGGAGCATAAACAATAGGGGTAGAGGAAGCATCCTCTACCTTTTGGAATAACTAGAGATGGTTGTGTTGACCAAATTTTGACCTTAAGTAAAAATTAGTCACCCCATATAATTTTAAAATTCAATGTATTTTTAAAAACTTGTCATGGTATTATCATGGAATTAAATGGTAATAAATAGTTCCATATGTTCATATTTGTCCTTGGCTAGCATTATCCCATGTTTGGTCTTATATTCACTTGTGTATTATTAGGGGTCAATTACGAGGTCTTGATGTTTTCAAAAATGGTCAAAGGTTTGGTAAATTTAAAATTAAATATAAAATGTTATTGGGGTTCCATTAATATCATAATATCATTGACTAAACTTTATTTAACTGTCATATGCAAAAATCACATTTTGGCTACCTTTTGGCATATTTGGAAGAGTTACATGTACCATTCAAATAAGAAAACATTCAAATAATAAAAAATTCAAATAATAAAACATTAAAATAAGATTATAAATGTACATTATGTCATAAATGTGTTAGATAGTATTTAAGGATAGTCAGATATTGATATCATCTATATCTCAATGCCCAAACTAAGCAAAATGACACTTTACAAGCACTTTTGGACACTTTTATGGCATTACAATATAATATTTCAGTTAGAAATGGTTTTTAAGTGCCCCTTAGGATCAATTAGATCATTTTATATCTTTGTAACAAGTTTCAGGTCTAAATGACAATTCAGGCATTCTTTCTCCTACATCATTACCTACACAAACTAACAAAGGCAAATTTTAATTGAATGGTACAATTGAGAGAGAGAGAGAGAGAGAGAGAGAGAGAGAGAGAGAGAGAGAGAGAGAGAGAGAGAGAGAGAGAGAGAGAGAGAGAGAGAGAGAGAGAGAGAGAGAGAGAGAGAGAGAGAGAGAGAGAGTTAGCAGCTTAAACTTTGGCCATTATTATGGGTCTTAGTAATTTTTAAATAAGTGAAATTATTTTGTATATTTATGAATAATCATTAAGAGTGATATCAGGTTACTATATCCTATCCATTCAAGTAGGGTTTGTTATCTCATCTATTTCTCCACTTAAAATTTTGATGGATAATAATGGTTTATAAGGATGTTTTTAGAGTCCAATTAGATCATTTAATTTTGGTTTCATCTATTAACTCATATTCATGAGTTTCTTCACTAAGAGTAAAAGTGTCTTGATGTAAAAGGTGTTTCAGTGGATCTTGCTACAAATTTTGTTTTCTCTAAGATATTTTTCATCTTCAGAGGTTACAAATGCTTCATAACTCATGAAATATCCGTCAAATTCATGTATTTCAGGTGATATTTGTCTAAGATGTGATCCTTATCCATATTCTTCAAATGTAATGCTCTTTGGGGACATGGTCTATATTATGTAGTCTATTACATGTTTGATTATCAAATTTGGCTAAAATATCAGTGATATATCATAGTGTAAGACTCTAAGAAAACATTTCACTCCTAGAAGTATGGGAAGATGAAGATAATAGTCAAAATACACTTTCTAATGAAATTCATAAGTGTTTATTCCATATACAGGTATATATGGATTGTAGAGGTAGTTTGAAGACATAATAATGGTGGATAAAAAAGTATGAAACATCAAGAGAGATGGATTAAACTTATAAACATTTGTATAAGTCTACACAAGCTTCTTAAAGCATGAACAAGCTCATGAGAGACTCTAAGGCTATGCATAGACCTTATGCATTAGTTGATTATGTATTTAGTTAGTATAGATTAGTTAAGTATATTAAAGGTGACATGATATTTGGTCATAAGATCTTGTTAAACCATTAAAGGAGTGATAAGGAAGTATGGTGAAGTTGACAGGGTTAAAGGGTTTAAGATATAAAGAAGTGGTTTTTTAGCCTAAATAAGAAAGTAGTGACCTATAGGCCATAAGCCTATAGGTCCTCATTTTGGATCAAAGCCAACATAAAATAAACACTCAAGAAAAGCCAAGATAGTGAAACCTAACTTTAGTATAAATAGAGAGGAGATGATCCATTAAGGATCAATTAGGCCACTTGTAAGTCAAGTGGTGACTAAAGGAATGAGCAAACAAGCCTAGCAAGACACCTATAGGACTATGTACATAATGGAGAAATCAAATATGGTAAAGTGTCAAAATAAATATAATAAATCTCTATGTATAGTGTAATAAAATATTTCAATTTGAATCCTTCAAGCATCATGGAAAGTGAGAGGACTAAGTTTCAAACCTAATGCTCAAACATAGCCCTCAAAAAACTTACAACCATTCATTGAAAGGTGTGAGATAAAAGTGCATATAATAGAGGGTGTAGAAGAGGAATTAGATAATATTTGGGTTAATAAAATATAATAAAAAGTCATTTTAACTATCAATTACTTTCATGGGATGAAGGCCTTGAGACCCCTAGATGTAGTCAATCATCCAAAAGATAACCTATAGACCTACTTGAAGGATTAGTCCATTTTATAGTAAAAGAGAGTAGAATAAGTGTTTGAAAGGTGATATCAGCCTATTTTGGATTATAAAAACAAATAAAATAATTACTAATTGGGTTATTTATATGAAGGTGAAATTCCTAAACTCATAATGCAATTAAAATACCCTAAAGGCACATATAGTTTACAAACTTAGGATAGGCTAGTTTTAAGCCTAAGAAAGGAGGAAAAAAACATGATATGAAGGAAATTGACGTCTATATTAGTTGAAAAAAGAATAATAAGGTTGTTTTAAACCAAATGTAACATGTTGCTTTTACAAATGAATTTGATCAAACTAAGCTCAAAGTTTCATACACAGTTAAAAGGCAACCTACAGGTCTACCTTCTCCTTAAGAGTGTTTTTGATAGATTTAAGAATGGAAAGTATTGTGAGAGGTATAAATGGATGAAATAAATTTTTTGAATGTTTTAATAATGTTATAAATGCCTCAAAATAACCTTAAGACTTGATAACAAAGTAATAAAAGGTTAAAATCATGTTTAGGACTATAAGCTTAATACACAATCAAAAAGGCAAACCAAAACATAGTCATGTGCAAGTGTCTTGTTGATAATGGTGCAATGGTCTGAATTTTTTAAATATATTATACATATTTTAGAGTCTCTAGGACCATTTATGGTTAGATCAAAGTAAGGAAATTCCAATTTTAGCTTTGAAACCATTCTTCAAATGTCATTCATGCAAGACTACATTCAAGGCAGGTTTTCTCCTTTGTGTTGTAACATTGATATTGTGTATGAGGAAGATAGTTCTTAAGTATGGTATAATGGTCTCCAAAAAACATTATTGATTCATTATTTTATGTTTTTGGTCCATCACTTGCATGAACAAAGACTAATATTGTAAACCCCTCATAAAATGTCATTTACCACCTTAGGAGTAATTTCTCACAATCATAACTTTCATGAGGATTTGCATTGGAACCAATGGTTATTATATGTATTTTATGTGTCCCTTGAAAACAATATTGTATAATTAGGAGAGATAAATAGGATCCAATTTTATGAATAAAGCTTAAGAATAAAATGTGCTTTAAACCCTCATAAAACCCTGATAGCGATAAGTCAAGACAAATGGACCTATAAATCACATTTAATGACATATTTTTCCCATAAAACCTTTTTAATTTTGTTTATGACTCCAATTAATTCTTTTTCTATCTAGTTTTTACTTTGTACTAAATGTGAAAAGAAAAAACTAGTTATGAAGGGTGTGGAAGAATACCTATTAAAGTCCATATGTTAGATCCATGTGATTATGGAGAGATCATATTTTTCTTGGGATGATGAGATATAAATAATAAAAAAACTAAAATATAATTGTTTCTTAGACAATTAGATGGGTGGATTTCCTAGCGTAAGCTAGATCTTAGAAGAAAAAGCTTTCTAGGAAGCAGTCAATTCCCCTTCTTTAAACACTTAAGTTGATAGATATAAATGATGGAATTTGCATAAAATAATATAAAATTAAAAATAAAAATATAAAATAACAAAAAATAATTAAATTTTAAACCAAGAAGTTAAATAGTTTGTAAAAACTATGACTAGATAAATTAACTAGTGCTAAAAATTAATCAAGGCAAAGTGGTGGTTTTGGTTTGGCAATTTGGTAATGGTAAAGATAGTTTGGTTGAGGTTGGAAATTGGTTAATATGGTAAATATGAGAGGTATGAATGGTTTAAAATGATAATTAAATAATAAATTAAGGAGGAAAAAGAGGAAGGAGATAAAGAGGGTGAAGATGGCAAAGGAGTAAAGAGGGTAAAGGTGGTGAAATGGCAAAGATGGCAAATGGAATTAAAATGATCAAAGGTGGAAAAGGAGATCTATGGATTAAGATGGAAATTGGTGAAAAAGGGAGTGAAGGTCAAGGTAATAACAATGAAATACTTAAAGGAAATACAAAATAAATGGTTATTTCCTTCCAATCTTTATTGATGATGAAGTTTATGGTGTTGTTGATGATGTTGTTGAAGATAAATTCCTACATCAATTCAGGCAGAGCTTTGTTGCTTTGAATTATTTTCAATCCTCCAAGATTATTACCTACTTCAAATACCTACAAAAATATGTTAATAACCAAATATTAACTTCCAACTTAATCTTGGGTGAAGGAGAGGGGATATTTATAGCATATGTTGTGAAGATGCATGCCAAAAAAGGAACAGTAGAAGCATGTCACCATATTATATATGATGGATGAATTATTCAAAATTAGGTTGGTGGGGATTCCTATTTTTGTTGGTGAGTGTCCCATTTGGGTTAAAAAGTCAAAAATGGGTGCCCTTTGTCTTTCCAAAAGTACTAAAGAGGTAGGTATCTTATTTTGAATGTTAATTTCATGTGTGAAGGTAAAATACATATTGAATAATGGTCCCTTGTGGGTAAATTTTCCCCTTGTGATGCTTAAATTAAGGCATAAAGCACTTTAGAAAAGGGTCCAAAGTGGGGTATGATGTCCCACATCAAGCCACCTCACTTTTAAGCCATGTCACTTCCCATATCACCTCCCAAAACACCTTCCATGTCAATTGACATGTCACATGCCATGTCATTTATCATATCACATGACATGTCACTTGTCATGTCATCATGAATAGTGATAGTGGGTCCGATAATGAATATTCAATATTACTTTTGAATAATATTTTTGAATAGTATTATGTGAATAGGAGAATAGTGATTTGGCTAGGTTTAGAGGGGTTGGTTAAGGGTTAAGAAGGTTTAGGGGGCCTTTAGTGGGGTCCTGAGACATTTAGTCATTGAAGATTACAAGTGTGAATTTTTCTAGTGTTTATATTTTACCCCTTTTTTATGTAACTTTGAATTGACAATCTATAGAAAAAAATAAATTACTTGGTCAAAGGTTATGGTGCTTCGAGTATGGGAGGAGGTCTTCCCATCAAACTAATATTTGATGAGGAAAGTTTGAATTAGGTGTAGGTTTGATAAGTAGTTGGTAGGAAGGCACTAGGTGGTACCACAAGGTAACTAGGCATGTGAAATGTTAATGCGTGTATAAAACATGACTAAGCATGGTAGTCGATATTACATAAATATTAAACTTGCCAATGTTGGTAAAAAAAGTTTGATCCTAGAAGGACATGTGATAGGGATAACCAATCTATAGTTCTAGTTATAGCTAATCAAATTAGGCCTATCAAGTCATCTAAATAGGCTCGGTGTTGTTCACAAGTATCCAAGGTAGGAACTGCTCCTACAAAATAACATAATTGGTCAAGTCATGCATGAGGTATTGAAAACATTTAAAATCTCAACATGGCAAGGTTGGTCATTGTGGTCAAAATTTATTACAAAACATGCCAATGTTTTAGGTCAAAAGCAACCAACATCAAGGTGGACATGGTCAAAGCATGGGTGGATTAGGTATGAATTGAAAAGGGATGGTCAAGATGACTATAGATGAACTCGATAAGTGGATGTTACCTACATAGTTCTATGGATAAGAATCCAAAAATAATGTTATTCCAAATGTAGTTATTTTTAGGTGAAGAGTGTTGGTTAACTTGGTTACTCTAATTTTATATCATGTAGTTAGGTCTAATTGAAGAATGATGGAGAAAGTGAAGCTCCAAAGGGTGGGGAAAATGGGTATCAAATAGTTTATGATTGGTCTGGTAGAAATGGTGGTTGAGATTACCTAAGATGTAATTATATGATTGCATCAACTATGTAAAAGAAATATGAAACCATGGAAAAGCATATTCAAGCATGAAATTTATATCACCATTTAAAAAAAGGAGAAATATGTTTTACCAAGATTTAGAAAATTTGTCACTACTCAAATTGCTATGGTGACCCAACAGGTTCTTTCATCACCATCTAAATAAGCTGACATTGGGAACATTCCACAATAATGTCGATAACGAGATATAGAAAGGTATTATTCAAGGATTTAGGGAAACAAAGTAGTAGAGTGGGTAAATGAAAAGTGTCAAAGATTTAAACCCTTGACCCTTGAGCTAGTGGGGCCCCAAAATAAGTAAGAATTGAGTTTTGAGAGAAAGATCTTGAGGGGCATTGGAATATAGATTTGGGTGAATAATAAAAATATTAATTAAATGATGGAGTAGGTTAAAGGAGGGATGAAACTAAATGGTATAAATGGAAAATTGAGAGGGAAAAGAGAAGAATAATGTCTAAATATAGATATATTAGGGAGTTTAAAAGGAATGGGGTGTGAAATAGGTTTAAAAGAGACCAAGGAGAAAATAATTTGATGGAAGAAGTAACTCTTAGGAGAGGTTTCTAGGTGGAATGCAATGAAACAATAGGGCTATTTCAAGGCATAAGAATATATAGTTTGAGAAGGGAGAATCAAGGGATATTATTAGTGGGAAGGTAGGGCATGTGAGAGGGTGTAGCTATCATCCCCATGCGAGTATCCCAAATCTTCCATTTGAAGGTGGTTTTAGTTTTGATTCTAACATCTTTTAAAGTCATAGTAAAAGGGGTTTAAAATAGGTAAGACTAGAGTGGGTAGGGAAGGAATCTTCATCTTAATGACTTAGTGGTGCTTAGGCTTTCAAGTTGGTCATAGGATCCTATGGTCTTGGCCAATTGTGTCATAAATTCATAAAATTGGTATATATCTCATAGTAAAATAAAATCAAATGAAGAACTTTGAGGCCATAACATGCTCAAAATGTGTAGAGGGTTTAAAAGAGAGAAAGGTGATAGGTAGGGTGAAGGGAGTAGATAAAGAGGGACAATAAGAGGTTCCAAGCTCAACACATAAAATATTTAAAGGAAGAAAGGGATGCACTTGAAGTAATGAACTTGACCAGATTTCATGCATTAAGGAAAAGGTGTGGAGGAGATAAAGAAGTAGACAAGAAGATATACATATAAGTAATACAACTGGTGACCACACTCTAATGAGTGAGAAGGTGGAGTGTCATTGGAAGAGAATAAAGGAGTTTCAACAAGGGATGAGGTGAAGGTAGACCAGGAGATGGATGAAGAAATAGGTAGATAAAATAACAAGGTCACAGATAAAGATGAAGGTGGAGAAGGATGGAAAGAGCCAAACATGGCCATATGGGAAGAAAAATAAGGTCAATAAAAACAATCAATGTCCTCAAGGGAGATTAAAAAAATTAAATGAAATGGAGAGAAGATAAGAAAGATAAAAGGTGGAAGATGCGGGGTGAGGGATGCACTAAAAAATGATAGAATGGAGAATTGAAAAATATGGGGAAAGAATTATAAAAAATTTGAAGGGTAAGGGGAGGATGATAAATATAGGAGGCTATGAAGGGTTTGAAAATAAGTCTAAAAATAAACCAAGGAGAAAATAGTTTGGTGATGAAATTAAAAAACAAGGCAATAAATGGAATAAAGGAAATAAGAGGAAAAATGAATGAAATGAGGACACAAAAGGGATTATAGGAGAGTGAAGAAGTAGGTGGTATCTTGACCAAGGAATCATGGATGATTATAGGTAAGGAGAGGAGCAATGAAGCAAAGTAGATGGTGGTTTTGGAGATGAGAATGGGATGAAAATGTGAAAGGGTTTAAGAAAAATAAGTGGAAGCAAAGGATTGTTGGGTAAGAAGGTGAAGATAAAAGGTAGGCATCAATCACCTTGTTAGAAGGGATTGACAAGCTGAAGGGGTGATTAGAAGATATTATCAAGACAAAAAGTGGTGAGGTGGTGAAAAAATAGGGGAACACAGTGAAAGGTCATGAGATGAAAATAAGGGATGAAGATCAAGGATGATGAGAAGAAAAAGAAAAAATTGAAGTAGGGATATAAAGTATAGATGCGCACATAGATGAAAAAGATAAGTGAGTACCAAGATGGAAAGAGGAAAAGTGGAATGCAAAGGGAAAAATTCAAGATGAGATAAGAAGTAAAGGACAATTATGAAAGGATTCTCAAAGGATAAAGGCCTAGTTAGATGCTAGTTGTGGAGGAAAAAATGAAGACAAAAAGGATGAAAGGATGGGGGGAAAAAGCAAACAAGAAGAATGGAAAATGGGTATGGTGGGAAGAATGGAAAAATGGTAGAGAATGGTGATAGATGTAAAGAAAAAGTGTAGCAATAGAGGAAACAAGAATCTTGTAAGATGCATAGTATGATGTGGAATTGGTGAGGAAAAGAGAGTGATAAAGAGGGTACAACAAATAGTCACGGGCGAGGGGAGATGATAAAGATAGAGAAAGAAGTTGAAGGGGATAAAGGGAAAGGTTGGTAATAAGGTGAAAGAGATTCAAAAATTAAAAGATGTGGGTGTGGAAGTGATCTATGAATCATGCACAAGGAAATATGATAGGGAGGCCAATGAAGAAGAGTAGGTTGGGGTTTTATGGGGGATAAGAGGGGTCAATGATGAAGGCTATCAACCCTTGTGTTAAAATATATTGACAAGTTCGAAGGAGGTAGGTGGTGAGGAGATAGGTGGAGAACTGGAAAAAAAGAGATTAGGTGAGAAAATAAAATAAAGTAAAGGATGTGGCCGAGATGACCTTAGTAACTAAGTGCCACCTACATAGTCCAAAAAGACCTCAGGCCAATGTAGTTCTCCCAATAATGGGGGAAAAACTTAGGAGGAAGTATTAGATGGTGTTAAAACATAAGGATACTTAAGAAAGAATTCAAAGTTTCCTTGATGTATTATTCCCTAAGTAAGAGGGTTTTTTTAGTGAAGGAAATGAGTGAGAAGAAAAAAAGGGGATGGTAATTAGTTTTTAGTGGTTGAGCTACCTATAGATGTGGAGAAGAACCTACATAGTCCATGGACATCAAGCCAATGTAGTTCAACAAGGTTTAGTTGAGTGGTGTTCAAATTACTAAATTGATGGACCACATGGGTTGGTTTGGGATGATGGAGAAGGTTTTATAAAATAAGGTTTTGGGTTTTGGTGAAGGTGATGGTGAAAACTTATGGTGTATATTTGTGAATATTTACCATAACGATCCCACTTTAGTAGGATGAGAGACACATATGGGTAAATTAGGATAAATAAGAATGGAACACAATGTTAAACACCATAAAGGACCTTCAATGGAGCTAATCCAAAGGAGAGGTGCTATTGTAATGAGGTTTCATCTTCCCAAATTATGTTATAGTATAAGTATAGTGTTGGCCTCTATCGCTACGAGCTAAGTTTTAAGAGGTGGGTGTCTATTAGGATCTACATAGTTGTGTTAGCAAAAGGTTATCATCACTATGAGCATAGTTTTAAGGGTAGTAGTGAAGTGATGGCTTACAAAGAATTTCTTTAATAGCTAAGTAGATTATATGAGTTAGACAATGGGAAGTGTGGTGAGTGATAGAGGATGGACCATGCTTGACCCAAGAGCTGCATGGATAGGCTAGATGAAAGGTGGCCATGTTTGTACCCTCTATCTTAGTTCCTTAGAAATGATGACTTGGGGTTCTACTTAGAAGAGGCCCTTGTAATAGAGATCTACATTGTCTATGATATTGGTTATACATTCAGATTAGATAGAGATCATTCTTTGACTATTGGTGAATTTTTAATTGGCACAGAAGAAAAGACTACCATGTTCGAGCAAGCATTGCCAATGGTTGGGGTCTGATGTTTAGAACCTATGGTAATGGGATGGTAGTAATAGGAGGGTAGAGTGGATAGGAAAGTGAATTTATTATTGTGAATTCATGGTGGCCTATCTTTGATGAAAGAGTTTCTATAATGGTATGGATTTGGGAGTTACCACTACTAGCAATAATGGTAGTTTTGAAGGCATAATCATTATAGTGGCCCATGGTTGGAAGCCAATTTAGGTCAACTAGGCCAAAGGTGATGATGATGAAAATAAACAAAAAAGCCTATAAGTTTCACAAGATGACAAATAAAGGAAATACATCAAGTTTGAATTGGATGATAAAGGGAATAAAAATATATCGTGATAGTGCATAATGGATTTATCAAGATGATTAATCATATCAAGGGTGATGTTTCCATGTCAAAAGGTAGGTATAAATGACCATTTCAAGTAGGAAAACTATTCAATGGAGTCAATGACATCGTATGACCTTCTCAATCAGTATAATGAAGAATAAAGTTAGTGAGGAAGAATGGGCATGTATTCTATTTAAATAATTATGATAAGGACTACGACCAGTAATAGATCATGCCCTTCATGTGAGCACATATACCTTCACAAAATTTCCATGTGAATTTCCATTTTAAATGATGGTATATATCCCTCCACACACTAATACTACCATCTTCAACCACATTCATCATCAACAACAAAGTAATAATAAATAGGAGTGTCATCCCCTCATCTCACACTATAATGCTCTTAGCTCGCACCCAATCTATCTGACCATGGTCTACTTGAGAACATTTTTTTTCTAGAATGCACAAAATTTCATAGATAAATGGTGCCTTCTTCATAAGTAATTCTTGCAAGTAATCAAGTAGAAGGATGGTTGAACACAAATCTAGAGTCAGTAGATAATTTATTTAATGCTTAGGTAGGAAAATCATGTATACATGTGCTTTAGGAAATGCGTAATATGATGAATACATATGTGTCATGTGACTCTTTACACCATAAATAAAATATTTCATAGTTTGATGTAAACATGTACAAAATGTGTTGGAGGTCACTAGTTAGATATTATGGTTATGCTTATGATTGGTATGGTTATGGTTATTGTAATCTTTCTTAATGTAAAAGGAATGATTATTTTTGTTGCAATGTTGGATGGTAAAAGTCATGGTGAAAACATCAACCAAGCACATTAAGATAATAATAGGGGCCAATTCTTTGTTTTTAACATGGACTAAAAATAGACCTACACTAAGATTGACTTAATGAATATAAGCCCTTCCAACACTATGCATGAACAATCGTTAGTTAAAAAAAAATCTTGATCATAGGGTGTCAAGTAAGCTCTGAATCCATTGATTTATAGATAGTCTAAAGGGAGTATGGGCGATAGGTGGTGTGAATGGTAATGGGAGATATGTATAATAACCTCATGTGAATTAGTTTTCCCCTCATATAAGTGCCTAAGAATTGTAAGAGACAAGTCCATGTCATATGCTAGATGTTAGACTAATCAATGTGAGAAGTCTACATGTGATATCTAATTTTAGCTTCCAACTTATTATGCTGCTTAAGAGTCAATTATGACTTCAAAATTTATTTTGATAGTGGGTTATTTGCTTTATTTCTATATATGGAAAGCTGATCAATGTAAAAAGCTTCCAAAAAATTTCTCTACTTTTGTCAAAGTGAACTTAGCCATCCTTGAAGGGAGTGGTCTAAGCTTATTATCTTTGTTTAATGATCTTGATAATTGTCCTTCAAGGGAGTAGTCTACCTTACATTTAGCATTTTTTATTTTATTTTTGTGTAGTTGTCCTTAGAGGGTGCAATCTATAATGTTTAAGATATTGACCTAAGTAATTATTTCAAAATAAATGTGTTTAGACATGGACCAATCTAACTACATTCATATGTTTACCTTTATGAGGGAAAAACTTTACACAAGAAGGCTAATGATATGTGAAAAGGTGTGGTTTTGAGAGACAATGAATATGGGATTCCATCTTATTAGAAATGAAAAGTATCCAAGAGAACCATGTTATGGGTAGATCCATGGTACACATATTTAATATTAGGCCATGACTATGATAGTTAATCACATGGTTCTATGTTGTAATCAATTATCCTCAAAAGGAGAGGAGAAAGATGGGTGAAGGATAAAACCTCATAATAAAAGGATGAGCTTAAGTTAGAGAAAAAGAGTGAGCTTAATCCTTCCTTAACAAAATAATATAAATAGATGTGAAGCATTGAGAGGATAAAGTTTTGGTTTTCCTTCGAGAGAGGATAAATTATAATCTCCTAATCCATACTTATAGTTAATGATGTAGGGTTAAAGCCAATTGAAAGTAAACTTGCCTTGTTTACTTTTATCCATGTTGGTTATGTGTTGGTTTTCTTATAGGATGAGGTCTCCAATGTTGAATTCCCATTATTTGAGGTGATTTTCATAAGTTCATTCGATATTCTCTTGATAGATATATAGGTGGGTGAGGGATACTAAATGATGCTCATCAAGTAGCTCAAATTGAGCTAAATGAAGATGATAAAAATCTTCTTCAAAAATGAGTTCTTATAAAGATATGCAAAGAGAAGGGATTTGGACCTCAAGAGGAAAGATTTCCTCTACTCCGAAGAATAAAGAGAAATGGGTAGCACCCATAAAGGTTTGAATGATATTATGATAGGCCCATAAAGCGAATGGGATGTATAAGTGCCAATCTTGACCTGAAGCACTAACTACTTTGGTTAGCATTTTGTTAAGGATTTTATTAGAGGCTTATAATTTACCATTTTATTTTGGATGATAATGTGAGGATAATCTCAAATTTATTCCAAATACATCACATAGCCCTTGGACCTACTTTTTTTTGAAATATCCACCATTATTAGTGATGATCTTATGAGTAACACTGGAGCGACAGATGATATGATGGTTGATAAAGTTGATAATATTCTCTACTTTGGTCAAGATAAGAGGGATAAATTATACCCACTTGGTGAAATATTTAATGATTGTGATGATGGATATATGCCACTGTGAAGAATGAGGATTGATTTCCCCAATTGAATCAATCCCCCATTGAGAGAAAGGCCAAAATTCCTTAGATACCTACAAACTATTAGTTTTTATGTGATGTCAATTAGCATGATGTTGACATTTAACAAACTTTTTTACATAATCATAGTAGTCTTGGTTGAGGTTGGGCCAATAGTAGCCAAGGTGAAGGATGCATTTAATGATCACTAGGATGCTAAAGTGTCCCCCATAGATCCCATCATGTTTTTCCTTGATTTAATGGGAAGTTTCATGGCTATGTAGGAAACAAAGAAGGAGATCATAAATAACATGTTTGTAAAGGATTCCCCCTAGTATGTTGTAATGAGATATACTTTGAACAATGTTTTTGTGGGTATTCCTAGAGAGGTTGGGAGGAATGATGCGTAGGTTGTGTTAGTTGAAAGTTTGGTCATACCAAACATCAGATGGGGATTCCTCCACATTACAAATTGTAGAGAGGTCAGATTGGCTATAAGAGGGTGTGGTAAAATGATGAATGGTGAAAAATATTTTGGAATTGGAAGGCTAAGAAGGGATCTAGGAAGCAAGATAGGCCATTTTATCCATGAATTTCTTGGTAGATTGGGGAATGGATTAGATTAGGTAATGTTAAAATGATGTTAAGAGTTTATCAACTAAAAGTTTATATTTTTTCAAGACATCATTATTACATTGATAAGATCCATTGACCTGGTTGACCATAAGTTGGGAATCATGAAAGACATGGATTATCTTAATTTCCAATGTTAGAGTAGTTTAGAGACTTATCACTAGGGCTTCATACTCAGGCATATTATTGGTGTATTCAAAGTCAAGTTTGAAGGAGAGAGGAAGGGGTTTACCATCAAGAGGAATGAGAATAAATCTATCACCAACTCCTTGTTGGCACTTTGAGCCATCAAAGAACATGGTCATTTGGTAGGTTATGTTATCTTCTTGAAAAAGATTCATGATAGACTCTTATAGAAAGGCAAGAGGAGGTGGTTGGTTATTTGATAAAAGAGCTTTAGCTAATTGGTCAATAATGACTTGACCTTTAGTCAACATCTAATAGAGGAATTCAAGGTTAGTTTTAGCTAGGATCATGAGCCACATAGCCATGCACTAATTTTTGTATGGTTTAGACTGCATGTACTTGAGTAGGTAAATATTAGTTATGACATAGGTTTTATGGTTAATAAGGTAGTGGAAAAGTTTGGTGGCCATGAATGTCAATGCTAAGTAGATTTTTTTAGTATATTTATACTGAGTCTTGTATTCTATATGTGTGTAGCTAATATAGTATACGGCTTACTCTTTATGTTGTTCATCTCGATGAGCCAACATTTACCCTATGTAATGGTTGGTGGAAAATATATATAGGTAAAAAGGGTGATCATCTTTAGGAGGGGTGAAGATCGGTGGTGACAAAAGGTAATATTTGAGCAAAAGAAATTCCTCTTGACAATCACTATTCCATTTGAAAGAGACATCCTTCTTTAAAAGGTGATGGAAAGGTTGGCACTAGTCTAAGAGTTGGGAAATGAAATGACAAGTGGATTGAAGTTTTCCCTGAAGGTTATGGAGCTGCTTAAGGTTGGTTAGAGGAGGTATATTTAATATTTATTTGACTTTAGTAGGGTCTACTTTAATTCTACAAAGAGAGATGATAAATCCAAGAAGCTTTCCTAAAAGGACCCCAAAAATGCATTTTTTGGGATTAAGGTGAACATGATAACAAATGAGGCATTCAAATATGATCATAAGAATAGCCAAGTGATCTTTTTCGAGTTTGGATTTCCAAAGAAGGCCATACATATAGTCTTATATGATCTTATGGATGATATCATGGAAGATATAAGTCATGTCACATTAGTAGGCTATACCATCATTCTTTAACCTAAAAGTCATGAATCTATAGTAGAAATTTCCCCAACGGGTGGTAACGGTAGTTTTATGCTGATCTTTAAGAGCAATAGAGATCTAATTTTAACTCAAAAACTCATCCATGAGAGATAAAATCTTGTGTCTAACTATAAGATCAATAATCTAGTTAATGCTAGGTAGAGGGAAGTCATCCCTAGGATAGGTGAAGTTAAGGTCATGAAATTTCACACAAATTCATAGACCCCTAATGGTTTTGGTGATAGGGATGATATTCAAAACCCATTGAGGGTATTCAATGGGTTAAATGAAGTTTATAGATAGGAGATGCTGAAGATCCTCTTTGATGAGAAGGGCTATGCAAGGATACATGCATTGAAACTTCTATTTGATAGGTTTGGCATCATGATGAATGATTAATTTATGGGTAGAGAGGTAGGGTCAATCTCAGGCATATCACTATAAGACCAAGTGAATGTTATGCTATGGTCTTGAAGGAAAGAGGATAAATCTTAAAGTTATTTGGTATTCAATGATGGGCCTAATTTGACAATGTAGGGGTTATTTAGAGTGCCCAAGTTGATATTGGTAGTGGATTCATTGAATATGGTCAACATCTTAGAAAGAAGGGATTTGTAGATAAAAGAATCCCCCATATCAAGGTAGATAACAATGGAATCATCATATTGATGTTGGATGGTGTGGATGGTAGGAGAATCATTTTTTACCATTTTAGGATATATGAGTGGAAAGAATTTATTTTGGACACCTTTTTGGTAGATGAGAGGACCCAAAATTATAGTATTGATCAAAAAATAAAATTAGGAGGGATGATATCAGGGTATTCAAGTGGAAATTTTTTTGGGGTTGGCAAGGATGGGATATCTTCCTCCATGGTGGCAATAGGTTTAGGTGAATTGGTGGATTCTTTAGGTGGTTCATACCCAAGGCCAAATGACTCATGAGGTTGCAAAGTTTTGATATTGGGTAACTCATGAGGCCCTTGTTTATAGTGACCAAGGATAAATCCTTTCCAAGCACACCTATGGAGATAGAATTTAGTGAACTCTAGTTTGCTAAGATAGGAAAAGTTAGAGGTAAATGCTTGGATGGATGAAATAGTGGTAGTGGCTAGAAGTGGCCGATCAAGTCCCCCATAAATGAAATTTATGTTACGGTTATAGATCCCAAAAGGGATGATGTTCCTAATGTTTGGATCATAAAAAGGGTCACATCTAAGGCTACCATATTCTTGGGGAGTAGGGAAGGCATCTAAGGATAATATTCTATACTCCCCAAAGCAAAGATATTAGAATGTGGTTATCACAGGGTCTTTTATAGGAATCTAGGAAGAGAAGATAGATAAGCTAGTAGAAGCTTTATCAATGTTAGGTATTGAAATTTTATGGATTTTGGTTGATGAGGTTGTGTTGTTACCGGATGGTCATGAGGTGGATGAAATAGGAAAAAGGATGTCATTGGGATGATATGTCATATTGCAATATGTAAAAGGATTAGGGTCAACTTTGATAGTCACAACTTGCCTTTCGTATTCAAATTTGACACATTGATTTAAAATGGAAGGGACATAACTCATGGCATGAATCCAAGGGTATATGAGTAAAGTGTTGTATTGGAACACTTGTTCTATGCAATAATAGAGTTTGGGAATAGTATGAGGCCTTACATAGATGTGGAGGACAACTATGCCTAAGGTGGTAGCCATAGTATCATTGAAATAATGAAGGACCATTGAGCTTTCAGACTTGACATTTTTTAAGCAACTATAGCTAGTAATAAGTATGGGAAGATATAATATTGATGCTAGCTCCCCCATCGATCATCACCCTTTTGATATAGGTTTGATTGATGTATATTGTAATGAAGAAGGGGGATCGATATCCTTCAACTAAACAAAAGGTATTTCTAAATTCTTGAAAGTGACATGGTTGAAAGTTTGAAGGGTACCAATAAAAGTGGTTAGAGGTTGAGGATCATCGGGTTAGACCTCAATGGATTGTAAAATGTCTATGAGTGTTTGATAGTGATGAGGAGAGGAAGATACTAACTCATAAAAGCTCATATTTTCTAGAGTTTGGTGCAGTTATTTGAGGATAGCCTTCTAGATATATATTTCATACGGGTTAGGGTATGGAGAGTTAGATGGGAAGGCACCTAAGATAGATACCTCTGGTTTATTTTTAGATGGAGAAGGTTGGGTATTGTTTTCTTTGGAGTTTGGGGAGGGGTAATTCCAAGGGATGGATGCCTTAGCCTTCCTTTTATCCTTTTGTTTGACCCAAGAATGGTTAAATATGTGAATAGTGTGGATAAGGGGGTTTTATGGATTGGGTGGTTGTTTTGGTTCCTCCTCTTTACCTATGGGTGAGATTGAAGATTAGATGGGTTGAGTTGGTGGTTGGATTGATAATGGGGATGAAGGATGTTTGTATGATAATAGATCATCATATACATACAACCTATGAAAAAGCACTTGGAGAGCTTTATAGTTCTTTATGTCATGTCTTGGTGCCCTATGGTATGCACATATCAAGTTATCATTAAACCAAGAGGGTTTGGTATGTGAAGGGTAAAAGGGTTTGATGGGTGGTAAGCTCAAGGAAGAAGTTTGTAGTAACCACTAGAGGATGGTCAAGTAAGAATAAGCTAAATGTGGTAAAGGTTTAGTGTTTTTTGTTTTGGGTGTTGAAGTAGAAGGTTATGGGGACATGGGTTTGGTGATAGGGGTCTTGGCTGAACTGGTATGCTTGGTTGATGATCTTGGTTTGGGAAAGATGATGAGTTGAAGGTAGAGTATGGTAAGTTAGGTAACTAAGTAATTATTGGTGTCATGGGAAAAGGTTTCTACGAAAGCAAGTATGAAGGTGTGACCAATAAAGGTGGTGGGGTTTTGGTATAAATGATGGACTGCATGTTCAAGTTAGAGGGATGAGGACCCAAAATGGAGGGAAAGGTTGAGGGGGGTGAAATTTAGAGTTTTAGGCCTTTTGGTGGTTTTACCTCCTTACTTGTTTTAGTTGTTCATTTTGGAGGAGATTTGATTACTTTAGTTGTTTTTTAAGGGTTGATTAATTTTTAGGATGTTTTAGTTAGTTGGGTGGAGGTTTTGCTTGGTTCAGAAGGGCTAGGTTGGTCCACCAAAGGAGGGATTAGAAGTTCAAGTTTGGTCTCCTCACCTTTGTCCTAGCCTTTGATAGAGGGATTTGAAATTAGAGGTTGGGTGGATGGTTTTATGAAAGGGGAGGTAGGTGTGGTATCTTTCAATGGGGGTATGGATATGGTGGCTTCATTTATTTGGGTATCCAAAAGATTAGAGGGCAATCTTTTCTCTTCAATTAGGGGAATGGGTAAAGAGGTAGTTATGGTAACATTTCCTTCATAAATGGGTTCATTAGTAAGCACATCAATAATATGTGATTCATGAGATGGTTTGGGTTTATTTTCATGATGAGGGGTAGAAGGAGAATGATTAGGGAAAGGATTGTAAAATATGTCAAGGGCTTAGTCCCTTGGGTTCTATTGGTTGGTATATGGTGATGGCATGGATTTGAGGACAATGGCATTGGTTGTTTCCTTGTTTTTAGTATTGGATTTGGTTTGGTTGTGTGGTTTTGAATAAGAGGGCTCATTGGGTTTGTAAGTTGGGTTCTTGTTCTTTAACTTTAATCTTCCCTCATCAATGGCTTTGTTCTCTAGTTTTCAAGCCATGGTAAAAGCTTCATCAAATGTCCACAAGATTTGGACATGTAATGTGGATGAAATTTGTTTTGTACATGCCCAAGTGAATATATCTATAAGCTTATGTTGGGGTAATGAAAAGTAAAGTTAGTTTATTAGGCTCCTCTAATGAGCCACAAAATTGGCAATAGATTTAACTTCAAATTACTAAATTGAGTAGAGGTCTGTAATAAAAACTTTCTTGGATATGTTAATCAAAAAGTGATCCAAAAAGGTTTGGGCTAGTTGGGTAAAGGATAAGATGGAGTGTTTTGGGATGGTATTATACCAATCTAATGCTGGTCCAGATAAGGACATAGGAAAGGTATGGAAGAAAAGAGCATCATCATGGGAAATCAAGTAACATGTGTGCCTAAACACTTTTAAATGTTGTTGGGGGTCCTCCTTGATTTAAAACTTAGATAATTTTGGTAATCCCTATTTTGGAGGATATGGTCAGAGAGGGACAAATGGATGGATGGGTTCATTATAAATTTGGTCATAAGAGATAAGGTTATGTGATCCTGAGATGGATGACTCAAGGGTAGTCATTTTCTCCATCAGCATATTGACCAAGTTAGTTTGGGCTTGTTGGGTTGAATAGGTATATGACACATTTTTTTGTTGATAGGTGACATGGGCATAATAGTGGATGGTTTGGATGATGTCACATTTGTGTGTAAGGTCACATATGATTGGGTGGAAGGTAGAGGTACGTATCTTTATGTGTTAGGAATATATTGATAAGATGTCATGGGCATGTGATGGAGGGTTGATGTTAGGGGGTTTATGTATGGAATCAAAGTGATTAGTGGGTTAGTTGGTTGAAGGTGGGTAGTGACCAAAGTTCTTATAGGTGGTAAGGTGGAAGGTATGGAAAGAACCAAATTTTGGAGAGGAGTGGAGACAAGTGGGTTAGTGGTGATGGAAGGGGTGGTAGTAGCATGAGTATAAGGTATTCCCATGGTGGAAAAATCTTGTGTAGCTAGTAGTGAAGTTGTCCCTATGGTGGATGGTATATGGGTTAATGTTTGGGTGTTGGTTGGGACTATTTATCCATTGGTGGGATTGTTTGATGGTATGGGTGGTGTTTGGTCATGGGTTGGGTTAGTTGAAGAAGATGTTTGGGTGATAAGAGGTTGGGTAGGTTTTACCATGAGATAGGAAGGCATGCTCAAAGGTGGGTAACTAAGAGGAATGGAGTAGGAAGGTGATAGTTTGAAGTTTGGAGGTAATGTTGAAGGGTAATGGGGTTGTTATCAAGTAAAGTTGCAAAGTCTATATAACCTTGGGAAAATACCTTAGGAAAGGTAAGAGGAGTGGAAATGTAAGGTGAGCCTTTAACATTAGATAGTTACTCTATGGAGGAAGGAGAAGAGGGAAGTGGTTCTTTATTTGTTTGGTTTCTCAACTGTTGTCTAGTGAAGACCATGTAAAAAAGAAGTAAAGGATTGGTATGAACTCACACCTCAAAACAAAGATCAATCAAATAAATTCAAGGAAAAAAATACATTCACTAAGAATGCATTAAACCCTAGGATTCCTTTTAATCTCTCTTTTGGCTTATGCCTTAGAAAAGTGTGAAGGGGAAGTTGGCTTGAATAGGTCTTAAACAAGGTAGTCTATGTTTGATTTTGGGTCACATTTAGGTGTTCAAAAGGAAGTTTGTATTGGATTGAATACATGGCTTATTGCTTGGGGCTTGATCCCCTCACTTCATGATCCCAAAACTAGTGTAGCCACTTTGCCAATATATACCAATTACCAAAGTCTATACTCAAACAAAGAGCTACGTTGGTTATCCATGTGGTGATTAGATCCAAGTACGATAACAGGGAAAGGGTAAAGTGATCTAATAGGTGATGAAATCTTAGTTGGGCCTTGTCTCAATTGATCTCTATGGTTTTTTTTGTGCAAGTGGTTTGGTTGTGTAACATTTTTAAACTATGGTTAATTTTTTTTGCCTTTAATTAATCTAGGTGAACTAATTAAGTAAGTAAAAAATAATGTATATAGTTAATTTTAACCCAAAGAATTTTTTTTTTTATTTATTTTAATGAAAACAAGAAAAAATAAAATTAATCTAAATCTAGCATTAAAATTCAATCTTAATCCTAGGATGAATTCTCTTTTGATTTTTTTTATAAATGCAAGAAAAAAATGAAAATTTCTACTTTTTTATTTTGTTTTTAATTTTCTAAATAAAAGAAGCTAAAACTTACATTTTGAAAGAGAGGAATGATTAGTTTTTAAAAATACAATTAAATTAAATTAAATTCTACTAATGTAACTAATTTTCATAAAACAACTAATGAAACCAAGAAAACTTAGGGGTCCCACTAGGCATGCCAAAATGTTTCTATCTAATTTTTGCTTTTTCATAAGTTTGAAAAGAAGAAACTAGTTATGAAGGGTGTGGAAGAATAGCTATTAAATTGAAAAAATTGGATCCAAGTTATTGTGGATATATCCTTTTTGGATTTGGAGGATGACCTAAAAATAATAAAATATTAAAAGATAATTGTTTGTTAGACAAGTAGATGGGTGGATTGCCTAGCGTAAGCTAGATCCTAGTTATGGAAGCTTTCTAGGAGGCTGTCAATCCACCTAAATATAAACATTTAAGTTTATAGATATAAATTATGAAATTTTCATAAAATAGTATAAAACTAAAATTTAAAATATAAAATAAAAACAAATAATTAAATTTAGAAACCAAGAAGTTAAATATTTTGCCAAAACTATGACTAGATAAATTAATTAGTGTTGAAAATTGATTAAGACAAAATAGTGGTTTTGGATTAGCAATTTGGTAATGGTAAAGATAGTTTGGTTGAGGTTTTAAAGTGGTTAAGATCATAAATATGAGAGGGATGAATAGTTTAAAATCATAAGGAAATATGTAATTGAGGAGGAAAAAGAGGAAGGAGATAAAGAGGGTGAAAATGGCAAATGAGTAAAGAGGGTAAAGGTGGTGAGATGGCAAAGATGGAAAATTGAATTAAAATGATCAAAGGTAGCAAAGGATATCAATGGATTAAGATTTAAAATGGTGAAAAAGGGATTTAAGGTCAAGGTAATAACAAGGAAATACTAAAAGGAAATATAAAATAAATGCGTATTACCTTTGAAGCTTTGTTGATAATGAAGTTGATGGTGTTGTTGATGATGTTGTTCAAAATAAATTATTGCACCAATTCAAGAAAAACTTTGTTTCTTTGAATTATTTTCAATTCTCCAAGATTATGACCTCATAAATGATGACCTCCTTACAATACCTGCAATAAAATGTTAATAACCAAAGACCAACTTCCAACTTAACCTTGGGTGAAGGAGAGGTGGGTATTTATAGTATATGTTGTGAAGAGTCAAGCCAAAAACAAAAAAGAATAATTATGGCACCAATTTATATATATTGGATGAATTAGTCAAAATTATGTGGGTGGGGATTCCAATTTGGGTTGGTGAGTGTCCCATTTGGGTTAAGAAGTCAAAAATGGGTGCCCTTTGTCTTTCCCAAAGTACTAAAGAGGTAGGTCTCTTATTTTGAAGTTTAATTTCATGTGTAAAGGTAAAATACATGTTTAATAATGGTCCTTTAGGGTGAATTCATCTTATTTCAAAGGGTGGGGGGATTTTTATTCTTAAATGAGATCATCAATCACTTAAGAAAAGGGTCCCAAGTGGGATATGATGTCCCACATCGAGCCACCTCACTTCTAAGCCATGTGACTTGCCATATCACCTTCCATGTTAATTGGCATGTCACTTTTCATGTCATCATTAATAGTGATAGTGGGTGCCACAGTGAATAGTGATAGTGAATAGTACTTTTGAATAATAATTTCAAATTTTTTAATAGTATTATGTGAATAGGAGAATAGTGATTTAGCTAAGTTAAGAATATTTAGTTAATTTTTAATAAGGTTTATGGGGTTTTTAATGGGGTCCCAAGGAATTTAGTTATCAAAAACTACAAGTGTGCAGTTTTCTAGTGTCTATAAAGTTCTTTATATTCACTTATTTTATACTTGTGGTTGTATGGACTATAATAAATGCTCTATTTTTCATGATTTTTGGTGTTTTTTAGGTGTTATAAGAAATGGATAGCTTCCAAATAATTTTATGAGGTCATTTGTGATGTTTAATAACTATTAAATCTAAAAAATATGCATAAGAGACTTTGGTGGTGGTTAGACAAGGCTCATTTTCCAAGGCAGTCCTAAACAGGCCTAACATGAGACTAGGTGGTAAGTTTATTTCATGGTTATCACACATCCATATGGTATGAATACCTAAAAATTTACATGAAGTTTTTGATATCATAGGTAAAGTTAATAAAAAATTTTTGGGTTGTTTCACACGTGTGGGAGAGCTTTGGAATAGCAAAACAGGGTTCTAGAGAAGGAGGCCTAATTGAAGAGAGAAAGGCATAAAAAGTAGACTTCCACTTAGAGGCATAACATGAAATTTGACTTGAATTTGTAGGGTCATACTAGGTCCTATAATATTCCTTTATTTTTTCAATAACTTTTGTATATTTTCCTTCACAAGGAGGTTTATAGGTTTGTAGGGTTATAAGGAAAATAGGCCTAATGAGGGATTAAGGAGAAAAATGGATTCTTGGGAGTTATTCTAGGAACCAAAATAGTTTTTTTCAGGTCTTATAGTATATTTTAAGACTATCCATGGAGATATAATAACTTGAGGAATATTAACTTGCATTTTGGGCCATTTAGACCAAGCTAAGCATGGGAAATGAAGAGTTTCAAGAAACTTATGCACATGAATGATGAAATGCCTGATCAAAGGAGTTTATTAAGGAATTATAGGTTCCAATGATTTGGTATGAAATAATTTATGGTGAATTTGTTATTGATAATCCTATTTGTCATTTATATCATATAAGGAAGGATAATTTTCAAGAAACTAGTCAAGGTGTCAAGCCAAATTCTAACTCCTACATCACATGGAGGGTTGGAGCATGTTTAAGAGTGAGACACATGGATTTTGGAGTTTTTATATGACTCTTACGTAACATATTTTATTTTTTATACTCACATGGACACTTTTCAATATTTTGATACTATTCCACTTTCTCTCTCTTTTAAAACTTCTCTATATAAGTATCCATGTTTGGCTTTGTAATCAATCCACATATGGTATGGTGAAGCTCTGATAGTTTGATTATTATTTTTGCCTTTGAATAAAATATTTAAAGTTGGTTTATAGTTCTCAAATTATTTTCTAAGTATGTGAAGTAGTGCATAGTTGAATGACAAGTGATAATCATCTATCCTTGTGTTCACCTTACTCTTTTACGTTTTGTGCAAGTATTCTACCCTTTAACAGGTCACATGAAGTGTAGTTAGTGTTCTTGTATGTATTTAAGTGTAAGTTAGAGTAATATTGTCTACAATCAATCCTCTTATTCATCCACCTTGATAAATTCATTTCATCTTACTTCTATGTTCAAATACTTATGTTAGAGAAACTTTGGATGTTGAGATCAGTTTTGTGAATCAGCTTTCATAGTGTAAGTTCATGGTAATATTTTGGAGTTAAACTTGGTGTATCACATCATTATGTTAGTTTAATTCCATTCTTACCTTTCCATTTTCATCCCAACATGTTAGTATTATAGGTGATGATCTTAAATAGATATATCAAGGGAGAAATACCTTTAATATAGATGTGTATCCCTACTATAGACAACCCACAGGTCTAAGGGTAATCTCATTATTTCACTCAATTAGAGTAGGCTTGAGTTACCTCCCTAAGCATGAAAAATTTAGTGACAATAGGTTATAAACTAGGCTAAGAGGAAACAACCTAAACTTTAGGCACAATATGGGAGAGGGACTACTAATATTAAAGGACATATACTCAAATGAACCAACATTCAAAGGGGAAATAAAAGACATAATGTGAGTAGTATAAAATGAAGGTGATTCATCCTCACCTAATGTTTATCTATGTAGTGGTGATTTTACCTTGGTGTCTTGGAGGCTAAAAACTTTATCTCTTTGAATATATTCCTCCTCATTTATAAATTCACCTCTAGCTACCTCTCATGATGTTCCTTTTCTTGATAATGCCTCAATAGTTAGACTATGTGTGAAGAGTTGAGACCTTGGCTTCCTCTTATAACAAGTAGTGTTTTTTTCAACTATGGAGGATTCCTCCTATGTGGTTGAGGTTATTATGTAAATAGTCTCTTGAATTGATGTAGTAAAAGGTTGGCATGCCATTTTGAGTCTGAATAATCAAGGTAAATTGGGTCATCATGAGCTCTCCCAAGTAAAGTATCAGACAATCTAAACTCTTTTTTAAGGATTTTACTACCACTTTGAATATTTTTAAAGATTTCCATTGCTTTATTGATGGTTGAGAAGGCCCATTGACACAAAAATATGAGGTATCCCATCTTCCTATAGGTGGGAGTCTAGTGTGTGCATCTATAATTGAAATAAAGAGCTTTCCTTGAATGATTTTTAGGATATTCTCAGCCAACCCAAATATTTATTACCTCTCTTTGACTTGAGAATCATCCTTAGCATTAAGAAATAAAAAATCATGGTTATATGACTCATGATGGTAGGGAATACCAAGGCTTTTAATGTCATTTTGTACTTGGCCATGAGGATCCCAGTCCCTATGTGGTAGTGTGGCCAATGAGTAGTATTCCCTATATATGTCAACCTTATAAAAGTGTTTATAATTCACATAACACATTATAACAATCATGAAGTGATAACCATGAAAGGATCTCTTATTATTCATCATCATATTTTAATCTACCCCCCATCATAGTTGGTAGGAAATATCCTATTCTTCTAGTTTATCCAATACATATTTGGGAAAAAAACAAGGGTGCTACATTGTGGCCTATGACCATAATCATAATATAGTATAAATATAGCCTTTAATCTCCTATCATCATCAATGTGTCTATAATGATTTTTGATATCATTGGTAATGGGGAATAATAAATGGCTATCCACACCTGGGGGTATACAATCTCTATAATGTGTGTGATGTTCCTATTATAAGCATATATGTGCATGAAGGAATATGAATCACATCTAAAATTTATAATGAAGTTTGGAGTTGGGATTTAGAGTGGCCCATTGTGTACATAAAGTATACCCAACATAGAATCTAGAAGGTAGGACATCATATAGAAATTGACTCCCTAGGGCCTCTTCTCCTTGTGAAATATTTTTTCTCATATCCTTGCACTAATTACCTCACCCAAAGAAAATTTCAACTCTAAGGTCATTAGTAAGTCCAAAAATGGAACCCACTCAAGGTGAAGAAATTATATAGTAGGGTATCCATATAACCTATTAATGAAGGCCATCCTAATATCGATTCACATCCTAAACTTGGGTCACATGAACCAATTATTTCTCTTTCAGATTGATAGTCTCCTAGAGAATCATCCACTTTATCATTATTTTCTCAATTGATTTCTCCTTCTTCCACAAAACTAACTTGTGTAAGTCATATGTAGAATATATGACGGGGAGAGATAAAACCTTTGGAATGAATTCCATGAGATGCATTATATGATGGTTTTTTTTTCCAATTGGTGTAACAATGTGCCTCCATTCAATTTTCTAACAAAGAATAAGTCTCATAGGAGTTCTATGCATGGCATAACCTCAAGATTTACCACTATAAAATGCATTAATTTTAATTTGAAAGGGAACATATTTATAACCAATTGTCATTGAGTTGGTTTCAAATTATCTTTGTGAGTATGCATATCAACCTAGTAAATCACTTCCTCCAACACTGAGTACTTGGTTTAGTCATTGTTAAACACCACTAGATCGAAGATAATTTCCTTTTACTCTATTAAATTCTTGATAGAGAATTTAGACAAGGGAATGAATCCTTGAAAAGTATTTTATGAGGATGCCATTAATAATTGACTATGTTAACAAAGTTTTGGTTTTCAATTTAACATCTCAACTCCTCTATATGCACTATATGATCAAAATATAGGTAGTTAGGGCTTGTTGGTAAGGAATCAAATTATCTCAAAGTTAGTTTGTGATCAATGAGAACATCATTTGTTCTCAATTAATTGGTATAGATTTGCAATTAAATTCTAGTTTGTATGTCATTAATGTTCAAAATCTATAACTTTCATTTATTTTTTCAATCAAACTTGCCACTTCATTTGATGGGTTGGCCACACATGCACTATTGATTGTTTAGAAAGAGTGTCACATCATTGTTGTTGATCATTTTTACCACAAGTCAAAATGGGTCAACCCCTCTATATTAAAAATTTATATAAGGGTATAATATTTTTCCATAGGGTGTGTTATAGTCTATTTTATGTATTTTAATTCCATTTTAGCCTTGGTCATGGTCTAATTAGTTTATATGTCATTTTGATCCACTTAGTATCCATTTAGGGGTCATATATGCAAGTGTATTGGTTTTAAATGTGTAAAATTGTCCTAGTTTTCCATAAAATTTCTAAGATGTTAGATTCCCTATTAGGAATGTCAATCCCATCTAAAAATTTTAGGTTCTCTAACTAAAAAAGGAAGAGTGGCACTTATATGGACCATGAGAGAGAGTGACCCATAATATAAGGTGATTTAATGGATATTAATATTATTTAAACTCATATAAGTGCTTGACATTCTTTGGAAGTGATAAAAAATGTCCAAAACTATTCTACTCCTCCTGAGCCCTTACAGACATACATAACTAGTCAATAGGTTTATGCTTGATATGGCCAATTGGAGAATTTTAAAATTAAAAAAAATTGGGGGGAAATATTAAATTCATATAGATTAATTTTCATGACAATATTTCAAGTATTGGTTAACTATTCTTTATGAACCATCTCTAACAAGATGACTGTGTTTTTTTGCTCATTATTTCCCATACCATGTAGGTTTTGATCTTGTTTGGATTATTTTATATAATAAAGATACAATAATTGAATATAAATAGATGAACATATTCATCTCATGTTTTCCATGTTTGTTTTTATGTTTCAAAGTGTTTTTATAGGCAAATCATCTCATGTTTGAAGATTGGTCTCATTTGGGAAGATAAACACATTTCCACTATCTATAGAACATTCATGATTTGTTGGTGACTTTAGAGTCTGGTGATAAGTTAATTATCATGTTTCTAATGTCTTATTTGTCCTGTCACATTTCAATCTCATTCTCCAAATCAATCTTTATGGAAATGTAGTCATTAAGAGATACACAATCAATTTGTCCCATGATTGTCATGTACAATCAACTGAGTGAACTGTGTTTGGGTATTTAGCACATTAATAGAGTCATAAATATTTTTAATAGGTTTATCCTCTAATTTAAACATGAAAAAATAATTTATCCTTCCTTAAATTTCACAAGAAATAAGGTTCTATTGCAATCATGTGCATCTTTTACACATAATCACCATAGAGATGCATCTACAGATGTTCTCAGGAAGGGAATATAATACAAAGAGGTATGGGATCATTTTTAAAGATTATAAACATCATTATGTTTCATTTTAACACTATTATGGGATATCAACTAGTTAACAAATCATATTCTTTGAGTATAATGACTATTTCATGCTCATTGCATGTATGTAACTCATAATACACCTACAAGTATCTCAAGATGATGTTATGATAGAATGGGAGCCTTAGTAGTTGTTTAAAATAATTTGGAATGATAAGAGTACATTTGGAAACTTTAAGAGGGCCTAGAGTTGATCACAAGCATGTATATCTTACACACTGCCTATAATTCTACATTTATTGCTTCTATCTAAAAATGTCCACCTATAGGTCATACCACAGAGATATGAAGAAATTGTATGGAGGAGATTGAACATGTTGAAAACCTTATTTAAGTCCTAGTGTGTTATGAAGGTCATGTCAGATATGTTTGAGGTAATAAATTTGCAATCAGACCTATAAATTTGTCTTTAGGTGAAAAGACTATGTTCAGGGATCTTTTTCATAAAAGTCAAAAATAGAGCACTTCACCATTTAATTGATAGCATACAACAAGTTTACCAATAAATTTGATGCATATTGATGACTATGACTTCTAGCCTCTGCATAGGAGAAGAGATCTAAAAAGTATGGATGGAATATTACTAATTGAAGGTGATTGTTAGAAGGCCCAAAGTTTTACTTTTATGCACTCAACTCAAACAATGCAGTCTACAAAATTTGAGCCTCAACTAGACTCTTTACCCAAGGTTGAAATACCAAACCATGTTTCCATGATTTAATAATTATAAATACTTTGAAATAGTATTTATGATCTAAAGGATCATCAAAAGAGGTTGATATGCAATGTTTTGAGCCTATGTACACCTATAGGTGTCCCTAATTCCAAAACTATTCACCTACAATTAGGTACAATATTCTAAATCATAAAAAATTAGGAGTTAAGGATAAAAACACCAAAATTGGTTTATATAGGATTATCCTAAATGGCTAAGAGGATACAAAGGAGATGTGGCACAATCTACATCCTAAACCATGCACACAATTTGTGTCTCCAAGGGTCTACCTAGGATTTTGAGAGAGTTAGATGGTCTAATGATAAGAATAAGGGATAAAATTTGGTGAAACATGTGTATATTACTTTAATAATCTCCTCCAATAATCAATTTAGCTAAATAAATAAGGTAAGTACCCTCTATTTTATCTTAGATAGAGGACACTTCCCTAGAGCTCAAACCATGCAAGTCTTGAGGGAAAATATGATTAGAGGAGCTAGGAGATAATCAAACATTGAAAAGAGGTTTATAAATTTTAATAAAACTTAGGAAAATATTAAAAACCTTGCATAGAAGGGATAATCTCAATAAAGTGTTCTAGACCATCAAGGATACAAAGAGGCCTATTAGGCAGGGTTTAAGCCTAGAGGCCAGATGGGAAATTAGTGTCACTTCTAACCTCACAATAAGAACTAAAATGGATTGGAGAATGTTTATAAGGTCACTTAATAAGTTTAAAATATTTTAGAATGCAATTAAGTCATAAGGAAAGATAATTTTGGCTTACAACCAATTCAAGCCTATAGGGAATGGAGAAAAGAGCTCGAGTACATATTTTGGGATGCTCACATCTCCTTTGACACCTTGCATGGAGATTCAAGGGAATTGTATGAGTTGGAGAAGGTCATGAAAAAAAATTTGTGGCATTATTTTCTCTATCTAATGTCAAATATTTATGAATAATCTTTAAGGGTGGAAATGACTCAAAACCCTCATAAACCCTAATTCTAGACCTAATGAAGGAAATGAAGATGGAAAGATATCAAAATAGACTATAATGGATTGGTAAATTATTTGAACCTATATATTAATTAATAAGTACCCTTTCCATATAATTGAGGCATTCTTTATCTGTATGGATAGGTTACAAAGTTGATTTCTTTGACTATTTTATGTATTATATAGGTTCCAAAGAATTTAAAGAGTATAAATAAAATTTAGGAGAGAGATTGAGACTTATTATAGATCAATATTACCATTTCATACTTCATAAAATCTCCTAAGTTCTCCTACATGTGCCATCATCTTAGCCAATCAAAATTGGCAAAGTGAGCAAGATGATAAGTGTGATAACTTCAAGTGGGAGCCTATTTAATGTGTACCTAAGAAATATAAGGCCATGAAGGGTATTAATAAGTGTCATACACTCCCTTTAATATATTTTCATTTAAAACTAAAGATAATTTTGGGTTTAAGTGTGAGGGGTGACTAAAAAAGGAGTTTCTTTGACTGCAGGTAGTGATGGCTCAATTTTAGAGGAATTTAGATGATTAGGAATGTAGCCAATGCATGAAGAAGAATGTATATAACCCATCCCTCTCAGTTCAATCATGAGATATATCCCTATCTGGTTTTGAATTTTTTTAAAAAGGGTGAATGATGAAGATAATTTTATTGTGTATAATGAGAACTCCTATAACACATTTCATGAGTTGCATAGTTTGGAGAGACATTTGTCCTATTAGACCTTACATGGTATATCTCCTAATCCATTATTATTTGCATGTAACTCCTCATTTTAGCATGAAAAGTGTTCAAGTAACCTTTAGAATTATATTTTCCCACTTCCTTCTTAAATTCTATAAGTAACTACTATTTTTGCCTTTATAATCTAATTCCACTCCATGTATGGAAAAACCCTACTAGAATGATGTCATATTTCACATTTGAACATTATTTAAAATCTGATTTTGAGTTCTTGAACAATTTTATAAGTGTGCAAGTGATGTATGGTGATGCAAGGTGATAATATTTTATCCTTTCTTCCCTTATCCTTTCATGTTTGTGCAATATTTCCTATTCCAATAGGTCATATGAAGTGTTGTCAAGTGTATGGGCATATTGTTTAAGTATACAATGAGCCCTAGTGTCTAGAAATAACCTATGGTTCACATACCTTGGATATCTCTAATGCATATTACCTCCATATTGAAATACTCATGTTATAATCTAGAAGACTTGGAAGTTATTTTGTGTGCCTTGTTTCATAGTGAAGTAAAGTATGATTGTCATATGGAAATTCTAAATAAATGAGGACCCACTTTTTTTAGATTATGGTCTTTACCTTGAGTCCCTCTTCTATATGTTATGCAAATTCTAAGAAAAAGAATGATTGATATTATGTTTTCATAGGCTAACTCTTTTATTCTATCATGTTTATTTTTTATCAAGCTTATTCTATTAATCTTATGTTTTTCCCAATCTCTTTGTTAGGTTGTATCTTTTTGGGGACTTATGCAATTTGTATTTTCAGGACTTATTCTTTTAGAGTTGTTTTTTTGGGTATTTTGTCACAGACTTGTCTTTGTCAAGGAAATTTCTACAAACATTTTGTCCAAAATAATTCATCTAATGAAATTGGGCCTATGGAAGTTTTTGCCTGATAGAATTAGTCTATGAACATTTTTCCTGATGAAACAAACACTACAGGACAACTAACCTTTAGGAATTTTATCCTAGTCCTTTTATCCTCTAGACTTACCCTTTAAGAATTTTATCTCCAGCCCTTTCCCCATCAAAACATACCCTATGAAGTAGACCATTTGGGTATTTTTCCTATGAAGTATACCCTTTAGACTTTTCAAATTGACCCTTCAGGCTTTCTAAAAATACTCTTTGTGTCATTTGAATTGACCCTTTGACCTTTTTGAAATGATCCTTCAAACCTTTTTCACATACCCTTCAAGATAAATGTCATGGGCACTTTCCATAATAGACTTGCCCTTCATCCTTTTTTAAATTACTACCCTTTGGCATTTTGGAATTGACCCTTTGATATTTTGGAATTGACCCTTTAGAAATTTTGAGAATGACCCTTCAACCATTTTTGAAGTGACCACTTACCCTTCAGATGTCCTATCTTGAGCTATTTTCCCACCAAAACATACCCTATAAAGTAGACCCTTTGGGCATTTTTGCCACTGAGTAGACCCTTTGGACCTTTAAAACTTACCCTTTGGGATAATTGTCTTGGGAATTTTTCCCTACAAACCTATCTTTTGGATTTTTTAAATTTACCATTGATAATTTTGAAATTACCCTTTATGAATTTTTAAATTTCCATTCAGCCCTTTTGAACCGACCCTTTGAGACTTTCGCCCTAGACCAATTCCATCAAAATTTTTGTCTTAAACATTTTGTCTAACAAAAAAGAGCCTTTAAGGATAATTACTGTAGACATTTTATCTAATGAAATTAGGGTCTTTGATATACATACTATGGGCCCTTCCCCATATTCAAAAGACCAATAGACCAAAATCCTTGAGGAACTACCAAGTGACACCTTTGTGTATAGATCATTTTATTATATTTTGGACTTAATCTAAAACTTTAGCCAAGGTCCCAATCATATTTTTAAATACAATTAAGACCTTAGGCTATAAAATCTATGTAGGGTCCTTTATATATTTCCAAAAGTATTATGATAAGTCCTTTATTTCATTTATTATTGTAGAGAAAAGCGAACTAAGAAATGACACATGTCAAGCACACAATGAGTTAAGTCAATTTTATGGTCACATGGATGTCTTTAACATTTGTGCAAATGTAAAAATTACACTCAAGAAGAAAATGACATAGGATTAAATTATGACATTCATGTGGATGTCATAAAAATTCACAAGGATGTATATGATGGTGACACAAATATTAAATTTAACCTGTTAAATTAGCTGTTTGTATTCAAAATGGGCCTAGATAGATCAATGACTAGTGTTGATCCATATAGTTGATCTAATAATGTGATATTGATAGGGCAATTTCAATGAAAAGAGAATATGACTACTATCAAGCACATAGGAGTTAATGAGTCAAAATACTAAGATCCAACAAACCACGTTAATTTAGGGTAAAGAAGATCAATAATGCAAGATTAACATGGAAAATTCCAAGGTCCTAAAATAAGTGAGAGGATACCACTTGGAATAAAAACACTCAAACTAGGACTACAAATCACATAGAGGCCCTACAAAGATACCAAATATCATTCTCACATTGCATCATGTAGGAGATCTAATGGTATAGGTCGACATTAGACTTTTCTAAGATTTAGAACTCAATAAAGTTTGATGCATGTCCTAAATATATCGATAGTCAAATTTCAAGAGTTAAAAAATAAAATGGATAGAGCATGTAGATATTTTCCTACTTGAGCTATATATATATATATATATATATATATATATATATATATATATATATATATATATATATATATATATATATATATATAGCCATTAGGTCTCATAGTTAATCTTGTATAAATGAATATTTCATGAACAAACATGCAATGCATAGTTTAGGCTAGTCATAGCTAATAATAGTGTCACTTATTTTGAGAAAAACATTGGTAAAGTAGTGTATGTCTGAGTTCCATTTGAAGGTGGCTAATCTGAAAGATCAATGGGTTATTCTCAAAACCTATAAAAGGATGCATGTATATTTTTGTAAATAATTGCACATATTTGTAGTTTGCATATAGTTCAAGATAAAATTATAAAAATTGCCTTTATCTTTATACACATGCACATGTTGTATAGATTTTGCAAAGTCTAATCTAAACTGATAATTGTAAGTAGAATGCTATACATATTTAGACCATAGTTAGAACTTAAATTTATAACTACGACATGTAACGACCTTGTATGAACTTGGATGATGAGGCAACCCCTTCCCCAAGTTTATATGAACAATTGTAATCTAACTTGGATTTTTGGTCAGAGATTTTTTGAATATAAGAGCTATATCAATTTTGATCATCAGAAAATGTGTTTGTGTATTTTTTTTCCAATTTATATGTAATTAGTTCTTACTTTCTTTGGTTATATGTTTCAATAATATTTAGTGTGTAAAAATTGTAAATGGATTTTTTATTATTTTGATTGATGTACTAATTTATAGATGTGCAACAATTGTTGAAAGATTGGTAAATATATTGGTTAATATATTCAATTTCAAATGCATTCATAATTTTGATTTTACATGAGTGATTTCTTGGATGTATTTTTTTGTGTTTGAAAAAGCTACCTTAGATACTTCACTAAATCGAGCAATAATTTCCTAATTAAGGGTGTGTAACATATGATCTAAAAGGAAAAATCTTTGTCTAAGGCCTATGAATTTCCTACATATTTATCTACTTATACTTCTTAGATATGTCTTACTATGTGTGTATAATTGTTTCTAGAAATAGGTATAGGTTTTGAGAGCACTTGTCCTTTTAGAAAATAGCTAGGGAAGTAATTCCTAAAAACCACATAATATTTCTTTTCTACCTTACCCTTCCCTCCCTTTTTGAGTTTTTTTTAGACATTCCCACTTTATATTAGTAAGCAACCACCCATCCAACTCATGTAGATATTCACTACCCTTATTAAAAACCACGCCTCCATCCAAAAAAACTTGTCAACAAATTGCATGTTCTACCCACTATTCCATTAATAGGTTGTAATAGACTTCATACCTTCAACTCATGCACTAGAGTAGATTTTACCTCCATTGAGATCTTAAAATGTTAGAGGTAACCTTATTAAGGTTGTGGTGTGCATGAAACCTGCATCAAAAATATAATTGGCACTAGAAAGAGGGTATGAAAGTTAAATTATCATTAACATAAGAGAACCTTCCTTGTGAAAATCCCAAAAAAAAAAAAAAAAAATCATAAAACTTATAAAACAAATTTTTAAGAATGGATTGGGTTGACACAAGATCCATAGATATCTTAGACATTTAACATGATATCCTCGATGACATTCCCAAACATTCTTAGGTTCCATAATAATCACCCAAGAGTTGTTAAAGGGAATTTTTTTGTGCACACATATGATTTCCATGTTATGGGTATAAAATTTGAGGGCGTAATATGTAGGTTATTCCCATTCATGCTGGGAGAAGAAATGTGTTAGTGGTTAGGAGAGTTGGCACCTAGTTCTATTACTAGTTGGAGTGATTTTGACGAACATTTTTTTATTTTATTTCATCCAAATATTAATGTTTATGATTTTAAACATGATTTAAAATATTCTATGAGGTTCTCTAAAATAGGTATATTGGATATGAATTATATAGAAGCTATCCAAAGAGAAAACAGGATACTGTGCCCAAATAGGAGCATAAGGGAAGCATTTTCTTTTAATCCATATAATATACAAAATAATAATATTATAAAGCCCATCATTGTTTAAAAAACTAATCAAAAGTATGGTCATGTTGAAACTAAATCTTTTGATCCCCAAAGTCATGATGTGGTCAAAATGAAGAAGAGATCCCAGATGGAGAGGATGATTAGATCATAAAAGAGGAATCTATCAAGCTAGAAGAATTGGATCATGTTGATTACATCCTCGTATTTGATGAGATAATTGAAGAAAGAAACAATGATAGTGAGGTAATTTTCAATTTAGAAGAACATTATCAACCTCTGCAATAGCTCTATGAGATAGAGTATGCTCAAGTTGAGGATGAATTAATTTACCTTGAAAAAGAAGATATTAGCTCTGAAGATGGTGTGAATGGCTCTTATGATTATAATTTTGCATCAGAATCTCTATTATAATACTCATTTGATGATTATATTCCTGACTTGTTCTCATTTGATCATGCAAGCTTCAATATTGAGATTTCAGATTATGTTTTGCTTAAGGTAGGTATGTATTTTTATCATGAGGAAAATGAAAAGGATATGTTGGTTTCCCCCAATAATTTTGATTCTATTTCTAAGTTTCCTTTCAATGTAATTAATTCAAATAGATTCCCATGCCTTGATTTGATAGATGTTGAATTCACATTATTACCTAAATCTAATGTGCAGGACACTATGGTTAGTTATGTGATTGACCAAGAACCCTAGTGTGTGTGTGTGTACATCAACATCATTTGGAATTGAATCAAAGACCTTTGATTACATATACAATTTCCATTAATTTACTTATCTTCTAGAGCATAACTATTCAAAATAAGTAGATTACTCAAATGGTAATGAACATATTTTCAATTCAAAAGAATAGCAGTAAAAGGATCAATAACAAGTAGTGGATGAGATGATCCATCTAGAATTGATAATTAATGAATTTCCCAATATTGAAATAAAAAATAGTGAGACCCAGGTAAACAAAAAAAATATTTATGATTTGGAAAGTCAAGAATTGATTCATTCAAATATTAAAGGTCACACTCACTATGAGAGTTTAGATGAAGTTTTGGAAGAAAATTTCATTCATGATTATACATATGACTATAAATATCTCTTTGAGGAACTTTCCCATAATGATTTCATAGAGGATAATGACTTTAAATATTGTATTTTATATCTAATATCCTTCTCAGTAGGTACTTTTGAGGATTGTTTGTCTGATTTAGGTTCTCTTAAATACATGAGTAATAATGGTGAATTTTCAAAATGTATGCATCATAGTGAGAATTTATTTTTTAATTGTGTCTTGGATGTCCCAATGATTAACCCTAATTTTTTATTTTACAATATGATGGAGAAGCTCAAAATTCTACTTAAATATCACAAGGATATTCTTGCCTATCTCAGAACTTTAATGGGGAAAACTTTGTTATTACTAAAGAGTGAGAAGCATACCAAATAATGTTTCAAAATCCATCCTCCATATTCTTTGTGTTTTATTTATAATAGTAGTAGGTTAGGTTTCTTTTTTTCTATATTTTTCTTTTTTAGATTAGATTCCTGCTTTCATAGATTAGATTTATTGTTTTCATATACTACTTTCCTGTTATCTAGATTAATTTTTCCTGCTTTCAATATTTTTCTTTCTGAGATTAGATTTCCCACATTCTTAGATTAGTCCCTTGATTTCATATCTTAGTTTTTATTTGATTTATCTAAAAATTTAAATGTGTTTGCTCTGACTTTAACTAAGATAAAAAATCTAAACCAATTGAGCTTATGAATTGTAGAAAAGGGGGAAATTAAAATCTTGACACTTTGGGACTAGTTTACAGATTAAATGTATTTTTAATTTTTTGAGTCTTTAGGATGAAGGTTCATAGATCATTATGGTTGTTTTCATAATTTAATAATTTTACCAAGCATGTGTAAATTAATCTCATATTACTTTATTCAAATTGATAAGGTTTTTCTTGTTTTATTATTTCAAATGCACTTATCACATTAAATACCTATTAGAAGTGATAATTCTAGGTATGGGTGTAGATGACAAGGATGTTATAGTAATGATTTATTTTATATTTATACCATATCACTGGGGTTCTAGCTCATATGTTTCTCATTCAAGAATGAAATAAGAGAAAAAGAAAAACAAAACAAAAGGAAAAGAACCAATGAGTTCAAAAGAGAAAAATAAAATTTAATTAAAATCAAAAGGCTTACATAATGAAATAAGGTCAATGTACCACACATCATGACTAAAAAAATAAATTAATAGAAAGAGAGAAGGAGCCTAAGGTATCTCTATCAGGGCTATGGATGCTTGGTTGGAAGTAGATCAATGCCTAATCTTCCCTTATTTATTTTAATAGATATTGGAACAAAACCAATAGCCTCATCAAAGCCTTTGAAAAACTCATCATAGCAAGGGTTAAATTAATTACACATTTTGACACACATAGATCTAAGAAATTAAAAGGCAAGTATGTTGTGTAAATGAAATTAGGAGTCTCTTTCATGTTTCATAATTAAGTGTTTTTCTATGGCACACTTCCTAATTGATTTAAGGATTTCCAATAGGAGTTCCAGGGTCTTCAATACTTAGGATTATTCCCTTTGTAAGTCACCATTTGTTGTACCCAACACCCCCCTTTATTTCAGGGTAAATGGGGGCCCACTTTTTTTAGATTATTGTATTTACCTTGAGCCCCTCTTTTGTATGTTATGAAAATTATAGGAAAAATAATGATTTATATTATGTTTTCATAGGCTAACTCTTTTTTTCTATTCAGTTTTTTTTATAGAGCTTATGTTTTTCCCAGCCTATTTATTAGGTTGTATATTTGTTATGACTTATGCTTTAATAATTATTATTTCAGACTTGTTTTCATGGGTATTTTTTCATAAGCTTGTCTTTGTCATGGAAATTTTGGTGAACATTTTATCTAAAATAATTACTTCAATGGAATTGGGCCTGTAGGGTTTTCTGTCTAACAAAATTGGTCTGTGGATATTTTTATTGATGAAACAAACATTGTGGGATAACTACCCTTTAGGACTTTTGTCCTAGGAATTTTACCTTCTAGATTTACCCTGTAGGACTTTTATCCTAGGCCCTTTCCTCATTGAAACATACCCTATGAAATAGACCCTTTAGGCATTTTGCCATAAAGTAGACCCCTTAGACTTTTCAAAGTGACCCTTTGAGATTTCTGAACATACCCTTTGAGACTTTTGAATTGACCCTTCATCTTTTTTGAAATGGCCCTTTACCATATGAATTGCCCTTTAGCCTTTTTTAAAGTGCCCCTTTTTCACCTTTTACACATACCCTTTGGGATAATTATCATGGGCACTTTCCATAATAGACTTTCCCTTCAACCTTTTTTAAATTACCCTTTGGCATTTTGGAATTCACCCTTCAACATTTTAGAATTGACCCATGGAACATTTTTGAAATGACCCTTCAGCCCTTTTTGAAGTGATCACTTACCCTTTAGAAATCTTCTCTCAAGGCCTTTCCCACTAAAAAATACCCTACAAAGTGTACCCTTTGGGCATTTTTGCCATGAAGTAGACCCTTCAAACCTTTCAGACTTACCCTATAGACCTGCCCTTTAACCTTTTTAAATTTCCCTTTAGGACTTTTGAAATTTCCATTAAAGACTTTTGAAATTGTGCTTTAGCCCTTCTAAACCTACCATTAAAGACTTTTGCCACAGAACAATTCCTTTAAAAGTTTTATCTCAGACATTTTGTTTGATAAAAATGAGCCCTTCAAGATAATTATTGCAAAAATTTTGTCCAACAAAAGTAGGTTCTTCAATATACATATTGTAGGCCCTTCCCCATAGTCAAAAGACTAATAGACTGAAATCCCAAAGGAACTGCCAAGTGACACCCCTATGTAGAGAGTATTTTATTATGTTTTGGACTTAATCTAAGATTTTAACTAAGGTCCCAATCATATTTTTCAATATAACTAAGATATTAGGCTAGAATATTTATGAATGGTCCTTTATATATTTCCCAAAGTATTATGCTAAGTCTTCTTTATCATTTATGATTATAGAGTAGAATGAACTATGAAATGACACATATCAAACATGTAGGGAGTTAGGTCGATTTGATGGTCCCATGTATGTCTTTGAGGTTCACACAAATGTAAAAATTAAGCTCATGAATAAAATGACATGAGATTAAATTATGATAGTCATGTGGACATCATCGATGGTCATGAGGATGTCTTTGACAACTACATGAACATAAAATTTAACCTAGTAAATTATCCATTTAGATTCAAAATAGGCCCAAGCATATCAATGGTTAGTGTTGATATATAAATTTGATCCAATAGTGTGATATCGATAGGGACTTTTGAATGGAATGAGGACATGACAAGTGTCAAACATGAAAGATTCAATGAGTCAAAGCAGTAAGATCTAATGAACTGCATTAATTTAGGGCAAAGAAGATCAATGGTGTGAGATTAACATGAAAAATTCAAAGGTCTTAGAATAAGTGAGAGGATACCACTTGGCATAAAAGCACTCAAACTAGGAATACAAAACACATAGATGCCCCATAGAGATATCAAATGGAATGCTCACATTATATCATGTAGGAGATCTAATGGTGCAGGTTGATAGTGGACTTTTATAAGATTCAAAACTCAATCAAGTTTTGACATGTGTCCAAAAGATATTGATAGTCACATTTTGAGAGTTAAAAAATAGAATGGACAGAGCATGTTTATCTTTGCCTACTCAAACTATATTTATCTATAGCCATTAGGTATCATATTTAAGCTTGTATAAATCAATATTTTATGAATAAACATGCAATGCATAGTTAGGATAGTCACAACTAATAATAGTGTCTTTGGTTCTGAAAAAAGCATTGGTAAAGTGGTACATGTCTAAGAGATAGCTAATCTAAAAGATCAACAAGTTGTTCTCTCAACCTGTAAAAGGATGAATGTATAGTTTTGGAAAGTGGTGTATATATTTTTAGTTTACATACATTTCAAGCTAAAATTATAAAAATATCCTTTATCTTTATACACATGCACTTGTTGTATAGCTTTTACAAAGGCTAAGTTAAAATAATAATTATAAGTAGACTCTTATATAGTTTTAGACCACAGTTAGAAATCAAAGTTTTAACTACCACATGTAAGGACCTTGTATGAACTTGGAGGATGAGGTGACCCCTTCCCCAAGTATATATAAATAATTGTAATCCAACTTGGATTTTTAGTCAAATAATTTTTGAATATAAGAGCAACATAAATTTTGATTATCAGTGATTGTGTTTGTGTATTTTATTTCCAATTTATATGTAATTAGTTTTTACTTTCCTTGGTTGTATGTTTTAATAATCTTTAGTGTGAAAAATATGTGAATGAATTCTTGATTATTTTGATTGATGTACTAATCTGTAGATGTTCAAAAATTATTGAAATATTGGTAAACATATTAGTTAAGATAGTTAATTTCAAATTTATTCATAATTTTGATTGTGTATGAGTGATTTCTTGGATGTAATATTTTTTTGTGCACAAAATTTGCCTTAGATACTTCACTAGCTCACGACATAATTTCATTATTAAGGGTGTGAAACAACTAGTCTAAATGAAGCAATCTTTCTCTTAGGTCTATGAATTTCATGCATCTTTATATCCTTAGAATTCTTAGTTGTGTCTGAATATGTGTATGTAATTATTGCTAGTAATAAGTGTAGGTTCTGATAGCACTTATCCTTTTAGAAACTAGTCAAGGAAGTAATTCCTAAAAATCATATAAGCTTTCTTTTCTTCCTTTCCCTTCCCTCCATTTTTTAGTTTGTTTTGAAACCTACCCACTTTATATTAGAAACCAACCACCCATCCAACTCATGCAGATATTCACTACTTTTATTAGTAACTATACCTCCATGAAAAAAACCTTGTCAAAAACATGCATGTCCTACCTTCTATTCCATCAATAGGTTGTAATAGACCACATACCTAAAATTCATGCCCTAGAATGGATTTTACCTCTATTGAGATCCTAAAATGTTAGAGGATGCCTACTTAAGGTTGTGGTGTGCATAAAACCTACGTCAATAGAAGACATCTGGTGTATCACTCCCTTAGACTAGGTTCATTTTATGAAACTTATAACTCTTTTTCCCACAATTAACTAGTTAAGTAGGTGTGAGCATTTCAAGATACATTCAGGGAGATAGCCCTTAAATCTAGAGGCTCAATTTCATTATAGGTACACCCACATACTTATAAGTGTTCCCATGTTGCCCAATCTAGAAGAGGCTTGAACACCCTCTTCGAGAGTGTAATATTTAGTGTTAATAGTTTTATCATGCTTGATGAGACAAGGTTCAAGAGAGTGTAAAGATTTTTGGTGTGTATTTCCTCTAATCAAATTTAGGAAGCAAGTAATCTAGAACCAATGGTGACTCCAAGTGATAACTTTTGGTTGTAAGTAGTCCAGGTATATCTATTAGAAATTTTGATCAGTTATTATGTTTCCTCTAACATATGAGGTTGATATGAATATATATGGCCAATAACCCTATCATGAACCTCCATATCAACCTTTCTATGAACCACATTTTACTCATCCATAGTCTTATCAAAAAGGATATCAATCCTATGGGCCATGGTAACCCTATAGTCCCCCACTTCACTTTCCATATGGACACCATGTTATTAGATAGACCTATGAGGAAGCCTACCAAGAAAACTATCAAGAAATGCCTCCCTATCAGTCCCAATATGATACCTACAAACCATACCATGATGCCTATTATAGTCATATAAAATGTGAAAATTGGTAACTTGAGTGTGGTTTGTGACACCTAACCCATAGGTCCCTTTTGATTTCTCTTATTACCCTCTTAACATCTTTTCACTAATTCCCAATCATCTGTAGCCTTTCAAAAAGTGATTCCAACTCCTCTAGGTAGCATTTCTATTAATGATTCCATCCCCCTAGGTCTTGTACCCTTAGGGCTATATCACCCAACTTGGACTATAGTATTAGACCCTAGGGTGTCCATTTTTATTGCTCTTATCTAAGTGTATTTTTACCACCAATGGTCATTTATTTTTTATTCTTATCCTCCTTGTTATCCTAACATAAATACATTTGACCCACGACCAAAAAATCCCTATAAAAACCCATTCAAAGTTCATTTAGAAGGGGTTGGCAAATATCAAAAAATAAGCAATAATACAAGTAAGACTACTCAAGTATACTTCCTTATTCTCTGCATATAATCATCTAATATAGATAAAAATACATCCAAATCCTTACACCAGTCCCTAACAACCTCAAACACACCCAATTTTAGAATTTCACATCTTCATACACACAATTGCACAAAGCACATCAAGTGGAAGAGCTACATATGGCTTGATCATTATTTGAAGTATTAGTATTTAGGTAGCATACCCACATAAGGGGTGTGGATACATGTCCAGTGAATCTTACACACACTAACCCCCCCCCCCCCCTCTTTTCCAAATTTGGTTAAAGCATAATTATGTCTAGGGTTTTAAGACTAAATAAGCTCTACAAGGAGTTTTTCATACATCCAACAGTCAAATTTTCATTGGCAAGCTCACACAGACACAACAAATAAAACCCAAAAAAGCTTAGGTCTCTTGGAAAATAGTATAAAAAGAAGACTATAGCATTGGACCCTAGGGTTTCTTATTTTGGAACTCCTATCCAATCATAAAAATAAGGTTAGATCCTAATTTGTGACACTATCATAATCCTACACAGTGAATTCTAGACCCTACAATAGCTATCTCAATCAGTTTCTAACTAAGTCTTATTTTCTCTCCCTTATTACTATTTTAAGAAAGGTTAAAATTATAGTTAAATTATATTAATCAGTAACTTAATCATTGCATATTTATTTTATAATTTCCTATTATAGACCCTTAATTAAATTGGGAATAATACTCTAATATTTCCAAAATAGTTAAATCATTTGGTGAACTTGACTTACTTCGTTTATGCATAAAAATCCTAAAAACCCTAGGGTAAATTACTTGCTAATTTTTTAATAATTTTTTGATTTCTTACTTGCATATTTAAATCAAAAATTCACTTTAAATTTTAAAATTCCATAGTAATTTTAAAATAATTTTCTTTCAAACCCTAGTTTCCCATACTAGGTCTCAATATTTTCCCAATATTTTTCCTATATTTTTCTAATTTATTACCTGCATAGTAAAATTAGAAATTAGCATTAAATTTTAAAATTTCATAGTAATTTTAAAATAATTTTCTTTCAAACCCTAGTTTCCCATACTAGGTCCCAATATTTTCCTAGTATTTTTCCTATATTTTATTGATTTTATAACTACATATCTAAATCAAAAAAATTCATCAAATTTGAAAATTCCTTAGTAATTTTTAAAATAGTGTCATTCAAAACCCTAGTTTTATGTACTATCTCCTATTTTCTTCTCGAGGTATCACCTTACTTGTTTGTGAGCTTCATATCCTTTTTATGCATTTTCCAATTTTTTGTTTTTTGGATTTTACATTTCCTATTTTTAGTACTTTCTTTCCATATCACCTTGATTATCACAAACTATTACAAAAAATTCAATTAATTTTCAATTTGTTTTCCTACCTTAACAATGGCCCAATACATTGGTTTTGATGAAATTAATAAAAGGCAACTTCAAAATTTTTTAACTAAACACCCTGACATTCAAGATGACATGCTTAAAATACTTCAAGAGGAACAATAAAAAGTGAACAATGGTCAATCTTCTGAAACCATAGAGCAACTAGTTACAAATGACACTATCAGGGAAACTATATCTCAACAACCCCCTATAGCAGCCCAACTTTCCTCTATGGCACCATCTACATCTATCACATCTCTATCTCTTGATGTGGTAACCCTTGTGTAAGAGATAAGATCTCTTCAATCCAAGCTGCTACATCTTGAGTAAGGTACACTACACCTACGTATGATTTGGATTCTTTTACTCTACTACATATACCATTGGCACATCACATTGCTAATACACCCTTGCCACAAGGTTTTATTTGGCCTAATCTTACTCTATATGATGACAAGGGTGATCTAGAGACATATTTGAGATATTTTCATGTGGCATGCTTGGACTATGTGCCAAATGACTAGTTACTTACCAATCTATTTCCATGGAGTCTAAAGGATTATGCTTTATAATGGTTCTATAGTCTACCAAATTAGCTAATCAATGCATTTAATCCTTTAGCTAACATGTTCCTGGCTCATTTCAACATTAAAATCAGTGATAAGGTTTCCTATGCCAAAGTTGCATAATAAAAACAAAGGTCAAATGAACATCTCGTAGATTAGGTTATTCGATATAAGACTATTTTGGCTAAGATGACTATCCCCCTAGTTAATGAAGAGTTAAAAGATATATTCAAATAGAGTCTTTTACCAATTTTTCATGAATCAATAATGTTTAAAAGGTTCTCTTCTCTCATTGAGTTATGTCATACACTAAAGGAAAGGGAAGTCAAACTTATTTACATGGGCAAACTCAAATACACAAGTATATCAAAGAAAACAAACAAAAGTAACAACAAAGTCCCATAAAAAGTTAAGGTTAATGATAACAAGAGTTATAAACAACCTATAGTCAATCCAACTTCAGAGCCCCCTCAGTGAGTGGTTCTATCAACACCTCCTTAGTGAATCTTTACCAATCTACCAGTTCCTCTATTCAGAGTTTTATAGTAGCTTTTTAAATTTAATATCATATCTCTCCCTCCTATTTAGGAAGTTGATCCATCAAAACCTCTTCCATGAGGATATGATCATCATGCATTTTTAAAATTTAATAATACACTAGGACATACAATAAATAGATATATTAGTTTGAGACACAAGATATAGGACTTGATATATAGCAACATTATTGATTTTGGTACTTTAGTTGAGCTTCCTCAGGTAAAAAAAACATAAGATAAGGCTTTTAAAATATTTTCAAATCCATTTTCACAAAATTATAAACAAAAAATATGGGACACATTAGGGTTTCACCATGCATATCATGTACATCCCCCACCAGATACATATAGGGCACCTTCAATTGAGTTACATCCTTTGAGCAACATGGTTGGTGTATACAATTATAGAGTTACAACTAGACCTTCCATCTCCTTCTTAGAGTAGGAGATCATTTAGGATTATTCCAATTATCATGCACTCTTTATTAGATCTTGCATTTATCATCATCCTATTCGTAATGTTTTCATAGATAATGGATCTAGTGTGAACATGTACACTATGGCATTATTGCAACACTTGGGATATTTAGAGTAAGATATTACCCCAATGGACATAGTTATCAATGGATTCAATGGGCACATACAAAGTCAATTGGGTGAGATTGTACTTTCTTTATACATTGTTACAATACATGTGGCCATACCATTTACTATAGTTCCTAGTGTAGGAGTTCTTGATATGTTACTTGGTCAACCATAGATTCAAAAACTTTGAGTAGTACCTTCTATAATTCATAGATGCATGAAATTAGTTCACATTAATTAGGTTGTTATAGTTTGAGGAGTTCCATATGATTTACCATTCCCCACTTTAGAGCCATCTACTATTTTACAGTTACCAGTTTCAATTCCACCACCAGTTTTAGTTTCTTTACCAATTTTAGTTCTACCTCTAGTTTAGATTTAGACACAGTTGAGGCATCCATCCCTAGCATAGAGAGTTTATACACTTCCATAGAGGTCACTTTTATAGAAACCATATCTTCAATATTTTAGATAGCTTCTATCTATAGTTTCACACCTAGAGCAGTATCATTGAGGTCTCATGCCTCTACACATAGAACACATGTTCAGAGAGCTTCTCCTACTATCAGATGGGTCCATAAGAGACCTAGAATTGTATTCACTTATTAGAGTTATAGGGGGACCCCATAATTGGTTTCTACTTCAGATGTTTCATATCACTTACAACATATATAGATTTTAGAGCCATACTCTTATCCCTTCCATCATGCTTCACGATCACACATGATTACTCACCTTGATACATGACACCATGATAGGGAGTCTCCCATGAAACTCATCAGTTAGTATCATTTATTCCCAGTCTTGCTTGTATATAAATTCCTTTCAAATTACTTGTACATAGTCTTCTCATGATTGACTATACATAACTTATTTCAAAAATACCAAAAACATTCAAATATTTTAAAATACCAAAAATAATACAAATTTTCAAAATCCAAAAAACATTGAAATAAAAAAAAAACACAAAAAAAATTTGATTGTATGCATTATCCATGAATTACATTTATACTACTATTCTAGACTTACATTTTTCTATTTTATGCTATTGTTTGTCAATTTACCTACATTACCATACTTCACTTAATCTTCTTTGAGTGTGTGTAGTGACATATAAATCCTTGATTGATTCACTCTACCCATTGAGGGTGAATCATACTTCTAAATTTGAGACGCATATTGATATACATACCCATGAGGGGCATCTTCCACATGACTACACCATTCAGGTTATGTTATTCTAAAACCACACAGTCTAGTTATCATGATGATGTACATTATTTAATCACTTACATAGGTACTCTATCGAAATCCACTAGTATATATAACTTGTGTATTTTTTAGCATATACCTAGTCTTGTACTACATGTCTTACATACTTTCACTTCTTGATTTCATTATTTAGATGCAATTATACTTTCAATATTTTCATTCTTTCTTTTCTTGGTTTGTGTTGCTAGATGTGACTGCATCTCTTAGTTCTTGTTTATATCCTATATGTGTCTTAGGACATTTTCCAATGTACTTTTCTTGTACTCTTATATGTGATTGTAGCTTTCATGCCAACCTTGCTTATTTTAACTATATATATATATATATATATATATATATATATATATATGTGTGTGTGTGTGTGTGTGTGTGTGTGTGTGTGTGTGGCATTTTAACATGCCTTGTATGTTTTATTTCTAGTTTGAGTGACATATGCCCATGTCCCTTATTTTCTTGGCCTCTTGGCCACTCTTGTATGATTATTGCTTCTTTTTGTGTGTTCTCATTAATTTTTTAGTTCTCATTGTTTGGAATTTTCCATGAACCACATCATTCATTATCTTTCTTTTTTAGATGCCATGATGGACATCATGCTCCATCTCTCTATGACAACTAACAACTAACAAAACTTCCAATAATAATTTAGAATATTGTACATGTTATTACATTTTTATATATATCTAAGCATACCCCTATTGATATAACAGTCTCTCATTAAAATCCATGATATATCTTGTGATATCTTATTGATTATCATTGTTATATCATGTATTTCATAGCGTAACACACTTGTAGGGTAATTTATTCTGAGGGTAGTCATTGTAGGGTATTCATTCATACCATAAAATGAGGGAAATAAATAGGGTTTTGTCATACATATCACATCTCCTAATAGTAAAAAAATTAGTTTTTAGAACACCCAAAAAAGCAACCAAACTTCAAACTAGGCAGAACAGACTGGCTAGATAGTGAAAATTATATAATAGTCTTCAGAATCAGCTTAGAAAAATAGTGGAAAGATTTGAATACATCATTAGATAGTAGGATTTCCAATTTTTGTTCTCCTATATAAATAAAAATAATATTATTTTTTTATATATAGGTAGAAAAGTAGGTTCAGCTATAGTTTTGCACATCTAGACCAGTTCAGATACAATAGTTTAAGTATAGTTTTTCTTAGAGAATCTAGATATAGGGGAAACCATGCATGGAATTATGGATCTCTCTTCTAGTTTCAAATATGTTAGTTGGTATAGATTATAGATCAAAATCCATGTTACAAACACCAATGATTGGGGGTAATGTGCATGACACATTTGTTTTTTGTTCTTTCGAAGTTCAATACATTACCCAAGCATTCTCAATATTTCCATGCTTGATTATATCTAGAAGTGGTTGGAATCATTTTTGAGTGGATTTCATACAATCATAACCTCCATATTTTATATTGGATTTCATATAGGTCTAGTGCCATGTTTTGTGGTGGATTTCATACAGGCCTAATCTCCACCTTTCAAAGTGACCAAGAGTGGCCTAGTTTCTAGCATACATTTAATTATCCATACCACATTGTAAAATCATAGAGAATTCATGGGATTTAGGATCAATCTCATATGATACACATTTCATACTAGTATCAATTCATATCTTCACTTCACGGGGCAATGATGGAGCTAAAGGACTAGCTAGCCTTTAAATTCTTGAGCCACCTACTTAGACGGATTGGACACATAGTCCAAACATCGATTAGCACATGCATGATCATGTAGATTCACTTAGTGGATGAAGATGGATCCAAATATATATCCTTTGCATTATTGAGCCACTCGTAAGGAATCGATCACTCATCACCATTTGTGATATTAATATTGATATAACACATACCTAACATTACTTAGTATCATAATAGGTTTTATATTAGTTGGCATTGTTGGTGAGGTGTATTAATTCATTTCTCTTCCACTTTATATTAATCAACTTTGTAAATTATTATTTTAGATATAGTGTATCTATAAATAAATAATATATCTTTGTTTTCTATTTAATATTTACACTTTACAATGTGCTCTCTCTATGCACACCCAACATCACACAACTTCATGAGCTTCACCTCTACAAGTAAGTTTAGGTACACATTATATTTTTATTTTATCCTAATATTTACATTTTATTCATCTATAAAATAAATGGGGGGAATATATAGTCATATAAAATGTGAAAATTGGTAACTTGAGTGGAACTTGTGACACCTAACCCATAGGTCCCTCTTGCTTGCTCTCATGACCCTCCTAGGCATCTTTTCATAGATTCCTAGTCATTCATAGCCTTCCAAAAAATGATTCCACCTCCTCTAGGGAAAAATTTCTAGTGATTATTCCATCACCTTAGGTCTTGTACCCTTAGTAGTATAGTGCCCAACTTGGACTATAGCATCAGACCCTAGGGTGTCCATTTCTAATGCTCCTGTTTAAGTGCATTTTTATTACCAATGGTCCTTTCCTTTCAATTATTATCCTCATTATTAGCCCAATGTGAATAAATTCAACCCATGACTAATATATCCCTATAATATTCCATTCAAATTTTATTTATAAGGGGTTAAAAAATATCATAAAGAAAGGAAGAATACAATCAAGACTACTCAGGTATACTTCCCTATTCTCTACATATAACCATCTAATACACCTACAATCACATACAAATACTTACACCAATCCATAAACACCTAAATCACACCAAATTTTAGTTTTTTTCATCTTCATATACATAATTACATAAAGCACATCAAGTTGGATAACTATATATGGCTTGATCCCTCTTCAGATTATTGGTATGTAGGTAGCATGCTCACACAAGGGGTGTGGATACATGTTTAATGCATCTTAAAGACACTAAAACCTGCTATTTTCCAAAAAAAATCAAATAATAATGGATTATAGGGTTTAAAAGATAAATAAGATATATAGGGAGTTTCATGGACATCCAATAGTCAAAATTTCATAGGCAGGCTTACACAGACATAATGAATAAAACCTAGAATGTTCAAGTCTCCTATACAATAGTGATAAAGGAGGACTATAACACTAGAACCTAGGGTTTCCTATATTATTTCTCCTATCCAATCATAAAATGAAGGTCAGATCCTAATTTATGACATTGTCCCAGTCTTGCATAGTAAATTCTAGACCCTACAATAGCCATCTTAGTCAGTTTCTAGCTAAGTCTTATTTTCTTTCCCTTATTACTATTTTTAGAAAGGTTAAAATTATAGTTAAATTATATTAATTATTAGATTAATTATTAAATATTTATTTAATAATTTCCTATTCTATACCCTTCACTAAATTAGAAATAATACTCCAATATTCCCAAGATAGTTAAATCACCTATGAACCTCAATATTACTCCCATGATTCTTGTCATGATGAATAATATGTTTACATAAATTGTATACAAAATTATTACAAAGAAATATATAGATTAATTCAAACTATAATATAAAAAAATGAAGTTGGTATTCATCCCTATCATTACCCTCCTCCTCCTTCAAATTCTCCATCTTATATCAAGTACTTATTGGCATCCACACCAGAGTTATTAGTTAATGAAAATGAAATGAGAACATGGGATGATGAGTATGATGTGCTCCCTGATCATCTCATGGAATGGTTGAGAGGTGATACCCAAATTTACATTCATAATTTATGGATGTTTGAAGAGATAAAAGTAACTCAATGGGAGATCAAACAATAAATGGACTTGGAAAGGAACTACCTTCAATTCTCAATAGATAGGCTAAGTCTGTGGAATGATAAAGAGCTCAAAAATTAACATGCTATTATTGAAGAATTTCAAGAAATCTATTGGTAAGATGCAAATATTACTTATGTATATGTTTTTATTTCTAATCAGCCCAAGAAGTTACCTCCTTATGAGCTTACTAGTGTAGTCCTCTTTCCTAAATCCACTCAAACTTCCTCTCCTCTTCACACTCCATCTCTAACTCATCAACCTTCCACTACACCTCATATTATTACTCCTTCACATGACACCATCCATAAACCTCCCACTTCACCATTTCTTGAGGAAGAGACCATCTTTAGAAAAGTAAGTGAAGAAGAGAAAATTCAATCTATGGATGACCAATAATATGTCATGAGTTGTTATGAAGAGAAAATCACCACAGGGACTCCCCTTGGTGAAAAAAATGGCAATCCTACCCTCTTGAGTGAAGAGAAACATATTCAAGACTCTTTTAAAAATTTCCATGAGGAATTCGATCAAGACTTGAAGAGAGAGGTATTTGAATAAGACTTCATGTCTAATCATGAGGTTGAAGATGACCATCTCAAGCATGGAATGGATTGTACTATCAAGGATGAAGGTCACTCTTCAAGATGTTGTAGTCCTAAAAGAGTATCATAAGACCAAGGTAGAAGACATAGTTATTGGAGATAGTTAAATACCTCTATCTAATTTTGAATCACCCTCAGAGGTATTAGATCATGAAGAATACTGGATTGATGACCTCGTACATCAAGAAGAGAATATTGAAGAATTAGTGGCTCTAAATGACAAAGATGACAGATTATTGGTAGCTACAAATGAATCTCTTCCAAGATCTTTAAGATATTTTCCAAGTTGAGGGTCAATTACATGATGAGGTGAAAAAAGAGTTTCCCATAGAGGATAATAACCAAGATTGGGTAGACTATATAGAGCTCCTTGATGATCTTGAAGAACTCTAGTTGAAGAGAAACCTAATCTTATTGAGAACACTATGAAAACCAAGAAGGAAAGCCTTGTTGATCCACTATTAGAGATCATAGTTGAGAAACCATATGATAAAGTTGAGGTTTTTTGGATGATAGTGGATGTTATTTCCTTAACTAACCTATTTAGAGCTGGTTGATTTTAATTAAACACCATGCCAATAAAGTTGGCATATACCATGAAGAAGATGGAAACATCAATGTCAAGGGTCAAAAGGATACATGACTCATTAAATCCTTCATGTGTTGAAACAAGAGAGGTTTCAAACTTCCCCTTTTATCCTAAAATAAGTTTTCATTTCAGGTTTGTTTGTGTTTGAGTTTGATTTGTGTGTGTGTGTGTGTGTGTTCCATAATTGCTCATGAAGCATAAGTGTGTGTGTTTTTATGTTGTCTTATTTTTGTGTTTTTTTTGGTGTGATTTTAAAAATAATTTGTGTTAAAACATTATGTATAATTGATTCCATATCCTAATGGATAGGATTAGGCAACTGGTCATGGCATAGCAAACATACCACCCTTGGGAAATTGCCAAAGATGTTGATCGTTTTAACTACAAGTCAAAATGGGTCAACCTCCCTATAATAAAAAATGATATAGGGGTCTAATATTTCTTCATAGGGTGTGTTATAGTCTATTTTATTTTATTTTATTCCATTTTAGCCTTGGTCATGGTCTAATTAGTTTATATGTCATTTTGATTCACTTAGTAGCCATTTAGAGGTTATATATGCAAGTGGCATAGTTTTCAAGGTGTCTGAGTGTCTTAGTTTTCCATAAAACATAAAATTTCATATTACCTATTATGAATGTCAATCCCATTTTAAACTAGCAAGTTTTCTATCTAAAATTTAGGAAATCAACTGAAAAAGGAATAGTTTGGCATGTGTACGACCCATGAGAGAGAGTGACCCATTAGAAAAGGTTATGTAATGGATCTACATATTCATAAAACTAATATAAAATTTTAAATTCTTTTTAATTTCTAAAAAATTTCCAAAACCATTCTACCCCTCCTTCACCCTTCTAAACACATAAAAATAGTCAGCAAGTTTATGCTTAGTGCGGCTAGTTAGAGATATTTTAGACCAAACACCTTTGGGGGTGATAATAAAATAAAATTGATTAATTTTGTTGATAATATTTAAATTATTGGTAAACTATGATTTATGAATCATCTCTAACAAGTTGATTGTGTTTTTTGCTCACTATTTCCCATACCCTATAGGTTTTACTATTTTTTGGATGATTTTGTATAATCCAACAGCTAGAATTGAATCCAAAGGACATAGACATATGCAAATAATTTTTTTAATTATTAAATTGATATTTCAAATTGTTTTTATATGAAAATCATCTCAAGTTTCTATATTGGTCTCATTTGGAATGATAGATAGGTTTCCACTATCTGCAAAATCTTCATGCTTTGGTAGTAACATTAGAGGGTGGTGATATGTTCATTATCATATTTCCAATTTCCTCTTGGTATTATAAAATTTAAATATCATTATCCAAATAAATATTCATGGAATTGCATCCATTAGAGACACACAGTCAATTTTTCCCATGACTATCATGTACAATCAACTTAGTGAACTGTGTTTGGGTTTTTAGCACATTTATGGAGTCATAAAGAGTTTGAATAGGTTTAAAATTTCATTTAAACATGAAAAATTAACTGATCCTTCCCAAAATTTCACAATAAAGAAGGTTTTATTATAGTCATGTATAACGTTTACACATAATAACCATAGAGATACATCCATAGATGCCTATAGGAAGGGAATATATTAAAAGGATGTATGGGATATTTTTTCAATATTTTAAACATATTTATGTTTCACTTTAACACCATGAGGTGATATCAATTGGTTATAAAATCATATCCATTGAGTATATTGACTATTTCATTCTCACTACCTATATGTAACTCACAGTGCACTTACAGGTATCTCAGGATGATGTCATGATGGAATAGGAGCATTGGTAGTTATTTAAAATCCTTTAGAATTTTAAAAGTTCATTTGAAAAATTCGAGAGGGCCTAGAATTGATCACAAGTATGTATATCTTGCACATTGCCTATAATTCTAAATTTATTGTCTGTATCTGAAAATGTCTACCTATAGGTCATACCATAAAGATATGAAGAAATTATATAGATGATATTGAACATGTTGAAAACCTTCTTGAAGTCCTATTGTATTATGGAGGTCATGAATTATATGTTTGAGGTACTAAAGTGGCAAGTAGACCTAGAAAATTGTGTCTTTAGCTGAAAAGACTATGTTCAGGGATATTTTCCCTAAAATATAAAAATATAACACTTCACCATTTAGTTAATATCATACAAACAAGGTTACCAATAAATTTGATTCATCTTGATAACTATGCCTTATATCCTCCACATAAGAGAAGAGCTCTACAAAATACAAAGGTTACATGATTAATGGAAGATGGTTGTTGGAAGGCTTGAAGTTGCACTTTTATGCATTAATCTTAGATAGTGAGGTCTATAAAATCTGAGCCTTAACTAGACTCTTCACCCAAGGATGTAATACCAAACATCTTTCCATGATTTAATGATTTTAAATAGTTGAATGTATCATTTATGATCTAAACGATCATCAATAGAGGTTTATATGCAATTTTTTGATCCTATATATACCTACAAGTGTGCCTAATTCTAAAAATATTCACTTACATTTAGGTACAATATTCTACATCATCTAAAATGAGGACTTGTTGTCTCCAAATCTTGCACCTTAGAAGAGGGTGTTCAGGCCTCCTCTAGATTTGGGCAATGTTGGGACATTTCTAGGCATGTGGTGTGCCTATAGGTGGAAATGAAACTCTAGGTTTAAAGGGCTATCTCCCTATATGTGTGTCTATAAAATTACCACTATTTAAACTATCTTGATGAAGGGAAAAGGGTTAGAAATGCATAAAGGAAATTTGATCTAAAAATGGTGATGCACCAAAATTTTCCTCCACGCGAATGTCATACATGATTGCATGATATATCAGAATTCAAGCCTATTACCAAGATATGAAAAGTTATAACATAAATGTTTCAATGTATAGGTGAGATGTATTAAATCACACAAGGTAAATAAAATAAAATACAACCTGTATAGTTCAAAAAAGGTTATACACATGCAAAATCTCATATAATTGGATGCACTCTACATGACTTAAGTGTAGAAACACCAACATTAATTTATTTATGATGATTTAAAATGGCTCATAATATCCAAAGGTGATGTGGCACACATTAAAAATGATTTTTCACGCATAGACTCCTACTTGTTCCAATACAGTCAACTGTAGTTGATTGTAGGTAATAGTGGGCTGAGGAGTGATGTTTGAGTGTTAGTATAACATGATAATGATAAAAAATATGTCCAAACCAATATATAATTACCCTAAGGGACTCTAATAGATTATATAAACATTTTATCAAGCTTAAACATGCAAATCAACCTATAGGTATGGTACTTTGAAGCAAACACAATCAAGAAATTGCACTTGGTCTTGACTAAGAAAGGAGTATGAAGAGTATGTGAGAGGTTGGAGTGATGAATGGAGATTATATAATATTAATCATGATAAAAATAGACTCATGACATTCTCATGGTAGATATAAAGTATAAATATAACTCTAATTATGCATTATATAATATACATCCTAAACCATGCACATAGTCTGCCTCTCCAGGGGTCTATCTAGGATTTTGAGAGAGCTAGAGGGACTAATGATAAGACCAATAGATGAAATTTGGTAAATAATTTCTATATAAATTTTATAACTCCATCCAATAATAAATATTTTTGAATAAATATGGAAAATACCCTATGTTTTATCTCAAATAGAGGGTACTTCCCTAGAGCACAAACCCTACAAGTCTTGAGGGAAAAGATGATCAGAGGAGCTATAAGCTTATCAGGAATTTTAAAAAGGTGTATAAATTTGAATAACACCTAGGAAAATACTATAAACCTTTCACAAAATGGATAACTACAATAAAGTGTTTTAGAACATCAAGGATACAGATAGGCCTATTAGGTAGGGTTTAATACTAGAGACCAAATGGGAAGTCAATGTCACTTCCAACCTTAGGTAATAACTCAAATTTATTGTATCATGTTTATACGGTCACTTTAGATATGTCTAAGCTTTTGGAATGTAGATAACTCACAAGGAAAGCTACTTTTGGCTTAGAACCAATTCAAGCCTACAAGGAATGGAGAAAAGAGCTTGATTGGGTAATTTGGGATGCTCACATCTCCTTTGACACTTTACATAGAGACTGAAGGGGATAATATGAGTTGTATATGGTCATGAAAAAATATTTTGTGGCATTAGTTTCTCTATCCAATATCAAATCTTCATGAATAATACCTAAGGGTGGAAATGACTCAAAACCATCACAAAACTTGGTTCAGACTTGATGAAGGAAATGAAGATGGAAAGCTATCCAAATAGATAAAACTAGATTTTTAAATACTTTGAGCATATATATGAATCTTTAGAGACCCTTTCCATACAATTTAGGAATTCCCTATTTGAAAAAACAATGTATAGATTACTATATTTAACTATTTTTTACATTGTGGAGGTTCTAATGACTTTCAAAAAGATAAATAAACTTTAGGAGAGAGATTGAAACTTAATGTAGATCACTATGACCATTTTATGATTCATAAAATATCCTAAGTGTTCCTACAGGTGCCTTCATCTTAGCTAGTCAAAATTGACAAAGTAGCAAGATGATAAGAAGTGTGAAAACTTTAAGTGGGAGCCTATTTAATGTGTACTAGAAATATAAGGCCATAAAGGGTCTTTAAAAGTGTTATCCACTTCATTTAATAGTTTTTCATGGAAAACTTAAGCTAATTTTGAGGCCAAGTGTGAGGGGTGACTAATTTTTTTTTTTTGACTACAATCAATGATGGCTCACTTTCAAAGGAATCCAAATGATTATAAATGCAACCAATGCATGGATAATCATGTCTAAAACCCCTCCCTTTAATTTAAATCACTAAATATATATATATATATCCCTAGTTAGTTTTTGGATGTTTATAAAAAGGTGAATGATGAAGATAGTTTTCTATGTAGAATGAGAACTACTATGCCACATTTCATGAGTTTCATAGTTTGGAGAGTTATTTGTCCTATGAGACCTTGCATGGTCTATCTCATAATTCATTCTTATTCACATCTAACTCCTACTCTTAGCATGATAAGTGTTCAAGTGACCCTTAGACTTCTCTTTTCCTGCTTCTCAATCAAATGCTCTAAGTAGCTATCATTTTGGACTTTATAATCTAATTCCACTCCACATATGGAAAATCCCTACCAGAATGATGCCATATTTTTCCTTTGAACATTAATTAGAATCTGATTTTTAGTTATTAAATAATTATATAAGTGTGCAAGTGATGTATGGTGATGCAAAGTAATAATTCTATATCCTTTCTTCCCATATCCTTTCATGTTCGTGTAAGATTTCATGTTATACCAAGTCATATGAAGAGTTTCCAAGTGTATGATCTTATATTTTAAGTTTAAAATGACCCTTAGTATCTTAAACTAACCTATGGTTCACTTACCTTGGATTGTTCTCATGCATCTCACCTCCATATTGATATACTCATGTTAGAATCCATAGGACTTGGAAGTTAGTTTGTTTTCCTTATTTCTTAGTGTAGGAAAGTATGATGGTCATATGGAAGACATCTTGGTGTATCACCCCTTATATTAAGTTCATTTAATTCAACTTATAATTCTTTTCCCCATAAGTAATTAGTTAAGTATGTGTGAGAATTTCAAGATACATTCAAGGAGATAGCCCTTTAATCTAGAGGCTCACTTTCATTATAGGTAAACACACATACATGGAAGTGTTCCCATGTTGCCCAAATATAGAAGAGGATTTAAAAACCTCTTCTACGGTGAAAGATTTGGTGACAACAATTACCTTTTGTCAAGTGTCATTTCATTGCTTATTTTGATTTGGTTTACCTATGCCATAGAGGATCTTAATAGTTAGGTGTCAGGGATATTGTGTTAAAATAGTGTTTTCAAATTGAATATATCTCCAAAATAAAAATCCAAAATAATTTTTCCAAAGACCAAAATGAGTCAAAAATAAAATTTATGAACAATTTCATCGGAGACCAATTTATCTAAATAATTTATCTAAAGACTAAAATGTTGAATACTAAAATCTTGAACAATTTATTCAAAGAAAAAGTCTTGAATAATTTCTCCAAAATCCAATTTCATACCAAGTACTTGTACCAAAGAGTTTCCCTAGAGAATTTTGATGAAGACAAAATCTGAAGACCAAAATCCCAAAATATGAATTCCAAACAATTTCTCCAAAAAGCAAGTGTTGAAAGGAAATATTTCCTAAAAATTAGTTCCCAAAGAGTAAATGGAAAAGACATTAATGCATGGTGAATAAAGTCACAAGAACCCAACCTAGAAATAAAAACTCCAAACAAGAGTTATGAACAAAAACTATGAAGAATAATTTTATTCCAAGCTTAATTTAGGTGTGAAGTGATAAATACTATCGAAGATAGGGTTCCAAAAAAAATTCCAAACACCAATTTATACAAAGCCTAAAATTTTGCAAATTTTACTTTCATAAAAAAACTTGTGTAGATACATAAATTTTGAAGGGTATTAATAGGTTAGTCTGAATAAATAAGACATGTTCATACATTTTTTGAATAATGAAGTTAGGTGAAACATAAAGATTTATTTTTTTTCGAAGACTTTCAAGATAAGCCTAGACCTTTTTAGAAATAAAGTGGCTCCATATTCTAAAAAATAATGGGGGTATGTTGGGTACAATAGAATAAACATCTCATGGTTTCTTGGCCTTTACATACTATACCACATTATATAAATGTAACTAACCTTTATGTGAAATATAATATTTTATGCAAAAGGTTTGTGATGTTTTATGATATATCCTCATTTCAAAAAATACTTAAAAATTTAACTACATCTTTCAAATTAGTAAATAATACATCATACCAAATAATGCATATAATTTTACCATACACATGTGCATCAATGACTAAAACATCACCTTAATATGTAATTTTATGTTGTATATTCTATAATACCTACATTGCCTAATACATCAAACCATTTCCCTAGTAGGATTAGTATATTTATCCCACTAAAATTTTATAATATGTTTATATTGTGACATCTCTAATTATGTCAATACTTACTCTATGTATTGATGTTGAGTGACTATTTGTACTAACATATAATCATGTGGTTCTAACTCACCATATTTATAATATGCACTAGTTTTTATCTTCTCTACTTATTTGACACAAGGCAAACTTCTATGTGATTCTTTCATAACACTAAAATATGTGTATTAAACATATCTATATAGATTGTTTAGATAATTATATGCTAATTTATTTTAATATACACATAAATAATAGATAATTGGTTGTTATCCATGTCTATCTTTTGGTCTATGATTACCTCCTTGGTATCCACCTCCATACCCACCTTTATGTCCAGCTTATCTCTATAAAAAAACCCATCCTTGTTATTTTTTCCATCATATCCTCCTTGTCATTGTGAATAGCTCCACATATATTATTTTTTGTCATCATATTATCCATATGATATTTGGGTAGAAGGTATGGTCAATCTTGATTGTTGTAGTTAGGGTAACATGGTGTTCCATGGATGTTGATAATATGGGGATAGAGGAGTCCACCCAATCTATTAATGTAGATACTATAGTGTTTAAATTTATATTCCCTTAATATGATATTGAGGTTAGGTTGACACCTAACCAAGATCAAATTGAGTCATATTTATCATATCTACATCTAGGACTAGAACCCCTATTTTCACATAGGGAATCTAGTGTGCCACTATAGCAAATGCATTCTTAATGATGTTTTTCTTCAATTATTTCAGGGTTTGGTGATTTTTATCATAATTATTATGGTAATTAAAAAAATTACTATATATATTTTGAGATTATTGGGTGTGATTATTTAGGATATGATATTTCCAAGTCACATGAATTATTACACAAAAAATCTTATAAAATTATATTTTGACTTTTGGGAATTCATTCTTATGGTCCCCCTCTTTTCCAAACTCCATACACCAAAATATTAGTTTGAGATTTTTACTTTCATTAATCTAATCCATCCACTACAAAACTTGAGCTTGTTACTTTCATGAACCTCATCCATCCACTGCAAAACTACATCTATCTTTACATCAATTTTCTTAGTAGGTTGTGGATTATCCCCATAGTCCTCTAACTACTCCACCCAGAGTGCATATGCCTAAGAATCCACCTTGATAATAAACTAAGTTTTAAAAATGGAAAATCTAATTTTAGGCCATAAGAATTTTACAAATAATGAAGCCATATTTATATCCTAAAACATAAAGTGTACTCAATTCATCATATCAAATAACATATGTTAAGTGATTCATATTATTTGTAGTGAATCTCTTTCAAGTCTTAGATTATCTTATTCACACTTTTTTAATTTTAAATTCCACTATCAGCTGACATTATACCTCTACATATTAGTGCTCTAATGAGCTATCACTTATTTGCATCATTTTTGGTTACACCTTCAACCTATAATTTCATCTAACAAGTTGACACGTATTGTTTAGGATTTGAATACACATCATACAATTCTAAGGTGATAAAAACTCCCAAAGTGAAAACCATGACTCTTTAACTTACACATAAAACCACTTTTTTTTATGGACTAGTTTTTATCAACATCTTAAAACTTGCTATGATCTAAAGCCTCACTCAATCTCTTCCTATCCAACATTTTTTTAGTGTCTTCACTAAGTCTTCCAAATTTATCTATGAAATAGTCAAATCCCTTACTATATTTATTATATTATATGACTTTTATTCTTCTCTCTATTTATAAAATATTAATATGGGATGCATACCCTTGAAATTGATGATCCTCATCTATAATTTTCCTCATTTGAACTTGAACCTACTTTAATGCTAACACTTAGAATAACTTCTCTAAAATTTTATTTTGTCTCTTCTCCAAACCATATTATCCCTTGTAATTATGACCTAAAACTACCTTATAACTACTAATATACTATTCTTCAACTCTCTTCCTCCTCATTGTCTTCCATATCTTCTAAATCCCTTTTACACTATTTGTCTATTTTTGTGCTCTCTGTGGCTCTTTCTCCTCTTTTGAGCCCTCTAATTTCCTAATCTCCATAATATCCATAATAGTTAGCTCCTCTTTGAGATCCCATTCCTTATTTATGTTATAAAATATCTACTCTACTCTTATTCATAATTAAATTAGGATTATTTTATTTATTCCATCTCTTTTATTGTCATAGTTCCCTCTTAAGCCCCACAATTCTCTTCTTGTCATGTTTCTATGTATCCTCCATCCTCTAGGTTTAGGTTCAAGTTTATCCTTTAATTTATTCATCATTCACTTATTTTTTTTACACATCCCCATAATAATTGAAGTTACCACTCCATGTTAGTTGGGATAGGCACCATGGACTTTTCCACAACCAACATATGAATCAAAGTAGGTAGTTACTTCATAAATTTACCTTTGATGCCTCTTATGAGTAATTCATGAAAATATTTAAACATAATATATCCTTTCACATAAAAATTACTAATGTATCTATCAATATTAGTTTTATCCAATGGTTATTACATGTACCCACTCAATATCTAAGCTTTTAAATATTTCTAACTTTTCTCTAGCCTAGTTAAAACACTTTGTTTTATTCACCTAAAGTATTTATTCCAATATTGATAACTAGGTAGATAATAACCCAACTAATTCACACCAAAATATTTCATATATTTCACCATGTATATGCTAAATTACAATCTCTCTCATATATATTACTATTCTCTTTGCCTTATCTTATATGAAATTTTGAATTCTCTCATCTAACCATTGTCTAGATTTATTTATCTAAGTAACCATCTTATCATATTTCAAAACTCCATGCTCACTGCACCATTGTTATGAAAGGTTCCTAAAAAAACCATTAGAACATATTAATGTTTATTTATATGAGAAGTAGACTAAATTTTTATAACTCACAAGGAAGTATATAACAAGTCTACTATTCATTTTATTTAAATTAAATTATTATCCATAGAAACACATAATTAAGTTTACATAAAATTCATCATTATTATTTGAATAAACAAAGTTAAACATAATAAGATACAACTATGCATAAAACAAGTAAAAAATATATTCTAATAACCATGAATATATTGTGATATCTTTTGTCATTTTAACTTAGGTAGGGGTTGTTAATCCATTCCTGTCTTGAAATGAGACTTGCACAAAAAAATATCCCCAAGGTCTTAGTTACCAAGTCTTAGTACGTAGGGTAACCTAATCGACTCATTGTGACCATACCATATCAAGGCTCTTTGATGCATATTTTAGATAGATCAAAATTAATAAAAATAAATATTTCATACCTAAATAACCATCAAAATGATTTAACTATTAATAAAAATATAATTCATAATGAAAATGTATATTTATTATAAGTTCAATAATGCATAAATGGGAGCATGCAATCAAAGCAAGTATTAAATTTAGATAGAAACTCAAAAATTAAACTAATCTAAAATAACAAACTGATAAGAAAAGAAAAAAAAGAGAAGGGTAGGGAGAAAGAGAATAATATTCCACTTTCTAATATCAATTAGCTTGGTTATATTGAGTAGATGAATCTTTGTAAATACAAATCCTTAGTTGAGCCATACATAACATAGTTCCAAATAAGGATGGTGAAAGAGTCTATGGAATGAAGTAATAGAACTAAAGAGGAAAATAGGGTCTGTCTCTGTGTGTGTGTGTGTGTGTGTGTGTGTGTGTGTGTGTGTGTGTGTAGACCAAGTTTATCACATGATAATGTTTTCAAATTAAGGATGTTTCTATTAAGGGTCATTTGGGGTTCATCAAATGCTCATTGAGATATATAATTAGCTTTTAAATATGCTTGACTCATAAAACTAATGTAAAAATTAGGGAAAATGCATGAAATAAATAATTGGTCCACTACTCTAAGTTCTAATATATAAGGATCTAGCTAGGCATAGTCTCCTCTAATCCTAAAAATAATAGCCTAAGCATAATTCTCTTAGTCTTGAAAAAGATTATCCCTTATGACATTAAGAACTTGAACCTATATAGGCATGTAATTTTGGGGATTTCAAATTCAAATTGACCATATGATGGGGTGGTTTAGTAATCATCAATTTGATTAGGATAATGTGGTCAAACATGTATCTCAAGACCTCTAGCAAATTGAAGGCATGCCTGGAATTTGTGTAACCAATACCCATGTGGTGTCTTTTACACCCTTCATGTGATCCTACTACACACATCATACTAATGATTCCCACCTTATCTATTATTTTTTTTAAATGTGATTTAATTTTTCAAATAAAATTAAATGCATAGTCATTTTTAGATTTTTATGGTTTTAACAACCAGATGGGCCATCAAATTTAAATTATTACCATGTTATCTATGTATCTAGTGTTTCCTTTTCTAAAATAGGGTCATAACACACGGCTTATCCTCACTTTCCCTTTGATTTTCCCTCACTAAATGGTTAGATTCTATGAATTCTACTTTGACACTTAGAATTTAATCAACATCTACAAACTTTAGTTCTATTATTTTATTTTTGTCAATTTATGGATACATGGTATTATTTCTCTCTCTTGGGCTCTTAATGATTTTGATAGATAGATAGGTAGTTAATTTTATTATCATGTCTTACTGGCTGCATTGCAGACATGTTGTTTGTTTATGTGGTCCTTGCCACATGCCCTTTTCTTATGTTCTACTACTTTTTCATCATTTCAAAGTGCTATGTTTACTATTCTCCCCACATTGAAGTGACATTTTTCCATGTGGAATCATCTTGATTTCCCATTGATATACCATACTTATTTGTTTGTATGGACCACCATGGGGATGTGGAGCAATGAGATTTCACCATGTGGCCAAATCTCACCCATCTATATTCCTAGGGATCTAACACACTATTAGAAATATCTAGGGTATTAGAGTAATAAGATTTCACCATATGGTGTCATCGCACTCACCCACTTACCTAGAGCATTGCTAATGGCATTGCCTCACTGAAAAACCTTTAAAAAAATTGACTGTCTTAAAAACTATTTATAATAGGTCTAAGACTACCAAATGATTGACACATGACACTGAGAGTTTCCTTTATAGAATTGGCTAAGTATTTTTAATTAGTAAAAAAGTGTTTCATGTCACTAGGTATATTTGAGAGATTAAATAAGTCCCATTGAGAAGGAATGCGATATGTGGCTCTAAGAAAAAGCACAACATTAGCTAAGTCTTGAAAGACTTCTTGGATAAATTTAGGCTATTATGAGCTTTAAAAAGGTGCCACATGGCTCTAGGAAACATTTATGAAATTAACTGAGTGTCAAAAATCTTATTTAGATGGGTTGGATTTGTTGAGAGTCATAGAAAGTTACTAGGTGGTATTGGGATGGCTTTTAAAAACATGTAATCACCATATGAAAAGGCATAGTTAGTAAATTGATTAAAAATCAATAGCTAAATGTTTGAAAATAAATGGTTAAGGTAAAAGCTAAAAATTGACTAAGTATAAAGTGAAGTGATACACTGACTTAGCCATTTCACTTGATCCAAAATCCAATTTTGACCATTTTATGAAAAATTACTTAGTCAAAAAGCAAAATCTTATAAACATTTAGTCATTTTAAATAGAAAAAAATGGATTGAATTTATCAAGAATAGTTGAAGAACATTATGAAATAGTTAGATAATTTGCACCATATTAAGGTGAAATGATCTGAAAGGAAACTATAATATGTGTTTCAAAACACAAGCAAACCAAGACATAGTAAAATGATGTAAATTTAGGAATTTTAAATTAATGCATTCCTAAATAAATGTTTGGAATAAACTATAAAAATGTGAGTACATTAATGTAAACCCATTTAGTCACTTAGAACTAATCATCGAATAGGTTACAAAAAAGGCTAACTCAAATAAGACACCATTATAAACTCCAGAGAGGTACAAGATTAAACTCCAAATCAAAAATAGTGTCCCTATTTTTAGTTTTAAAATGTGCCATGTTGTACAAGAAAAAAAATGATATCTCTATATTAACCTCCTATCATTCTTAACTCTTTTCCTTTACAATTAATTAATATGTGTTGGAATTATAATGCTCTACCACTTCATAATTTAACCTTTCATTTCTTCCCTTTTAGGATTATTTTCATATTATATAGTTTTTTGATATATATACATAGGCTAAATACATAAAAAATGATAATTTTATATAAAATTCCATTTATCACACACTTGTCATGCATCTAGACTATGTGATTTTATAGTCTTCTGTCAAATACCAACGTCCATATATCACATATATTAATTCTATTTTTTTTGTATTATCATATATTTGTACCATAAGAAGGTTATTTTCATATGTGAATGATTATATTATTTTATTTGTGTGCTTTCATCTCATATTGATAAATGGATAAAACTAGATATACAACTAGCTTCCTTAATGACATGCATGACAATTAATTTCCATACTTTTAAAACTGCTTGTAACATCATGAAACAAATGTTAGTATTTGTTAGTATAAATCAAAACATAATTAAAATTAAGCATGTGTCTTTATATTGAACAAGACAAAAGTAATGTAATTATAATTGGGAAAATAACACTTTTTATACCTTTGTTATGATTTTGAGAAAATTGGATGAGCTCAAATGTCATGTAGTTGTAAAGGTGGGTTGATACTTGTAACAGAGCCTATGGTAGTGTATTAGATCTTTAATTTGGGCCACAATCAAGTCAAAAACACTAGATCGTATAATTTGTCTATATCTCAAAAATGGTTGAAAATTTCTTTTCAATGTTTTTACTAGATGTGAGAAATCATTCAATTAAAATTAAATTCAAATTTTAAATCAATTGGATCTAGTTTTCAAAAGCTATCACCATTTTAGGGTTTTTAATAAATTCACTCTATAGTGATCAATTCAAGGAATTTTTCAAATTTATTTACATTTTTTATAAATCTTATAAAAATATAGATGGGGTATATTCTTTGTATTTTTTTATTTGAGGCTGACATAAGTACAAAATCGCTTGGTCAAAGTTAGGTCAAAAGTGCCAATCAGGGTCAACATTACCAAGCCCTTTTATGGTAAGAGCATAAACTAGGGGTTGAGGAAAGGGTATTGAAACCATAGGTAAAACTCCTTACAAGGAAGATATAGAGTTTTAATGGGGAGTTAATAGATCTTTTATACCAATGTTCTCTAAGATAGATCACAAAATAAGCCAGCTTGACAACAATATGCAACACATTCAAAGTGATATGCAAGGCGTACAATCTGATATGAAATTTGTATAACCTAGTTTGGAAAATATCATGATGGCTTTACAAAATAAGTATTCAAATCATATATCTATCATTATTACACAACCCCACCAAGGGGTATGTCCTCACAAACCTAATCCAAATCCAAGTACATTGCCATAATAGAACCTATTACTTAAGGTAGATATACGTAAATTTGATGGAAAGAATCAACTCAATTGGATCAAAAAAATGGATAATTTTTTTGATCTACATCACATCCCATTTGGATAAAAGGTTACCATGGAATCCTTGTATTTATCACCTAAACAATTTATTTAGTATTGATGGTTGTGTGTTCAAAATAAAAAGATGACTCTCGATGTCACCTAGTTAGTTTTTAGATAGGAGCTAAAATTACACTATATCAATAGTGTGCTAGAGAATTACTTCATCCAACTACAAAACTTGGGATAGACTGGTTTAGTCGAGGATTATATTCATAATTTTCATGACCTATCTTTATGTTTGGTTATAATTTGTGATGAGAACCTAAATGACCTATATTTGGGAGGCCTCAAGGACCACATTCAACATGAGTTATGCATGTTTAATCCACTTATGGTTTCTAATTATATTATGATGGCACATAGGGATGAGTAAAAATTCATAGCCAACAAAAATCAACCATTAACTCACTTTAGAGATCATAACATATCAACATCATCATTTCCCTAACATATCAAATTGACCTCTCAATAATTAATGATAAGTGTACAAAAGGATTATGTTTTGACTATGATAGAAATTGGATCAAAGGACATAGATGTGTTATAAGAATTTACTCTATATTAAGGGATCCAATAAATATTATGAAGAGGATGATGCCTCCAATATTGACGAATAAGAGATGGAGGAGGTACTTGAAGATTCCAAACCTATAATCTCTTGGCATGCACTTTCGAGTATTATCACCCCTTAAACACTTAAGGTGGTGGGTTTCCTCAAGAAATAGAAGGTGATGGTGTTGATTAATTCATATAGCACACATAATTTCATAAACCATAAGTTAGACACTCGATTGAATTATTTCATTTAATCAATACCAAAATTTTAGTCATGATTGTAGATGGTATCACAATCAACTGTTTAAGTAAATGTATGTAGTATTAATCTTGTTATGGGAGAGTACAATCTAGATTATCCTATGTTTTCTATTCTCATGGGTGGTGTAGACATTGTTTTAGGAGTCCAATGGTTCACAACCTTGGGTACAGTTGAGAAGAAATTCCAAGAACTATTCATGCACTTTCATTCTATAAGTAGAAAAATTAAACCATAGGGATTACAGGTAAAATCTCCATAATTGGCTAGTTCACATCAGATAACAAAAATTATAAAAAGAGGGAAGAAGGATTTATAGCATGATTATGTTTCATAAAATTACAACCCATAAAGGCATCTCCACATCCTGATCTAAATATTATTCTTGATGACTACCCATCTATTTTTAAGGCCATGCCAAAAGGAATACCACCAAAAATAGAACATGATCATGCCATTCAACTACTTCTAAGGATTCAACCACTAAATATCAAACCATATATATATCCATATGCAAAAAGGAGTGAAATTAAAAATATGGTCTGTGAGATGGCATGGATCATCAGGCATAGCAAAAGTGGATTTTCATTGCCAATGGCCATGGTGTATAATAAAGATGACACATAAAGGATGTGCAAAGATTATAGGGAGCTCAAGAAGTACATCATCAAAGATAAGTTTCCTATTCTAGTAATTAATTCTTTACTTGATGAATTATATGGTGTTGTTTATTTCATGAAATTGGATCTTCATTTGGGGTACCATAAAATTATAATCATTGATAAAGATGTTCATAAAACAAATTTTAGAACTCATGAGGTCCATTATGAGTTTTTGCTAATGCCCTTTGCTCTTAAAAATACACCATCTGCTTTTCAAATCTTGATGAACACTATTTTTAGGTCTTTTTAAGGAATTTTGTGCATGTATTATTTTAAAACATATTGATTTACAGTAAGACATGGGAAGAACACTTACAGCATGTGACATAGGTGTTAATAGTATTAAAATAACATCATCCTTATGTGAATCCATACAAATGTAATTTTAGAGTATAGGAGGTAGAGTCCCATGAAGGTGTCAAATTTAATCCTCATAAGATCAAATATATGGTGGATTGGCTAGTGCCCAAAACTCTCAAAAACCTTTGAGGGTTCCTAAGACTAACAAGTTACTACCAAAGATATGTGAAAGGTTATGGTAGCATAACAGATCCACTCACTACATTTATAAATAATGATCCCTTCCACTAGAATGATGCATACACTAAATCATTTGAGAAATTAAAAGTAGATATGTGCACCACCCTATTTTTGGCTACTCCAAACTTCTCAAAGACATTTATTATTGAATGTGTTGCTTCTAGATCAAGGTTAGGAGTAGTGCTAATGTAATAAGGAATACCTATTTCATTTGAGATTCATCAATTAAAAGGTAAGAGTATCCATAAACCTATCTATGATAAATAAATGATGGTTATTCTTCATGCAATAAAATAATGGAGGCCCTATCTAATGGGTAGACATTTTAAGGTGAAAATAGATCATGATAGTCTTAAACACTTTTTGGAGAAAATATTATCATTTAAGGAACAAAAAAAGTTAGTAACAAAAATGTTGGGTTATGATTTTTAAATCATATTTTAGAAATGTATATATAATGTATTAATAAATGCACTATCTAGATGAGATACATCCACATAAGCATTACTTTATGCAATATCCATGTTGTAGGTAGACTAGGTAGATGAAGTTAGGTTAGAGTGGGGGCAGGAAAAGGATACATAGGTTTTGATTTAGAATATCTATCAAGGTTATATATCCTTTGACAAATTTGAATGGAAAGGTAATTCCCTATGATATATGGATATGTTATATTTGTGTAAAGATTCAGAGTTGAGTCATAAGATTCTTGCAGAGTTGCATGCATCTCCAATTGGGGAACACTTTGGGTTCTTGAAAAACTATCATAGAATTAAATGAGAAGTATTTTTGGAAGGACTCGAGGGATATGTACAAAATTTTGTGGAGGAATGATTGATATGCCAATATAAAAAATATCATAGATCATCTTACCACCCCCAATATGATAGAAAAATAGAAGTGATCAAAAAATGTTTAGAGGAGTATCTCCATTGTTTTGTACTAGATAATCAATAACGTTGGGTTAAATAGATACCACTTGTAGAATGGTGGTATAACACATATTTCCATACATATTCTAAAATGTCCCCATTTATAGCACTATATGGTTACCATCCACCTTCTATCACTTCTTCTTTAAGGGTGAAAACTAAGGTTTAAGATGTGTATGAGCACATTCAACATCAATAAGAGGTTTTGGTTGGTTTGAGAGAGAATTTGGAATCAGCACAAAATAGGATAAAGAAAAAAGTAGATTAACACTATAGTGAGTGACATTTTAATGTGGGTGATTAGGTATTTATACGTTTTCATCCTTATAAGAAGATGCCCTTGAGGGAAAAAAAAGACAAAAAACTTACTCCTAAGTATTATGGCCCTTATTAGGTTCTTAAAAAAATTGGAAGTGTGGCTTACAAGCTGAAGTTAACTCATTCATGTCGCATACACCCATTATTTCATGATTCCTAGTTTAAGAATGTCATTGGATAGAAATTTTTATCCCAAACAAAGCTACCATAACTAGATGAATAAGGATGAGTCATTTTATAACTAGAGAATATCCTATAAAAATGTATTAAGAGGTAGAGAACCAAAAATATTAAGGAATATATGATCAAGTGGAATAACCTAAGTAGTGAGGATGTAACTTAGGAGGTTGAATAGTTTTTAAAATAATATCAAGAGTTGTTTAACATTGAGGACAACATTAGTTCGAAAAGGTTTTAATGCACCTAAATGTATTATAAGTTTCATATAGTGTTTAAAAAATACTTCTCACTTCTAGATCCAAAGGATCCATTTCATGAGTTGTTGTTGTGGTCTTTATGATATCTTTGGTGGAGTAGCAGCCAAGCTAAATGACTATTTCACAAAAGAAACATGTAAATGGTTGTTAGGAGCAACCATGGTCCTAAAACTTTGTGAAGATTAAAATGATCTAAACTAAGTCCAATGCATGATGTCCAAAACCTAAAGTCTAAACCCTATTCTATCATAAAATATTTATAATGAAAAGCTAAACCATAGGGATTTAATAAAAAAGGAGCAAAAGGGAGGGTAGTGTAGAAATAAGGTGTTTCTAATAATCCAAAAATTATGACAGAGCTTAAATTTCATCAAGACATATACTAAACCAATATATAGCATGAAATTTTATAGGCATAAATCCTACTGCATATCAAGTAAATGTCTAAGGAAAGGTAATGCAAATAATAAATTAGGTTCACTTTAAAGGTTTACTTCAATAGGAAAATAACTTTTACACATCTTCAAGAAAAGCAAAAGAGAATCAAATGAACCTAAGATATTTAAACCAACCTATCATAAGCACAAATTGATAAATTTGAATTAATGTATGCACATCCATAATTGATAAAAAATAATTCAAATCTAAATATCAAACTAGATAACTCAGGAATTTATCATTGTAGCAAACACATAGACACATATTAGAAAAACTTTGTAGAATGCCTTGCTTGTACTTCTTGCTCCAAGTTTAAAAATTAATTTTGGATCTAATAAGTCCCCCATTTTAAAATGGGAAATAGTTATTTATATAGACCTTTCATGAGGTATGTCGGTTAGTCATGTCAAAATTTAAGGACAACTATCCTTTTACAATAGTTTGATAACCCTCTAGACAATCTAAATGACTAACCTATAAGCAATCTGCTTTACATGTTGTACATGCCTTTGCAAAAGAATATTCTCTTATAAAAAATTATACAAGCTTAATTATAAAAAGAATATTCCTAACTTAAATAACTTTGGGACCCTTTTGCTGATACATTCTTTTGCCTTCCCTGAAAGACCTTCATTCTATAATTTTGTTCATTGATCAGTTGGAGATCAATTATAGGTCTCATGAACAATTCCTTTTATTGATCCTTTAGGCCCTTGAGATCCCTCTAAACCCTTTCCAAAACTTGTTTAATGCTCCTGACATCTCTTATATTTTCCTCTAATGATAAAAATAGGCCATGCTATTCTTGTTATCAACCTCTATTTTTTCCTTGTCCTTGATTCCTCACATCTTTCATTTATTGAGTAGTTTTATGCTTGAACTCTTAATCAGTTATTAGACCCAAGGGACTAAGTGTGGTAGGCTCTTTGATAAAACTATCTAATATGTGTAACATTTTATCTTATTGTTATTTGAGGTCCTTAGAAATGTCTTTCATATAGATCTGAAGTTAGATGGAGATCCACATCTTCACTTGAAACACCTTTTTGGGCTTCCATGGCTATGAATTTTAGTTCTTGCTAGGGATTTTAGTTCAATTTTGGATCAAATTATTCTTCAACAAATGATAATCCAGTCTTCTTTAGCTTGAATATAATAAGTATAGGGTTGAATTAGGGTTCATGTACTCACTAAGGCTTTCTTGAAGCTATTTATAGTGCTTTAATGGTAGAAACTATTTGAAATTGTGTGATCTTCATGACTTAGATCCTAATTGGATTGCGTACTTATAACCTTACATTTATTTAGTCTATAAAATATTTAACTTATCATATTATACTTACGTGGCTCTGATGTGGCATCACCATGGCATCCTACTTATTAATATTTAAAATATGACCATTTGTCACCATTAGACACACGCCAGTGTTTTATTAGTTGCGAGATCTTTGAAATTTTTTCCTTGCCTCACATCATTAGATCTACTTTCTTGGATCAATATGGATAATTAATCTTGATCTTAGAACTAGAATTCTATTTGCTACTTACTACATTCCCCATGGTTATGACACTTGTCACTTTTGCATTCTCTCTGAGCTTTATTAAAATGTCAACATTGATCTTTCACCATTTATCTCATTTGATGGATCAATCACACTTCATCGATCTTGATATACTTAATTATTCATCATGTTCCATAGACCATTGATCAGGATATGTCTACTCATCCACATACCATTAATTTTTGAAAGTTGTTTGAGCTTTAATTTGTGGCTTGTGGCTATACCACATTTTATCTCGATGTTTGTATATAGGTATTTTGACTTTTAAGTCTTCATCACACACTATTAGATCTATTTGTCTTGATCCATGCACTCTATCAGATCTCAATCTAAGGGTTAGAATGTTATTGGTTATTCAATATTCTTTCACTGAGACTATGAAACCTATCACCTTCTTGATTGTTTTAGGGCTTTGAAAATTTGACTTAGCATGCACTATTGATCAAAACATGTATACGAGGTCATGTACCATAGATCCTTTGAAGATGTTCAAACTTTAACTTAAGGCTAGGCCTTGACTTTTCAACTTTAATATCACACTATCAAATCATCTCACCTAGTAAATGTACATCTTCTATTAAAAATATTGATTTTTTGACTTTATACACACCATTAGATCTTGATCAGTTGATCAAACACAAACTACTAATCCTATGGATAATAAAATAATTAAGTTATAACTTGGGTAGTATAAAGAACTTAAGGTAAAGTCTTAATACTAAGTTTTTTATTTGTGTTAATAAACATGAATTAAAACCTTAGGATTAAATATTAAGCGAAGTTTATAACATAGTGAAAGGGGACCATGTGATTATCTAGACTATGCTAATAATGAAATAGACTAAGGGGTTATGATATAAAGGGACCAAGCATAAGATTTGTATACTAAGGTTTGGTCATGTTAAAAAACATGACTAAGTCTTAAGATGAAAAATTAAGCTAAGTATATGGCATGGATAATTTTTCCCATGCAAAAATTTGAATTTAATGCAAAAGGGACCTAGGTTAAAACATTATACTAGGGTTTTATCATGACTTAAAATAGATTCAAATTTGAGTGATGAAAGGAAAGTAAAATATCAATTTAAAATTGAATCACAAAACCCTAAGCATTTTTTTCCCAAATGAGATTGCATTGAATCTGTATTACAGAAACAAAACATTAAAAGGGGTAAAACCATGGTTACTTGAAAACATGTCAATTAATCTAAATTAGAACCAAGTGTGGATGATCTTCAAATAAATACAATGTGCAAATATGCTAGTATTACTCTAATTTAGTGAATTTTCAATTTTAATGTATAAAATTTGTATGATTTAAAACAAGGGTTCCTATTTTTAGGAATGGGGGTATGTTGACCTCAACAAATGGCAACTTCTAGAGGAAACATAGCAATATGTTAGAATTTAGAGACTTTGGTTTAGACTAATAACTAGGCTACTTATTCCACATGATCAAATACAATAGTTAAGATCAATTCATGATTAAAATAAGTCTTAAAAATGTAGAATTAGGCTCAAACATCAAAAATTAGTTATTTGTGTGTGTGTTTTGATTCCACTTATTGTTTGCCATGAGATTTAGGGAACAACTTCTAGATTCATGACCTTAACCATTAACACTGACTTATATCATATTTACATGTTTATTAAAAACCATGCTTTGTATAAGGAATGATTAAGCATTTATCTACTACCAACTAGGTGTCTATATCCCTAAATAGATACCTTTAGATCCACTCAAGGCCTTGTTCCACTACCGACCAAGTATCCATAGCCCTAGTGAAGACTACTAAAATCACATTTTCTTAGAAAGCTCTTGAATTTTATAATAAGTCTTGTTTTTGTATTTTTCAAATAATTTTGGACTCTATATCAAAGGTTTATAACTAGGTTATCTAGGTTTTGGGATTTTGTCAAGTGTTTTTATCTTCAAAAAATCATATTTGGTTGTAAACTTTGTCCCAGGTAATAATATTTGTTAAGTGTAAGCATTACTATGTTTCAATAATCTAATATTTCATATCACATGTGAAATCCTTATTATAATAAATATTAGATCATAAAAAGGCTTAAAATCTCAATAAATAATTTACCTATCCATTAGTCTTTTCTAGTTTCTCTAAACTATAACATCAAACTCACATTTCAACAATCCATGAGCAACCAATGTTGAGAAGTCATACTTGCATTTCTAAACTATGAAGTTCTTGAGCAATTAGGTGAACTTTGAGATGAGGGATATCCAAAAGGACTTATTTAGAAACAAGGAACAAATCAAATAAACAAACAAACCAAACACAAAGTAAAACAAATAGAAAGCAAACAAATATTTACAAGAACTACTTATAAACAAGGGACATGAAAAGAAAATAATCTAAAACCTACCTAAACTAATTCCACAAAGAACATATCTCTATTATCAAATGGAAAGTTATTTAAACTACTAAAAAACCTTGAAACATGATTGGTTCCATTTAATGGCCTCTTATTGTGGATATGAGCACTTGTATGCTTGTGTTTTTTGTATGATGAATCTTGATTCCTCATCTCCATTCTCCAGTACTTAGATTGAAGATATGGATCTAAAACCTAATCATATTCTTCCCAAATCCTTCTATCTTAAAACAAGAGTGATAATTCTCCTTCATTCATAGACTAATAGTGACTTATATCATCTGCATTCAATAATGGAAGCTTAGCTAGAATTCTCATACTTATGTCTTCATTAAGTTCATCTTGAGGTGGAGATAGACTACCAATATTTGCACCAAAACTTTCCAAATCATCCCAAAAATGATACTTCATCATGATGAAATAAAAGGGCATGAAATTAATTTGAAACCTTACTATTTAAATTAGGTTGATCACCTACTTCCAACCATTTGAAGGTGTCATATGTAAATTCTTGATCTGATACACTTCATATTCATCTTATGTGTAGAATGACATCTATTTTATCTAATTGAGTCTCACCTCATCTTGCTTTCTGATCTCTAGAATAACATTTTCTTCTTGGAATACCTCAATGTATTTAAAAACATCATGGTATAAATGTTTCCACTAGTAATCTTATTCAATATTACTCTCTATTTCAGTAATGACCTCATATAAATTTTCCTCACAATTATCTTTTAAAGAGAAGCCAGCTTGTATCTGACCTTGTTCATGGGGCTGATCATCTTGAATGGCTATTCCTCCTTATATATCATCTTTAGGTTCACTTTATTCCTTGAATGTAAAATCAAAACCTTGTACCATGAAGGATTTATATGTACTTGTAAATCCATATGTCCCTACAACATGGTCTTGATTAAACATAGGTTCTAATGTATCCTTTTCATTTTGATATGATTCAAAGACATTATAATGATCAGCTAGACCTATATCATAAATATTCATCTCATGTACATTCTTAGATGACCTATTATTACCATTATCATGAAACTTATTTGTAGTTCTATTGAACCTTTGAGAATCATTATTTCTACTAGAATTTTCCTCAAAATTTCCCACTTGTTTCTGTAATTGAATAAAATCAGTGATCAACTTTTGAACCATCTTAAATATGGCTTCATTCTCATTATTTGGTGCTTATAAGTTATGAAATTAATTTTTATTACTAGTGTTTAGCATTAAAGATATTTGTTTTTATAGATGAAATCCATTTGTAAAATTGTTCAAGAATGCCAAATTTTAGCTAGGATGGGCATGGCTTAAGGGAAATTGGTTCAAGACTAGTGTCTAATTTAATGCAAACACACTCTAATTGGCATTAGGAATTATATTTAGTGATGGTAAATTAGGGTTGACATTTAGGATAGTATATGCAATCTAAGCTTGAGGTTACATGTGATCATTGATTATTATAGCTTCATCATAAGCCAATGCTAAGGTGTTTATGACTCCAATAGACCTTTTAAGAAGCATAAAATTCATGGGATCCAAAACATCCTTATAAATCTCTAAGGTTAAAACCTCATCAAGTCTATAAGGATTTATGGTTCTATTAAACATCTTTTGGAATGTGGAATTAAAGGCTCTTATAGGCTCATTAGGATCTTTGTTAATTGTGGTGAATTTTTGGTACAAGACACAAGGACTGATCATTTTGTTAAATTGATCAATGACGTAATCATTAAATTTATTCCAACTAACAACATAGTTCTCAAGTAGGCTAAGGAACCATTCATATGCAACATCTTTGAAAGTAAATGGAAACAATATACATGCTACATCTTTATGAACTATATTCATAATTCTCAAATCATCCTTAAAGTTTTTAACATGTTCTTCATTTGTGACAACATTATTAGGATTGAATGAAGGCAAATACCTATCAGGATTTATTGGTAAGTCATATACCTTGCCAGGCGCACTGATAGAATATCTACCTAACCATGTCATATTTTTACGAGGATATTATTTATGTAGTTATAGCTTGTAAAATATTCAACCTATTTGAAATATGATGTATCAACCTTATCTTTGCAAATATCAATGATTAGATTGGTACATTAATCTAATTTCACATAAATGCATGTAATGTAAAATTATCTTTAACTAAATAATCTCAAATATATGTCTAAACTGATGAAAGAGAGGGATATTTACACTTTTAAATTCAAATAAACCTAAACATGTAAATAATCAATCAATATTTGAGCAAAACTGTTATCACTAACCTTAAACATGGTAGATTTATAAAGTTTAAGATACCTTTGAGACACTTACCCATGAATGTTTAAATAATATCAAATTTTGGCTAAAGGAAGCCCAAAGACTGGTCTAAAACCATGAATATTAGTGATGTTTACATAATTGAGCTAAAAATAATACAAATATGCAAAGAATCAATTGATCTTTGAATAAAATTTACTAAAATTAGCAAATATATTTCAAATTTACAAATCTTTAGATTAAGCCCTCTTTCTAGCACTAATTTTCCCCTATTGATGCACCTAATTATATCATCATGTTCATATAGTGATTAAGAAACACTTCTCATTTTTGGATCTGAAGGATCCATTGCATGAGTTGTTGGTTATGATCTTCGTGAGATCTATGGTGGATTAGCAACCAAGACAACTGATTGTTTCACAAAATGAACATGTAAATGGTTGTTGGGAGCAACCATGGTCCTAATACTTTGTGAAGATGAAAGTGATTTGAACTAAGTCTAATGAATGATGTCTAAAACATAAATTTTAAACCCTAAGCTAGCATTAATATTTAAAATGAAAAGCTAAACTATAATGATCTGATTAAAAAGGAGCAAAAGGGAGGGAACAATAGAAAGAAGGTGTTTCTAATCTTTAATACATACATTATGACATAGCTTAAATTTCATTAAGACATGCACTAAACTAATATATAACATGAAATTTCATAGGCACATATCCTACTATATATCAGGCCAATGTCTAAAGAAAGGTAATGAAAATAATAAATTAGGTTCTCTTTAAAGGTTTACTTCTATAGGAAAATAACTTCTGCACATAATCAATAAAATTAAAAGAGAACAAAATGAACCTAATATATTTCAATCAACCTAGCATAAACACAAATTAACAAATCTTAATTGACATATGCACATCCATAATCCATAAAAAAAATTCAAATCTAAATATCAAACTAGATAACTAAGGAAGCAACCATGATAGCAAACACATAGACAAATATTGGGTAAAATTTGTGGATTTCCTTGTTTGTACTACTTTCTTCAAGTTTAAAAATTAATTTTGGATCTAAGAATACTTCCCCCCCTTTACAATGGGTAATACCTCTTTATATATACCTTTCATGAGGTATGCATGTTAGTCATGTCAAAATTTGAGGGCAATTATCTTTTTACAATCTTTTGAGAACCCTCTAGACATTATAAATGACTAACCTACAGGTAATGTCCTTTAGAAGTTTTACATGCCTTTACAAAAGAATATTTTCTTTTAAAAAATTATACAAGATTATTTACAAAAATAATATTCCTAACTTAACTAACTTGGGTACCCTTTTGTTGATGCAGTCTTCTACCTTCCTTGCAAGATCTTCATTCTATAATGTTTTTCATTGATCAGCTAGAGATCAATTATAAGTCTCATGAACAATTCTTTTTCTTGATCCTCTAGGCCCTTGACATCCCTCTCAGCCCTTTCTAAAACTTGTTTAATGTTCTTGGCATCTCTTATCTTTTCCTCTAATGATAAAAATAGGCCCATGATATTATTTTTATCGGCCTCTATTTTTTTTTTGCCCTTGATTCCTCACTTCTTGCATGAATTGAGTAGTTCTTTGCTTGAACTCCTCATTAGTTATTAGACCCAAGGGAATCATTTTGGTAGGCTCTTTGATCAAGCTATCTAATATGTGCAATATTTTATCTTCCTTTTTTTTTAGGTCCTTAGAAATGTCTTCCATCTAGATCTGAAGTCAGATAGAGCTCCACATCTTCCCTTGAAACACCTTTTCAGAATGCCATGGCTATGAATTTTCCTATCTACTTGCTAGGGATTTTATATAAATTATAGATTGAATTATCCTTGCACAAATGAAAATCCAATCTTCTATGGCTTGATTATAATGAGCATAGGGTTGAATTAGGGATATCATACTCACTAGGGATTTCCTAAAGATTTTTATAGAGTTTTAATGGCAACAACTATTTAAACTTGTGTGAGCTTCATGACTTCAATCCCAATTAGATTATGTACTTATACCCTTACATTTCTTGGGTTGATAAAATCTTCAAATTGGCATATTATACTTATGTGGCTCTGATGTGGCATTATCATGGCATCTTATTCATTAATATTTAAAATATGACCATTTGTCACCTTTGGACACATGTTAGTACCTTTTTAGTTGTGGGACCTTTGAAAATTTTACCTGACCTTGCACTTTTGGATCTATTTACTTGGATCAATGTGTTTCATTGATCTTGATCTGAGAACTCAAACACTATTGTATACTTACTATGTTTCTCATAGTTATGACGCTTTTCACTTCTATATTTGATCTGAGATTTGTTGAAATGTCAAAATTGATCCTTCACCATTGATCTCATTTTCATGGATCAATTATGATTTGTTAATTTTTATCTACTTAATTATGCCTCCTACTCTATGGACTATTGATCAAAATGTGTACACTCATCCTCATACCATCAATCTTTAAAAGATGATCAATCTTTAATTTATGGCTTACATCTATGCCATATGTCATCTTCACATTCATCTTTAGGGATTTTAACTTTTCAACCTTCTTCATCATCATTTAATCTATTTTTCCTGATCAACATGCTCTATCATATCTTGATCTAAGGGGTGGAAATCTATTGGATATTCGATATTATTTCACTAAGTTTTTGACACCTATTACCTCTTTAGATTTTCCTATGGATTTAAAACTCTGACTTAGCATGCATCATTGATAAAAATGTGTATGTGAGGTTATGTACCATTGATCCTCAAAATATGTTCAAACTTTAGCTTGGGACTAGGGCTTGACTTTTCAAATTTAATCTTGCATCATCAAATCATCTCACCTAGATAAATATGCATCATTGATTAAGGCTCTTGACTTTTTGACTTATAGACACTGCTAAATCTTGATCACCTAAGCAAACATGGAGTATTGATCTTATGGATAATAAAATAATTAAGTTACAACTCAGGTAATATAAATAACTTAGGATAAATTCTTAAGACTTAGGTTTTTATTCATGTTAATAAACATGAATTATAACCTTAGGATTAAATCTTAAGCTAAGTTTAGAACATATTGAAAGGGGACCGTGTGATTATCTAGACTATGCTAATAATAAAATAGACCAAGGGGTCATGGAATATAAAGGGACAAAGCAAAAGAATTTTAGATTGATGTTTTTTCATGTTGAAAAACATGACTAAGCCTTATGATAAAAAAATCAATCTAAGTTTATGGCACATATAATTTTTCTCGTATAAATTGTTCCCATGCAAATTTGTATTTAATTCAAAAGAGACCTAGGTTAAAACATTAGACTACGGTTTTATCATGAATTAAAATAGATTAAATTAATCTTTGATAGATGTAAGACAATTAAAGTATCAATTTAACATTGATGCATAAAACCTAAGCATGCTCCTTCTCAAATGAGATTCCTTTGAACCTACAATATAAAAACATAACAACATTAGAAGGGGTATAACAATGGTTACTTGAAAACATGTCAATTAATCCAAATGAGAACTAGGTGTGGATTAACTTCAAATAAAGATAATGTTCAAACATGCTATTTGTACTCTAATCAAGTGAATTTTCAATTTTAAGGTACAGATTTACATGATTTGAAATAAGGGTTCCCATTTTCAGGAATGGGGGTATGTCTACCTCAACAAGGATAAGGGCATGTTACGCCCCTAACCTATCACATGTATCAGTATAGGAATGGATAGATTATGGCTTAATTATCCCTCTTTGATTTTATATAACATTTATCTATGCTTTCATTGGGTTAGTAGGTCGGCCTATGAAGTGACCATGGCCTAGGTAGACTATATATAAGAGGTAGTGGGTTGTTATTTCTCATCATATTATGAATTATGCTCTTATTAAAGCTTGTGAAGGTTACCCCCTCAAAGTGTCTTATCCTTTATTCATATGTTCTACTATATTTCAGTCATATTATGATCTATTATTTTTATTCTCCTTTATTATTGAAGTAGTTTCATTACAATCCCCTTACAAATGGATGATTTGGTTGGATGTTTGATGACATGAGTTGAAACTTTATTTCACAAATTAATTTCAATTTATTGCACAAAATAATCTTTTTTAAAATGGAGAGGAATCCTTTATTTCCTAAAATTTTGTTGATTGTTGAATGAAAATCTAGATCAATGGATGAGAATAGGTCATACATCTCATATAATGCCATGTTTGGAATGTATAAGATCATGAAAGATATCCACTCATGAAATTTTTGAGTTTGTAAGATAATTTCATTTAAGGATATTTGTCGTGAGTAAGAGTATATCATAGACCTTGTGTTCACACTTTTATCATTGTATTGAATTTTATTTGGAAAATAACTGTGACTTTGGATTATTATTTTTAAATTGTCAAGTGGATCCTTGGATGACATCACAAGTTTGAGATAGAAAATAGTATTATTTGAATTACTGAAAAGTATGATATATGCATGGATTATCTTGATAATTAATTAAGATTAATATTTAGTTAGACTAATCCATATTATAAATTGATGGGTAAGATAGTAAATTTCATATTTGATCCAATTCATTAATTGACTAGGGTAATGTTATAAAGTGATAACCTAATTCATGATTGTCAAAAAAATTTACATGATACATTGTAATATCATGATTAAAGATATGTCATTGTGATTCAAAATAAAAATGATGATTGAACTAATAATTTCAAGTGATTGGAATAAATTGGGATGAATCTATATAATAATATGTGAAAGTGGTTTGATGAACATTGATGATGTTGGAGTGGAATAAATAGGTGTCTACATTTTTACCATGTTTAAAATGGCATTTCGAGACATTATTTAAGTAAAGGCCTTTAAAATAATTATAATACTAAAAATGAGCATAATGAGAGGCCCCAAGTGATGTGAAGATGATAGAATTGATTAGAAGTGACACCTTATAAAAAAACCTACCAAAAATGGGTTCAAAAGGATGCCTTAGATGAAAATAATGAGGATGTGATTCCCACTTAAGGGATTAGACAAAGAATAAGTTGGATGGATGGGGTCATTGAAAATAAGAAAAAGGTATGAAATGAGTGAGAAGAGGGTATGAAATGAAGAGGATTGGTGAATATGAGAACTAAAATGATGAAAGGGATGAAAAATGATCATTTATGATGGAAAATTAATGTACAAGGTGGATGGCAGATAAAATTTAAATCAATACTATAAATTGACCCTCGGGGTGAAAATAAATCATTTTCACCCTCTAGCCTTATAAAATATAATCTCTTAGTTTCTATTTGAGACCTTTGGAGAGAATGGAGAATATTATAGTCTACATGTAGTCTAAGAGTATCAACAACCATGAGGGAGAGACTTAGTGATAAGTACGTTAATTTCTAATAACAATAATATTTTACTACATTTATTAGCCTATGAAGTGTCACAAATGGTAAGTTTTTCACATAGAGAAAATTTTATTCATGTCATAATTGCCCATGAAAATGGAAGAATCATTAAAATTTTGGTGTAATATACATTGAAAGTGTAAAAATCACCAAAATTTTAGTGAAATTGCACAAAAAATGGTGAAAACATGCAAATGTGCTAAAATTGCCAAAAGTATGAAAATATGCAAAAAGTAGCAAAATCACCAAAAAAGTGGAGAAATATCACACAAAGTGGAAAAAATACATAAAAATAGAAAAATACACAAACATTTTAGAATAGTCAAAATTCAGGAAACATCCATAAAGTAGTGAAATCATACACAACATGGTAGAATCACACGAATAATAGTAAAATCACATAAAATATGGTGAAAATAAACAAACCACACCAAAATTATAGAAACATGTTAAAATCAATGAAAATGACCTGCCAAATCATTAAATATCCTAATGAGTGGCAAACTCATAATATATGGATGATTTGTGCATAAAATGGTAAAATCATCCTATGGATTATTGGATTCACCCTGAAAAGTGGTGAAATCAACAACATTTAATTGTTTGACTAATTTTGTTGATTTTATTTTTAAGATGTATACATTAAATTAGATGGTGAGAAAAATGACTAAGTGTGATAATATTGTTGATTTCATGAGTGCATATACATGGGTATAACATATGAGTGGTGATCCCACATTTTTTGGAGATGTGAATTAGGGATGATAGACTAGTGAGTATAATGGAGGTATTAGGTTTATTATATATCATCAAGATGCCTATAATTCAATTTTATTAGGCCCTATTGACTACATTGGTTAAGATATGACATTTTGAGACTATCGCATTTTAATTATTGACTAGGGAGTTGACAATGACACATGAGGATGTCTATCAGATATTTTAGATATTGATCTACAAATAGGGCCTCTCTTGATGAATAGGTTGATGATGATATTTATTAGAGTATTATTTTTACATTTTATATTTATATTTGAAACATGGGTTGGTAGATATAGATGTAATATTAGATAATATGACTATTTATAGGGTGCCCATAATGGTGATGGCCATTTTTAGTAGCATTTTTCTACCCAACAAGTGTGGTCATTTTTTCATATAGGATTAAGCTAGGTGATCTTAGATATGTTTGAATATGTGGAAATTTTCACCTAGGGTAACATAGTGTTATCACAAATATACAAGGACTTGTATATTATTACTTATCACGGGGGATAGATTTTTGGTTCCTTGACACTACTATATGATGGGCTTAGGAAAATAGAGGCATAGAAAAGACAATAGGCTAGAGATGATAATATCATAGGATAATATAATGGTATTTGGGTGGGTTGTTACAAATAGGGGATAGTATATACAATTTGGATATATGAACTTTTACTATCAGGTCATTGATGATTTGATAGAGCATGATTTGATTTGGTGGCAGTACTTACAAATGTAGTTCAAAAGGATGTAGGATAGGTATTATGCTAGATTGATGACCATAGTGTGTTATATTATAGGCCATCATGAGTATATAGTTTAGAATTATATACTTGATAGTATACATCATATTTTTCCCTTGCAGTAATATGTGCCATATAAGCCACATGTGTTTTCTCATATAGCTAGATAGATAGGGTAGTGGGGTCCTACATTATTTAGAGTATAAGATATGACAAGCTAGGTGAGGGTGTATGTTTTTTACCAGGATTTTATAAGTGGAATGGTATATTTCATGGTTACATATGGGTATGTAGCATGGTGATCACAATTTATACTTTTATGATTGACGAGACCACTAATACTAGTAGTAAGTACTTTATATGGGAGAATTTAGGCTAAAATATAGGAAGATCTATGGAAACATAGATAGAAAGGAACCATGAGGAATTGGACAAGGGATGATGATAGGATGAGGATGGTAGAGGCCACACCCCAATTATTATTATTGAGTCTCCAAGTAAGATAATGGAGGGACCCATAGTAGTGATGATGAAGATAACCAAGGCTACTATTCACTATATGTTATAGTTATATGTGATGATATCATTAAGGGGCATAATATATTAGGTGAGACCTTCCCATCCATTACAATCTATGAAATATGAGGATCTAATGATGATTATACAATATGAGATAATGTCTAGAGGGAGTGGTATAGCTAATTTGGCAGGTACTATGTTGAGTTAAGACAAAGAGTAATGACCTTGTAGGCATATGTGTAAAATAAATATGGATAGATGTTAATCAAGGATGGATAACTAGTAGCTCCTAATGTCCATTTTGCATAGGTACATATGTAGGTGTTATCTAGATACTATTAAATTACCATTTTATTATTTAGGTTACATGATTTACAATTAAGGTGACTCGACTAACATAGTATCCTAGATGTGATGGGGATGGTTAGAAATTGTGCATAGAGAAATATTCAAAAAAAATTAATGCATTAAGGCTTTATGATGAGTGAGATGTAGATCTATATATTATGACTAGGTAAGGCCTATCCAAGGCCTTACCCAATATGATGAGAGAGATGAGTGAGGTCAGTTATTATAATAGATTGAATGGTGTAATGTCATTTGGTCAGAGGGCACAATCTTATTAGGAACACATAAGTCAAAAATTGGGGATATATTATAATACAAGGAGTAAAATAACCTTATTGATATAAATTAAATAACCTTTTTCATAGAAAATAAGTGCCATGGGATCACCCTAGATGGCACAGCCACATAATTTGACACAACCACCACTAAGTAGAGATTTAAATAGAGATAAATTTAGAGGAGTCCATCTTTAGAAGATCATAACAAGAGTTAATTGTATCATTTATTATTCTTTTAGTTTTGATTTTACATGTACATGTGATGCATATATAGCTATTTTTTACATCATTATTATGTATATATGGATATTTTTATATGATGGTCAATTTATTTTGGTCTCTTCATTACATGTGATGTTTTCTTGATTATTTGATGTTGGATAGTATGTGATATGATGGTTGATGTGTGTTATTGTATTACTCATTTTATGATATGATATAATTTTAATGTTGATCATGGATATGATGTGAAATTTTAATGTATGACATTATCATTTTTGGCATATGTATTAATGATGATGATGATGATAAATGATTGTTAATGTACATAGTTCTCATGGTTTTGATTGGATATTTATTTATATAAAATGATGTAATCCATGTGTAAATTTTATGTGATTGATGTGAGATATATTTTATTAGGATTATTTGATAGATAAATATGTTTTGGTTGTTATCATGATCATACTAGCACACTTAGCCATTGTGTTGTGAAGAGATTTTGTAAGGAAATACACTACCTATTCAACACATTTTGACCTATGTTTTGAAAAAATATTTTTTATGTAGAATTTGAAATGATACATAATAATTATATAAAAATCATGATAACATTATTTCTATTTACATAAATACTAACTCAAGGACAAATATGTGACATAATGCACCATGATATAAAATATCATGACTATGTTGCTGACTCATATGAACTAAGACAAGACTCAATCAATTAAAATAAAAAAACAAAAATGAAATTACATATACAAAAAATGTGATAAGAAAACAACAATATAAAACACAATTACTTTAATACATGTAATAAATCATGTGTTTAATTTTACCCAAGTAATAACATGTGTAATAGATCAAATGTTGTAAGATTAAATTGGATGAGTGACCAAATTGAATTAATTAAAATAGATATATGTGAAAATTAGGTTCAAATAGGTTGTTGAATATGTGGAATCTAAGACAAAAAATGTGGGGAGGTGGGAAGATGTGCTGAGATGACCTCAAAAACCTCATGTAACTGAGCACTACCTATACAGTCTATGTGGACCTTAGGCTACTATAGTTATCCCCTTAGGGAAGATGAAATGGATGATGTTAGTAAATGACAGTTGTTATATTCAATACACCCCCTCGGAAATGTGAAAATGCATAGGAATGAAATGCATAAGTGATAATTTCCACTAAAATAACAATTATCATACCCATAATGGAAGAAAGAAAAGGTTCTAATGATAAATAGGATGACAAACTATAAAAATATTTTATTGATTTATATCTCTATTTTTTATTTTCTATATTTTCTTAATTTTACGATTATAGGATTTTAAGCATATACAAGGAAAAGTTCAAAATCATGTAAAAATATGTAGACATTATTTCTAAATAATATAACACCTCAGTATTATACACATGGTAAACTTAGACCTTGGTTATTCCTCTCATTAAGAGACATTTATCACTTCCACAAGTCTTGAATTTACTCTCTATAGTGCCCTTTGGCATTTATATTAATTTGACTAGTCTTATATTCATGACCCATGCCTTATTCTTATACATGTTTTGAGTTTGTTCCTACTTTCTTTCTCTCTAAACACTTACATCATAGATAAACACATGCATAGGTGTAGGTGTCCTATTCTGACGCAAATGTCTAGTGCCATAAAATTCATATAATTTTTAAATGAAACATATCTTAATGTTTAGCCTAATTGATTTACTAAAATTTATTCTCCAAAGGTATTGGTATAAATATAAGATCAACCCTTATTCATTCCTCACCTACACCTAACATAGACCAAGGGAAACTTATAAAAAGCATGAAATCAAGCACTTGATAAAGTAAAAATTTCTTATTTTATCCTATTCTAATATCATTCATTGGAAAAAAAAATCCACATGTTTGATGTACTAAAATAGCAACCCAATATCCCAATTTTATAACTTACAAGCTATGTCAGTGTTGTACTTATTTTCCACGTATTTCATAATTCACACACAAGTCAACATGTAGGGGAGAACTACATAAGTTTGGGGCCCTCTTCATATTATTGACTATGTAGGTAAGACTCATTTATAAATGGTTATTTGGGAAAGCTCAAAACCACATGCCCATTAACCCATTTTTCCATAACCACTATGAGGAGGAAGAACTAAGGTTTTGATATTTGACAAGGATTAATAGTTCATGACCTAGATTTTATGCACCATAGTGAAGGAATTGAGAAACCTAGAAGCATATAAGTGGTCACATCATATTCCAACATGTAATTTATACAATACACTTATGTCCAACCTAAACAGTAGTGTCGATGCTACCATCCAAGGTTAATGCAAGTGTTCAAGGTTATAAAAGAACTAAATCTAGAATTTGGTGACTATTACAAAACACTCTTTCAATCTTATTCCTACCTATTACAAATCTAGATTTGTATTAGCATCAAAACAAACTAAGTACCTTGTATTTATTACCATTTTTATATCTATAATTTCTATTTTTAACATATCTCATCATAGTAAATCTAGTATATGTTTTATCTAAGTTTTATAATTAATTAGCCTATTATGTATCTATTTATATCCCTTGTGATTATTCATTTCTATATTTTAACCCTAGATTCCCCATATATAAATTTTTAAGGTTCAACATTTGTTGAACCTGATATTTGAACTTAAAACCCTAATGGTTTAGGGTTTTGTATTTCTTATTTTTCTATTTTTTTTTACCTTATTACAAATTTGGATTCTTTATTCATAAAAGAAATTGAAAATATTAATCCAAAAAACTTATTTCAAATGGAAGATAAGGAATATTTTTTCACTCATCTCAATAATAGCAAGACATTAATGGATGAATTATTGTATGTTCCAAGGGATGAAATTTATAAACATGATAAAGATAAAGCTTATTCACCTAGTGATTGTGAGTCCTTAACAAGTACTACAATTGATTATATACCCATCAATCTACATACATCTAGTGGAGGCATAACTTATGTCTTCCAGCCTTTGTTTCATGAAAATATTATGGCTACATCTGCCATGAAATTACCAATTTTCATCTTAAATACTAGTTTTAGTGCCTATTATTACTCAAACCATGTTCACCTCTCCATTGGTGATTACTCAAATTGTTATTTAAACCCCAATGGGTCTACATTTTAAACACTCCTTCAAGTTATAAATACCTTGGATGGCAAAATTAAAAACATTGAACAAAAAACTTTAAAGTTTCCTCATGCCATTGATTCTAAATATGTGTTGCATAACCCTATTAAACTTGAGATATATTTTCACCCTTTACCAACTAGTTATATTGCACCTAAGATCCCATTTTATGATGGAAAGGTTGATCCTAAGCAATATCTTTGATATTTCTAGGTGACATGCCTTGATTATGCCTCTAATGATAAACTTTTGATGAAATTAATTCTGAGGAGACTCAAGGATTATGATTTGATTTAGTTAGATGAATTGCATTTCCAATCTATGAAATCATTAAAACCTTTTGTAAATCAGTTTTTGGCACATTTTTCTATTCACATTTCTCAAAAGGTTTCATAGGCCCAAATTATGAAATTCAAATAAGAAACAAATGAACCTATAAATGAATATGTATTGAGGTAAAATACAATGTTGGATAAATTTACATATCCTATGGCAAACAAATAAATTTAAGACATATTCAAAAAAAGTTTGCTTGATCCTTTAAATGAGTCCATCATTTTCAAAAAGTTTAAATCTTTTGATGACTTGTGCCATGTTTTCAGGTCCATGAAATGGAACTTATATCATTGAAAAAAATTAAATCTGTAGCAAATGCACTGAATACATCTACATCCTCCACCAATTTTACAATCAAACCAAGTTATAAGGTAAAACCTTATGACCCTAAACAAGAAACAACTACCATGGCTAATGCAGTTTCATAGTAGCCTAATCATCTTGTTTTATCTAGTGCACCAAGGAGATAATTTATATGGTTACCTAAATCTCCAGATTTATTATTTCCAGGGATAGTGGAGTGTTATCTTATATATTTTCCTCATCCTATAGACGTTGAAATGTGTTGGCCTTTACCTAAATGCTTATTGTGATTATCACCAGGGACCAAAGTATTTTATGAATAAAGGTTTTACCTTAAAGCATAATATCCAAGACATTATTTATGAACAAAAGATTACATTTGATGATCCTCCAAAGGAATAAAGATCATAACTTGGTGATCACTATAAACATAAAATATTTAACAATCCTTGGAAAGATGATTTTAAGAAAGAACTAGAAGTGTAAATGGAATATAGTGCACATCCTCCTCCATCACATTATGGGCATCCATTTGATGGTATTATTGGTACTTATACATGTTGTATACCTACTATGGTTCAAAAAAAAATTAATATTGTCAATGACAGTGAGATTAAAGATGATGAACTTGATCTGCATTCTTTATTCATTTTTGCATAACTTGATAGACACCCTATACACAATGTTATGATTGATAATGGTGCAAGTGAAAATGTTTGTACCATGACATTATTTACACACTTGGGTTATACTCATCATGATTTAGACCTTTATACTATGTCATTTAGATCATTCTATGGTACCTCATATTAGCTTCTTAGTGAGGTTGACTTACCTTTATGGGTGGGTTCTGTACATGTGGCTACTATATTTTATGTTATACCTTCCATAGGTTTTTTTTTTGATATGTCATTAGGATGCCCTTGGATACCCACTATTTGATAAATACCTTATACAATGTATAGGTGTATTAAATATGTTTATGCCAATAAAATAATTATAGTTTATATAATTCTATATGAGCATCCTCTTAAATAAGATAAATTTACACCTAGCTAGTTAATTATGGTAAACAACAAGCAATCCCCTTTACTAGGTGGCTAGTACCTGAGATGCTATTATATTAGAGATATATAGTGGATTCCATAGAATCTTCATCTACTATGCAACATATTTATATATCTATAAAACCTACACATGTTCCTCTTATTATTATTCTAAAAAAACCATAGAGTACTAAATGATGGGTTCCATGAACACATACTCCTATTATTCCTCATATTTATCCAAGATGATAGATTCATATTTTACATATGCAAAGTATCACAAATACTACATTGAAATATATTATACCTATACTTTTTCCTCAATAGAATCACTAGTATTACACCAGGTTCATAGTATGGATATATCTATGACCACCCTTTGGATGGCATCATAGAATAGTATTAGACTTTTCATATTCCAAAAATACCAAAAAAAATAAGAAAAAAACAAAGACCCAAATATATTTTCAGCATCTACATATTTGATTGGATCCTTGACATCTATGTGTTAGCTCCATGTTTATGGATAACATATTAGTTACTTATACACACATATGTGTTTCACTCTTATATTTGAGTGTAATATAGGAATACACAAACACATGATCTATGCACTTATGGGTGTTAGGATTTCCCTCTTCTCACATCATCAAGATGTTGGGGGGCATCCACCTCTATGATCATGATACATTCAGGTTACATAATTCTATGGTCACTTTTCATTATCATGTTTTGAGCTCATATATGTAATTACACATGCCTTTATCCATTATTATATCTTATACATTGTATTGGATATGATATGTACTTGAAATGTTTTTATAACACATTGGATCCATGGGATAATATGATATGTTTATGTTAGTTGTTTTTCATTCCATTTATGCACTTCCTTGAGTGTCTTACCTTGCTATTGTCTTATTTGTTGAGAATTTTAATATGATCCATTATTTTTGGTCCCCATGAATATGTTTGATGATTTGAAATTTAATATGTCATTGTATGTTGTATGGACATTTAAATATGTCATTGTTTCTCTTGTGGACATTTGACTAAGTCATGTGCATTCATTTGTGCAACATTTGAACATGCCCCTTATTCGCACTCTCCTTGGATCATTGAATTTTGACTTGATTTTTTAATGATATTATGTGTTCTTAATTTTATTATTGATATTATAATATTATTATATAAATGTTTCTATTATCTTTATCTTGCATTTTAGACCTTGATGTGATCACATTCTATGGGCTTCAATGATATATTTATCTAGATATATTATCCTATATGTTATGTGTCTAATTCATTGTTATATTGTTATTTTATCCCTTTGAGGTAAGGTAAAAACCAATTTTTATTATTACCTCACCTCAAATGGGGGGAATATCAGTGTGTGCATGTCAAATAGGTATGGACTTCAAACATTCACAATTTTAGATATATATTGGAGGCACATTTTAGAAACATGTTATCCACACTTATTAAATATTTAACACACTCAAATTATAGTGGGGGCATGTTTTAGAAACATTTTATCCACATTATAACTTATATAAATTTTCATATTTCTCTGTATATAGTGAAGGCATGCTTTGTAATCATGTTATCCACATTTACATAGTTTTTAAATTAGCCAAAGTACATAGTTATGTGATTGAAATTTGTAGTTGTGGTAAAATTATATACATTTGTACCATTATTATACAAATTTTTATCATGTGACATAAGCTATGAAATGTGAACCTAATGTTAAATAGTAAAATAATTTTTAGATGCAAAATACTTTAGGGATTATCACCACCCACTAGGTTAGGCTTTTAAAATATATATTGAGCCAATATGTTGAAGTAATTGCTTGATTTTTTGGTAGATTGAGATGATTAAATAACTCAATATTTCCAAGTTTTTATGTTATAATTTATTATATCATCAAACCTCACTAGTTTGATAGTGTGATTTGATTTTGTTCACTAACACTCACTAGGTTATAAGTATGATTGGGTTGTACGATTGAGCTAATCTTAACTACAATGTGGAAATTCATGTTTACTACAAGTTTGGGGGTATGTGCTTGTATACACATAATATTTTCAACTTTTATCAAATACTGATGGTTTACATCTTGAAGGAACCCATTGAGACTCAATATCTAAGTACATGCCCTAAAGGGTGCATCAAAAAAGGGGTGGGTCGAGATTTGGTGCTTCATTGGATTTTTTTCCCTTATTCCCACATTATTACCAATCCAACCAGCTCTTACAACTATTCCCTAAGATATTTATCCTCCCTTACACACTCCTCCAGTATTTTCTTCTTTCCATCCTCATTTTATTGCCTTAATTCTATTTTAAACTATTAGTCATACTGGGTTGACCATGGTTGATCCTATACAATTTATGGTATTTTTCACTTTTTGGGTTTGTTAGCCTTTTAGCTAACCTAGCTCAAACCTAGTGAATTATTACCAAAAATGTACAAGGTTGATCATGACCAACATTATACAACTGACATTTTTGGAAGGATTTAGGGTGAGATCCATCTATTTATACAAGATCATTTATATCATTATTAAAATATTCAATCAAGAGTTATTATTTGCTCACACTTATTCACAATCTATTCTTCCATGATTCTACTTGAGGAGTCTTAACTTAAGGTTTATACTTGGAGAATATAGTCTTGTGGATAAGTTTTGGATGATTTGGTCTTTCTTAGTTTTCCTTAAAAACTATAACAACCTCTTACAAAGACCCTTTGGCCAAGGGAGAGATTGAGCCTCGATGGGTTCACATTCAAATAAGTATATTCTAACTTTGTTCTCATCTCTTTAGTATATAGACTCTTCATATTCCATGTATTACAGTCTTACTCATACTTAACTTAATTTATATTATCTTATACATGTTTTGATTGCTTTACTAACCCCTTTATTATACCACAAGTTTTGGTGTGCACTAGATTAGATTTACTTTTTATTTATTAACATAGGTGAAATATCAAACCTTAAGACTCTTTTAGGGTTTGTTGCATGATTTTGTTAGACTATAGGCTTTGGAAACCTACTTCACATGGTTTATTGTGACAAGTGATCCCGTAATCAGGTCTAGTGGATCCAAATATTGGTCATGCTCCCACTTAACAAGTCTATTCCAAATCATAAGTGTAGGTATGCTCTATCTTATCTGATCTAGGATTGATTTATAGACATGATGCATTTCTGATTACATATAGTGCTCACCTATATTTATCTATCTCTATCTCTCTCTCTATGTGTGTGTGTGTGTTATAGGTACAATCATTGAGAGGGGGGTGAATCAATGAGCCTAGATAATTTAACTTTAATTCCAATCTTTTCAAACTCTTAATTAGTTGCCATAAGCATTCACGAAACATACACATCATTTATAACAATGAACAAGAGAGACAACGAGAGATCAAGCATATAAAACATGACATATGTGGGAAACCCTCTTTGGGGAGAAAAACCATTTCAACCTATAATTATAATACTATAATATAATAATTATAAATAATTTAGACCAGTTTTAACTAATCAAGGAACTACCATCCCTTATTTTAGTGAGACTATAATCCCACAAGGAGCCACTACACCTGTGTAGCTAAGATTCCGCAATAACTAGACCTTTTTCAAGTTTCACCTTATAAGGAGGCTATAACCCCTTATATGTTTAGTTTCAACAACAACACCTATGAACATAACATCTCTTGAACATCAATTTCCTACCAATCTGATGGAGGTACAAAGTATATCAGCTCTCTCTTCAACTCTACACACTCAATGCATCCAAAGCCACCTTTTAGATCACCTTAGACCTATTCACTCATCCTCAACTTGTAATATCAGTATTATAACATAAAAAACATGACCCAAAATTCATACACATAAACCTCAATTTTCTCTACTCATTAACTCATCTGCTAGGCACTCTACCTCTCCTTCATTCCATAACTTTCACATACACACTCCTCTTCTAAGTCTCTCTCAAGTCTAGAAACCATAACATTTAGTTTCACTATTTATATATAATGCATTAATTATCAAGTATAAAATATTTCCTTATCAGCCACAATACATGCCTTCACCCTTAAGGCATCTAACATGGATCACACTTAAGCACAACTCTCATTCAAATAGGCCTAAGTTATTTTTTAGGTCCTATGATGACCCATTAATCTCTTTGACACTTATTCAATAAAAATAAGAACACAAGAACACTTTCCAGATCATAGACCCATGCCACATGATCTATAGGTCCTCCTTAAGTGCCAACAACCATCACAATACCCTTATACTTAAGCATAATTTTCTCAAACAACATTATGTGCACACAGTCATCATGAAAGAACACATAATCATCTTTTAATACTTTGTTCATACTAATTAGGGATTATTCAAACCTCCAAAATCCATAAAAATTGTCTTCATAGAGTCTACAATACTCTCCAAAATATATCTTATCTCTAAACATTGAAATACCATCATGAACAACTTAATTACCCTTCTTGGGTTACTTGTAAATCATGAACAAACACAGTCAAATTTGGAGATAAATAAATTTAACCATAATAAAAATGATACCTTCAAATTCAAATTTTAAGATGCAACCTTGAAGTCCTATATAACTTTTATTTTTATTTCATGATCAAATTCTTCATAGATCAAAAGATATGGCTCAAAAACCAGATACTGGTCTTTCTTTTGTTAAATTCAAATATTTATATTCAAATAGTCATAGTTAAAATTTGGTCACTTAAAACACATCTCATTCCCTCAAATCTTATATCAATCATGCACCATTTATCTTCCTCAAAATTTAACTCATAATGCACCACTACCCAAACATTAAACTTCAAACACTTAACATCATCTCATTTCTCCCTGACATACTAGAACAAACACGCTTTATTGATCTCTTATACATAACTTGATATTTATTTGTGTATAAAAATTAAACACTTTGAACTAATTTTTTTCAATACACTCCATTTATCTTGATTAGTATGAACACCCACTCATCATTATATCTTAGAATTAGCTCAGTCTTTACCTTTGCCTATCATTAAGCAACTATCACTTTTAACCTCTTTAACTCGATATGTACCATTAGATCAATCTATAACATCTCTTGTGAGCCATTGGATCTCCATTTGGTCTTATTATTTAACATCATACAAAATAGACTAAGTATGGGGACCATTTCTATTTGCTTGGAAGGCCAACTTTAGACCTTAATAACTTTTGTTGCACTTAGACACATGATCTAAAATTTAGACCATATTATCTCTTCACATAAGAAAATTCAACCATATATAAAAATTATCCTATAAACATAATCTATGTGAGAAATAACTCCATTAATTTTCTCACTCAAATTTTTTCTACCATAGAGCCAACTATGCCAAAAAATACTTGGGAGGTCAACTTTAAACATGCAATCTTTAGTCACGCTTCAACAGATGAATTAAGATTTAGTATAAATTAACTAGGAACAAATTTTAACAAACCCATATGATCAAAACCTCTTGAAACATCCACACATGTGATAAATGCCACCATCAAAATTCTTACTCAACATTTTTTGCACATTACAAATTTGCCTAAGTATGAAAAAACACTATCAAATTGCCTAAGAGCCTAACATTGTACTTGCATATCTTATGTTGAAATTCATCACATGACTTAAAATTTAGAACTATAAAATAAGGACTAGTATTATAAAAACCATATGACCAACTCCCCTTGACACATCCACATGTGGTAATAATGACATCAGTAATCTGCCTACTCAGATTATCTACCACTAGACCCAAAATGTCTAAATAAAAATAATGATCAACCAGATGAAATCCACTCATGCATACAAGCACTCAAATCATTATTGAGTTTTTATATGATCCATTTCACATATTCAAATCATCATACTCATCCTTTAACATCTCTAACCATGCCAAAACTAAAGACCAACCAAGACAACTTCAATCACACTATGAAAAGCACATTGCACACTTTGTCATTATCACCTAGACTATTAAGAAATTTAATCCACTCACTAGGTAACATTCATGACATAACCATGACATCATTTAAAACTCTTTTAAAATCTCCCCCTTTTTCATTGATTTCAACAACCATCATATAGAAATATAAGTCTCACCTTCCTTCTTTCTCTTCAAGCACTCCATAATAGGAACTTTCTCCCCCTTTGAAAAAATGACAAAGTGGGTACCAAATAATCCTAAGGACCTCAAAATACAACCAATATGATAATACCATCTTGTAAATATAGTATAAAATCCCCCTTACCTTGATCCTACATTTTCTTACCTTGACAACTTCCTCTTATTACATGCTAACACTCTTCTTCAACCAAGCACTACAACTAATGAAGAAAGAACACAAAAAAATATTAAAATATAATGGAACTCACCAAAAAACATCTAAGATGGACTCCCTATAATATTTATGAGCCATTTCATCACTTGATCATCTTTAGATCTCCACACACCATGAAGAACCACCATACAAAATTATTAGCCTTCTCTCTCAAACTACCTCAAGGACCACCAATAGAACTTCATGCCACTCACCAAATATGAAACATTAACTAAACCAACCTGAGAAATCACCTTGAAATAATCATGCCTTTCTCTTTTGGATAAAATAAATAAAAAACACTCTTCTCACTAAGCCTGTCTAAACTCCTTATAGCCCTGCCTGGAACTTACAGAGACCATAATTTTTAGTAGGCACACATTAAAGACCCCAAAATTCATATATATATATATATATATATATATATATATACACACACACACACACATATATATATATATATTTATATATATACACATATATATATATATATATATTTATATATATATATACATATATATATATACATATATATATATATATGTATGTATATATATGTATATATATGTATATATATATATATACATATATATACATATATATATGTATCACTCTCATATTCCCCCTCAATAAAATCAATTTGAAAAAACTATATCATCCTCTATAATATAATTCACAAACCAGCTTGAAAATTGGGCCTTCATCTTGACAAAAAAATGAATAATTTGAGAACCATAAACCTTCAAATCTCTATGAAGCCTGATATGACAACCCATTTGTCCCATTCACCCTATTAATAAACCTAAGATCTCAACTCATAATGAAAACCACTTTTTTAACAAAGCTCAAAACCCTAAAATCACAAAACAAATAAAGTCAACAAACCTCCTTTTAGTCAATTCACACCTCTAAAACTTCTTCCACACCTGGAGACACCCATCACACACTTATATACCAATATTTTATCTTAAAAATATTTTTTAACCCATACATCCTTTAACCCATTTTAGGACCTACATACTCTTAAGCATAAACTAGGAAACTTGAGAGCAAACAAAAATATCCAATTTGACTTCAACATACCTTCATACCACAAAAACCCCTAGAACATGATAGAATAAGGTCAATAGACATCTCTATGTAAAAATATCATCTTGACAAAACATAGATCCTCTTTTTCCACTTGAAAACCTTCAATCTAACCTTGTATACTAACCATATATATTTATGACATCATTCTAACATCACCATAATATATCTTCCACCTGGACATACCTACCCTAATTGAAAGCAATCATCTCTAGCCTTCTAGGACCATTTGAAGAACACCATGGTAACACTTTCTTCTCTACTAAAATGAGTCTCATAAGAAGCATAAATAGAAACATACTTTGTACCATAATGCTCTAAAATAAATTTAAGCTAGGAGTGTCCTCAATATCCTCAATAACCACTGGAATCCTCTTATAACTATAAGATTTCTTGATTTTTTTCTTCTTCTTCTTCTCTATTTGAACTATGACAACTAGTTCCTTTTCTAAATCACTCTCCTTCTCTTCTAATATTGGATTGATAATACATGGAGATAACATAGAATCATGACATATCATTTTATTTGAAAAATCCACCTTGTAATTAGGAACCTCATCACTAAGCACTACCAATTGATGTTCTTTGTATAATACATGTTCATCAATGGAAGGATGTTCACTTGGATCCATACACATCTCATAATTAGGCTCAACCAATACCTTGGTCTTCTTCTTGAACTTGGTTTCTTCATTCACAATATGATCATGCAATGAGATCCCTTAGCACTCCTTAGCTTTTGAAGTATTCTCCACCATAGAAAATAGATTACTTGGACCTGTAGTCTCATCTCGAATCATACTTACCACCTTTAGATTCCATGAGTTGACTTTCCTTCTTCTTTTCACTCTAGTAGCCTAATTAAACCTATTCTAACTTATAGACCTTGTCTTACATAATCTATCAATGCATCCTCTTTATTCATAGTTTTATCACACCATACTCCTTGATGAAAACATAGTTTGTCTTACCTCATTTGGACAGAAAGTTGCAATGTGACCTATGCCATGACAAACTAAACAACCTCCTCTTTTTTAAGAGGACTCACTTTATCTAACCTTATGTGGAAAATGTTTTTCAAAGTGTCCCACAATAAGACAATCGAAGCACTTAACATTGTTCACACATATTGAATAATGGCCCCCATCATAGTTCCATGCAAACTCATTTTTAATAGGTCTCTTGCATTCTCTAGCCTTATGCCCAAACTGATTACATGTGAAAAAGTAACCATTGAAACTTGCATACCTTATGGAATTTAGATGTTTGATATGATCTGTCTTCATTCTACCACCACCTTCATTCCTTTTCTGATGATTTTTTTCAAGGTGTGATTGTTCTTATTCACATTAGTCTTTATCTTGTCTTGAGTTACATTCTTTTATTCTTTTTCATATCCAAGACCAATTCTATCACTATCATGCTTTTGACCACTCAAAATATTATCTAGATTAATTAAGCTCTTTTCAAATTTCTTAAATGACTTCACCTTACTAGATGTCTTCTCTAACTCATATTTCAATGATTCATTTTTAAATACATACCTTGAACATTCATCTTCTTTGGATTTCAGGTTTGTAGATATAATTTCCAATTGATGACTTAGGTGTTTGACCATATATTCATGCTCTTTAGTATCTTCATTCATTCTTGTATCATACATATTGAATTTATCCTCATATTATTTGAGTAAATATTTCATCTTCGTGTTAATCTTCTTCTCAATCTTCAGTTCTTCAAGAGTATTTGTCAATGTAGTCTCATAGTCCACCTCATCTTCATCATCATCTGAATCACTCCAAGTAGACTCCTTTTGATGTGAGAAACTTCCTTCCTTAGACATGAACATGGTTTAATCTTAAACAAGACCATCATCTTCATGATCATACTCTGAATCATTATCTTCACTTTCATATGATGAGCTTCAATCTTCTTTAGTGGAGAGACTCTTCTTGTTCTTGAAGGACTTATTTTTGTTTTATACTTTTTTAATCCTTTCTTCTTATATGTCTTATTGTCTTCATATTAGCCTTAACCATACTCTTTATCATCATTATTCTCATGATTATGACATAACTTATGAGAAAAATGTCCTATCTCTCCACAATTAGAGAATTTAAAGGGTAGTTTACCCTTATACATGCCTAAATTTATTTTCAATTTCATTTTAAACAAAGCCATGAGTTCATCTTCATTAATATCAGATTTATCATCATCTTTGGGTTTTTTAACTTGGAATTTATTCTTTGGATTTATTTATGTCCATAATGTTTCTTCCTTATTTGGTGGTGTATCATTATTCTTCCTCATGTCATAGGTAGTAAGGGTGCCATGCAATTGATACTTCTTCAACTGAGAAAGATCATGACTTTATTCTACAGTAAAAACTTTTAAATCAAACTTGAGATATAGAGACATTAATACCTTTTGAACTATAGTATCCTCTTCAAAATTCTCTCCAAGACCTATGATAATCTTTACAATATCATAAACTCTCTATAGAAAGGATGCCATAGAATTTTCCTCCATTTAAGACTCTCAAAATGTCTTTGGTGAGTTTGTAACTTTACCAACTTAACCTTTTAATCTCCTTCATGAAGGATCTATAATTTTTCCCATGCCTCTTTAGAATATTTAAAATGTATTAACTTAGTGAACTTAGTCTCTATAAGACCATAATTAATGGCAATCATTACCTTAGAATTATTCTCAAATAGCTTCTTGTCTACAACACTAGATGGAGGAGTAGTAGGAGAAACATAACCATCCACAATAGATTTTGATATATTAAACCCTAGGGACATAATGTATGTCCTCATCCTTACAATATAAAAAATCATATTTGGATCCATTTAAAATTGATTATTACTTAGTAGAGAAACCTCCTTACATTTGATGACTACCTATATTGTACCTTGGATTACCTTTAAACTATCAAGACTTTACCAAAGGACCTACTCTAATACCAATTATTAGAAGTACAATCACTAAGAGGGTAGGTGAATCAATGAGCCCAAATAATTTAACTTCAATTCCAATCTTTTTAAACTCTTCATAAATTAATAAAAACATTCATGAATCATACACATCATTTATAGCAATGAATAAGAGAGACAATGCAATTATCAAACACATAACACATGAAATATGTGGGAAACTCTCTTTTGGGGTGGAAAACCTATTAAAACCTATAATTATATGACCACCTAATAATAACAAGAACCAATTTAAACTAGCTTTAAATAATCAAGGAACTACCATCCCTTATTTTAGTGAGGCTGCAATCCCACAAGAAGTTAATACACCTATCTAGCTGAGCTACCACAATAACTAGACCTTTAACAAGTTTCACCTTGAAAGGAGGCTAAAACCACCTAAATGTTGAGCTTCCATAACAACACCTATGAACACAACATTTCTTAAACACTGATTACCTACCATTCTAATGGAGATACAAAGTATATCATCTCTCTCTTTAACTCTGCACAAGCAATGCATTGAAAGCCACCTTTTGGATCACCTTAGACCTCTTCACTCATCATAAACTTGTAAGATCACTATTATGACATCAAAAACATGACCCTCAAACTATACACATAGACCTCAATAAACTCTACTCATCAACTCATATGCTAAGCACTCTACCTCTCCTTCACTCCACAAATTTCATATACACACTCCTCTTCCAAGTCTCTCTCAATTCTGGAAACCATCACATTTAGTTTCACTATTTATAGAGAATTCATGAATTATCAATTCCATAATATTTCCTTGTTTTCCACAATACATTCCTTCACCCTTAAGGCATCTACCATTAGTCACACGTAAGCACAAATCTCATTTAAATAACTCTAAGTCACTTTTTAGGTCCTATGATGACATATTCATCTCTTTGACACTTATTCGATAAAAATAAGAAAATAAGAAAACTTTCCAACTCATGGACCCATTAAAAATTATCTATAGGTCCTCCTTAAATGATAATAACCATCACAATACCCTTATGCTTAAGCACAATTTACTCAAACAACATTTTGTGCACATAGTCATCATGAACAAACACACAATCACTTTCTAAGCCTTTTTTCATACTGATTATGGATTGGTCAAACCTCAAAAATCCATACAGATGGTCCTCATGAGGTCTATAAAACTCTCCAAAATATATCTCTTCTCAAAACATCAAAATACCATCATGAACAACTTAATTACCCTTCTCATGTTACTTGTATAACATGAATGAACACATAGTAAAATTTGGATATCAATAACTTTAAATATAATAAAAATTAGACCTTAAATTTCATATTTATAGATGCATCTTGAAGTCCTTTATAACTTTTCTTTTTACTACATTGTCAAATTCTGTGTAGACCGAAAGATATGGCTCAAAAACTAGACATTGGTCTTTCCTTTTCTAAATTCAAATATTTGAATAAAAATGGTCATACTTAACCTTTGATCACTTAAAATTCATCACATACCCTCACAGATTAGATCAATCACAAATTTTTTATCTTCTTCAAACTTTAATTCATAGAGTGCCACTACCCAAATGTTAAACTTTGAACATCTCACTTATCCCTGACATCTTGGAACAAACACTCTTCATTGATATCCAATACATAGATCAATATTTATTTGTGTATAAACACTAGAAACTTTTAACTCATTTTTATCAATACACTCCATTGATCTTTATTAGTATGAAGACCTCGTCATCAAATATTATAAGTATCTTGATCTTTACCTCTACCTATGGTTAAGAAACTATCACTTTGACCTCTTTGACTCGATACACATCATTAGACTATTATTTATGATCACCCATGAGTCATTATATCTCCCTTTGGTCATTGTCTTTAACATCATTCAAAATATACTAAGTATGGGGACCATTGTTATCTACTTGGAAGGCCAACTTTGGACCTTAATAACTTTTGTTGTGCTTAGATGCATGATTTGAAATTTGGACCATATGATCTCCTCGAATAGGATAATTAAACCATATATAAAAATAATCCTACAACCCTTTTTTTATAAAATATATAATTACATTAATTTTCTTAATTATATTTCTTCTTCCATAGAGCCAACTATGTCAAAAACTATGTGGGAGGTCAACTTTGAACATGCATATCTTTTATCACACTTTATCGCATGACCTAAAATTTAGTGCAAATAAACTAGGCACAAAATTTAATAAACCCATATGATAAATTTATATTTAAATTTACACACATGATATATATACCACCATCAAAATTCCTACTCAAATTTTCTTACCACATTACAAATTTAGCTAAGTATGGGAAAACACTGTCAGATTGCCTAGGAGCCCGCACTTGCATATCTTATGTTACACTTCATCACACGACCCAAAATTTATCACATAAAAACTATGGAATAATTTAATGATAAAAATATGAATAAATCCCCCTCACTTATCCACACATGGTAATGATGATGTTAGCAAACTACTTACTCAAATTATCTGCCACTAGACCCAAAATGTCTACATGAAAATAATGATCAACCAGATGAATTCCACTCATGCACATAAGAAATAAAATAATTATTTAATTATGATATGACCCATTTAATATCCTTAAATCACCATACTCATCCCTAAGTATCTCTAACCATTTCGAAACTAAAGATCAACCAAGCCAACTTCAAGCACACTAGGATAAGCACATTGCACACTTTGTCATTATCATTTAGACTATCAATACACTTCATCCACTCACTAAGACACATCTATTACATCACCATGATATCATTAACAAATCTCCAACAATATGAACTTTCTTTATTTATAGATTTTTTAATCTTAGTTTTAGTGATTCATGCGGATACATCTTTCAAATCAAATTTATGATAGGCAAAGAGATTGCATCAATACATGCGAGTAATACTAAACCTTAATCTTTCAATTTAAATAATTTAAAATTATTTAAATTTCAGATTCTATAATTAATTATCTAATTTAACATATTCTTAGTTATAGGCCAGTCACCAAAAAAACACTCAAGATGGACTCAAACAAAGGTAAGGTGTGGTATACACACCTATTTATAAATTCCTTTACTTAAAATATAAATTTCATTACTAAATTAAAGGGGAGGAAAATTCAAACACTATTTATAAATTATATATCACCTTAGTCTTATGCACTTGGAAAACTCAAAACTTGGTAATTCCTCTTAGTTATAGACCTTTCTTGCTTCTATAAGTCTTATGTCTACTCTCTCTGGTGCCCCTTGGCCTATCTCTGAGTATAAACAATCTTATGTTGATGACCTAGGCCTTATATCTTGCCCAAAATGCTTAAAACATGTTTATATTATTCATCTACAAGTTATGAGAATATACCTATTTTTTTACTCCATCGACACTTATATATTAGACAAACACCTACATCAATGTAGGTGTCATACTCTGATGCAAGTGTTTAGTGTCCAAAAAATCATATAATTTGCAAATGAAACATATCTTAATTGTTGACCTAAGTGATTTAATAGTTGTTTACTCTCAAAAGGTATTAGTATAAGTATAAGATCAACCATCATTCATTCCTCACCTACAACTAACATAGACTAAGGTAACTTATTTAAAGGAATCAATCAAGCACTCAATAAAGAAAATCTTTCCTATTTTATCCTATTCTCATATCAGTCATAGGAATCACACATACACATGTCTTAAGTATTAAAGGAGTATCCCAAGATCTTGATTTTCAATGTTATAAGATAGGTCACTATCATAATTTTTTTCCATATATTACATGTGTTAAGTGTGAAGTCACTATTCACAAATACTATTCACATTCACTATTCATGTGATGAGGTGGTAGTGGTGAGTTAAAAATGGTTATGAGGTGGCATGGCCCATAATGGAATTTTCAAGTGGTAAATATGATGAGAGAGAAGGTATGATGAATTTCTTAGGTTTCCTCATGATTTTTTATGTGGAATAAGTTAAAAATGTGTAGGGAAATCTTTTGGAATCATGTGTGTGCACATGGGATAATGGGCATCAAGTTACTATTCCTAATTGAAGTGGGGTATTGACCAATTTTCACCCCCAATCAAAAAGGTCAACCACTATAGGTTAAAACTTTTATATGGTCTTGTATGGCCTTATAATGGTATTATAATTAGCTTCATGTGGTCATATGAGTCATTGATTAACATTATTTGAGGGTTAGTCTCATATGTACTTGTCTAGTATTAGGGGTAATTTATGAGTAATGGTGTTATCACATTTTTTCAAAGTATTATCATGGTAATGATTCATTATACAACTTTCTTGATGTGTCTTTAAATTTATATTATCATGTATTAACCTCTTGTAAGGTTGATATGCAACATAAAGTCATTTTAGTCATATTTTGGCTAATTCAGAGGAGTTGAACATATAAATATCAGGACAAAACATATCAAGAAGTGTTAGAGCATAATTAATGTTATATAAGGGTTATAAAATAGATATACCCTAAAACAATTGTAGATCAATGCCTAAAATGAGAAACATACTCCTTCACAAATACTTTTGGTCACTTATACGACCTTGAAAGATCAACTTGCAAGTAAGAATAATTTTAGAGAGTATCTTTGGATTCCATAAGTCTGAATAAATATTAGGATCAAGTTTTAGCTCTTATATATGTAGTTAACACTCTCTCTTCTCCATCATTGCCTTCACAAACTTAGAAAGGCAAAATTCAAATACATGGTATGACCAAGAAAGAGAAATTTGGAAGCCTAAAATTTGTAAATTTTAGGGGTCATAATGAGATTCAATTTAGTGGAATTATTTTTTAGATTCATGGCCCATAATTTATGAAACATCATTAAGAGTGATATTAGGTCACTATGCCTTATCCATTTAATAAGGATCTAGTTTGGCTCCTATTTATTCATGCCATATTTTTATGGATGAGAATGGTTTTGTAGGATGTTTTCATAGGTAAAAATATTCCTTTAAATGTTTTTTTTAATTTACCAACTCAGCTTCTTGATGTTCCTTCATCAAGGATAAAAGTGTATCAAATGTATGGAACATGTTATATCTACTACAAGTGTTTTGGTTGAGTTCAAGTGTTGACACCTTCATAATTTTCCATGTAACTCATTTTTAATTGATAATCCCTCAATCTTAGATGTTTCATATCTTATTTTTTTAAATGGCATTTATCTTTAAGAGATATCATGTTTTGCACTTTTGAAATCATGATATAGACATAAATGGTCTATTATAGGTTTGAACGCTAATTTTAACCCAAATAATAAATGGAATATAAATAATAAGAATGATAATTAAACTAAATTCACTCTCTAATAAGGATGTAGACAAGTTCATTCACCTACAGCTTTGTAAATGTATAGGTGAGTATTCATGAGGTCAAAGATTTGAATTTGAAGATGTTCACACCATGGAGAAGTGTGAAAAAAACTTTTAAAGATTAATTTTATATTTATAAACTCCATTTCCACCATGAAAGGGGCATGAATAGACTATAAACCCTAATTTCTAAGCATAAGCCCTGAACATGAGCTAACTTGGTAATATGAAGATTTGGATGCAAAGGTACCCCTCCATAAAAAGAGTATGTCAAACCTAGTTATATGTCCTCAACCAAAAAATAACAAGGCCCATTTGTTTGAATATGAGTGTTAAAGACCAGAGTAAAAAAAAACACCCTTTTACGATTACACTTCCACATGTCACATATTGATCGATCTACTTGGCAACCATTTGACTATTAACCATTTTTTATGCAAACTTTGACTAGTGATATCTGGATCATATGATGTCCCATTTATACATTATAATGGGCATTAGAAATCACTCAAAATGATTTTAATCATTGAACTAGTTTCAATAGATTTTAGGAATATATTAAGATTGAAAAAGCCTCTGGATTAGTTTCTATGATGTATTTTTTTCTGTAGATCTAGTGTCTTGAGAACTAGAAGGACAAAAAAATACAACTTGTGATCTAGGAGGATTTGATTTTTTTTCTCACCATAGTTTTGATCATGAGGTTTTTGTTCACAAAAATAAAAAACATTTTTTCAAGGTTAAAATAAGAGTCTATATTTTTTTACCTTTTAAAAATTAGTAGACATTAGATTCATCTTTTCAAGATGATCACAATGATATATTCTACTAGTATACTTTTTTAGGTCAAAATTTTTTACCCTTACATATTAGTAATTGGATTCAACTCATTGAGGTGATCACAATGGTGTATTCCATTGATAAATTTTTTCTTCAAGCTAAAATCTCATAGGTTTTATGCATGGCTAGTACAAACACTCATGGATATGGGAGAGGGAAAGAAACTCCAAACAATTCTCACAAGGATTGGATGGAATCTAAAACTTTTTATCCATCTATTTCAGACTTAGTTCAACAAATTAAGTCAAAGTTGCAAGGTATGGTGAAAAATATGATTTTCATATAGCTCAAGGGGACATTACAAGTTTTAGAGTGGACTTGGATAACATGAAGTATAAATTACAATAAATAACTAGGCAATTGGCCAATTTGTCAGCTCAGCCAATGAAAAATAATCCTCCACCACTTCAATTTGTTTCTTCTACTCCAAAAAATACCAACACCAATTCTGATCCTAAGTTAATGTTTCCAAAAGTGGACCTACACAATTTTTATGGTAATTATCCACTCACTTGGCTCACTCAATTTGAAAATTTATTTGATATCAATTATAATCCATTTTAAAAAAAATTGGTTATGTCCTCTCTCTCTCTCTCTCTCTCTCTCTCTCTCTCTCTCTCTCTCTCTCTCTCTCTCTAGAACATGATCCATTCATTTGGTATCATTGGTTGTGTGCTCAAAACAAAAATAAGGGTGTCCCAATTTCATGATCAATATTTTTAGAGACATTGTAATTACACTATCACAATAATGTCTCTAAAAACTACTTTAGTCAGCTATCCAAGTTGTGTCAAATTGGGATTATCAAGGACTACATTCATCAACTTCATAATCTTTCCTTACATGTCACAAAAATCATTGAGGAAAATCTGACTGACCTATTTTTGGGTGGCCTCAAAGATAGAATCTAATTGGATATTCACATTTTTCATCCTAGTATTGTATCTAAGGCCATACCAAAAGCATGCATGGTTGATGAAAAATAGTTGATCAAATGAAGACCTTTTCCTAATGTTTATGAATACACCTTTGTAGCAACATCATTTCATCAGCATACTAGATAGACACCTCAACAAGTGAAAGAAAAGAGTGCAAGAGGTTTATTTTTTTGTCTTAGATAAAAAATGGATCAAAGGGCATCGATGTTTTGAAAAGGATTTATTTTACATTGATGGTGATAATGATGAGGAAGAATATGAGTATTATTTAGTTGAAGGGTTAGAAGATCCTCAGGATAAATCTAAATATTTTCAACTTACCATTTCATGGCATGCACGTTTAGGCATTAGCAATCCTCAAACTCTTAAAGTGGTGAGGTTCTTAAAGAAACATAAGGTGACTATGTTAATTTACTCTGGGATTATACATAACATCATCAATAGTAAGTTAGCTACTCATTTGAATTGTTTCATTTACCTAGATCTAGACTTTTAGGTTATGATTGTAGATGTTGGTATGATGAAATATTTTTTAAAATTCCATAGTATTAATCTTGTTATGAGAGACTATTTTTTAGATTTCCCTATTTTTTTTTATTCCCATGGGAGGATCTAACATTATTTTGGGAGTGTAGTGGCTCACCACTTTGGGCACTATTGAGATGAAGTTCTAGGAATTATTCATGAGATTACATTCATAAGGAAGGGCATTTGAACTACATGGATTATGGGATAAATCTCCAAAATTGGTTAGTTCTCACTATATGATGAATATTCTTAGAAAAAGTGCAAAAGGTTTTTTGGCACGCTTTTTTTCCATGCAGGTTCAACCAACGAAGGATCTACACATCTTGATTTACAAAAGGTTTTGGATGACCATTCTACTTTTTTTTTGCTAACATGCCAAAATGACTTCCTCCAAGTTTTGCACATTATAATTCCATAAAAAAATTATTCCAAAAAGTGCACCACCCAATATTGGATCTTACAGTTATCTTTATTCCCAAAAAAGTGAGATTAAAAATATTTTATAAGAGATGTTAGAGGTAGGAGTCATCCAACATAGTCAAAGTGAATATTCCTCCCTAATGGTCATGGTGAGAAAGAAGGATGATATTTGGATTATGTTCCTACACTAAATATAACTCAACAAATACACCATCAAAGATAAGTTTCCTATTTCATTAATTAATTATTTACTAGATGAATTATATGGTGCTATTTATTTTACCAAGTTATATATTTACTATGGATATCATCATATTTTCATTTGTAATGACGACATACTTATAACAATATTTATAACTCATGAAGGACATTAAAAATTTATTTTCATGCCTTTTGGCCTCACAAATTATAACATACTCACTAGGATCTACCTAGGAGTACATGATATTTTAAATTTAAACAACATATACATTAAATAGATTAAACCAATAGAATCTAAACAATGATCATATAAAATAATCTAAGTGTGATAACTATAAATGGATCATACTACATAATACATCACTAATCACTATCATCATAAGAAACACATCATAATATAAATCTAAAAAGTAATTACAAGTAACCAGTCATGGTTGATACATAGCTATAGCCACTATTGTCAATGTATAATAAATAAGTAATTATAACTCATCATGATAATGTTAGAATAATAAATATAATACAATACAATTTACATTTATAAGATACATGGCTCCCCATACCATAGTTCCTCGGACTCTAGTATTTGTGTCAATTTCAAGTGTTGTCTCAAAATTAATACTATTATGGGGAAGGAGAGCATCATTCAAGAAATTTTACACACCAAATATATAAAAATGATCCCCCACACTAATCCCATCAATAAATTACCCTCCATGTATGATTAGATAGTGATTATGTGGGAATCTAGACAGACAAACTAGTACCCGTGTGTTGTATGATTTCTAAAACTAAACATGTGGTGTATCATAAAAAACCCATTCTTATAAATATATCACACAAACATGTAAATAATAATCTTGAAATAACAATGTCTCACTTAACATTAATTTGGCCAAATTTTTCAATAAATAATTATCTAAGGATCAGTCAAATTCATACACACAACTTGATCAGATTACCTTCATCTAACATTGTGATGTTAGTAAGCTAGTGAAGTCCATCTCACTTCTTACTTAGTATCAACAATATGAGATTTGGTTAACATATCAGAACCAATATATTCATATATATTACCTTCTACTAGAAACTATAAAACATTTTAAGCATAGGATCAATCTAAATACATACATTTATTCCATTAAATGTATGAATGAATCTCACAATATTATCTATCACATAAATAATATAAATAATAACTATATTTTATACCATCCAAGAAAATATATATTTAAATACAATTTATAATTATTATAAGTAATTTACAAACATATTTCACCCTATGATAACCCATATTATCATCTTTTAGTGTTCTTAAGCATAACTATTAAATACCACAACCAGTCATAATAAAGTCATTATAATTCAATGAAAACATAAACTTTTATTCATCAACTAGCTATCTTGAAAGAATAAAAAGTGTTGGTGTATTGTCAATTATCTCATGGTGGTGTTATGAATATTTTATAGTGAGTGGATGAAGTTATTTGATATCCTAAGTAATAATGACAAAGTGTACAATGTGTTTGTTCTAGTATGCTTGAAGGAGGGTTGGTTGATCTTCAATGTTAACATGGCTAGAGATGTTAGGGATGAGTATGGAGTATTGAGCATGTACAAGGGGTCCTAAAATATGTTTTATATGCTTTTAATGCTTGTTTTTATAAGTTTAATTCATCTATTTTTTTATAGTTTTCATCTATACACTTTGGGTCCAATGGCAAAAAATCTGAGTAGGCAGTTTGATGATGTCACCATTGCCACATGGGAATGAGTCAAGGGAATTTAGTCATATGATTGTGATCATATTAATACATAATTATTATGCCATAGATATTAAGTCATGCATTAGATCTTGATCAAAGATATGAGGTTGCAAATTTGGCTTCTCAATTAGAATTCATTATTTCCCATACTTAGCCAAATTTGCATATGCCCAAAAAAAGCTGAGTAAGTAGTTTGATGATGGAATATCTCACACATGTGGACATTCAAGAGAAGGTGATCATATGGGTTTTTTAATTTTTTTTCTAATTTATTTGTGCTAAATTTTATGTCATGCAATGTAGTGCATCAAAACATATGCATATACAAATTTGGGCTCCCAGGTAGTTTGACTGTGTTTTCCCAAACTTAGTCAATTTTGTAATGTGGTGAGAAGATCCAAGTGAGAATTTTGATATTGGCATATCTTACATGTGTAAATGTGTCAATATAAATTTATCTTATGGCTTTGTTTATTTTTTATCCTAGTTTATTTATAATAAATTTTAGATCATGCATTGAAGTGCGATAAAAGTAATGCATGCTTAAAGTTGGAATCTCAGGCAAGTTTTGACATAGTTGGTTCTTTGATAGAGTATTTTGAGAAAGCATTTTAATATAACTATATATCATATGCATGAGGGTTTCAAGAGATATTTTTTATATGGTTGGAGTTTCTTATATGAGGATATCATCTAGTGCAAATTTGAGATCATGCATCGAAGCATAGAATAAGTTATTAAGGTTAAAAAATGGATACTTGATCATGTTTAAATGGGCCCCATACTTGGTCATTTTTGCACAAGTTAAAGCTTGAGAAAGATTGATGGTGCATGTTTTTACAATAATTCAAGAATTAGTGAGATGAGGATAGGTTTATGATGTTTAATAACTAGGCAAAAGTATAAGGATCCAACAATGAGCAGGTGCTCATATAAATTGATCAAATGGTGAGCATTGATCGCTAAAAACCTGGTTGATCAATATAGATTGATGGAGTGTGTTGAGTCAATATCTCAATATTACATGAGATGAGGTCAAAGTAACTAAGTTTTAATGTTTGGTATTGTCAAACTATGTGTTAAAGTTTGGATAAGATCAATGAAGTGAGATTGATCCAAATCTGAGAGGACACTAGATGTAAACATTATGACTGAGGTTTAACTATGACCATTGTCATTCAAATATTTGAATTTAACATAGGGAAAAACTAGATATCTATATTTTGTCCATATATTTTGATAGAATTCAAATTTATTAGTGCTATAAAAATCCAAGATGAAAAGGACTCCTTGGCGCATCTAATGAACCTAATTTGAAGATCTAGAAGTGTGTACAGTAAAAGATATTAATGTTCAAAGTTGATTTTGTGTTCATGTTTATTCTGAAAGTGACACAAGAAGGATGTTTGAGCTTCTGTTGATGTTATTTCGATGTCTCATGATGACTTTTATATTTGGGATTTTTGTAGACTCCATAAGGATTCTCTATGCATATTTTTAAGGTGTGATCAAACTATCTTGAGTATAAACAATGCTTAAGAAATTGATTATATGTTCAGTAATGGTGTTCCTATGTATAAGGTCTTTATTTGTGTTGTTTGAACATACAAAAAGATCACATAAAATGACTATGATCATTTTATTATGTTTATGGGGACATAAGGAGAGGACCCATGTATTTTAAAGTGGTCTTGTGTTCTTATTTCTCTCAAGGGTGTGATAAATGGGTTAATAGGTCTCCATGAGGCCTATAAGAGCTAGAAGGGCTTTATTAAAAGGTGTAGCTGATTAAGGATGATCCATATATGTTATTTACAACATATGAATATTGATTTAAGATGTGTATTTATGGAAGATATCCATTAAGGGATAAGGAATGCTTAATGGCTGACTAAGGTGATGATTATCAAGATTGCTCTATAAATAGTTAAATCAAAGTTGGTGATTTCTAGATTTTATATGCAAGAGTTGGGAGAGATTTGAAAGAGGCATGTATGTGTTTTATGGAGTGAAGTAGGGATAGAGTGCCCTGAGGATGAGTTGAAGATAAAAAATTATTGAGGACTATTTGTATGACCTGTAAGTCATAATTCTATTGGTAGAATAGTGATTAGAGTGATAAGAAGAGGTCCATCATCAGGTGTTGTAGACATCAATAAAAAATTGGATGTGTTCATAGGTGTTATTATGGTAGTTTAACATATAATATAGTTAAAAACTTCTTGTAAGGTGAAACTTGCTAAAAGGTCTAGTTGTTATTCCACCTCAGCTAGATAGGTGTGGCATTACCTTGTGGGATTATAGTCTCACTAAATAGGGATCATAGTTTCTTGATCATTTGTAGATGGTCTAAATTGGTCATTTTTATTATAAGACAATAGTCCAATTATAGGTTCTAGTGGGTTTTGTCCCCCAAGAGGGTTTCCCATATATGTCATGGGTTATGTGATGGATCTTGCATGATCTATCTTGCTCATTGATATGAATGTTGTGTATGCTTCATGAATGCTTATGTTAATTGATTAAGTGTTTTCAAAGATTATAATTAAAGTTGGATTATTTAGGATCACTAATTTACCCCCACCCCACCCCCACCCACTCTCATTTATTTTACCTCTAAAAATTGGTATCATAACAAGTCCTTTTGTAAAGGCTTAACAACTTGAAGGTGTTCCAAGGTACAATATGGGTAGTCATCAAGGAGGTTTCTCCACTAAGCAAGAATTGATGTTCAATGGATCCAATTATGATGTTTGAAGTGCAAGGATGATGATATATATTATGTTCCTAGGGTTTGATGTGTGGAAATCTATTCTAGATGGTTATGTTTCTCCTATTACTCCTCCATCTAGTGTTGCAGACAAGAAGGTGTTTGAGAACAATTCCAAGGTGATGAATTCTATCACTTGTGGTGTTTTAGAGACTAAATACACCAAGGTAATCCATTATACTTATTCTAAAGAGATATGGGAAAAAATGAAGATAATTTTTGAAGGAGATTTAAGGGTCAAACTTATAAAGTTGTAGACTCATAGAAGACAATTTAAAAGTCTCAAGATGAAAGAAAAATATTTTGTGGCATCTTTTTTATAGAGAGTTGATGAGACTGTGACCATCATCATAGGTCTTAGAGAGAATTTAGAAGAGGTAAATGTAGTCCAAAAGGTACTAAGTCCTTTACCTCTTAATTTTTATTAAAAATAATCTACTATAGAAGAGAGTCATGATCTTACTCAGTTGAAGATAGATTAATTGCATGGCACCCTTACTATATATGAAATGAGAATAAATGATGATATACCACCAAAGAAAGAAGTTGAATTCAAGATAGAGATGAATCCTAAGAAGAATTTTCAAGATAATAAATCCAAATAGGATGACATATCTAAAATTTATGAGGGTGAACTAATTACTTTGATTACTATGAAATTGAACACAGGCTAAGTGAAATATAAGGGTAAACTATCCTTTAAATATTTTAATTGTAGAGAGATAGGACACTTTGCTCGTAAGTTCCCTCATAGTCATGAGAATAAAGATGATGAAGATCATCTTTAAGGCCAATATGGTGATAAGAAGACATAAAATAAGGAAGGATTTAGAAAATTTAACAAGAAGTCCTTTACAAACAAGAAGAGTATCTACACCAAATAAGATTGCAACTCATCAGTGTCAGGATACATGAAACACTAGAAGCATGCAGTTGATTACCAAACCAAGCAACTTAATATGCGGAAATTAACCAAAATCACAAGTAACTAGAATTTAGAATAACACATGATATGAGATACAATACACAACTTGTATTAATACTTATACAGAAAAGAATACAATAAATAAGATGCCACTTCTTCTCCACCACCTCTTCAGAGGCTTCCCACACCTCAAGTGAATAGTAATTCTCTCCTCAAAGCTCTCTCTCTCAGGTCCCAACACACAACTCAAACACAGAGTTGGTGTTCACCTCTAGTGCTCCACGCACACCACAAGTGCTCCACGCACTCCACAAGTACTCAACGTACTCCACAAGTACTCAACGTACTTCAAGTAGATCTCCCATGAACCTGCAACAACCTGCAATTCAACAGACCATACTTATGGAAGGAACTCCCTTGTCTTCCTCTTTGCTCTATCCGAGTACACACCTGTACTCCAAGTAGATCCTGCCTGATTCTGCTCCCTATTGTGTTGCTATCCTATCTGATCTTGCACACCTACAAATCAACCCAATTCTACACACTTGTCAACCTTGACCTTGCACACACATACACCTGCAAATCAATGATCTTACTTACCATGTAGATCTCCTATATAGGCCATGCACACCTGTTGACCAAAATCCTACACCCCTGAAGAATTTTGCTGACTCTCCAAAACCAGCACCCACCTTGGTACTACTATGGAACTAGGAGGAACACCCTTGGTCACCTCACACACAGAAGGAGCTAACTTTGCTCAACTCAAACTAGAACGACTTTCCAATACAACCATGAGTCTATTATATAGATCTCATCCAAACAATAATTAGACATCTAATTACAATAATTAGATCCATAGCTATGAGTCTAAAATTAGCTCTCATCATGCAAACACTTGGTTTGTCAACTGACTGCCTATAATAAACTTGCAGTCGAACCACACAGGCAACCGACGTCGGTCCCTGTCTGCCTGGAGGTGACTGACATTGGCTGATCCCTGACCGACGTCGGCTGATCAAACTAACGCCAGTTGCTCTAACACTCAGCAACCTTCAGCAACCCCTCCAATGGCCTTCTCCATGTCTGCATCAGTGAAGCTTTTAGCTCCACAACCTAACAATCTCCCACTTGGAGATAAATATCTGCACTGTACCTATACCTGTACTCCATCTAATCTATTTCCTAGTTTGTATCCCTCTTCAAGCTCAATCCTGAAGACAACCCACCACACATCCTGTGGTGTACCTCCTGTCATCCGAGTACCCTGCCACATTCGAACCTACAAACACATGTAGTGAAGTCCTGACCCTGCATGTATACCTGCTGTTGGTCCCTCTCAAATACCTGAGAATCCACTTCCCTAAATTGGCTCCTAACTCTCTAACAGCTCCCACTGTATGGGAATACTTAGGTCTATACCAGACCTCATGTGATTTTAGACATTGTACCTATCCAGCCCTTAGTGTGCTCCAGCTCTGCATCCTAAACCTCACCAACACCTGATTCACATCAGCTCCCACTGGAGACAAAATCAACCTATGATCTCCATGTCTCCCATGCCAAAGAATTTCGTTGCTCCAAATTCTTCATAGCAAACCACTAAACTAATCTTACCCTTAGCTCAGCAAAACCCTGTATGTACAATCTTGCTAGCAAACATACAATCCACATACAGCAATAGAATGATGTCATGACTCATCATCCACCTGGTAAGGCAAACCACAGTAGTTACCTAACATTGACTGAAGCCATGCTTCATCCTCCACCTGTCAAAACTTGTACCACTGTCCTGCAGCTCCTCAAGACCATATGCCTTGGTCTTCCATCTCACATGTTCGTTCACTCTATTCTTCAACTAAGGAATCCATTTGTCTCTGTGCTTTTGCACTGGCTGGCAACCCTACCAAAACTCTCGTTTGGTTTTGCATCATATCCCTACCATGCTCCCACCTGTTTCCTAGATCCTTCCTACTCTACAATCAACAACGAGTATAAAGAAGAGGAACAATGAATTTGAGGGCCTATTTACGTCTTCAGTCCTCTGTATGGGTGTTTAAGACTCCTTGATAGTGTGCTATCCACCCAAAATCTGTTACAGTGACCGACCTCGGTCACTCCACAATCTGCATCCAACCGATGTCGGTTCCCATGCGTCTATCCCTGACTACCGACCTTGCCGACATCGGTGTCCCTGTTGCTGACGTCGGTCCTCATGACCGACGTCAGTCTTACCTACTACCTGACATCACTGGCTTTGGTCTGCACATGACCGACATCGACACCTATCTGTTCGACACCGGTTCCTCTTAACTGACATTGGTATCTGTGTTCACCTGTGAGTGATGACTTTTTTTTACCTGTGAGCTCCTTTGAATCAAAACCCATGTCCAAACTGCTCTGCTTAAAAGTATCCAGCACCATCCACTGGTCTCTGTCTGCCATCTCCTCCAAGTACACCAAGGCTTTCCAGTTCTTAAGCCTATCAAATATATCTATCTTCTGCTTAAGAACATGCATCTCCTTCCTGCTCATGTGACCAAGCCTATGAAGCCACGTCTTCACAATAAAAGAATAATCAGTAATATAAACAAGTAGATAAAGAGTACCTATTTTCTTACCACCAGCTAATTCAAGTGCATCCGCTGTGAGAGTTCTTATGCATCTCTCATCACCCAATCTTTCTAAAGAAATTAGCCATATCTCCAAACTTGGGACCTGCATGACCTTCATCAACACCTGTGTGTTGGCCACCTACAATTTTAGCTTCACTTCCCCTTTGCCAATTATTTGGCAAGGCTCACCAGCTCCTCTACCTGGGGCTGCATGGAAAGTGGCAACTGAATCTTTTATCCAAGATTCAACTTTATCCAAGAAACCTCCCAGAGCATCCTACACCTGCAACATCTGCATCTTCATTTCCTTCATGCTGATCTGCTACCAACCAACAATATTCTTTTACCTGCTCTTTCTTTCCATGGGACCGTAAGTGACCATCTGTGCTTTTCAACTCCTCCATTCTTAGCTTACTTTCATCTGCCATTGCTCTACTCCCACTCAATCAAAAACCCCTGAGAGTGACCTGTAACCAAACACAAAACTTGCTTCTTACAACCTTAGCTCTGATACCACTTGTTAGCGAACCTGAGCTCTGATACCACTTGTTAGGATACATGAAATACTAGAAGCATGTAGTTGATTACCAAACAAAGCAACTTAATATGCGGAAATTAACCAGAATCACAAGTAACTAGAATTTAGAATAACACATGATATGAGAGACAATACACAACTTGTATTAATACTTATACAGAAAAGAATACAATAAATAAGATGCCACTTCTTCTCCACCACCTCTACAGAGGCTTCCCACACCTCAAGTGAATAGTAATTCTCTCCTCAAAGCTCTCTCTCTCTCAAGTCCCAACACACAACTCAAACACAGAGTTGGTGTTCACTCCAGTGCTCCACGCACACCACAAGTGCTCCACGCACTCCACAAGTACTCAACGTACTCCACAAGTACTCAACGTACTTCAAGTAGATCTCCCATGAACCTGCAACAACCTGCAATTCAACAGACCATACTTATGGAAGGAACTCCCTTGCCTTCCTCTTTGCTCTATCCGAGTACACACCTGTACTCGAAGTAGATCCTGCCTAATTCTACTCCCTATTGTGTTGCTGTCCTATCTAATCTTGCACACCTAGAAATCAACCCAGTTCTGCACACCTGTGAACCTTGACCTTGCACACACATACATGTGCAAATCAATGATCTTACTTACCATGTAGATCTCCTATATAGGCCATGCACACCTGCTGACCAAAATCCTACACCCCTGAAGAATCTTGCTGACTCTCCAAAACCAGCACCCATCTTGGTACTGTTATGGAACTAGGAGGAACACCCTTGCTCACCTCACACAAAGAAGGAGCTAACTTTTCTCAACTCAAACTAGAACGACTTTCCAATACAACCATGAGTCTATTATATAGATCTCATCCAAACAATAATTAGACATCTAATTACAATAATTAGATCCGTAGCTATGAGTCTAAAATTAGCTCTCATCATGCAAACACTTGGTTCGTCAACTGACTGCCCGTAATAAACTCGCAGTCGAACCACACAGGCGACCGATGTCGGTCCCTGTCTGCCTGGAGGTGACCGACATCGGCCGATCCCTGACTGACGTCGGTTGCTTCTCTTCACTATCCTACCGACGTCGGTTGATCAGGTCGACGCCGGTTTCTCTAACACTTAGCAACCTTCAGCAACCCCTCCAATGGCCTTCTCCATGTCTGCATCAGTGAAGCTTTTAGCTCCACAACCTAACAATCAGATGAGAGTGAAGATAGTGACTTAGAATATGATCATGAAGATGATGGTCTTACTAAATATGAAGATCTATTTATGACTAATAAATTTTCTCACATCAGAAGGTGTCCACTTAGAGTGATTTAGATAATGAATAAGAGGAGGTGGACTATGATACTATATTGATGAATGCTCTTGAAGAACTAAAGATTGAGAAGAAGATCAATAATAAGATGAAATCTAAGCTCAAATACTATGAGGATCAATTCAATGTATTTGAGGAAAGATTGGTTTAATACTCTAGGGAGCATGAAGGTGCTATCATGTTTCTTAATTCTAAGTTGGAATCTATGCCTGAAAGTCTAAGAGTCAAAGAAGAAGAATTTTCAAGGTGTGTTTCTAAAAATAAGTCTTTGAAATCTGAGTTAGAGAAGACATCTATTAAAAGTAAGTCATTTGTGAGATTTTAAAAGATCTCATGTGATCTAGAAAACATTCTAAGTGGTCAAAATCATGTTAGTAATATAACTAGTCTTAGATATGAAGAAGAATAAAATAATGTTACTCAATACAAGATGAAGACTAATGTGAACTAGGAAAATCATACTTGGAAGAAAAATTAGATCAAATAGTCAAATGCCATGGGGCATGAAAGATTTAATGGCTACTATTATACATTTAATAAAATTTTTCATAGGTTTAGAGAATGAAAGAGACCAATTAGAAATGAGTTTTCATGGGCTATGATGGGGGTCATTAGTCAAAAGGAGTGAGGAAAATTAAGTGATTCAACTATCTTGATGTGAGACACTTTGCAAACCATTTTCCACATATGATTAGACAAGGTGAGTCCTATTCAAAAGGGAAAGGTTGTTTTGTTTTTCATGATAAAGGACATATGAAAATTTATTATCAAAACATGATAAGACAAACTATGTTTCCATTAAGGAATATGGTGTGCTACAATTGTGAACAAAGAGGTCACATTTCTAGGTTCTACAAGTAAAGGTTTATAAGTTAGAATAGGTTTAATCAAGCTCCTAGATTGAAAGAAAGAAAGCATGTTAACACATAGAATCCAAAGGTGATAAGTGTGAGTCATGATAAGACTATAGGTCTAAGTAATTATTTTGTTATTGTGGAAATGATTTAGAATTTGAAGAGTACCAGGAAGTCTCATTGTCTACTCATGTTGAGAATGAAGAGATCAAACTCAAAGAGAAGACAAAGGTGTTGGTTGAAACTAATCCTAAGGAATGTATGGATCCAAGTGAACATTATAGTATTGTTAATCATGTATCATGCAAATAATATCAATTTTATATGCCTAGTAATGAGGTTCCAAACTACAAGGTGGATCCTTCAAATGAAAAGATATGTAGTGAATATGTGTTGTCTCCATGTATTGCCAATCCAATCATAGAAGAAAAGGAAAATGTTGTAGTGGATGAGGAATTTATTTATCCTAAGCCAAAGAAGAAGAAGAAGAAGAATAAGGACTATAAGTATCATATGACTAAGGAGAAGAAGGAATATGAGGAGTTATGGGAAACTCCTAGTTACACAACGTGGTAGAGCATTATGGTGTAGACGAGGTCTCTGTATATGATTCTTAAAGAGAATCCTTTTAGTGGATAATCATGTTTGTGTGCTCAAGATATAATGATAATAAAAATAAGGCCTTTGGTTAAGGGGTAACAACAAGTTCATGAGTTTATTTTGGATGTTTGTGAAGGCGCTATAGTACAGAGTTGGAATAGGTGGTTCCAAGTGGCTTAATGTGATTGATGCAAATGACAATAAAATTTTGATGCTATAAAAGGTCTATACACTTATTTTTGATGTGCTACATGTGATTTTATGGTTTAAAGGTATGTTTTTTCTAGTTATATATTTTTTGAGTGCTCTCAATTTTCTTAGTTTTTGGATTAAGGACAAGCAAGCCTAAACTGGGTTATAGAAAGTCAAGGATCATATAGGTTTGAAGGCTTAATTTTTTGGTTTAGAAGTGTGTTATGGATTTATCCATGTGTGAAAGAAGTCTTTGAGGTGGATGTTTATTGTAAGGGGTTGTGTTGACCTCATTTGTTTTAAGATTTTAAGGTTTTGGGCTTTGCTAACAAAGTGGTTTGCATTGTGAATTGAGGTTTAAAGATTATTAACATGTTAAATGGGCTAAATTGGTGGTCAAATCAAGATTCATAGAGAAATGAAGGTTTGTGGATTTGAAATTATTCAATTTTTTGTCAATATGGAGGGTTAATTGGCTAGTAGGTTTGTGAAGGAGATATGTTGTAGAGGATGATCTTGGTGATGAAAATTGGTGTGATTGAGGGAGCATATGATATTTCTCCATATATGAAGTTTTAGTTCTTAAAGATGTGTCTATTGAAAGATATGGGATCTGCAAGTTCTAGGTAGGGTTATAAGGAGGCCATATCGGCCTAATTTAGAGAAGAGTGTCTTTTCATCAATTTATCCAAAATAGTAAGGTATGTGTGTTTTGATGTGAGTTATCAAGTTGTTTTAGTGGCATGAATTTATGTTGTTGGTCCTTATGGTATCTTGAGAGATAAGGCTAGTAAGTATATATGGTGATCCTTCATAGTGTTATTTATGGGCCTCAACAAATAGGTATGGAATTTTATATTCGAGATATGGATTTAAATAATTTAGCTATGTATTTTGGTAGTTGAGCTATGGATTTGGACAATCAAGCTAAAAAAATTTATAGTCAAGTTATGGATTTTGATAGTTGATCTACAAACTTCCACAACATGTTATAGAATCATCTAAAACATGGTTCTAAAGCATTCCAAATATTCCTTCGACCATTCCATGATGATCCAAACTCCTCTAGATATATTTTAGATACTTTCTATTTTTACATATATTTATATATAGACTTATATCTATATATATCTTTCCATTTATAGAATCTAGTAGATATAGATTACAACTTTGGACAAGATGATATGAATACATTTTATATGATATTTGGTAACCAAATATGGTTGTAATAAGTAGTTTAAAATAGCATGAGGATCTCCCCAACCGTGTGTGGATCTTTGTTGTAATTCACTCACTATTTTGGCCACATAAACCAATATTTATGAATATTCTCTTGTTTAAATAGCTAAGTTATTACCTAGTATCGAAGGATAATTAGTTATGTGCTCACATGAATCACTATAATTCTACTATGGCTCATTACTCTTTACCCTTGACCATTTTTCTTAAAATCACTGCCTATTTATCCTTGTTTATTTTCATAAGATCATTGCCCATATCTCTAGTTTTTTATAGCATATTATCATAGATGCACCTTTATATTGCATATATAAAGATTTAGTTTAACTAATAATTTCATTGATTTCTAATGATATAAGTCACTACAATATTGTTTACCTTTTAGCTACTCTATTTTCATTCAATATAATCTTTGTATAGGGTGTTGGTCTATTATTTTCTAATTATATTTTTTTCCACAATGCACTTTATTTGAAATAAGATCTTATATGTTGAAATTTATTCTTTTATACTCAAGCACAAATTCATAACTTAATAATAATATACATATAAACCCAATGCATTGTTTACCTAGTAATAAATTCAACTGATCTTCTTCTCTCTTGAATTCTTTCCTTTTTTGATTTTTCCTTCCTCTGTGTTACCTTCTCCCCTATATAAATTGCTTCCCTTTTCTTATTTTTATCTTTTTCCTTTCATGATAATGGTGTAGTTTTTCTCCTTGAGATTTTTCCTTTTATTTAATATGTTTCTTTTTGTCTTTCCTAAATTTAAACCTTTTCATTTCTCTTTATTTATTATTATTTTTTCTTATTTTCTTGATTATCTTAAATAACAATTATCATATTTTATACTAATTACAATAATTAATACATATTCTCTATTTAAATTATCACCTTAAACAACTTATGTATCTAATGATAATTTCATCAAAAAATAATTCTAAATTCACCCTAATTACAAAAATCATAAAACATTAATGGTTATAGATACGACAGGAATGCAAACACATGATACAAATTTAGTATAACCATTAAAAAAATAACCATGAGTAAATAATTATAAATATAAGCAATATTAAAGACATTATGCTAACCATTCCATTATGCATCTAACATGTGTTAGTTAATGTGGTGTGTGCAGGGTTCTAACTAGTTTCTCTATCATCCCCTATAAACTCCATCTATGTCACCCTCTCCAATTATGCTCTCCCTCCATCATGCTATGAGGTTTGAGTTCTCTTGCATCAAACTCATAACAAGTAGGTATTTATACTATAACATCATGATATACATACATCATAAAATATAATGGAAATAATAAATCAACATGACCATAATGTAAACATATAGACTACAACTAACTCATAAAAATGTAATCACGTAACCTAATTAATATATAACTATCCCATAATAACATTTATTTCAAATATTAGTAAAAAATAACCAAATAAAATTGTTAACTATAAATATCCATGGATAATCAAGTATGTTTGGTTGATGAGGAATCAAGATGTAACACAAATTCACCTTCTACATTTTAGAGTTTGATGAATACTCTTTTTAGGCCATTTTTTAGAAAGTTTATATTAGTGTTTTTTATTATATACTCATCTAAAATAAAAATTAGGAAGACTATTTAAAGCATGTGAAATAGATTATTTTAGTTTTAGAATAACATTAGCTTTATGCCAAAACTTCCAAAGGTGATTTCAGTGTCTAAGAGGTGGAGTAGATGGGTCATATTATTTCACATTAAGGAGTTAAATTTGACCCTATTAAAATCCAAGTGATGATGGAGTGTCATGTTCCCAAGACCCTCAAGAACCTATGTGTATTTATAAGGCTAACCAGTTACTATCACAAGTTTGTCAAAAATTATGATAATAATACAACCCCACTCACCTCTTTGATAAATAAAGACTCATTCCATTGGATTGATTCATATATCAATGCATTTGAATAGTTGAAAATGGTTATGTTCACAACTCCAATTTTGGCTACTCCTAATTTTCAAAAAAAAATTGTTGTGGAGTATGACATATCAAGATATGTCATGGGAGTTGTACTCATACAATAAGGCATACCATGAGCATTTAAAATTATCTAAATTAATGGAAAAAATAGTCTCAACCCAATATATGATAAATATATGGTGTCTATTCCACATGAAGTGAATAAATGGATACCTTATCTAATGGGTCATCACTTTCAAGTAAAGACTAATCATGATAGCCTCAAATAGTTTTTGGAACAATACTTTTCATCTAAAGAACAACAAAAATGGGTGACTAAAATGTTAGGATATGATTTTTAACTAGTGTATAATAAAGGGAAAGAGAATGTGGTGTCATATGCCCTCTCTTGGTGGGATGAATCAGTTGAGGCATTATTATGCACCATGACCATGTGGAAAGTAGATTATATAGATGAAGCAAGATCAGAATGGGAGAATGATAGTAATACCAAGGATTTGATTCACAATTTTCATTAGGGTTATAAAAAATCTAAAAAATTTACATGGAAGGGGAACACATTATGTTATAAAGATATATTATACCTTTGTAAGCATTCTCTTCTCAAACATAAAATTCTTTAGAAAATTCATGCCTCTCTACTTGGAGGACACTCAGGATTTTTGAAAACATATGATATAATCAAGCAAGATTTATTTTGGGAAGGAATTAAAAGGGATGTTAAAAAATATGTGTCTTAATTCATGGTATGCAAAATAAATAAATTTGAACTCATTAAGACCCTAGGTCTTTTTCAACCTTTATCTATCCCTAGTTAGTATTGGGAAGAGGTTTCCATAGATTTCATTATGGGGTTACCAAGGTCTAAGGGTAAAAATGTTATCATGGTAGTTGTGGATCAACTCACCAAGTATGCTCATTTTTGTCCTTATCATAGTCATTTATTGCCAATATAGTGGCTTCTACTTTTCTCAATATAAATCAAAAATTGCATGGAATTCTAAAGATTATTGTAAGTGATCAATATCCCATATTTCTAGTAGTTTTTGGACTTAATTATTTTCATGTTTGGGTACCTAGTTAGCTCATACCTCATCCTATCATCCTAAATATAATGGAAAAAAAAATATAGTCAACAAATGTATCAAATGGTATCTTTATTATTTTGTTTCTAACAAAAAAGATAAATGGGTTCATTGACTACCACTTGCTAAATGATGGTATAAGACTTCTTTTCACACTTCTTCCAAGATGTCTCCCTTTGTGGAATTATATGGGTATCACATCCCATCCATCACTTTAATTTTGAAAATGTATCCTAAGGTTAGAGTTTTTCAGAAACACATTATCCATCAACAAGAGGTGTTAGTCATTTTACAAGAGAATTTAGTAATGGCATAGAATCAAATGAAGTAATAAGAAGATCAACGCCATAGTGAGTGGAATTTTTACATAGGTGATTAGGTCTTTATTGATTTGAAACCATATAAGCATCTATCTCTAAAGTAATATAAAAAGGATAATAATCTTTCACCTAAGTATTATGTCCCTTACCTGATCTTACAAAAAATTGGTAATGTGGCTTTAAAGTTAGAATTACCTCCATCTACTTGCATACATCTGGTATTCTATGTGTATTTCTTGAAGAAATTAATTAGACATAGGGTTTCCACTCAAATTTAATTACCTAAATTAAATGAATAAGGCATGGTAATTTTATACCATAAGGAGATCCTTCACATGCACACTAAGAAACTACAGACTAGAGCCATTCAGCAGTATTTGATCAAATGAAAGAACCTATATTCTGAAGATGTAACATGGGTAGATTAATCATTCCTTAAAAACATCTAGATTGACTCAATGCTGAGGACAAAATTATTTTTTAGGGGAAGGTCATGAAATGACCTTAACTTATAGTGTGTCTATGGATATGCACAACTGACTTGTGGCTTACACATATTCATATTAGCTTGTTGCATTTCTCGATGTTCTTAGTATGGTTAACCTATGGAATAACCATGGATAAATAGAGTATATATAGGAGGTAGTAGTTATTATTTCATCATCATATTGTGAATTTTGTTTTTATTTAATTATTGTGTAGGTTTATTCCTAAAAGTGTCTCAATCATAATATTTGAGTATTTTACTCTTTCACCAATTGTTGTTGTGAATTTATTTATTCTAATCTTAATTATAGCATATATAATTATATTTTTGTAAATCATCTAAGTAGTTTACTTAAAATTTTGGTTGAATTTAATTTTTCCCACCTTCATAAGTTTCCAATTACCTCATTTCTCATGGATAATCCCTCACTCTTAGATGTTTCATATGTTTAATTTCTGAATATGGTCTTTCTCTTCAAGAGATATCATGTTTTGCACTTTTGAAAGCATGATATAGACATAAATGGTCTAATATAGGTCTAAATGTTATGTTTGACCCAAATGATAAATGGAATATAAATAATAACCATGATAAATCAGCATTGAACTATTGTAAACTAAAGGCAATGAGAATGGAACTCAATGCACTCTCTAATAAGGACTGAGATAAGTTCATTCACCCACAGGTCTAAAAACTTGTAGATGAGTATTCATGAGGTCTAAGTTTAGATTTTTAAAGATATTCAATCCATGTATAAGAGTTAAATAAATTTATAATCATTAATTTGATCTTGATAGACTCCACTTCCACCATCAAAAGGGCATTAATAGACTATAAACCTGATTTCCATGCATAAGCCCTACATATGAGCTAATTTTCTATAGGAATACATATATGAAGGCTGATATTTGAGATCATATGGTGTTTATATGAATTATATAAGATATTAAATCAGAATATAATGGTAAAAGATTTGATACAACCATCAAAGTGTCAACGGGCTTAAGAAACATCTTAGCAACATGTGTAGAAAGGTAAGTAGAGAAAGGTTATGGAACACTATAAAAAGACTAATATACATTTTAATAAAGTGAGAAAGAGTTTAAAATGAGTTTTTTATATTTTTAAGGTGTCATGATTGATTTTATAAATCCAATCTCAAGACCTCATTATCAGACTCTTTCCTAATAACTACCTATAGCCACACTTTGAGAAGGTACAAAGACTAGTTGTGTTTGGGACTATGTAGTGTTTTGGGAATTTTGAGGAAGAAATAAACTCTAAAAAATAACAAAATAGTTATTTATATGTTAAAATTTTTGAAAATTGAAGTCATAAAACCCACAAATGCACTTAGACTATCCTAATGAACACCTACATGTTGCTTTGGCAAGTAAGCTGCTTATGGGCTTGAAAATAAGATAGAGTTATAGAGGGTTAGTGAAAGGTTATAAAATAAAATTATTTTTATTTATGTGTCCAAATAATTTCATAAGTTTTTAAACTCATAATACATAGTCAATATCCACAAAACTAAAACCTATAGGCTAGCCTAATCAAGATAGGCTATGTTCAAAGATTGAGAAAAGAATGTCATACATAGTTAGTGAGAGGGGATTTGGTTAAGATCATGGAAAAGTAATGAGACCATTAAACATAAAAAAGTTCAATATACATAAAGGAGGATAAAAAATATGAGTGAACAAAGCTCTTTAAACCCTACATACACAGTTGAATGGGTGTCTACAGGCCTACTTTCGCTCATGAAAGGTTTTGATTATTTTGAGAGAGTTATAGGTATATGAGAGGTATGATGGAAGGTAAACCATTTTCATATGGTTTCATGTTGATAATGTGACTAAGTAATAAACTCATACCCATTAACAAAGTTGATAATATTGAAGACCTTGTCTAGGCTTGTAGAACCATAACTACATAGGTAGACCACATGGATAATCATGAAAAAGATAATATAATGAAGGTAAAATGAAAAATTTTGTGACATGGAGAAGTTGGATAGTGTTAATATATAACCCTCAAGACCATATAAAATTAGGGAAGGAAGGAAAAGTGGTACTTAAGCCTTTGATACCACCTCGAGCTCCTCTAATAGATGAATGCAATTTAAGATGCAATTTATTCTAATGAGTATGAATTTGACATATTGAATGGATAAAAATGGATTCCATGGGTGGTAAATATGTCCCAATAATTCAAAATTGTGGAATTTATTTCTAGATTAGATTTATCACATGCATAAACAATGCTTAAGAACTTAGACCCTTCTCCAATGGCTTGAAAATTTCCAACCCAAGAGTCAACTTCTTAGCCTCACAACTATATGGATAGGATGCATGGGAACCTGATCTCCTAGGGAAATTTGATTAAGTTTGTCCACTTGATATTTATGGCATTTTTTTAGTATTTAATGCCATAGAGTTTATGAATAATTGTTAAGAACCTAGGTCATTGTAAACCCTCCTAAAAGCCTAACAAAGACCAAATGTGGAAGATTGGTTTCCAAAAAAAATGAGATGACTTGGTTAGATATTATAACCTCCTAAACATTGTTACCGACTCCAAGTATATTCTCAAGGTGTACTTCATATATACATGCAACTTTATGGACTACATTAAATGCCTATTTTGTAAGGATTTTAGGTGTTTTACAAGGTTTTGGATTGTTGGACACTTGAAAACTATTGGGATAGGTGTTTTTATATTTATTCCACCTATTAAATCCTAAAATTACATACATAACATCTTAGAAGTGATCAAATAAACCTCTTTTTTCAAGGTAGTCTTCGACAAGCTAAAAAAAAGACTTAGTTTGAAGACCATTTCATAGTTCTCACACTTCCACGGGGTCTTAAGATCTCAAATTTGGCATGAAGTTTTGGGATAGGATAGGTAAATTTGATCACATGAATTTGGGTGGTATCAAATGTGTGGTAGAGATATGGAGAAGCAAATCAATCTTTTAGGCAAGGAGGCCTAATTGAGGCCTAATTAGGTGAAGAGAACAATAGAAAAAACACACTTCCACTCACTGTTAGGACCTAAAACTTGGTATGGAATTTTATATCCATATTATGTCTTAAAATGTGAATTTTTTTATTATAATCCATACATTTTCCTACACAATGATTTTTACAGGTTTTTAAGGCTAAAAGGAAAAGAGGCCTAGTGAGAGAAAAAGGTGAAAATGGTGTCTTAAGGAAAAATTGATCACTAAAAGTGAGTTTTTTAGGTTTTATATGATGTGAATAGTATATCCATGGAGATATAATGCATTTTATAAAATTAACTCAAGTTTTGAGCCACTTGAACAAGGCTAGACATGGTAGATGAAGGGGTTTCAAGACACCTAAGCATATGAATGATGATTACCACTAAAATGTTAGATCATGGGAGTTTATAAATGCATGATATGTGTCAAATACACTATTTAAAATTCTTTAATGGTTAATTTATGATGAAAAACCCCATTTTTCACTTCTTATATGCAAATAAGGGCAATTTTCAAGAATATAACCAAGGTGTCAAGGTTAGTTTATAACTCCTACACCACTTGGATGATAGATCATCCTTAGAGGAGAGATACATGCCATTAAAAGTATATTAGGACTATTATATAACTAATTTATTATTATAACTCATGGTGGAAACTTGGAAATTTCCCTCTACTATGCCCCCATCTCTCTTCTCATTTCTCTATATAAGTTTCCACTTTTGGCCTTGTAAGATATCCACACTTGGTATGGAAAAGCCATGCAAAATTGATTACTGATTTTTCCTTTCAATAAATATTCCAATTTGTTTTAGTATATAAAATTATCTCATAAGTGTTTCAATTATTTTATGGTTGAATGATAAGTGATAGCTAGCTCTCCTTGTGTTTATCTCACTCTCTCATGCTTGGTGTAAGTAATCTAAATTTTAGAAATTCACATGATGTGGAATTAATTTTTATATGTGTCATTAATTATGAATAAGACTAATAGTGCTTATGTTAATATCTAATATTAATCTACCTTTAGAAACACATTTCATTCTTCCTTCATGTTTAAACACTTTTGTTAGGAGAACCTTGGGTTTTGATATCAGTTTCGTAAATTTGTTTTCATAGTATAGGTTTAAGTAGGATTATGGAATTAATTTTGGTTGATCACCTCTATTATATTAGTGTTAATATACTTCTATCCATTTTAATTCAAATCAAGTAAGTTATTGGTAAGTTTTATATGTTGTGCAAGGGAGCTAGCCCTTTAATCTAGAGACTCACCTCTAAAAATTGTCAGCCAAAACATATAAGGTGTTTCAATGTTACACCAAATTTAAGGAGGATAGATTAACCCTCCTTAGGGTGAAAATTTTATTGATAATAGTATAAAAAATTAAAATAATATTTCCACACATTATGGAGTCACATGTAGGAAGTCAAGGGGCATCATGAATATGCCAACCACTTTTGATCTTTACACATGGATTTAAAGCATGACAAATAGTGATAATTTTTGGCCCACATGGATATGAGGTCAAATTTCCTCTGTCCTTGTTTTATCTATTCTAATTATCATTATTATTTATATTTTTACAAGTAATAATGCCATTCCTTTGTATGGTAAAATAATATCAAGTATGAGAATACTTGTGTGCCTTTGTTGAAGCTTGTAAGCTTTATGTGAATCTAGGAGTTATCTTGTTGTAAGCTTGTATGAATTGAATAAAAGGAGTGTGTGAGATATTAGAGAGGTGTGAGTGATAGGTTATTGTCACTAGTTTATTCTATAAGTATTGCTACAATTAATGGTTGAACCATTCTAAATGGATGTAACCAAGTTGGTGAACCACGTAAATATTTTATTTTGGTTTGCATATTTTATTTTTTATTTTTAAAAGTTTAAATTTATGTTTTAAATAGTTACTCTCTCTATAATTTTGAGGATATTTTTATACATGCATTTATCCTAACAAGTTGTATCAGATCAAAGGTTATTTATTTCTAAGGATTAATTTGCATAAAGCTAAGGATTTTATCTTTAGTGAGAGCTATGGAAAATTATAATAAATCAATGGTGGAGAAGATCAATGGACAAAAATTTGGATTATGGAAGATGTAGATTAAGTATTTAATCTTTTATATGAACCTCTACTTACCTTTAGTAAGTAAATCCAAGAATCCAACAATAATGTTAGATGAGGATTGGGAGTTGCTTCATACAAAAGTACTTAGAAACATCTGGTTATGCCTAGAATCTATAGTTGCATTTAACATATCCAAATAAAAGACTAAAAAAAATATTATGAGCACATTAGGGATGTTTTATGAGAACCCCTCTAATTTCAATAAAATTTTCTTAATGAACAAATTATTTAATTTGAAAATGTTTGAAAAAGGTTTTGTGGAAATTTTTTTAAATGATTTTAACATGATTACAAGATTGTTAAATTGTGGTAATATTAACTTTGATGGTGAAGTTAAGGATATTATTTTTTTCCTTATATAAGAGCTATAATATCTTGGTAATTGTATTAAGTAAATCCATATCCAATAATACCTAACTAAACTTTAAAGATCTGGTGGGTGTGATATTGAGCAAGGAAATGTAGAGGAGAAGCACTGGTGAAATATCCACATCATGAATTACATTGTATATGGAGACTAGAGGAAGACAAAAAAGTAGAGGAAGAGGAAACCATTTAAAATCAAGGAGGAGGTTATAATCAAGAAGCAAAATGAAATTTTGGCACCATGGGAAGTCAGGACATACAAAGAAATATTATTGGGTTCTTCATGGAAAATAAACCAAAGACCAATAAGAAGTTAACAAAGAGGAAAATGTAGTAGGTGATGTGCTACAATATGATTTTATTATTTCTTTGGATAATATTTATAAATATTAGGTTTTACATTTTGGGGCTTCTTTTCATACTACTCCTCATAGACATTATTTTCAATATTATGTTTAAGGGAATTTTAGACATGTTATCTTGGTGATGATGAACTTTGTAGCATTTTTGGAAAAGAAAGTGTTTAGGTTAAATTGAAGAATGGGAATATTTTGATTCTTAAATATGTTAGGAATGTTCTAAATTTGAGGATAAATCTGATTTATGTAGGATATTTGGGTAATGATGATTGTATGGTCACTTTTATTGATGACTCATGGATGGTTACAAAGTGTGCTCTAGTTGTGTCAAGAGGTAATAAAGTGGGTAATTTATATTTATCCACTATTATCACTAACACATATTATGATTTAGTTACTTTACGTACAGATGCACCTTTGTGTCATTATAGACTTGGCCACATGTGTGAAAAGGGAATGAAGATTCTTCACTCAAAGGTGAAATTACTAGGTCTAAAATAAATTAACTTGGAATTTTGTGAGCATTTTGTGTATGGGAAATAGAAACATGTGTGGTTTCTAAGAGTTAGACCATCTAAGAAGGAGAGTAAGTTATAGTTTGTGCATACAAATGTATGGGGATGCACTTAGGTATCTTCACCTGGTGGTTCATTGTATTATGTCACATTTATTGATGTTAAAACTGGGAAGGTTTGGGTTTATTTTATAAAACATAAATCTGATGTGTTTGATACATTTAAGAGATGGAGAGCCTTGGTTGAGAATAAAATAAGTTTAAATCTCAAGTTCCTTAGGTTAGATAATGGTGGATAATACTACAACAAGGATTTTGGTAACTATTGGTCTCTAAATGGAATCTCTAGGTAAAATATGGTTCTAAGAACACCATGGCAAAATGGTGTGTTAGAGAGGATAAAAATAAATATCATGGAAGGTTCTAGAAGAATGAGGTTTCATGTAAGGTTGTCATTATAATTTTGGGTAGATGTTGTAGATACTATAGTGTACCTAATAAATAGAGGACCTTCAAGTGCCTTCGATAGTGACATACTAGAGGAGGGATAAAGTGGTAATAAGGTAGACTATTTTTTTTTAAGTTTTTGAGTGTGAATATTTTCTCATATTGATAAAAATAATAGGTCCAAGTTAGAGGCTAAATCTTGTTCGCAATATGAATTTCATTTTTGTCAAAAGTGAAACTATGGATTTCATTGATGTCAAAAGGATCATACATGATTAATGGAGAGAAGAGCATGTTTCACAATTATACTACTCAAATTTGTCATTATTTTATAAAGACCATTTATAGATGTTTAAACTCAAACAAATAGAAGATCCATTACAGGTTTTTTCATGTACATTTTATAAATATGGTTTATAGGTTTATAGGAAAAGAAATGAGCTCATTTTTTATTCATTTAGCTCTCAAAAATTATAGGGTTTCATAGTAAAATCCTAAGGTTTTATCCATGGCATTAACAATAAAATTTCAATTTTAATGTTGACTTGGTATAACTAGGAACTGGTAACTTAAGTTACAACTTAAGTCCATATCATCATTAAGAAACTTTCCCCTCAACCTAGCAATTACTAGCTCTGAGTAATGATTAAAGAACTTTATATTTTCCTTGGTCTAAGACTTTATATTATGTCTAAGTTTGATCAATGGCTATCACTTCATCATACGTAGATGATCTAATGAATCAAATCAAACTCATATTATCAAAGGCTCCTTTGAGTAAACATACCAGTGATAAGTGTCACATTCACAGATCTTGTCAAAGTTAATAATCAAGCTTGTCAGAAGATCTAATAGTGAGAGGGTGATCATATAAAGGAAATATAATGAAGTGAGTGGACTTACATGGAACAAAGTGATCAATGTTTATTGACATAGTGGTGAGTTAAAAACCAAGCATGTTTGAGAAGATTGATAGAATGAAAGCAATCCAAATATATAGGAAGAAATGAGATGGGATAAAGAAATCAATGTTTAACATCTAGATAGAGATAAATAACTTGCATCTTTAGAGATCCAATGGCATGTGGAACTCAAATAAAGAAGATTGATTGGTGTGTTCTAAATATGACAAAGCTAACGTTTAGAAGCATACAAAGATCAGACAATTAACATGAGACTATCTGAGATTGATTGAATGGACACATTTTAAATTTGAGACAATTTAATAGAGACTATTAGATAGTGGTTTCGAAGGTAAGATCAATGATCAACATTTAAATTAATGTTCATACAAATTGTTAGTTGCAATAACATGTAATAACTTACATATAAGCTCTATATCTCAACATAGACAATGAGATTGATCGATCCAGCTAATCAAATCTACATTAAAGAGCCTATGCATCAAAAATTGAGTCTAATAGATGCTATAGATAGTAAAGAGACCTTCAATTATGATGTGATGCATAGAATCAAGATACAAGAAAACTTACAATCCAAGTAATAATGAACTAAAGTCTAGAATTGGAATGATGTGTTATAGTCCAAGTGTGAACATAGAAAAGAAGAAAAACCTATATCAAAATCTTATACACACACACACACACACACACACACACACACACATATACAAACATATATATATATATATATATATATATATATATATATATACACACACACACACACACACACACACACACAACATATAGGATACAATTACAATGATTAGAATTGTGTCAAAACAAAAATATATAGACATAAAGGTATAAGTGTAGAGAAGATGAGCTATTGTTGAAGAGTGTCAAACATAGATATATATAGACAAAAAGACAAAGCAATAGAGTGAGATAAAGTGTGTCAAATAAATATATATTTAGACATAGATAAAAAGGGGTAGATAGGAATAAAGCACAAAGAGAATGTGCATAATATGATCATGTTATTGATTGGATTTAGAATAGAGAATAGAGTTTGATTCATTTATGAAGAAATGTTGTAATATGGATTTGTAGCTCCATGGATTTGATTAATTGGTACCATCATATCATCTAAATTGGTGCTCAATTAGGGGATCGGTATCTCTTTAGTATTGGTGTCCTTAAATGTAACCAATGAGGTTTTTTCAATGAGGCTTATAACCTATGAGGTTTTGCCAAGTAAGGCATTGATTATGAGACTACATTAAAATAGTAGATTCTAGCAACTATTCTCACCATGGTTTTTCTCTTTGGGTTTTCCACATATAAATCTACTATCATGTGTATTTGTGTGTTTATGTAATCCCTAAATTTATCTTTTAATCTACATATGCTTTTGAATTTTCTTTGAAATGATTAAAGGACTAGTTTTAGTTGATCTATTGATTCACCCCCCCTTCCGCTCTCAATAGATAATTATGTTCCAATAATTTGTATCATATCCTAGGGTTCTTTTGGAATAATCTTAATCAGCTCAGGTAGATCTTGGGAAAGAGATCACATATGGCTAGTCAAGAAGGATATTCTTCAAACAAAGCACCTCTCTTTGATGGATCTAACTATGTATTTTAGACCATAAGAATAGAATCATAATTATCCTCATTAGGGTTTGATGTATGGATGTTTGTAGTAAATGGATATAGATTCCCTATTACAAATCCTACTAATCAGGCTACCAAGAAGGCATATAAGAGAAATCCCAAAGTAAATAATTCTATTCAATACAGATTGTCCAAATTAGAGTTGACCAAAGTGATGTACTATCAAAATACACAAGATATCTAGAACAACTTGAATAGCATCTATGAAGGTGATGACAAGGTAAAGAAGGCCAAGCTATAAACATATAGAGGTATGTTTAAAAGTCTCAAAATAGATGAAGAGCAGAAAATTACAGACTGCCTTCTCAAAGTAGATGAAATAATCAATACAATTAGAGGCCTTGGAGAAGAAATGAAAGAATTAGTCATTGTAAAAAAGGTCCTAAGATATTTTCCAACAAGATATGATTCTAACATCTTTGTTATAGATGAAGCAAGAGATCTATATAAACTCATTTTTTATGAGTTGCATGGAACCTTCATTACCTATGAGATGGTAATGGGAGAAGTATATACTTCCAAGAGAGAAGCTACATTCAAAGCATCCAAGAAAGTTGAAGTAGAAGCATCTCTATCTAGATCTAAGAAGATTGATGAAGAAGAAACTAACTTTTTCTGAAGGTTAAGAAGAAGGTCTGACAAATACAAAGGTAAGTTACCCTTTAAATGCTTTAACTATGGTAATATAGGACATTCAGCTACTAAATTCCGTTATGACAAAAAGGCTGACTCTGAGAAAGAAGAAGATAGTGAAAAAGTGAAACCTCACTATTTCAAGAAGAAGAATTTCTTTAATAAAAAGAAGGGTCTATACAGAAGAGATGATAGTAAATCAATAGATGAGAGTGATAGCTCAGATGATGACCATGACTATGACTTTATGACTAAATAAAATGGAGTCCTATTCATAGCATCGATATCAGATTCTATAAATCAAGCAAAAATAAAAATTGAATTTGATGAATAAGAGGAAAGATAAGTGGACCTATAAGGTGAACTCATCTGTGATCTAGACGAGATTGGTAGTTGAGAAAAGAAAACTCAAGATAGAAGAATATTGGATAAAAGGAAATTGAAAAACTATCTAAAAATCTTGAAATATCTAATCAGATGGGAGTGAATCTAAATACTCAAGTTGAAGATGTCAAAAGAATAGAAGATGTAGTCAAAATTTAATTACAAGTTTAATCTATTGAATGTATGAGGCTATAAAAATATATAGTGGCTTTAAGGAAAGAGCTTGAAATGGCTAAAGTACAAATAAACAAAGGTCTAAAGTTGAAAGGAGGATCAAACATTCTTGATGAATTGATCAAATCTAAAAATCCATCTAATGAAAATATTGTCTTGGTTATAAACAAAGGGAAAAGTCTCATAGCCAGTATTGTTTCTATCTAATTTTTTGCTTTTCTTAATTTTTTTGAAAAGAAAGAAATTAGGAATAGGGTGTGTAGAAAAACCTATTGAATATGCATGATTTGGATCCAAGAGATTATGGAGAGCTTCTCTTTGGATTGGGAGGATGACATGAAAATAATAAGACACTAAAATAAACTTGTTTGTTAGACAAGTAGATGGGTGGATTGCCTAGCAGGAACTAGATCCTAGAAGCGAAAGCTTTTTAGGAGGATGTCAATCCACCTTCTTTAAAAAACATAAGTTGAAATGATAAAATAAGTATATTTTGCATTAAAATAGTAAACTAATGATACTAAAATAGCAAACAACTAAATTTGATACAATAAAGTTAAATTTTTTGCAAAAGATAACTAAATGAACGTAATAGTTTAATTAATACTAATGTTAAAATTTGGTAAAGGTTATAGTTTTGGTTTGGTAAAGTGGTGAGGGTCAAAAGTATTATTTTTTTGGTTTGGTTAGATGGTCAAGTATACAAATATATGGATATATAAATGAGGAAAATAAGTAAATATGGCAAAGGAGAAGGAAAGGTAAAGATGGTAAAGAGGTGAATGAGGCAAAGAGGTGAATGGGATAAAGGGGATAAATGAAATGGAAATAACATAAGAGATTAAATGGGAGGAATTAAATAAAGAGGAAGAGGTTAAGGGCTCAAGATTATTGAGGTTAAGAAAAGAAAATTCCAAAGGGAAATAAAGAAAGAACTAAAATTACAAAACAAAGTAAATTACCTCAATGTTGTTGAAGTGGCTTGAAGATGTTGATGATGGTTGAATGTTGATGAAGCTTGAAGCAATTTTGAAAGAGATTCATTGCTTTGATATTTTATCCTCAAAGATAATGATGACCTCAAATATGATGAACTCCTCCAAAAACCTGTAACAAGATGTTAAAAACCAAAGACTAACTTCCAACTTAACCTTTGTGAAGGAGAGGGTGGATATTTATAGCATTTGATGTTGGGAAACATGCCAAAATACTGGAATAGTGAAGCAATTATAAGTTTTCCAAGTGGTACATGACTTAGTCAAGGTGAGTTTGGTGGGGATGCCATATGGGTTGGAAAATCTCCCTCTTTGCACATGAATCCATGTTTGAATAGAAATCATGCACATGGATTTGAATGAGATCAAAGACTTTTTACCACCCTTATTTATATTCATTGAAGCACTTAATGAGGTGGCACACTAAATGTGGCACCATTTTCCATGTGGGGGATGAAAATTCCAAGGTGAGGTTGGTGGGGATTCCTATGTGGGTTGGAAAGTCTCTCGTTTGGGTTGGTGAGCCTCTATTTGGGTTAAAAAGTCAAAAATGGGTGCCCTTTGTCATTCCTAAAGTATTAAATGGGTAGGTATCTCTTTCAAAGTCTAATTTCATATGGGAAGAAAAAAATAAATGTTGAATAATGACCCCTTAATGGGAAATTTGCCATATTTCAAAGGGGACCCTTATGATGTTTGAATGAGGTCATCAAGCAATTTAGGAAGGGTATCAGGTGGGGTATGATGTCCCACATAAATCCACATCAATTATAAGCCACGTCACTTTCCATATCACCTCATAAATCACATCCCATGTCACATGCCATGTTACTTGCCATGTCATCATGAATAGTGATAGTGGGTCTCATAGTGAATAGTGATGGTGATCAGTACTTTTGAATAGTACTTTCAAATAGTGATTTTAAATGATATTTTTGACTAGGAAAATAGTGATTTAGTTGGGTTAAGGGGGGTTTTGGGAAGGTTTAAGAAGTTTTAAGAGATCTTAAGGCATTTAGTCATCAAAAACTATAAATATGCAATTTTTTGGTGTCTACATTTTGCCCCTTTTTGTTATGTAGCTTTGAATTAACAAGCCACAAAATAAAAATAAATCACTTGGTCAAAGGTTAGGATGCCCTAATTATGGGAGGAGGTGTTCCCCCTTAGATCAAGAATTGATGAGGAAATGTCTAATCAGGTATAAGTTTGATAAGTAGTTGATGGGGAGGCACTAAGTGGTGCCACATGGTAGCTGGGTACGTGAAACACCTATGGGTTCACAAAATATGACTAAGCATAATAGTCAAGATTCTATAGGGACTAAATGTTCCAATGTTGATAACAAGAAGTTTAAGTTCTAAGATAATTGACAAGGTAACCAATCCCCAACATTGGTCATAGGTAATCAAGTTAGTCTTAGTAAGGCTCATAGATAGGGTCGGTGTTGACTCAGGTATCCAGGGTAGGAAGTGCTCCTAAGAAAACATTAATGGTCAAGTTTTGGCATGAGATGGTGCAAACATTTCAAAATTTCAACATGGTAAGGTTGGTCATTACATGTAAAAGTTATTACAAAAAACACCAAAGTTCTAGGTTAAAAGCAACTAACATCAAACTAGACATGGTGAAAGCATGGGTGGATTGGGTATGGGTTAGAAGGGGATGGCTGAGCTAACTTCAGATGTACGGGGCAAGTGGATGGTGCCTACGTACTTCCATAAACAAGAATCCAAAAAATATTGTTAGGCCAAATGTAGTTCTTTTGAGGTGAATGGTGTTGGTTAACTTGGTTGCCATAATTTGATATCATGTAGGTAGGTCTAGGGGAATAATGTTGGAGAAAGGGAATTACAAAAGGGTGAAAAATATGGTTATCAAATATTTTATGATGGGTGTTGTATAAATGGTGGATGAGATTACTTAAGATGTAATTATATGATTATGTTAACTATGCAAAAGGAATCTATAGCCATGGATAAGTAGGTTGAAGCGTGAAGTTTCTACCACCATCATAAATAAAAGGAGAGGTATAAATATTTAAGTACCAAGATTTATAAAATCTATAACTACTCAAATTTCCATAGTGATCTGATGGGTTCTTTCATCACCATCTAAATAAGTTGACATTGTGTGCATTCCTCAAAAATGTCATTAATGGGCTATAGAAGGTTATTATTCAATAGTTTGGGGAAGCAAAGTATTAGAGTGGGTAAACAAGAAGTGGTAAAGATTCAAACCCTTGACCCTTGAGTTAGTGGGGCGCCAAAATAATTAAGCATTAAGTTTTTGAGGTAATTTAGAGAAAAATGTTGAGGGGTTTTAGAATATGAAGTGAGGTAAATAATAATAACATTAATTAGTTGAGGGAGCATGTTGTGGATTATTATATTGGTTAGAAGGTTAGGGTCCATGAGAGGGTGTAGCTATCATCCCCATGTAGGTATCTAAAATATTTTATATGAAGGTGGTTTTATTTCTGATTCTAACATCTTCGAAGGTCAGAGTAAAAGGGGTTTAAAAAAGGCAAGACTAGAAGAGGTGGGGAAGTAATTTTCATCTTGATGGCTAAATGATGCTTAGGTTTGCTAGTTGTGTGTATGAGCCCATGGTCTTTGCCATTGTGTTATAGATCCATAGGATTTGTATATATATCATAGTAAATGAAAATTAAGTGGAAGACCTTAGAAGCCATAACATGCTCAAAATGGGTAGAGGGTTGAAAATGAAAAAGGTGATAAGGAGGGTGAAGGAAGTAGTTAGAGAGGGACAAAAAAGAGAGTCCAAGTGAAACATATAGAGGCATTAAAGGAAGAAATGGTTTCTCCTAAAGTAAAGAACCTAACCAAATTTTTTGCATTAAGGCAAGGGCATGGAGGATATAAGGAAGCAGACAAGGAGATGTACGTAAAATAAATACAACTAGTGACCACACTCTAAAGAGGTGGAGGTGAATTGGAGAACATAAGGGAGATCCAAAAAGGGATGAGGTAAATGTGGACTAGGAGATGGATGAAGAGAAAATAATGAGGTCACAGATAAAGATGAAGGTGGCTAAGGATTGAAGAAGCCAGACATGGTCATATAGGTCAGGACGAGCAAGGAAGGGCATCAAGGGAGATGAAAAAAATGAAATGAAATGGAGAAAAAAAAAAGGTATAATATTGGGGGTGAGAGATGCACTTAATAATTATATATTGGATAATTTAAAAGGATGGGGAGAGAAGTGTAATAATCATGAAGGGTAAGGGGAGAATGAGGGATATGGGTGGCCATGAAAGGTTTGAAAACAAGTCTAAAAAAGACAAAAGATAAAATAGTTTGGTGATGAAAATGAAAAATAAGGAAATAAATGGAAGAAAATGAAACATGAGGAAAAAGGGAGTGAAATGAGGACACAAAGAGGATGACAAGAGAGGGAAAAAGTAGGTGGTATCTTAACCAAGTAAACATGGGTGATGATATGAAAGGAGAGGAATAATGAAGCAAATCAGATGGTGGTTTTAGAGATGAGAATGGGATGGAAAATGGGAAAGAGGTGAGGAATGAGGGAAATAAAGATGAGTGGAAAAGAAGGTGAAGAGAGAAGGTAGGTGTTAATCATCTTGTTAGAAGCGATTGATAGGCTAAAGGGGTGATTAGAATGGATTTACAAGATAAAAAATGGTGAGGTGGTGAAGAAATAGGGGGATGAAATGAAAGGGAGTGAGATGAAACTAAGGGGTGAAGATTAGGGATTATAAGAACAAAAATGAAGAATTGATGAAAGGATATAAAACATGGATGCTTACATAGATGAAAAAATATAAGTGAGTACCAATATGAAAAGAGGAAAAGGGGGATGCAAAAAGGGCCATAGACAAGAAGAGATAAGAAGAAAAGGGCAATTATGGAAGGCTTCTCAAAGGATACATACCCAGGGATAAATTAATTATGGAGGAAAAAGGGGAAGATAAAAAGGATGAAAGGATGGAAAAAAATCAAATAGGAAGAATGGAAAATGGGTACAATGGGAAGAGTGGTGGAATGGTAGATAGTGGTGATACACGTAAATAAAAAGTGTAGCAACAAAAGAAATAAAAAGCTTGCAAGATGCATAGTATGATGTGGAATGGGTGAGGAAAATAAAGTGATAAAGGGGGTATGAAAAAGATCCAAGGGTGATGGGAGATGATGAGGATGGAGAAATAAGTTAAAGAGGATAAAGGGCAAGGTTATTAATAAGGTGAAAGAGAGGCAACAAATGCAATAGGTGGGTGGGGAACTGGGCTGCAAAACATGCACAAGGAAAGATGATGGGGAGGCCAATGAAGTAGAGTAGGAGGTAGATTTATGGGAGGTAAGGGGGGCCAATGGGGAATTATATCAATACTTATGCTAAAAGAGATTGGAAATCCAGAAAAGTGATTAAAAGAGATTGCCAAGCTGGAGGTAGGGAGATTGTTAGGAGATAGGTAGATAAATGAAGGAAGATATTTTAGATGAGAAAGGAAAATAAATTAAAGGATGTGGTTGAGCTGACCTCAATAGCTAAGTGCTACCTACATAGTCCAAAAATATCTTAGTCCAATGTAGTTCTCCCAATAATGGGGGAAAGACATAAGAGGAAGTATTAGATGGTGTTAAAATATAAGGATGTTGAAGAAAGAATTCAAAGCTTCCTTGATGTAGGATGCTCTAAAGAAGAGGGTGTTATTAATGGTGAAAATGAGTGAGAAGAAAAAATGGGATGGGAATTAGTTGTTAGTGGTCAATATACCCCTATATTAGTGACTACATAGTCCATGGACATCAGGCCAATGTATTTTAACAAGGTTTGGATGAGTGGTGTTCAAATTGGCTGCCCCAATTTGATGGACCACATGGGTTGGTTTGGGCTGAGGGAGAAGGTTTGGTAAAAAATAGTTTTGGGTTTTTGTGAAGGTGTTAGTGTTGGTAAAAGTATATGGGGCAGGTTGGTAAATATTTACCATAATGATCTCACATTTAGTAGGATGAGAGATGAAGATGGACAAGGTAGGATAAATTATAAGGGAACATAATGTGAAGTACCATAAATGATCTTCAATGGAGATAATCCAAAGAAGAGGTGCATTTGTTATAAGGTTACACCTTTTAATATTATATTAGGATAGGATTTTTTAGATAGTTTTTATCACTCTGAGACAAGTTTTAAGAGGTAGGGATGTATCTAGATATGTAGAGTTGTTTTGGATAAGGTTAATCACCACTAGGAGTCAAGTTTTAAGGGAAGTAATGAAGTGATGACCTAAAAAGAATTTATTTGATGGTCAAGTAGATTATACAAGTAAAGAATTTAATATCATGGTGAGTGATAAAGAATGGAGCTTACCTGACCTAAGATTTTTATGGTGATCTGGACAACAATTCAGATGACAATTCGGGTGATGGGTCCACCCCAATTGATGACGAAACTTCTGGGAGCCATAACTTTTGCACCGTAGCTCTAATTGACTCACCGTTTGAACCGTTCAAAAGATAATAATGAGGGTAACATCATGAGATGGCATAAATATTTTCTTGATGAATTTTGACCCCATAAAACCCAATGGAAGTGTCCCAAATTTCAATTTTAATAGTGCAGTCTAAAAATAGTAAGTTACTAAAAATAGTAATTCCTCAAATTTTGTATTATTATAAATCATGGAAGTCAAACCAATTCATCTCCCTCAATATTGGTGACCTTACACATCCACCCCACACCTTAAAAACATGTATAAATGAAGATGTAACCTGAAATGGAAATCATACATCTCTTCTCAAAGATAAGCATATGTTTGGGTCTACAAACTTGATCAATAAAACATCTCTTATCAGAGATAGTATTATTTGAATTTTTTTGTTCTTGTTTCTTGAATTATATTTCAACAAAATCTTTCAAGTTTGTGATCAATGGTATTAGAGTTGTTTGTCTTTAGAGTGTATGATCCTGAGGATGAGGTTAGATTATAAGAAGCTTGGGTGGAAAATAGAACCAGCAAAATATCCACGTATTTGCTCCAAATAACTTCAAATGGCAGACAACACTAAGGCATCTGATCCTTTAAAAGAAATGGTGAATGAATACCTCCAACAACAAAAATCATAGATGCTACAAAAATTCACTCAAATTCTCTAACAAATCTTGATGGGAAATTATAGCTCCTCATCTGCACCTGCACATCCTTTCAGTGCCCCAACACCTTTCAAGGTTTAAGTGAATTTTGATATCCCTAAATTTGAAGGCAAAATCAATGCTAATGCAGTAGAAAATTGGTTGGATCAATTGTCATCTTATTTTTCTATAAATAAATTTATTGATAAAGAGAAGATTACTTTTGCTCTTCTGAAAGCATCATTACCTGTCAAAAATTGGTGGGAAGTGTACAAAAATAGATTCAGTGAAGATGAATTGGCCTTTAGATGGAACCTACATGGGATGATTTGATAGATGCTGTGAAGGAAGAATAATACCTGATTGGGGCATATGATGATTTGTATATAGAGTGGCAACAACTTCACCATGGTAAGGAATAATTTATTTAAAATTACACTGACATTTTTCATTCTCTATCTACGAGATTGGGTATCCAAGAAAGTGAGAAACACAAGGTTCTCAAATATCATGGTGGAATACAATAGTACATATGGGGAGAAATGGAACTCTTCAATTTAGAAACCATCAGTGAGGCATACAAGTTCATAATGAAGACTGAGTAGAAGCATGGAAGAATGAATATAAAGAATCAGTCTTCAAAATGAAAAAGTGACAAAGAAGGTCAAACACGAGGCCAAAATTGGAATCAAAAGGAAGGAAAGATTAGAAAGTGGTGTGATTATCACAAATCTAGAACTCACTCCAAAGAAGAATGTCAAGCTATCAAATAACTACTTTCTGAGTCACAATCCTCAACATCTACTACTCTACCTCATATAGACCTTGTAGTTGAAGAGGTTGAAGAAGAAATTATAGATGATGATCCTGAAGCCATTTTTGCTTCATCACAGACACATGATGAGATGCTAGATGACAAGGAAAGGTTGTTTCACTCTAAGTTATGGGTGAAAGGTAAGCCTTTACATTTCATTCTTCATAGTGGAAGTCAAAAGAATTTAATCTCTACTAATGTTGTGAAAAGCCTAAATCTATCCATGAAGCCTCACCCAAAACTATACAGTATTGGATGGTTGAGTCTAGGGAGAAACCTTTGTGTCACCCACCAATGTCTTCTCTTATATGCAATACAACCTTTCCAAGATGAGGTCTTATGTGATGTGGTCAATCTAGATGTTTGTGATGTACTCTTTAGTCAACCATTCATGTATGATCAACATGGTATATATGAATCAAGAACTAGAAGGATCAATATCACTCTTGGAACATGGTGCTACAGGGTACTAGAAGTACCACCTTCTACATTTGTCTCTCTAATTAGTGCCAAGAAATTTGTTCTCATGGTGGTCAAGCCACAAGAATCCAAAAGGGATGATGTTACAGCCATGAATATGTAAATAACACAATAATATAAACAAATAGATGTCAAGCTAAAGAATTTCACAGCCTTCCATCCACAGACTGATGGTCAAATAGAAATGGTGAACAATTGGGCCCTGCACAGTTCCATAAATCACAGTCCCTTCCAAGTATGCATCAAGAATCAAATCAAAGTAAAAATACCACACTTGATGAAAAATATTGATGTAATGGGGACCATTGCTTCTCAAGGAGGGAGGAATTATTTGGACAATAATTTAGATGACAATTCGGGTGATGGGTCCACCTCAATTGATGATGAAACTTCTGGGAGCCATAACTTTTGCATCGTAGCTCCAATTGACTCTCCGTTTGAACTGTTGGAAAGATAATGATGAGTGAAACATTGTGATATGGCATTGATATTTGTTTTTACCCCTTAAAACCCAACAAAAGTTTCCAAAATTTTAATTTTAATAGTGCAATCTAAAAATAGTAAGTTACTAAAAATAGTAATTCCTCAAATTTTGTATTGTTGTAAATCATGGAAGTCAAAACAATTCATCTCCCTCAAGATTGGTGACCTTCCACATCCTCCCCACACCTTAAAAAAATGTATAAATGAAGATGTAAATCAAAATGGAAATCAGACATCTCTTCTCAGAGATAAGCATATGTTTGGGTCTGCAAATTTGATCAATAAAACATCTCTTATCAGAGATAGAATTATTTAAATTATTTTGTTCTTATTTATTGAATTATATTTCAACTGAAGATTTCAAGTTTTGGATCATATGGGTAGGCTAGACAAATGGTGTCCATGTTTGCATCCTCTATCCTAGCTCCATAAAACTAATGACTTATTCATTTCACTAGTTTGGGCCTAACCAATTTGAAGTTGCATGGCTGGGAGAAGATGGTGGTTCCCTTATTATGAATTAACATTTAGCTAACACAAAAGAAAAGACCACCATGTTTGAGTAGACACTATCAATGGTTTGGGTCTAATGTTCAAAGCATGTGGTAGTGGGTAGGTAAGAATAAGAGGGGAAAAGGGGAAAGAAGGTGAATGCATCACTATGAAAGACCCAGAACATAGAATGATTTTTGCTCTATGGGGATGAATGTGGGAGAGGATAACATAGTATACCCTTTAGTGGATACTAAGATAGGGAATGATAAAGATGATAGTTCAGGGAGTAATTAAGTAAAATGATGGTTGAACACAAATATAGAGTCACCAAATAATATATTTAATGCTTAGGTAGGAAAATAATGTATGCCTATGTGTTAGGCAATGTGTGTGTAATCTAATGACTATGTATGTGTCATGTGACTCCTTGTACCCTAAATAAATTATTGCATAATTTAATGTAAACATGTATAAAATGTGTTGGATGTTATTGGTTAAATGTTATGGTTATGGTTATGATTGGTATGTTTATGGCTATTTTAATATCACTCAATGTAAGAGGAATGAGTATTGTTATTTTAATGTTAGATGGTATACATCATAGTGAAAACATTAACCAAGCACATTAGGATAAGAATAGGGCCTGATGCTTTGTTTTTGATAATGACTAAAAATAGACCCAAAGCAAGATCAACTTAATGAATATAAGCCCTTCAAACATTGTGTATGAGTGGTCATTAGTTGATAAAGAAGGTCTCTTGATCATAGGGTGTCAAGTAAGCTCTAAATCCCTTGATTTATAGATAGTCTAAAGGGAAGATGGGTGATATGTGGTGTAAAGTGTAACAAGTGATATGTATGATAACCTCATGTGAATTAGTGTACCCCTTTTATAGGGCCTAAGAATGGTAATATACAAGTCCATGTCATATGTTAGATGTATATTGATCAATGTGGGAAGTCTACATGTTAAAGCTAATTGTGGCTTTAGATTTTTTTGTGATAGTGAGTCTTTTGCTTTATTACTATATATAGGAAGCTGATCGATGCAAGAAGCTTCCATGAAATTGCTCTACTTTTGAAAATTTAACTCAACCATCCTTTAGGGGATTGGTCTAAGCTTATTGGCTTTGTTCTTACTATTCTTGATAGTTGTCCTTAAAGGAAGCATTCTACCTTACATGTGGTAATTTTTATTTTTGTTTTTGGGCAGCTATCCTTCAAGGGAATAGTCTACAATGCTTAAGATATTGACCCAATTAATTACTACAAGATGAAATGTGTTTAGACATGGACCAATCTAATTAGGTTTAGATGTTTACCTTTATGAGGGTAAAACTTTACACATGAAGGTCAATGATATGTGAAAGGGTGTGGTTTTTAGAGACAATGACCATGGGATTCCATCATATTATAGATGAAAAGTATTCATGAGAACCATGCTATGGGTAGAGATGTGGTACCCATATTTGGGATTAGTCCATGACTATGATGGTTAATCACATGGTTATATGTTGTAATCAATTATCCTCAAAAGGTGAAGAGGAAAGTGGGTGAAGGTGAAAATTACATAATCAAGGGATGAGCTTAAGTTAGACAAATAGGTGATCTTGATCCTTATTTAATAGAAAAATGGACACAAATGTGAAGCATTGAGAGACTTAGATTCTAGTTTACCTTTGAGAGAGGACAAATGATAAGCTCTTGATCCATACTTATGGGTGATGATGTAGGTTCTAAGCCAATTGAAAGAAAACTTACCTCATTTACTCTTCTCGATGTTGATCACATGTTGGTTTTATTTTAGGATTAGATCTTTGATATTTAATTCCCATTGTTTGAGGTTCTTGTTATAAGTATTTGTGATACGCTCTTGATAGATATAGAGGTGGGTGAGAGCTACCAAATAATGCTCATCAAGTAGCTCAAGTTGAGTTAAATGATGCTAATGAAAATCTTCCTTAGAAATGAGTTCCTTAAAATATATGTGAAGAGAGGGGATTTGGACTTCAAGAGGCAAGACTACCTCTGCTCTAAAGACTTGAGATAAAAGGGTACCACTAGTGGAGGTTTGAATGCTAGTGTGATGGGATCATAAGGTGAATGGGATGTGTAAGATCCAATCCCAACCTAAAACACTGATGACTTTGGTTAATATTTTGGTGAGGTTCTTATTAGAGGCTTTTGCTTGTCCATTTTATTATGGTTGGTAAGGCAAGGAAAATCTTAAAACAATGCCAAATTCATCACATAAACCTTGGACTTGCTTATTCTTGAAGGATTTACCATTATCAATGATGATCTTATGAGGAACACCAAAGTGGCAGATTATATGGTGATTGATAAAGTCAAAAATATTTTCTACTTTGGTAAAGATCAGAGGAATAGCTTCCACCCACTTGGTGAAGTATTCAATGTCTATGATAATTGAGCTATGCCACTATGAAGAATGGTGGTTAATTTACCCAATGAGATCAAGCCCCCATTGAGAGAAAGGCAAAAATTCCTTAGATACTTGAAGGCTATTGGCTAGCACATGATGTAAATTAGCATGATATTGACATTTAACACACTTTTTTACATAATCACAATAGTCTTGGTTAAGGGTGGGTTAATAGTAACCAAGGTAGAGGATACGTTTAGTGACTGTTAGGCTGCTAAAGTATCCCCCATAGATCCATTTATGTGTTTCCTTGATGGTATGGGAAGCTTCATGTCTATGTAGGTAATGAAGAAAGAGACTATCAAAACCACATTTGTAAAGTAATCCCCATAGTATGATGTAATGATAGGTACCCTGAATAAAATATCTTTGAGGTTTCCTAGAGAGGTTAGGAGGAACACTGCCTAAGTTGAGGTAGTTGAAAGTTTGGTCATACCAAATGTCAGATGGGGATTCCTCTACATTAAAAATGGTAGGGAGGTTAGATTGGCCATAAGAGGGTGTGGTAAAATGATGAATGGTGATAAATATTTTGGAATTGGAAGGCTAAGAAGGGATCTGAGAAGCAAGGTAGGCCATTGTATCTTCAAATTTATTTGTAAATCAAGAAATAGACTAGACTAGGTAATGTTTGAATGATTTTAAGAGTTTGTCAATAAAAGCTTATATTTTAGCAAGACATCATTCTTACATTGATAGGATCCATGACATAGTTGACCACAAGCTAGGAATCACCAAAGACATAGATTGTCTTAATTCCCAAGCTTTGAGCAATTTGAAGACATATCACTAGGGCTTCATACTTGGCCATATTATTGGTGCATTCAAAGTCAAGTTTGAAGGAGAGAGGAAAGGGTTCACCATCAAGAGGAATGATATTAAATTTGGCACCCCCTCCTTCTTGGCATTTTGATCCATCAAAGAACATGGTCATTTGGTAGGTTATGTCATCTTCTTGGAAAAGAGTCATGATAGACTCATCTAGAAAGGCAAGAGGTGATGGTTGGTTATTTGCTAAAAGAGCTTCAACTAATTGATCGATAATGACCTAACATTTAATCAACTTATAATAAAGGAATTCAAGGTCAAATTTAGCTAGGAACATGAGCCACTTATCCATACATTGATTTTGGTATGGTTTAGAGTGCATGTATTTGAGCAGGTCAATATTAGTGATAACATAGGTTTTCTAGTTAAGAAGGTAGTTCTATAATTTGGTGGCCATGAAGGTTAATTCTAAGTAGAGTTTCTTGATATGTGTATATCGAGTTTCATATTCTACAGAATACAAATAATGTATTATACAACTTTTTCTTTGTTTTTTTCATCTCAATGAGCCAACATTGCCCCTAGGGAATGATTGGTGGCAGATATATATAGGTAAAATGGGTGGTCATCCTTCAAAGGGGTGAGGATAGGTGGTGACAAAAGGTACTATTTGAGTGAATCAAAAGCCTTTTGATAATCACTACTCCATTTAAAAGAGACATCTTTCTTCAAAAGGTGATGGAAAGGTTGGCACTAGTTTGAAAGTTGGGAAATGAAATATCAAATGGATTGAAGTTTTCCATAAAGGATACTAATTTGTTTAAGGTTGGTAAGAGAAGGCATGTCCAAAATTGCTCTGACTTTAGTAGGGTCTAATTCAATTTTGGAAAGAGAGACTATGAATCCAAGGAGCTTTCTTAAAAGGACCCCAAAAATGCATTTCTTGGGATTTAGGTGAACATGAAAATGGATGAGGCATTCAAATATAATCATAAGAGTAGTCAAATGATCTATTTGGAGTTTGGATTTCTTGAGAAGGTCCACAAAGTCTTCTACAATCTCATTGATGATATCATGGAAAATATAAGTCATGGTATGTTGGTAGGTTATACCAGATTTTTTAACTTGAAAGACATGACTCTATAGTAGAAATTTCCCCAAGGGGTTGTAAAGGAAATTTTATGTTGATCTTCAGGGGAAATCAGGATCTAAATATAACCTAAAAACCCATTCATAAGAGATAACATCTTGTGGTCAGCTGTAAGATCAACAAGATGGTCAATGCTAGGTAGAGGGAAGTCATCTTTGGGGTAGGTGAGGTTAAGGTTAGGAAAGTCCACACAAATGCATAGACACCTAGTGGGTTTTGTGATAATTTTAATGTTTGAGACCCATTAGGGGTAGTCAATGGGTTAAATGAAGTTTACAGATAGGAGACATTAAAGATCTTCTTTGATGAGAAGGGATATATAAGGATGCATGCATCAAAGCTTCTATTTAACAAGATTGGTATCATGGTGAGTGACTATGTTATGGGTAGTAATGGTAGGGTCAATCTTAGGCATATCATTATAAGACCAAGTGAATGTTATGCTGTGGTCTTGGAAGAAAGAGGATAAATCCTAAAGTTTCTTTGTGTTCAATGATTGGCCAAATTTGACAATACAAGGGTTATTTAGAGTGCCCAAGTTGATATAGATGGTAGATTCATTCAACATAGTTGGGGCCTTAAGAAGAAGGGATTTGTGGATAGAAGAATCCCCTATACTGAGGGAGGTAAGAATGGAATCATCATCTTGATGTCAAATGGTGGGTGAATTATTCTCTACCATTCCAGGATGTATGAGTGGAAGGACTTTGTTTTTTCCACTCTTTTGGTAGATGAGGGCCCAAACTTATAATATTGATCCCAAAAAAAATTATGAGGGATAATATTGGGCTCTTTAGGTGGAGAAAGTGGTTAGATTAGAAAGGATGGGATATCTTCCTCTGTGGTGGAAATGGGTTTGGGTGAATTGGTGGATTCTTGAGGTGGTTCATACCTAAGCCCAAATGACTCATGAGGTTGCAAATTTTTGAGATGGGGAAACTCATGAGGCCCTTATTCATAGCAACTGAGGCCAAATCCTTTCCAAGCACACCTATAGAAATATAGTATAGTGAACTTTGGTTTGCTAAGATAGGAAAAATTAGAGGTAAATGGTTGGATGGATGATGTAGTGGTAGGGGATAGAAGTGGCTAATCAAGTCCCCCATAAATGAAATTTATTTTATGGTTAGGGAGACTAATGGGAATGATGGTTCTAATGTTAGGGTCATAAGAAGAATCATGTCTAAGATTCCCATATTCTTTGGGGGTAAGGAGGGAATCTAAGGACAAGATTCTATATTACACAAAAGAAATACATTGGAATGTGGTTGTCATGGGGTCTTCTATAGGAATTTGGGAAGAGGGGATAGATGAGCTAGTGGAAGCTTCATCAACATTAGGTGTGAAAAATGCTATGGGTATTGGTTGATGAGGCTGTGTTTTTGGTATATGGTTGTGTGGTGGATAAAGAGGAATAAGGACGTCATTGGGCTGATATGTCATATTGCAAGATGTAAAAAGACTAGGGTCAGCTTGTAAAGTCACAACTTTCCCTTCATTTTTGAACTTGACACATTGATGTAGGGTGGAAGGGACACAACTCATGGCATGAATCCAAGGTCATATGAGTAAAATGTTGTATTAAAACTCTCTTTCTATAACATAAAATATTTTTATAATAATACGAGGCCCTACATAGATGTGGAGGATAACAATGCCTAAGATGGTAGCCATAGTATCATTGAAAGAATGAAGGACCGCTGAACTTTTAAACATGATGTTTTTAGGTAACTGTAGTTATCCATAAGCATGGGAGGAGATAATTTTGATGTTATATCCCCCATCGATCATCACCCTTTTGATGTAGGTTTGATCGATGTATGATGTAATGAAGAGGGGAGGATTATAATCCTCTGAATGAACAAAAGGTATTTTTGAATTCTTAAAGGTGACAAGGTTGGAAGTTTGAAGGGCACAAAAAAAAGTGGCTAGAGGATAAGGATCATTAGGTTAGACCTTGATGGATTTTATAGCCTCTATAAATGCTTGAAGGTGATCGCAGGAGGTAGAGATTAACTTATACAAGTTCATCTTTATTGGGGTTTGATGAAGTTTCCTGAGGATAGCTTTTTAGATGGATATTGTATATGGGTTTAGATATGGAGTGTTATATGGGGAGGCACCTAAGATAAAAACCTTGGGTTTGTTTGAAGATGGAGAAATTTGGGTATTATTTACTTAGGAGTTTAGAGAAGGGAAAGTCCAAGGAATGGATGCCTTAGTCTTCTCTTTATCCTTTTATTGGGCCTAATATTGGGTAATCATGTGAATAGTGTGGATAAGGGGGTTCTCTAGATTGGATGGTTACCTTGGTTGCTCCTCTTAAATTTTGGGTGAGATTAAAGATCAAATGGGTTGAGTCAGTGGTTAGATTGGTAATGGGGATAAAGGAGGTTTGTCTAATAATAGATCAGCATCTTCATACAAGTTATGAACAAGTGCTTGGAGAGCTTTACAACTCTTGGTGTCATGTCCTAGTGCCCTATGATATGCACATATTAAGTTATAATTAAACCAAGAGGGTTTGGTATGTGAAGGGTCAAAGGGTTTTATGGGTGTTAATCTCAAGGAATAAATTTGTAAAAACTGCTAGAGAATGGTTAAGATTTAGCTAAAGGTGGTAGATGTTTAGTGGTTTTTGCTTTTGATGTTGAAGTGGGAGGTTGTGTGGATGTAGGTTTGGTGGTAGGTATCTTGGATAAAGTGGTATGCTTGGTTGACAATTTTGGTTTAGGCATGATGGTTGATGGGCTGGTGGTAGATGAAGGCAAGGTAGGTAACTTAGGTATTATTGGTGTAGTGGGGAAAGATGTTTTAGAAAGCAAGTATGAAGGTGTGACCAATAAAGGTGGTGGGGTTTTGGTAAAAATGATTGAATTTAAGGTAGAGGGATGGGGATCTAGAATGGAGGGAAAGGTTGAGGGAGGTAAAATTTAGGGTTTTGGGCCGTTTGGTGATTTTACCTCTTTGGTGATTTTACCTCTTTAGTTTTGGAGAGGATTTGGTCAATTTATTTATCTTGGTGGGTTTAGGTGTTTGAGGTTATATCAATTAGGAAGAGGTTTTGGTTGGTTGGGTAGAGGTTTAATTGGTTTATAAGGGCTAGGTTGGTCTATAAAAGAAGGGATTAGAAGTTCTATTTTGGTTCCCTTACCTTTATCTTGACCTCTCATAGAAGGTTTTTCAATTAGTGGTTGGGTGGATGGAGTCATCTTCTCTTGTGAGATAGCTTTCAAAGGAGGGTGTATTATTCTGTGATAGGGGAGGTAGGTGTGGTATCCTCCAACGGAGATGTGGATATGGTTGCTTCCCTTGTTTGGGTTTCCAAAGGAATAGAAGGCAATATTTTTTCTTCTATTAGGGGAATGGGGAAAGAAGTGGTTGAGGTAACATTTTATTCATCAATGAGTTCACTAGTAACCACATTAATAATATGTACCTCATGAGATGATTCAATTTTATTTTCATGATGCAGGGTAGAAGGAGCATGATTAGGGAAAGGCTTGTAGAATATGTCAAGGGCTTGGTTTGGTGATGCATTATGATTGTCCAATGTGAGCTCCCCCTTGTCAATGAGGTATTGGACAAGGTATTTTAAGGTATTGCACCTGTTGATGTCATGTCCTATGACTTGATGAAAATTGAAATGATCATTCTAATTATACCAATTGGGTATGGGGTGAGAGGTATCAAACTATTGGGCTGGTTTAATTGGTGGAAGTTGGATGATATTGGCTTTTAGTAACTTTTCCAAAAAAGAAGGATAAGGCTCCCCAAGTGGATTTAATTGCTTATGGTTATTTCATTTTTGGTTCCTTTGGTTTTGTTTTGGATAGTTTAAGGGGTCAGAGGTTTGATTCTTTGAGTTTTATTGGTTGGTAGATGGTTGAGGTGCGTCTTTGAGGAAAATAACATTGGTGATGGATTTGCTCTTGGAATTGGTATTGGTTGGGTTTTTTACTTTGGAAGAAGAGGGTTCATTGGTTTTGTAAGTTGGGTTTTTATTCTTCAACTTTAATCTTCCCTCATAAATGGATATATTCTCTAGTTTGCGAGCCATGGTAAGAGCTTCATAAAATGTTTGGAATCTTTGAACATGTAATGTGGATGAGATGTGTTTTACACATGCTTGGGAAAATATATTTATAGGTTTAGGTCGAGTCAATGAAAAATAAAGTTGATTTATTAGGCTCCTCCACTGAGCCACAAATTTGGCAATAGATTCATCTTTGAATTTTTTAATGTAGTACAGGTCAGTAATAGAAACTTTCTTAGATATATTGATCGAAAAGTGATCCAAGAAAGTTTGAGCTAGTTGGGTGAAGGAGAAGATGGAGTGTTTGGAAATGGAACTATACCAATCTAATGTTAGTCTAGATAAGGACATAAGAAAGGTACAAAGGATAAGAGTGTCACCATAGGAAATCAAGTAACATGTGTTCATAAATTTTCTTAAATGTTGTTGGGGGTCCTCTTTGATTTGAAATTTAGAGAATTTTGGCAATTCCCATTGTAGAGGATATGGTCAGAGAGGGATAGATGGATGGATGGGTTCATTGAAAATTTTATCATAAGAGATAAGGTTATGTGATCCTGAGATGGATGACTCAAGGGTAGTCATATTCTCCATTAGCATCTTGACCAAATCTGTTTAGGGTTATTAGGTTGGATAGGTATATGACACATTTTATTGGGGTTGGGTGAAATGGAAATAACTAGTGGATGGTTGGGATGATGTTACATGTGTGTGTGAGGTCATGTAAGGTTGGGTGGAAAGTGAAGGTATGTATATATGTGTGTTAAGAATATACTGATATGATGTCATGGGTATGTGTTAGAAGGTTGAGGTTGGGGGTTTATGTGTGGCATCAAAGTGATTAGTGGGTTAGTTGGTTGAAGGTGGGTAGTGACCAAAGTGTTTATAAGGGGAAGTGTTTGTGTTATGGAAAGCACTAGATTTTGAGATTAGGTTGTGGTTGAGGTATTGGTTGCTATCAAAAGGAGGATAGAAGCAAGAGTGAAGGATAATGCCATAGTAGGTGGGGTGTAGGTGACTAAGGGTAAGATTGAACCCACTTTGGGTGTGATAAGAGTTGTTTGGTGGGGGTGGAAGGTTAGTTTGGGATTGAGTGGATCAGATGTTGGAAGAGGTGTGGGTCAATAATGGTTGGGTTGAAGTGGTACCCACCATAAGGTGGGGTAGCATGCCAAGAGGGGGTTTGATAGAGGAAACCAAAGCAAAAGAGGTGTAGTGTGGCATAGAATTGAGGTGGTGCTATAAAGCCACCTAATTATTATCAAGGAATGTATCAAATTTAGGATCTCCTTTAGATATGATTGGGACCCTAGAAAGAGAGGGAGGAGGGTAAGTCTCAATGTGACGATAACTATTAATCTTTGAATTATATTCCATGGTGTGGATGAAGATGGGGGTTGGTTAACTTGATTTTTGAGTTGTTTTCTAGTAGTGACTATATGAGAAAACAAAGAATGAAAAGGCGAAGCTCTCAACTCAAACAAAAAGGAACTAAAAATATTTCAAATCAATCAACACAAACACTAGAAATGTTTTTAGCCTAGGATTAATTTTAAATCATTTTTGCCTTATGCCTTAAAGAGTGTGAAGGGGAAGTTGGTCTGATATATGTACTAAAAGAGCAAGCTATGGTTGGTTTTATGTTTTTTAGGCACTCAAAAGAAAGTTTTGCGTTGAACTTCAGTACATGGCTTGGTATTGGGTCCTACCCTATTATGTCCTTAACCATTAGTGTGTTTAGGGATATGTGTAGCTGACTTGTGGCTTACATACCTCTTTTATTTACTTGTTAGATTTCTCTATGTTCCTCTTTAGGTTAGCCTATGGAATAATCTTGGTTAAGTAGACTTTATATAGGAGGTAGTGGTTAGTCTTTATGCATTATGTTAATTATTTTGTTATTAGTGCATAGTTATGGAGTTTCCCCCTTGAAGTGGCTTTGTTATATTATCTAGTATTCTATTGTAAATTATCATTATGTGATCTATCATATTTACTCATTTTGTGCAATATAAAATCATTCTATGTGAATATCTAAGTAATTTCATTACAAGTGGTATCATATCTTCAATTTGGGCAAGTTTCCTGCAACATTTTTTTTTAGATCTAGTGAGGTGTGGCTTCTAGGAATGGTGAGAGTGAAAAAACATAACTTATAATCTAGGATGAATTAATTTTTTCAATCAGTGCAGTATTGCTCAAAATGCTTTTTTGAAAAAAAATCATCTAAAAAAAAAGTCTAAGAAAAAAAATTCTCTTGCACAATTGTTGTCAATGGATTTTTCTCAGTGAGACAATCATAATGGTATATTATGTTGGTATAATTTTTTGGTACCAAAATTTTTACCCTAGTACATAAAGGCAGTCATTAGATTCATCTTGAAAAGGTGATCACAATGATACCATTTATTGTTACACTTTTTTTGTGGTCAAAACCCTCCTAGGGTGGTATATGCTAGGTATGGGTGATTGAGGAATAAAAGGAGGGAAAGAAACTCCTAATACTCCTTCTATTGATGACATGTATTTTGGAACTTTAGATTCGATGATTTCTTAGCTTCAAATAGACATAAATAACTTGGTGAGCCATGATGACTTTGTTACAGTCCATGTTGATGTTTCAGGGATGCATGGAGAGATTAATGGGGTTCATAATGAATTAAAGCATATCACTACATAATTGGCTACCCTAGCATCTCAATTTAATCCCAATAACCCTCTACTACAATATTCAAATCCTCCTCTCAAAATCTCCCATACTAGTATGAAATTGATGTTTCCAAAAGTGGAAATGTGTAAGTTTGATGGTAAGGATCCTCTCATTTGGATTACCCAAATTGAGAATTTATTTGAGCTACATTAAACCCTTAGTTCTTAGAGGGTGATAGTGGTGTCCCTATATCTGGAACCTAAGCAATTCATTTAGTATCACTAGTTATTTGCTAAAAAAAAAGAATGATGCTTCTATTACCTAGACTATTTTCATTGAGGAGTTGTTAGCTCATTATAAGAATAATTTATTTGATAAGTGTTGACCCAATTTTGCCCCTCTAGAAAAATCTTGGTCACCTTCTACACCTACTTTGCATGGCCAGTCATTTTGGGTTGCAAGGTCCATCTTCAGGGTTCGACAGCTCCGTTTCAAAGCATTGGCTCATCAGCCTCGTTCGTTGGCATTCACAGTAGCATAAGGTAGAGTTTTCAAACATTCACAAAAGGGGAGAGGAAAAGATTGGGGCATTTAACACTAAGGCAAAAAGAGGGCAGACGTTTACAAGAACAGATGTAGTCAGTAGCAAAATTGCTGCCCACAACACCGGTGGGTAAAAAGAGACCGCAAACAGATGCAGTCAGAGGCAAAATTGCCACCCACAACACAAGTAGAGGAAAATGCCATGAAATCGACCGACGTCAGCAAAATTGCCATGCTCGGTAGCCTACTCAGCCGACGTCAGCAAAATTTCCACACTCGGTAACCAAATCGACTAACATCGGCAATATTGTTGTGTGTAATCCATGACATTGGGTGGTAAAATCACTGCCCACAACATCATGTGGCAAAAAAGGCCTACAAAACATAGGAAAAGGCCTGCCTAGCTGCCAAAGGAGAAAACCAACATGCAAAACAAGGCAACAAGCATGGTCCCAGCAGACTTATGACATCATCTACAGTGTTTTCTCTCTTCCCAATGAAGACTCAAGCTGCCACTTGCAAGCAAAAGGCCAATGAGAGCTCCTCTTGGCTCTTTCCATATAAATACGTAAACTTGGTCATTTTTAAAGATCTCCAATTTTTTAAAGAGCATAGCTCTGCAAATTCTCCACCTAAATCAATAAAATACAGTCTTTTGCCTCCATCTTGGATAGATTTGCTATGTATGTCATGAGTATTATTTGTGTTTAGTCATTATCTTCGATGCTTTCACAGGTTAATGCCAATAGACCAGTCATCTACAAGGGCCAAACCTGTAGTTGAAAGGAGAAGAGCAATATTTGAGAAGGATAGAATAGAGTAAGTTGCTCGTAAGTGTGCATTCCATAGCACCTTGGTAAACCTCTATTATGTATTTTCCATTATAGCCTCCCTGTTAGTCTTAGCGGCCTGGTTCTTCTGCCAGATGTGTAGAGTATATTTGCATTTTTCTTGATTCTGAGTGTGGATGTGGAAGGTCAACCTTTATTTTGGTGTATCACCTCTTTAGTGTAGGTAGTTTGTTTTCATGCATTTCTTCCCCCTTTTCATCCCCCCAGTATATAGTTGTATATCCATTATTTTTGCATTACCTAAAACAAACAAGATACATCAGAGAGAACTAGCCCATACCTAGAGACTCTCCTCTCCTACTTCGTCGTCCCATAGGTGAGAGAGGGGTTTCCATGTTGTGGGGAGAAGGTAGGAACCTATTTTCCTACCACTAGGTGCAATCTCCTGGGTCAACAGTTTTGGCATGCCTGTTGGGACCCTATTTTTATCAGTTTGATAATGCAGTAAGGTTTCAGGATTCATGTTGGTCCTATTACAGTAGATCATTTTGTTTTCCAGCATCTGGTGACTCCAAGTTAAATCCACTGGTTAAGTAGCCTGGTGCCATCAGAAATCAATCACTTCTTGTATGTATACTTCTTTTGCTCAAAATCATGGATCTTGTTTTCCTTCATGTGAGTGTGATTAGACTTCAGATATTTATGCAATCCCCTCAAGTAGCTCTCCTAGTTGCCATGCAACTATAAGGGAGGTGGCATTGGAATTTGAGAGACAGATAATGGAAATCAATAGGTTGGAAGAGTAGTACAAATATCAGCAGGACCCTATGTATAAAGAGGAGTGCTTGTTTAGGCAAGCACAGGCCTTGCAGTCCATGAAGGAGGAGGTAACAAAATGGAGAAATCCATCTATCCAATGTAGTCAGCCTTGCGTGCCCCCTCCTACCTAAAGAAAACCCCCTCTTTTGCACCAAATCCATTTTATCAAATTGCACTTGCTCACTCCAACTCATCCAATACAGCTGCTCCCAATCTCGTGCACCTGGCTTTCCAACACCAAATGGCATCAAGGCAACCTCCCATGGAGATCAATCTTTTCAACTCCTTAGATCAGGAATCTTCCATAGAGAATAATACCACTAGCCAGCACATCCCTCTTCTAAAGACTCCTCCAATGCATCAACAGTGTTTTCCTTGCATTCCCCAACCTCCCCAAGTCCTTGAGCATAATACATAGATTTCAAGTTGGAGGAAGGAATGCCCAGGACTAGCTCAGAGCTTTGAAGAGGATCATGTTGGTGACCTCTAAGAAAGACTCTTTTAGGACAACCTAGTCAAACAAATTGAAGATTTAGAGGCTAGGATGAAGCTGCTCCTTGAAAGAGAGATAAAATTTCTAGACCTTGTGGAAAAGCCTTGGGACCTTGTGGAAAACAAAGTTGCTGCCTGTTTGCAGGGACAGAATTTTAATTCAGAGATCCTGAATTGGGGGAAAATAGTGGAATCATGGGGTAAAATAGAAGAAGATCAAGGTTTTTCCCAAAACCTTGAAGAAGCTAAAGTTGCCCCTACCTATGATGATGATGGCAGCCTCCAAGAAAAGCTTTTCCAAGAAGATCTAAGTAGGAGAATTACAGAGTTGGAGTCTAAAGAGAAATTCCTTAGCCAATGTGTGGTGGACAGTTCAGACCAAACAACACTTTCCATGTGTGAACACACCCCACCTACACATTTCCAAGAGAGTTATCAGGTCGTGCTTGATATGGATGAAGTGCTAATTAAGTGGAGAGAGGAGAATCATTCAATTCTAGCTTAAGGACTATTTCCTCTTCCACATGCTTTCTCTACTTCACCCCTTCTCAAGGAAGAACCTATTTTGCAAGACGCAGGAGAGGAAAAAAAGATCCAATCTATAGTCCTTCAGGAGGTTGTCATGAACAACAATAAAGAATAAATCGTCATTGATGCTCCTTGTGAAGACCTCATCAGTAATGGAGAAGATGCAGGCCTTGTGTATATGCGGATGTTCCATCAATTTGAAGAGGAACAAATGCATGGTAAGCTCTCTTCTCCTCTGTTTGATGAACTTCCTTGATGTTTTGATGAGGATGACTACATTGAAGACCCTGAGTTAGAAAAGGACCAGGAGAATATTTTTGAAAATCTAGAGAACCTGATCAGCAAAGAGGAAAAGGAGAAGTCTGTCTTCTTGGAGGAATGCCTTGAAGAACTGAGCTTTAAACAGGAAAGTGAAGTCTTGTGGGATGAGAAATATTTTTGTGACTCCATTTTAGACATCACCACATTTGCCCTTCTTCAATAAGGCCAAGAGGAAGCAGAGGATGAGTCTGACAGAGTTTTCAGTGAGACAGAAGGAAACAAGTCAAGCCATGATACATTGCAGAAGGGATGTGTAGATCAAAAGGCTTTCGGTAATAAGCCGGAAATAATTGATTTCTTGGTGAGGAGTACTAATATCAAAGACCAGCATTTAATAGGCCTCTAGGGACAATCAGAATATGTATATATTAGAGGCATGTTTGATTTTGATCCCCTCAGTTTCCAGCCAACTCAGGTGATAGGCTGGAAGAGTAAGTCACCAAATCTCATTTTCTTTCAGCTACTTGCCTACCACCATAGTCTTCTCACCAAGAAGGGGACTTGAGAAATTTTCCTTTCGATCCAGGAGGGATGCGAACATTCCTGGTTAGCTGTATATAATAGTTTGCTTTCAATTGTTTTCCCTAAGTGCAGTTCACACAGTTAGTTTTTTTTAGCCTTGTGTGTTTCCCTTCATTTGTGGGGGTAAATTTTGTATTTTGATTCTAGGATTATCAAAGCTATTGTGAACTCTCTTCAAAGTTACCATCTGACTCCACACCCAATGGATATTTAAAGGCAACTAGGTCCTAAGCATAATAGGCACGCTTACCCTGTGAGTCACCAATTTGTTGACCCAATTTTGCCCCTCTAGCAAAATCTCGGTCACCTTCTACACCTGCTTTGCATGGCCAATCATTTTGGGTTGCAAGGTCCATCTTCAGGGTTCAATAGCTCCATTTCAAAGCATTGGCTCATTGGCCTTATTCATTGGCATTCACGGTAGCATAAGGCAAAGTTTTCAAACGTTCACAAAAGGGGAGAGGAAAAGACTGGGGCATTTAACACTAAGGCAAAAAGAGGGTAGACGTTTACAAGAACATATGCAGTCAGCAGTAAAATTTCCACCCACAACACCGGTGGGTAAAAGGAGACCAAAAATAGATGTAGTTAGTGGCAAAATTGCTGCCCACAACACAAACAGAGGAAAAGGCCACGAAATTGGCCGACGTTAGCAAAACTACCATGCTCAGTAGCCTACTCAGCTGACGTCGGCAATATTGTTGCATGTAATCCATGACATTGGGTGGTAAAATCACCACCCACAACATCAGGCGGCAAAAAAGGCCTGTAGAACATAGGAAAAGGCCTGCCCAGCTGCCAGAGGAGCAAACCATCACACAAAATGAGGTAGCAAGCATGGTCCTGGCAGACTTATGGCGTCATCTACAGTGTTTTCTCTCTTCCCAATGAAGACTCAAGCTGCCACTTTCAAGCAAAAGGCCAATGAGAGCTCCTCTTGGCTCTTTCCATATAAATACGTAGACTTGGTCATTTTTAAGGATCTTCTCCAATTTTGTAAAGAGCATAGCTCTACAAATTCTCCACCTAAATCAATAAAATATAGTCTTTTGCCTCCATCTTGGATAGATTTGTTGTGTATGTCATGAGTATTATTTGTGTTTAGTCATTATCTTCGATGCTTTCACAGGTTAGTGCCAACAGACTAGTCATCTAAAAGGGCCATTCCTGCAGCTGAAAGGAGAAGAGCAATATTTGAGAAGGATAGAATAGAGGAAGTTGCTTGTAAGTGTGCATTCCATAGCACCTTGGTAAACCTCTGTTATGTATTTTCCATTATAGCCTCCCTATTAGTCTTAGCAACCTGGTTCTTCTGCCAGATGTGTAGAGTATATTTGCATTTTTCTTGATTCTGAGTGTGGATGTGGAAGGTCAACCTTTATTTTGGTGTATCACCTCTTTAGTGTAGGTAGTTTGTTTTCATGCATTTCTTCCCCCTTTTCATCCCCCCAGTATATAACTATATATCCATTATTTTTACATTATCTGAAACAAACAAGATACATCAGAGGGAACTAGCCCATACCTAGAGACTCTCCTCTCCTGCTTCACCATCCCACAGGCGAGAGAGGGGTTTCCATGTTGTGGGGAGAAGGCAGGAACCTATTTTCCTGCCACTAGGTGCAATCTCCAGCATCAACAATAAGTATTTTAACCAATTATCCAAGATATGAAAAACATGAATTATGAAGTATTATATTCATCAGTTTCAGAATATCTCTTTACATGTGGAAGATATCACTAAGAAAAATTTAATTGGTCTATTTTTAGGTGGCCTCAAAGATAGCATCCAATTCAAGGTTTAAATGTTTAACCTAATATCTGTAGTAGAAGTTATCCTTATGGCATGCATGATAGAAGAAAAATATATGGTCAAAAGGAAAACTTTCACTATTGGTCATGATCGTAACTTTTCTGCACCATCATTTCCACAACCCACCAGATTAACATAATGACAACATGAGAAGTGATCCAAAGGGTTGTGTGATGGTTGTGACAAAAAATGGAACAAAGGCCATAATTATGATGAAAAGAAGTTGTTTTACATTGAAGGTACCAATGATAATGAAGATGATGCAAAAGTACATGATGAGGATGTAGAAGTTCCTAATGAGGAATCTAAAGACTCTCAGACTACTCTTTCTTGTCATGCCCTTTCAGGTATTAGTACTTCCCAAAATCTTAAGGTGATGGGTTTCCTTAGGAAATAGAAGGTCACTATATTGATTGATTTTAGGAGCACACACAACTTCATCCACAGTAAGTTGGCTGATCATTTGAACTATTGTATTTATCTATCTCTAGAATTTTAGGTTATGATTGTAGATGGTGGTACTATCAACTATTTAAGAAAATGTAATAGTATTAAGTTTTCCATGGGAGACTACTTATTAGATTCTCCTATGTTTATTATTCCCATGGGTGGAGCTGATATTATTTTAGGATTCTTGTGGCTCACCACTTTGGGCACTATTGAGATGAATTTTCAATAATTATTCATGCATTTTCATTCTGAAGAAAGAACATTTGAGCTAATGGGATTAAAGGCTAAATCTCCATAACTTTTTGGCTCCCATCAAATGATAAAGATTCTCTGTAATGGTACTGATGGATTTGTAGCTCACTTATTTTCTAAAGAAGTATAGCAAACTCATCCATCTTCACCTCTTGATCTGTAAAATATAATTGATGCTCATTCTATTGTTTTTATAGACATGCCAAAAGGACTTCTACCTAACTACACACATGATCATGCTATCACACTTATTCCTAGTAGTACACCACCTAACATCATGCCATACAGGTATCTTTATGCCCAAAAAAGTGAAATTAAAAAAATGGTACAAGAGATGTTGGATGCATGAATCATTCTCCATAGCCAAAGTGAATACTCTTCACCAGTTTTCATTGTGTGAAAGAAAGATAACACTTGGACGATGTGCCCTGACTACAAAGAAATCAACAAGTACACTAACAAAGATAAGTTTCTAATTATTGTCATTGATGATTTACTAGATGAATTAAATGGTGTTATTTATTTTACCAAGTTAGATCTATGTTTTGGGTATCATCAAATCTAGATATGTGATGAAGACATACCCAAAACTACTTTCAGGACTCATGAGGGTCATTATGAGTCTTTGGTTATGCCTTTTGGTCTAAAAAATGCACCATCTACTTTTTAAATTTTGATGAATACTATTTTTAAGCTATTTTTGACAAAAAAATTTCTAGTATTCACTTATGATATCCTCATTTATATTAAAAATTGGGAAGACCATTTATAACATGTAAAATAGGTACTCTCCATTTTGAAGCAAAATCAATTGTATGCCAAACCTTTCAAATGTACTTTTGGAGCTGGTGAGGTTGAATATTTTGTTCATCTGGTGGCTTATGAAGGAGTGAAAGTGGATCCTCAAAAATCCAAGCAATGGTGGAATGGCCAATTCCTAAGACACTCAAGCAACTCAAGGGATTTTTGGGGCTTACTAGTTACTATAGTAGGTTCATCAAAAATTATGGTAGTATTTTAGCCCCACTCACCTCTTTGTTAATGAAAGACTCCTTTCAGTGGACTAATGTAGCTACCTGATCATTTGAATAATTAAAATTGGCTATGTGCACTACTCTAGTATTTGCCACCCTTCATTTTTTTAAAACGGTTGTGGTTAAATGTGATGCATCTAGGTATGGTATGGGTGATGTACTCATGGAAGAAGGTAGACCATTTTAATTTGAAAGTCATCAAATAAAGGGTGAAAATCAACACAAGCCCATATATGAGAAGAAAATGATGGCCATTTTGCATGCATTCAAACAATGGAGACCTTATTTGATGGGTCGTCACTTTCAAGTAAAGACTGATCATGATAGTCTCAAATATTTTTTAGAACAAAGGTTATCATCTGAAGAACAACAAAAATGGGTAATTAAGATGTTAGGCTATGATATTGAAATAGTCTACAAAAAAGGCAAGGATAATGTGGTGGTAGATGCACTATCCAGAAAAGATGAATTAGTTGAGGTATTGTTATTTTCCATAACCATTTTGCAAGCAGATTGGCTAAAGGAAGCATGATTAGAATGAGAACATGATTTTACTACCCATCATTTGATTTAAAATCTTTAGTAAGGTTTAGGTGGATTTTAAAAACTCACATGGAAAGGTAAGGCATTATGGCATAAATATATATTGTACCTATGTAATAATTCTCTTCTTAAACAAAAAATCCTTCAAGAACTTCATGCAACTCCAATTAGGGGTCAGTCAATATTTTTGAAAACCTATCATAGAATCAAGCAAGATTGTTTTTAGGAGGTTTTCAAGGGGGATGTCCAAAAATATGTGGTTGAATATATGATATGTCAACAAAACAAAGGCAAAACCATCAAAACCTTAGGTCTTTTATAGACTTTATCCATCCCTAGCTAGCGTTGGGAAGAGGTATCTAGGGATTTCATTATAGGGTTACGAATATCTAAGGGTGAAAATGCTATCATGGTTGTTGTAGATCATCTCAATAAATATGCTCATTTTTTTTCATTATCCCAGCCATTTTTTTTAGTACAATAGCTGTTGATTTTCTCTATACAGTTCATAAACTGCATGGGACCCCTAAGATCATTGTTAGTGATAGAGATCTTATTTTTAATAGTAATTTTTTGATTGAGTTATTTACATGTCTAGGCACCTAATTAGCTCATATTTCATCCTATCATCCTCAATCTAATGGAAAAACTAAGGTAGTCAATAAATGTCTAGAAGGATATCTCTATTGTTTTATTTTTGATAAATAGGATAAATGGTTTTAGTGGCTGCTACTTGATAAATGGTGGTATAGTACTTCTATTCATAGTTCTTCCAAAATGTCTCCTTTTGTGGCATTATATGGATACCACTCTCCATCCATCACTTCAACCTTAAAGGTTCATCATAATTTTCATGCAGTTGAAGAACATATTCACCATCAATAGGAGGTCCTTGCAAGTTTACATGAAAATTTAGCTATGGCCTAGAATCACATGAAGCAACAAAAAGATCAACACAAAAGTGAGAGGCATTTTAACATTGGTGATTACATTTTTTTGCTTACATATATATAACTATATGTCATTGAAGAAACAAAAAAAGTATAACAAGCTATCCCCTCAGTATTATGGGCCTTATCAGATCTTATAAAAAATTGGCAATGCGGCCTACAAGTTAGAATTTCCTTCATCCACTCGTATACATCTAGTATTTCATGTATCATGCCTAAAACAAGTTATTGGACATATACCTACCACTTAAATATAATTACCAAAATTGGATGAGCAAGGTAGAGTTGTTCTTGATCCTATGATGATCCTTCAAAAGTGCACCAAGCAGCTGCATTCCAGAGTAATTATAGAGTACTTGATCAAATGGAAGAATCTGCCATGTGAAGATGCCACTTGGGAGGATGAATCATTTATGTAGTAGCATCTAGAGTTATCACAACATTGAGGACAATGTTTTTTTAAATGGGAGGGTATTTTTACACTCTTAACCACTGGTGTGTCTATGGATATGTGTGACCAACTTATGGCTTACATACCTCTTTTATTTACTTATTACATTTCTCTATATTCTTAATTAGGCCAAACTATGGAATAACTTTAGCTAAGTAGACTATATATAAGATTTAGTGGTTAGTATTTATGCATTATGTTAAGTATTCTTCTATTAGTGCATAGTTGTGGAGGTTTCCCCCTTGAAGTGGCTTTGGTATATTATCTAGTATTATGTTCTGTTATCAATTATCATTTGTGATCTCTCATATTTACTTATTCTATACAATATAAAATCATTCTTTATGAATATCTAAGTAATTTTATTACATACCCCCTCACTTCAAAATCTCATAGTTATAAGGGTGATGGGTGTGTAGCAAGGATATACCAATTCTAGAGTTTATTCTCAACTAGAGAGTTGAGTTGGTTCTCCCCTTGGTGGTGAAATCCAAGTGGGATAGCTGGGAGGGGGTAAGGTTATCACTAGGTGATGAAATCCTAGTTGATCCTTGTCTCAAGTATTGTTTTGATGTGTTGATTATTCAAAGATTTGTCTTAGTATGTGAAGATAAGTTAAAGTTACAAAAAATTTATTGTTCCTCTTAGTTACTAGATGAACTAATATCATCAAGCAATTCAATGGATGCAAAGTATTTGTTTTAAAGCTAAAATAAAACTTTAGATTTATTTAAATGCACATAAAATATATAAATGCAATCTAAATACAAGATAAAAATTCAAGTCCTAATCCTAGGATGATTTCTCTTTTTATTTATTTTAAAGATGCAAAGAAAATAAACTTTAACTTTTCTAAAAATGTAACTAAAACTTCTCTTTTTGTTCCTTTTTTATTAAGTTTAGAAAAAAAGCTTAATTTTATTATAATGAAAATAAATGAATTTCAACAATAAAATTCTAAATGTCCTACAACATCTATGAACCCAAGAAAATTCAAGGGTCTCATAGGGCATGCCAAAAAATTTCTATCTAATTTTTTGTTTTTGTTTTTTTTTTTTTTGAAAAAAAAGAAACTAGGAATAGGGTGTGTATAGAAACTTATTGAATGTGCATGCATTGGATCCAAGTGATTGTGGAGATATCCTCTTTGGATTGTGAAGATTACCTGAAAATAATAAAACACTAAAATAAACTTTTTTGTTAGACAAGTAGACGGGTGGATTGCCTAGCGGGAGCTAGATCTTAGAAATGAAAGCTTTCTAGAAGGCTGTCAATCCACCTTATTCAAAACACTTAAGCTGGAATGATTATAAAAAAAATTGCATAAAAATATAAAAATAATGATACTAAAATAACAAACAACTAAATTTTATACAATAAAGTTAAATTCTTTGCAAAAGATACCTAAATTAACGTAATAGTTTAATTAATACTAATGCTGAAAATTGGTAAAGGTTATGGTTATGGTTTTGGTTTGGTAAAGTGGTGAGGACCAAAAGGATTGTTTTGTTGGTTTAGGTAGATGGTCAATTCTTAAATTATACAAATATATAGATATATAAATGAGACAAATAAGTAAATATGGTAAAGGAAAAAGAAAAGGAAAGGTAAAGATGGCAAAGAGGGCAAAGAGGTAAATGAGGCAAAGAGGTGAATGGGATAAAGGGGATAAATGAAATGGAAATAGCCTAAGGGATTAAATGGGAAGAATGGGATAAAGAGGAAGAGGTTAAGGGACAAATATTATGGATGTTAAGAAAATAAAATGCCAAAGGGAAATAAATAAAGAACTAAAATTACAAAACAAAGTAAATTACCTTAATGTTGTTGAAGTGGGTTGAAGATGTTGATAATGGTTGAATGTTGATGAAGCTTGAAGCAATTTCAGCAGAGATTCATTGCTTTGATATTTTATCCTCCAATATTATGATGACCCCCAAGATGATTAACTCTTCTATAAACCTACAAAAAGATGTTAAAAACCAAAGACTAACTTCCAACTTAACCTTTGGTGAAGGAGAGGGGGGGAGGGGGGGTATTTATAGCATTTGATGTTGGGAAACATGCCCAAAGAGTAGAATAGTGAATAAATTATAATTTTTCCAATTGGTGCATGATTTATTCAATGTGAGGTTGGTGTGTATTCCCATTTGGGTTGTAAAATCTCCCTTTTTTCACGTGAATCTAAGTTTGAATAGAAATCATGCACATGGATTTGAATGAAATCGAAGACTTTTTACCACCCTTAATTGTCTCCATTAAATAACTTAAATAGGTGTCACACAAAATGTGGCACAATTTCCCATGTGAGGGATGAAAATTCCAAGGTCAGGTTGGTGGGGATTCCCATGTGGGTTGGAAAGTCTCCCATTTAGGTTGGTGAGCCTTTATTTGGGTTAAAAATTAAAAAATGGGTGCCCTTTGTCTTTCCCAAAGTCTTAAAGGGGTAGGTATATCTTTTAAATTCTAATTTCATGTTGTAAGACAAAAATACACATTGAATAATGACCCCTTAAAGGGAAATTCACCATATTTCAAGTGGGGCCCTTATGATGTTTGAATGAGGTCATCAAGTACTTTGGGAAGGGTCCTAGGTGGGGTATGATGTCCCACATAAAACCACATCACTTATAAGCCACATCACTTTCCATTTCACCTCCCAAATTTCCTCCCATGTAACATGCCATGTTACTTGCCATGTCATCATGAATAGTGATAGCGGGTCCCATAATGAATAATGATGGTGAATAGTAATTTTGAATAGTAATTTAAAATAGTGATTTTGAATGATATTTGTGACTAGGAACATATTTATTTATTTGGGTTAAGGGTGGATTTTGGAAGGTTTAAGAAGTTTTAGGGGATCATGAGGCATTTAGTCATCAAAAACTATAAATGTGTGATTTTTTGGTGTCTACAAGTACATTTGCTAAGTTATATGACAACTTCAAAGAAAGAGGATTAGGAGCAAAGAAAGATAAATCTTTTTAGGATACAAAGATAGATACAAATACTACTAATGTGAAAAAGGCTAAAGGAGAAAATAAGCCTCAAGAAAGGAAGAATAATAATAATGAGTTCATCTCTACATATTCAAGGAAGATGCAAAAGACAAAGGTAATTGATGGAGATGGTTACATAAAGGTTAGAAGACCAGTAAGGAAATATAATGTTATGAATAGGTATTCCTCATACTTTTATGGTTAATTTTATATTTCTAATCAGTTTGGTCATAAGGATAGTAAATGTAAAGTTTTACCTATAACGAGAACCAACTATGTAATAAAAAAATTCATTCGCACCCTTAGTAGATACAAATGTAATGTTCTATAATTGTAATAATTTTGGTTACATAGCTAAAGAATGTAGAACGAGATTTTAAAGACCAAAAGTATAAAGTGTGAATAAAATCATGCCTCTTAGTGTGAATAGAGGTTCACAAGTCTTTGATAAAGATAAAATTAAGCCTAATAGGACATATAAGCAACCCAAACATGTAAGGAAAGTGAAAGATCAAGCCATGACTAGGAATGCAATAAAGGTTGGAAAATGTAAAGAGCTCTTAGTGTCTGTACATGTTGAGAATGAGAATACAAAGCTCAAGGAGAAGTCCAAGGTGTTGGTTGAGGATATTTCTAAGGTATTAATAGATTCAAGTGAATATCATATTATTATTGAACAACTTTCATGCATAGAACATCAGTTTTCTATGCCTAGTGATGAGAGTCTGAGCTGTAAGGAAGATTCATCATATGAAAAGGTATGTCATGAATCCATGTTGTCTTCATGTATTATTAATCCAAAGGAGAATATCATAGTGGATGATTGTTTTAATTCTCTTAAGCCTAAAATGAAGAACCAAAAGTATAAGATGACCAAGGAGGAGAAGGAATATGAGGAATTATGGGCAACTCCTGGTTTCACATTGTTCTAGGACATTGTGAATTAAGGTGTCTCTATCTATGCTTCTTAAGAGACCCCTTTTAGTCGAGAATCAAGTGATATCTAATACAAATAGGAAATCAAGCAGGTTGTGATAATGACTTGATAAAATCAAGTTAAATATTGTGTATGCAGTGTCTATAGGGACAAAATGAGTGATTCAATGTGACATAATGAGATTAGAGGGAATTTTATATATATGTCCATAGGTTCAATTGGCATAAGGGTTATAATATAAGAAACCCTTGACATGGTGTATCTTGTGGTGTATAATGAGTTGGGTCACAAAACTTAGTTAACATGTGTAAAATTATGATATACATGTGACAAATGAAGTTATGGTGTGTTATAGGTAGTCTCTTGGTGCAAAAATAGAATATGGAGTTAAGGAGAGCTAATTTAGATAGCTTGAATGGCTTGAGGAGATATGCATGATGTGAAAAGGAGCATATGTGAGATGCTTCAGTCATGATTGAAAGATAAGGTGTTGGTTGCTTCATATGTTAACTCAAGCAGGTTGAGATGATGACTTGAACAAACCAAGTTAGGTGCTTAGATAATGTATTAAATCCTCATGCATAAATAAAGTGGGAGCTTTCATAATTGGTTAGGTCCTAGGTTTATATGACTATGTATGAAGACCGAAATATGCTCAAGTTATATAATGAGACAAAATTTGGGAGTGATAGCTCTTACATCACATCACCAAATACTAGTGATGGAGCATAAGTTTAAAAGAAAGATCATAAAAGCCTTATTGATCCCTAGAAGAATATTAAAGGAAACTTAGGTATGTATATTTTAAAAATTTCTAATGAGTTGATGGTTTTAGGTTCTTGGGTAAACTCCTTTATCTGATAAATGGGAGAACACTTTGGACAAAAAGTGAGGAGTCCCTTTGATATTGATGTCAAAAGGGGGAGAAAAAGGGTAAATTCTCTTTTTAAAAGTTTTGATAAAAAGTTTAAATGATCTCTATAAAATTTTGGAAGAACAGATCAAGTGTCCAAGATGAGTTAGGCAAGTATTCCATTGCCTAAAGGGGATCAAGTTTGGTATGAATAGTTTTAGTTCATACTCATCAGAAGCTAATGCAAGCAATGCTAGATAAGGATCAAAATATTACAAGATTAGAACATTAATTTTGTATCATATCATTTAATTTTTCATTAATGTTAAAGGGGAAAATTGTTAGAAATAAGATTGGAATTGATGTCAAAAAGGACATTGTGGATGTCATTGATGTCAAAAGTATCAGGCAAGATTGATGGAGAGAAGATCATGTTTCATAGTTACACTAAGCAAAGTTGTCATGCTTTTATAAATACCATTTATGGATGTCTAAAGTCAAACAAATAAAAGACCCATTATGGTTTTTTTCATGTACATGCTATAAATATGGTCCATAGGTTTAGAGGAGAAGGAATGAGCTCATAAATAATTTATTTATCTCTCAAACATTATAAGGTTTCATAATAAAATCCTAAGGGTTTAGCCATGGAATCAACAAGCAAAATTCTATTTTAATGTTGACTTGGTATAGCTAGGAACTGGTAACTTAAGTTGTCAACAACTCCTTTGAGTAAATGCACTATTGATAAGTGTCACATTTAAGGAGCTTATTAGATAAAACCCTAATGAGCATAAGTTTGTTAGAGTTAATGATTGAGCTTGTCAAAAGATCTGATGGTGAGTGGGTGATCATATTAAGTAGATCCAATGAAGCAAGTGAACTCGCATGGAACAAAGTGATCAGTTTTATCAACACAATGACAAGTTAAAAACCAAGCATGTTCAAGAAGATTTACAGAGTGAAAGTGATCTAAAGATATAGGAAGCAACGAGATGGGATAATAAACTCAATTTTTAATATCTCGATAGAGATAATGAATGTGCATCTTTCAAGATCCATTGGAACATAGAAGCTCAAATTAGGAAGATCGATAGGTACATTTTAAAGATGATAAAGCTAAATTTTAGAAGCGTACAAAAATTAGACAGTTAACATGAGGTTGTTCAAGATTGATCTAATGGACACATTTTGAAGTTGATCCAATTTAATAGAGACCATCAAATAGTGGTTCCAAAGGAAAGATCAATGATTGACATTTAAATTCATGTTTAAATAAATGGTCATTTTTAGGAACATGCAAGAACTTGCATATAAGCTATATATCTCAACATATACTTTAAGATTGATTGATCCAACTGATCAATTCTACATTAAAGAGCCTATGCATGAAAACTTGAGTCTAATAGGTGATATATATAGTAAAGAGACCTCAAATTATGATGTGATGCATGAAATAAATATGTGGGAAAACTTACAGTCCAAGTAATAATGAACTAAAGTCCAGAATTGGCATGATGTGTTACAGTCTAAGTGTGAGCATAGAGAAGAGGAAAAACCTAGATCAAAATCTTATATATATACAACATCTAGGATATTGTTGTAATGATTGAAATTATTTCAAACAAAAATATATAGACACAGAGGTAGAAGTGTAGAGAAGATGAGTTACTGTTGAAGAGTACCAAACATAGATATATATAGACATAAAGATAGAGTGACAGAGTGAGATGAAGTGTGTCAAATAAAGATATATCCAAACATAGAGAGCAAGGGTTAGAGAGGAAGAAGACACAAAGATAATGTGAATATTATGAACATGTTATAGATTGGACTTGTAAAAAATAATAAATTTTGATTCATTTATGAATTAATGTTGTAATCTAGATTTGTAGATCCATATATCTGATTGGTTGGTGCCATTAGATTATCTAATTTGGTGCTCAGTTAGGGAATTGGTGTCTCCTTAAGATTTGTGTCCTTAAATTTAACTAGTGAGGTTTTACAAGAGAGAATTGTAAGCAATGAGGCTTGTAACTAGTGATATTTTTCCAAGTGAAGCATTGACTATGAGGTTAGATTAGAATAATAGATTTTAACATCTATTCTCACTATGGTTTTTCCTTTTGGGTTTTTCACATATAAATCTAGTGTCATGTGTGTTTGTGTGTGTATATGATATTTGCATTTATCTTATAATCTACATATGCTTTTAAATTTTATTTAAAAGGATTAAAGGAATGGTTTTAGTTGATCTATTGCTTTACCCCCTCTTAATTGATAATTGTGTTCCAAAATATATTAAAAATGTACTTTCATTGCTTATGGTACTAATGAATTTGTATTTTGGTTGCGGGATTTAGAAGATAATAAATTCATCATGAGTATAGATGTTATCTTCAATGAAAAATTCATGTATATGGATGAGTTTTAGGAAAGTAAGTAATAGCAAGCCATGAAATAATATACAGTGTTAGAGGACATCACAAAAAATATGTCCCAAAAGTACCAATTAGAAATATGGAACCCCAATCTCCTATCATGATAATATATACTATAATAATTAGACCACCTAAAAGGTTTTCTCCTTCTTTTAATTATTTGTTACTTACTGATGGTAGTGAGCCAATGATATTTGAATAATCAATGCAAGTTGATGCCAAGGAGAAGTGGAAGCAACCTATGATGAGTAACATGAATCTCTTATGAAAAACTAAATACAGTATTTGGTGGAGCTTCCAAAAGGAAGGAAGGCATTATAGAACAAGTGGGTATATAAGATGGAGGAAGATGGAGATAAAAATAAATACAACCCCAAATTGGTGGTGGAAGGATTTGAATAGAATAAAAGTATATATTTGGATGAAATCTTTTCTCCTATTGTTAAGATGACTTATGTTAGAACTATTTTTAGTATAGTTCAAGTTAAATACTTACATTTAGAAGAGTTGGATCTAAATACTACTTTCTTTCACGGGGATTTGGAAGAGGAGATATACATAGAGAAGCCTCAAGGTTTTGAACTCAATGGTAAGGAGAAGTTTGTGTGTAAACTAATGAAGAGCTTGTATGGTCCTAACCAAGTTCCAAGGCAATGGTATATTAATTTTGATAGTTTTATGATGGAACAGGGTTATTCTAGATGTCATTTTGACCATTATGTGTATTTGAAGAAATTTAAAAGTGGTAGTTTTATTATCCTACTTTTTTATGTAGATGACATAATGGTGGAAGGTTATAACATGTGGGATATTATGTACTAAAGAGATAGTTGGGAGATTATATTGTTATGAAAGATATAGGTTCTACCAAATATATCCTTGGGATGAGAATAGATAGAGATATAAATAATTGAAGGTTGACATTGTCACAGGGAGAGTACATAAAAAAAGTGTTGGAAATATTTAGAATGTAGAATGTGAAAATGATTTGGACACCTTTGGTGCACCATTTCAAGTTAACAAAGGATAAATGTCCCAAGACACAAGAAGAGAGGAATCATAGGTATAACACACCTTATTCATTAGAATTTTGTATTTTTATGTATGCAATGCTTTTCATGAGTACATACTTTGAACATGTAGTGGGAGTGGTGACTAGATTCATGAGTAATCGAGGAAATGAACACTGCCAAGTAGTAAAGTGGACTATTTTCTACCTAAGAGAGACCATAGATGTAGTGTTGTGTTATGTTGAATTGGAGTGACATTAAGAGGATATGTTTATTCTAACATGGTAGGTTATTTGGTTGGTAGGAGAAGCACTACGGGGTATCTGTGCACTATATGTGGTATAATAGTAAGTTGGATATCATATCTATATAAATTTGTGGCACATTATACCATAGATTTTGAGTATGTTGATATTATAGAATCCAAAAATGAGATTAGATGGATAAAAAGGTTAATGGAAGATTTGGGACATCAACAAATAAAATATATACTTTTTAGTTACAATAAGAGTGTCATTCATCTAGTGAAGAAATTGTCATTTCACTCCAGGACAAAAAAACATTCAATTGAGGTATCACTTCATTCAAATAGTATTGGAGGAGGATAAAATAAATATAGAGAAGATACATACAAATGATAACCCTATAGACATGATGACAAAGGTGGTTATAAAAGTGAAGTTGAAAATTTGTTCAACTTCAGTTGGTCTTCATAGATGATAAGATCAGAATGATAAATTGGTTTAGGGGATGAAGTAATTAAAATTTTTAATACTAACTTCAAGTGGGATAATTTTTAAGTGTGAATTCACTATTCATAAACATTATTCACAAGTTACTATTCATGTGATGAGGTGGTAGTGGTGAGTTGGAAATGACTGTAAGGTGGCATCTAGGTGATGTGCCATCGACCATGAAGGAATTTTCAATTAGTAAAGATGATGAGAGAGAAGGTAGGATTAATTTATTAGGTGGCCTCATGATTTTTTATGTAGAAGAAGTCAAAAAGATGTAGGGACATCATTTGGAACACATGTGTGTGCACATGGGATAGTGGACATCAAGTTACTATTCTTGATTAAAGTGGGGGATAAAGGAAAAGAATATTCCAACTCATTTTGGAGGCACATGGAGGAATTAAATGGGCATCTGAAGTTTCCATCCACTTTTAACCTTTTCACATGGAGTCAAGCATGTCAAATAGTGATCATTTTTAGCCCACATGGATATGGGGCAAAATTTCCTTTTTCTCCTTATTTTCTCTATTCTATTTTTCATTATTATTTGTATTTTTATAAGTAAGGATGTCATTTATTTGAATGTAAAAATAATAGAGCATGAGAAAAGGCGTGTGTCATTTTTGAAGGTTATAAGCTTTGTGTGAAGCTAAGAGTTGTCTTGTTGTAAGCTTGTTGAAGCTTGTAAGCATTGAACACATGGAGTGTGTGAGATATTGGAGAGGTGTGAGTGATAGGTTGTTATCACTAGTTTACTCTCCAAGTTTTGATTCAATTAATATATGAACCATTCTCCATGGAAGTATCCAAGTTGGAAAACTACATAAATCTTGTGTTATGGTTTGCATGTTTTGTTTTTTATTTGTGTAAGTTAAAATTTTTGTTTTACATAGTTCCTCTCTATAAAATTTTAAGTATATTTTTCCACATGCATTTACCCTAACATCATGGTTCACACACAATACAACATGTAAGGGAGAACTACATAGGTATGGGGCCCTCTTCAGAGTATTGGTTATGTAGAAACACTCATTAATAGAGGGATATTTGGGGTAATTTGACATTGTGAGACCACTAACCCATTTTTCACACAACCATTATAAAGGGGAAGAGTTAGGGTTTTTCTATTTAACAAGGAACTACAATCTATGACCATAATATCAATTCACTAGAGTGAAAGTGATGAAAAACCAATGGTCACATCCTATTATAGTAGGTATTATATATATGACACATGTTTCCAACATAGATATTAGTGTCAATGTAAATATCCAACACTAACACAAGTGTCTAAGGTTGTGGAGGCACTAAATATAACATTTGGAGATTGTTCTAGAATACTCTATTAGTCTACTTATTACTTGTTCTATATATCTAGATCTATATTAGCATCAGTTTTAGCTAAGTACCATATTTTCATTATTATTTCCATATCTAGCATAGCTATACTTTCCATTTTTAGAATATCTTAGCATAATAAGTTTATTATATGTTCTACTAGAGTTTTTCAATTGACTAGCCTACTATATATATTTTTATCACCCTTGTGCTTATTCATATCTATATTATTAACCCTAGATTCCCTAGATCTATATTTTTAGGGTTAAATAAATGTAAAATAACTATATGTATAAATTAAACAAGTAATAAATATCATGGAACTAACAAGACATATATACAACAAGTCACTGACAAATAGAAATCAACGCTAGCAATGAAACATGGATGGGAAAGATATGGAAACCATTAGCATGTGAGATGTAAAAATGGGGTGATATGACATGTAAAAATTTATGGAGATAAATAAATCTCATAAATGAATTTAAGCTAATAAAATCATCCATGTTACATTCTAATTTTTTATTCTAATCAGAGTCTATGTATAGACAAAATCAAACACACAGAAAATAATTTGATCATACAATATAATATTCTATTACTTCAACTTGAATCATTTGAGACATTACATAGTTATATAAGAAATATTTTTCCTATAATTGAGAGAGTGATATCCATAAAATCTCTCACTCTAACCAACTAACTATTAATAATACGTGATATATTATTATTATAATAACAATAATATATCAACCTGACTAATAATAACTATCCAGTATAAAAATACTTATGTAAAAACTTATTTTATAAACTAAATATCAATGTAAATACTAAACTCTAACATTCCCCACTTATTTTTTACATGGGGAGAAATTACATCTTTAAGAACTAGGAATGAAATCATATGACAATGCATACATTTAGGTTTGCATACTACTGTCTAAATTTTTTTGTCTAGATCTTGCTGCACATCACCACTACTATGCAAAAAACACATCCCAAATTTAATCCATGTGAACATAACAAATGTTTCACTAGTTGATCATATTCATAAATAATTATGGGAGTTAGAGGATCTCTATAGTCATAGGATATTTACAGTCAGATGATTTCTATAGTTAGTTGTCCTCTTATATAGTTGTTGCCACATTCCATGATATCTACACTCTCATTTTATCCAATCCAATAGGGGAATGAAAAAACACACAATACTAGAAAATTAAATATTATGAGGAATAAATCCTTTTTTGTCATCTTATGCAACCTCTATCAATGTTTGTTGCCACCCAAATAAAAATAACATAGACAATTTTCACTGCCACTAGAGACTGCCCTTGGCTTTATCCGATTTGGTGCAAAGCACACCACACAAATTATGTCACCAAATCATTTGGGCCCCATCATTGGTGACTAATTATAGTCAAAAAGATACTTAACTATTAAAGAGCATATGAAATAAGGCTATGTCACTATGATCTACAAAAAAATGTTGGGAAACTATAGGGATGTCAATGATACTGGTCATTTCATGAACTAAACCAGGTAGAGTCATCTATGAGTAAAATGCCATGTTCAAATAATAGTAATCAGATAAGGATTGAAAATAGAGGCCAAATATTTAAGGTCTTAGAGTCTATTATTTAAACAAAACATATTGATGTCAATCCTAAAAGGATTGGTGAAGATCAAAAGCATCAGTGCTCATTTAGAATGAATCAATTTTGATTCTCTCTGTGTTTGAGTTTAATAAAATAGAGAATTAAAATGAGATAGATTTGCTAATAGAGGTTGATAACTAGATAAAAATGAAGATAATAATATTTTAATCAATAAATAAATGGATAAAATAATGTTAATTGAAAGAGAATGATAAAATGGAATACAATACTTACCTTCGATCAACTTATGATTAGAATGAAATTCTTCCATAGGTGCATGCAGTAGCTTGTGTTACATAAAGGATATGACTAAACACAATGAAAACCTAGTAGAGTTTCATTAGGTACATTAAAAAATATTTATGAATTCTAATAGAAATTTGAGGATCTAAGTTTTTTGGTCCAAAATGTGAAGGCAGGCTAAGTATTTATAGATTGATGTTGATCTAAATGATCAACACTGATCACAAGTGAATTGTCACTAATTCACCCAAAATAGTTATTTTGTTTTAACCATGGGTGAGAATAGCTTAGAAATGGGTGGAATTGTTGGTAATGACTCCACATGGGGGTATAATGGTTAGGGGGTAGATTCTTAGATTATAAATGGATTAGGAGGTTGGGAGGTGATAAAAAGGTAAAAGTAAAGGTTATTTACAGATCTAGTAAATGGTAAACAATCTAAACCTTAGGACATGGTTTATTTAGGGGATTTAAATAAATGAGACTTATGACACCTAATTAATCATCCCTATGGTATATAATTATAGTGTCTAAAATGACATCTGAATTATGTGAGGATTTCTCCTTAAAACATTCATACATCTAAGCTTCATTGACACATTTTCTAAGTAGTGACCTAACAAAGGATTAAGTATTTTTTTACCTATAATTAGGCACCAATGATGGGGACCAGATGATTTGGTGACATATTTTGTGTGGTGTGTTTTGCACAAAATTGGATAAAGCCAAGGGCAGTCTCTAGTGGCAGTGAAAATAGGCTATCAATGTAAATGATATATTCTTCCCAATAAGCAAAAGCAAACTTTACGTCATCTTGGATAATAGTTAATTATTCTTTAGTGTCTTTGTGATCATTTATCTATTTAACATTTATCTATTTATGATTTCATATGCTTTTTATTCACTTAATTACATAAATAATGGACTAAAATCCTTCTAAGGAAGTGTACCACTTCCTAGAACTAATATCTAATTAGGTAGTCCACCCATCTCTTTTATTAATATATTTTTGTCAAGTATTCATATGTGTGCAAGTTAGCCTTCCCAGCCAAAAAGGAGCTCTCACTATCATCAAATTCAAAAAAATGTCCAACATCTTTCAATCTACTAGTATTCCCCATAAACCCTATTTTCTTTCAATATTTTAGTAACATTTTAATTTAAAAGAAAATGAAAAACTAATTAAGCATTATGGCATGTCTGGTGGGACCCCTAACATCTCACTTTTCTTGTTAAAATTCATTTATAAATTTATCTTTCTCCCCTTCTTCTATTTGTTGAATTCATTCAAATAAAATCTAAAATTACATTTTTCCTTTTAAAATGGTAAAGAATCTACATTCATTTTGGCTACTTAGTTTAATCATATAAAATAATCTAGGTAGTGAATTTATCATAATAACCACTTTTATCACACACAAACTAAATCACATTCACAACAAACTTATCAAAACATCTGACATAAGGTAACCAACTAGGATTTCATCACCTCGTAGTAACCTTCTTCCTGATGATCCCACTTAGATTTCACCACCAAGAGGAAGACTAATTCAGTGCTCTAGCTAAGTATAAAATATGTTCTATCTATATATTCTAGTTAAGCACCCAAAATTCTTATGCGCAAATATGTGATGTGAGTGGTTAGGCCCTAATACCAAGACAATTATCGATACCAATACATAAATACTTGAGCACCAAAACAAACCTAAGAACATCCTTATATTATCACATTTTAGGACCCTTGGTATCTATTTATTTTATCACATTTAAAGGAACAAAATTAAAAAAAAATTAAGAACATATTTAGTGTATGGATCTTTTTATCCTTACTAAATACAAGACAATTAAAAAGAATCTTTTGCATGCTTTTTATTAATTTTTACTTTCTATTACTACATGGTTTTGATGTGATAACTATTGTAAAAGGAAACCAAACCCTCGTATTCATCTTCATCTATGGATAATTCTCTTAACCCCTTACATCCCCTAAATCCACAAAGAAAGGCATCCCTCAATATTATACCCAAGGTGATCCTGAATTATCCATTATAATAGATATTAATCCCATAAAACTTAACCATTATCTTAGCTCTCAATCCATACGTATCCCATTATCTCCCCATACACATTTATCTAGGAACCTAAATGTCATTCCCTTAGAAGAGGGTGAAGGATTTACCACTGTTATTTTATCCTCCCATAATAATCCTCCTCTTACTAGTTCTGACACCACTAATACACAACCCTTAGGAAACCCACCTCTGGTGAAGTCTAGTGTTCCATCACCGACCACTACCCAAACTCATAACATTACCATACCTTATCATATAACAACTCAACCTATTACTACATCACTCTAGAACCTAGTCATATCAGTCTTAATAACCCTTCCACCTATTCAAATTAAGGTACCCTTAAGTACCCAAACACAACTATTATAATAGGCCCTATAAGTCAGCCAAGTCAATAGTATGTACCCTTGATGACTTAGTACATAGTACCCACATAATCTATCAAGTATATGTATATATATTTACAAGATCCACAATATGTGGTGGCTTCTTAACCCATTACAACCACATTGGTTGGTTATCCCTTATCTCAATATTTTTCCATGTAGCTACCTACGTACCAACTCCTACAATAGAACATTTTGGGAGGAATCCCTCAACATAATTTCCAACCTAATATCATGATCCTCTAGGTAGAAAAACATGCTCACCTATGAAATAAATTGTAATGAGCTTATCAACCCAATAGTTCCTATTAGGCCTTATCCTCCATAGTGGGAACTCCTTAAGTTTACAAATTCCAAAATAAAGAGGACCCACAATAGCATATTTGAGAATTTTTACATGCTTTCTACCTCATAGAGTATGATGATGTGCTTCTTAGGACATTCCCCATGTCATTAGTTGGACCTTTTATAGACTAGTATAACTCAATATCACAATAATTTCTCTTTTAATTTGAGTAGCTAGCTCAAATATTCCTAGAACACTTTTATATCAATATAGCAAGAAACATTACCATTACTAACCTCTACACCATCCAAAAATTTAATAATGAATCTATGACTAACTTTGTGGCTAGATGGAGAAGTCTAATCAATCAACTCACCTTCTCTCTACTATAACTTGATTTAATCGAGTTATTCACAAGATCATGTGCTAAACACATCTCATTAATGTTACATGTATAATATTTTAAAACATTTTATGGGGCCTTTTCAATAGCTTGTAAGCTTTAAATTAGATCCCTAGAAGAAGGGAAGATTAAATTATGAAATAAAAACTATAAATCCAAGCCCTCCAAATGGACTAATAGTAATAACAATAATAAAACCAAAGGGGATATTAATGCTATAGTTGTAAAGTTAGCACCACTACAAACTAAAAACCAATCTAATCCCTTCACTTCGTAGGCACAATCTCATAATCCATTGATATTATTTCCCCCATGACAATATACCCCTTTAGGAGAATCCTATGCGTCTATTTTGGATAAACTCTTAAAGGCTTATCTCATTTATCTCCCTCTAGTAAGACCTATTGATGAGTCTCATATTAAACCTAGTTGTTTTAGGGAAAAAAATTCTATAATTTTGACCATGTAATAGGCCACAATGTTAACAGATGTCATTATTTCAAAAGATTAGTACAAAATATTATAGATTAGGGGGAATTGCAATTAGATAATCTTAATTACCTTATAAACCAATCTATAGATATATTCATAAAACCATTTCCCAATCATGCCTCCACATCAAGTTCTATGCAAGCTAAATCAAGATCCACATCAAAAAATGAGACTCACGTAATTAATACCATCCATGACCAACATATACCTAAATAATTTTATGATGTTCCTATCCATAATATCCTCACAAGAGACACTTTTTAACCATCCAAATAAAATGAAGACATCCCAAAAACTTACTCTAATTTGATAGAACTCATTGGTTGGGATCTACTAGAAGAATCCATGTCTAAAATCACTCAAGAACTAAAAGAGGAAAATCTTATGGAAGATAAGGTTTGCTTAGACATTTTGTAACACTCGCATACTATTCATCATACTATTTCAATACTCACATCTAGTATACATGTTCCCACTAGTTTATTAATTCCTTAGGAAACTATTACGTTACCTTAGGCTATCTCTAGATCAGCTCCCCTCACTTCCAGAGAGGAATTAAAAATTAAAGAGATCAAGGGAAAGTCATAGATACCAAAGACAAAAATATCAGATCCCCAAGGGTAAAATCTTTACAACATCATTGTATTATGATTGAAATCCCTAAAGAGGGCATCCCCATAACCCTTGATTAGACACAAAAAGGAAAATCACTGCTACCTCTTATTCAAATAAGACCATCTATACTAGGGCCCCATCCTTTAGCTAAAATTAAATTTACCATTATAGAATCTACCACTAAATGACACATACCATCATATTGAAATATTCCCACTATGGTCATGCCAATCCATTATCCATTAAAACATTATTACCCATAGGGTTTAGGTGTAAATACTTACCCTAAACATAAAGGACCTATAAAAGGGACCATTCAAATAGCTAGTTCAAGAGACCAAGGTTCAAGGTCATGTACCTATTCCCCACCATCACCTTGAAGAATGTAAAAGTTGAATCAAGACCCATTAAAGGTATCTTATTCTAAGATCCTTGATTATCTTATCCAAAATTCCATAATCATGCTACCATACATAAATCCTATTAACCCTCATATTCAGAAACCATCATGGTATAGAGAAAATAGGACATGTTCATTCCATCTAATACTAAGACATGATACATAAACGTATAATGCATTAAAATTCCTAGTTCTAAATCTATTAGATGAAGAGGATCTCCTAACAAAATAATTAGATCATGCTCATCCCCTTATAGTTAAATCTACCACATGAAGTAACACATCAGAATAAGCTGTGAATGAGGAAAAACCCTCTGATAAATCCTAACACCAATCTCTCCCCCTCGATGTGGATGACTCTAAGAACATATTGAATCCCCCCTATTCTAGATAGATGTATATCATATAGCCACAAGATCCTAATACCAAGGTCATAAGACCCATAGTCATGAAAAGGCTAAAATGACCATTGCTAAAGCATTAGCTCCTGCCACAAATAGTCTAACTACACCTACCACCAAACCTAAAGTCTCCATTTTAGGAAAGGAAAAAAATAATAATGATTAGAAACTCATATAGATATCTATTCTAAATTAGTTGCATCAACACCTAATCAAGATGTCCTTATATGAACTTATCCATAACTCCCCACAACACCATGAAGTCATGATAGAAGCCTTACAAGCTACATAAATATAAGATAATAAAACCCAACCATTATTGGATTTCATTATATCACTTAAAAAATCCTTATCCATAACATTTCATGATTCAGATATGCCACCCTTGTAGCCAAAAATTAGGGTCCTACATTATTTATCACCACCTAGATAGATCAAACTCAAATTAAAAGACTCATGATAGACAATGGTGTTAGTATAAAGATAATCTCTTTTCATGCATTTAAATAACTACAGTTACCTAAGACAGTGGTATCCTAATCACCCATCATTATATGTTCCTTTAATGATACCATTTCCCTTGCATTAAGAATGGTAGTACTTCACATTTAAGTAGGCACACGAGTCCTCCCTGAATTGTTCTATAATATTGAAGGATAATTTCAATACAACATTTTCCTAGGATGACCTTAGATATATGATATGCATTGTGTTCCCTCTACATTACATTAGTGCAATAAATTTGAACATGAGGGAAAAATACATAATGTCTTTAATGACCCCCATCCTTTCAAAACTTTCAACCTTACCTTTCGACATAATGAGGTCCTAATTACATTTTAAAGTGCTACCCCATACTCATCTAACAAAGTATCCACTAGCACAACAATCCCTACATATAGAATTGGTAAGGAATCCATTGATTTTACATTTTAGCAGCTTTTACTCAGAGAGTACCAGTTATTAACACTTAATACTCTCCCTACTCCACAAGAATATGGATGCCCCGATAAACAATCAACTTACCTAATTTGGGGGAGTTATTCCCTTTGGCGCATCATTCCTCCACATCCATATGATCTATGAGGGAATTGATTAGCCTTCTTTAGTTCCTTATAAAAAAACTTGGGCCAAATCATTTATATCAAACTTTTCATTCCTCTATAAACCCCATTTCACAGAGACATACCTACAATGGTGTGCCTAGAAGGTTTCAGCATGGGATATTACAAATACGGCCTATATGAGGTTACATTGGGATAATTTATAAAAATCCATGAAAAACATGGCCTTGTCTTTATAAAAATTCCCAAATCTTCCTTGAATATTACTATCCCTCCCATCCCTGAATAAGATATACCACCTTCACCATCCAATTCCCATTCCTTGACTGATGATATCGTATCCATTCCTCGTACCTTTTTTTTAGTCAACATCATTATTGTGTAACCTTTCATCTATCATCATGATGGATAAATTTTAACCATTCCTCTATCTTAACCAAATATGATAGGGTAGCATTCCCCCACCATCCCTATTCTTTAGTGCCAGGATGATGATTACATAGTAACTCATTTGGGCACTGACAACTTCCATCTAAATAAGGTCCTCTCAAAAACATCTCATCTCTTAAATAAGGTCACCATTGAGATTAACATAGGATCCCATGATATTTTATGAATATTTAAGATTAATAAATCTTTATATTCCTAAGAATATCAAGATTTCACTACGTTTTTAATAGAGCATAATGAAACATTCACTTGTTCCTATAATGATATGCCTGGTATCGATTGTACCATCATCATCCATAATATTATTACACTCACTAATGTTAAGCTATCAATAAAAATCTCCAAAATATGAATCCTCATTTTTCAATCTTGGTTAAAGAAGAGTTACAGTACCTCCTATCCATTAACTTTATCCAACCCATCTATTACCCTCAATGGGTATCTAACATTATCCCTGTAATGAATCCTTCAGGGGGACTTCACCTTTATACTAACTTTTTAGACCTTAATCTCACTTATTCAAATGATTATTTCCCTTTCTTTAATATTGATCAATTAGTAAATTTAACCACTAGCCAAGAAATGTTGTCCCTTATAGATGGTTTTTATGAATATAATCAGATTCTTATTAGACCAAAAGACCAACATAAGACCTCATTTATTACTCCTTGGGGGACCTTATGCTATTGAATTATGCTTTTAACATAAAGAACATAGGATCCACTTATCAATGAGCCATGACTTACATTTTACATGATATTATCCATAAGATTATGGAATATTATGTAGACCTCCTTAAAAAATTAGAGTTATGAAAATATCACCTTTCCATCTTAACATTTATTTTCACCCACTCATTCCAATTTCATGTCTATTTAAATTCCAAGAAATACATTTTTTTAGTATTGATAGGTAAGCTCCTAGGCTTTATTATCTCCATCTGTGGGATATAAGTTGACCTTGACAAAATCAAATCCATTTTATAAATGCCACCTCCATCCAATCTAAAGAAACTCCATAGTTTGTAAGGTAAATTACAACCTATCCATCATTTTATCTCCCAGTTATCTAATCATTATCAACCATTCCATCACCTTTTAAGGAAGGATATCCATTTTAAGTGGGATTCTAGTTGTCAAGAAAATTTTGATTCTCTTAATATCTACCTTCTCTCACCACCAATTCCCACTCCTTTGAAAGAAGGACAACCATTCTTATTGTATATTTCCACTCCCAACCATGCACTTGGAGCTATGTTGGTCCATCATGATGATTAACATAAAGAGAAAGTAATATACTATATCAGTCATACACTTGTTGAATATGAAACACAATATTTTCATACTAAAAAAAATTTCCTAGATTTTGTCTTTATCACTACTAAGTTATGACATTATTTTCTCAATCATAAAACTTATATTATCATAAACATAGATCCCCTATAATTTATTCACTCCAACCCTTATCAGAATCAGTGCATGGACAAGTGGCTTATGCTTCTAGTGGAATTTGATCTAGAATTTATCAATAAAAAGTCAATTAAAGCTCAAATCATTGTTGATCATCTTATTGAGGTGCCTCTTTTTGATAATCAACTAACTAACTATGAATTCCTAGATGAATCTATAGATTTTACATATCAACCAGATCCACAATATCAAATGACTATTTTATTTGATGGATCCAAATGTGAATGTGGTGGGAGATCTATAATTATCCTAATTCCTCCTAGGTGGACACCTATCCCTCTCTCCATTAAACTCAATTTTGACTTTGCTAATAATATGGTAGAGTATGAGGCTTTAATCATAGGTCTCCAAACTTTCTTATCTTTAGGTATTAAAACTCTCAATATCAATGGTGATTCCTAGCTCATGGTTAATAAAATTAAGGGCATTTATTAGTGTAATAATGGTACTCTTAAAAATTATAAAATATTATCTAATCAATTATTATCCAAATTTGATAATTTTGTTATCCAAGCCACTCCTTGATCAACTAACAAATTTGTGGATATTATGGCTTCCCTAGCCCCTTTTATCCCACCCTACTCTTAGGAGTCTAAGTTATTTGTCCTCATTCATAGGATTAATCAACCTTAATTTACTAAATTAAACATTCATCCATCCACAATATGGATGAGAATCCATTAGATCTTTTGTATTCATAGATATTTGATTATTTATCTAGGGGGATTACTCCTCTAGATCTATCTATAAATGCTAAGAGAGCCTTTTATAATCATGTCACCCATTTTATCATACTAGGGAGTGTCCTTTATAAGCATGGTTTTGATGGTATTCTTCTTTTTTACCTCCAAAATCATGAGGCTACCTCACTATCAAATAATCTCATGAAGGGTCATGTGGAGGATACTTCAATGGTTTCACCATTGCTAAAAAAATCTTATGATTTTGCTATTATTGGCCAACTTTAATCAATATTTCTACAAGTACACTAAGAAGTGCATCAAGTGTCAATAACACACTAACTTATCCCATGTCCCTAGCCAAGCATTGTAAGTATCTTAGGATTTTGACCTTTCTCCCAGTGGGGGCTTGATCTTATAAGTCAAATCAATCCTAAATCATCCCTGAATCATGGGTTTATTATTACCACCACTGATTATTTTAATAAGTGGGTGGAGGCTATCCCCCTTATCTCAACCAAAGTATATAAAATCATTGAATTCATTAATCAACATACCATCTATCACTTTAGCATCCCTCATAAGATCATCATATATAATGAGAAATATTTTAAAAATAAAAAGGTTCAATATCTCTATGATTATTTTAGAATTAAGCTCATATTTTCCTCGCCTTACTATCCTCAAGCTAATGGATAGGCCAATGCATCTAATAAAACTCTAGTCAAAATCCTAACAAAATTTGTTAATGAAGAATGAAAGAATTGGCCCTTACATATTCGATATACTTTATGGGCTTATCATACTAGTATTTGAACCCATACAAGTGCTACCCCTTTATCCCTAGTTTATGGTATTGAATTTGTACTCCTTCTTGAGGTTCAAATTCCTTCCCTTCACATATTCGTAAAATATATCATTTTTGAGTACTAGTTTCTTCAGTAAAGATTAGCCCAGCTAGAACTCTTAGATGATTATCGCTCATCTACCCTTGACCATCTACATGTATATTAGGAATGAATTAATCATGTATATAATAAACATTTAAAACAACCTAAATTTAACATTAGTGACCTTGTCTTAAAATAAAATCAACATGTAACTAATATGGAAAAATGAAACAGAGGAAAATTTGCTCCAAATTGGCTTGGACCCTATATCATCACCCATAAATATGGATCTAGGGCATACTGCTTAGCCTCTTTTGATATAAAATTAGAATACAAGCCCCTTAATGCATTACATCTACATCTTTTCTACTGTTAAAAACCCTTAATTACCTTTGGTCTGCCTAATTTAGTATGTAGGTTTCATATCCCTATTTCTCTTATACCAAATAATGATATATATAGACATGTGGTTATCCAACAACATTGCCTATCATTAACCTTAAATATGAATATCCCAGCTCTATTCATAGCATTATCTAATTGGATAAGCTTCACCTATAATGGGAATAAGCTCTAAATAATTATTCTTTGAAATCCCTCCCTATCACCAATTCATTTTGAAAGTAAGTGTTTTATCTTGTATATCAAAGCTTTGGGAAATTATCCTAGGATACCTAAGGCTAATCCATAAAACAAAAATATCATTGGAATCAAAATCAAAATAAAAGCATCTATAAAATCAAAAGAAAAGTAATATGAATAGACTACTCCCTTGAAGGATAACTATGTAAATCCACAAAATATGAAAATCTATACAAAATATCAAAAGCACAAACTGCTCCCTTAAAGGATAGTTATTTCAAAAAGAATATCTTAAATTATAGACCACTCCATCAAAGGATGGATATCATGCATAATATATCCCTAGAAAGATTCCCACATCGATCAAATTTCTTTAATTTAGTAGATTTCTTGCATTGATCAGTCTACATGGATTTACACATGAGGATTATAGGTTAACCCCTAGTTGTTAGGATACAATATGGAAACATCTTCTTCTTAGAATCAATTTTTATCACATCCTAATCGTAAGTCAATAAGATCCTAAAATTAGTTGACCTAAATTTTGTAGGTATTTTATTAGCAGTGGGTTAAGGATGTATATGCATCACTTTTAAGTGGTTTTCCTTGGGTCATGGTACAAGCTAATGAATGATCATTAAGCCTTTTTTACATAAATTAATTACAAAATTTTCTACATATATCAATAAATCTATGAACATGTAAATTACTAAGTTACAATTTGTATCCATCATAATCATAATCCATAACCATTGAATCATAATCCATAACCATTAGTCATGATACATAAAAATTACTTATCATCCATCATCATCAATCCAAATCATAATTTATGACATTTTAAATCCATAATCCATACATAAAATTTACAAATCCATACTCAAATAATTAAATATACATCCATAGCCATAATCCATAATCCATAAACAATACATAATATAAGCATGATCTATAAAACATTAAATAACATTTAAATCCATATTCAAATCATCTAATTACATCACATCAAAATTCATAATCATAGTAATCTAATCTAATCCATAACATAGATCCATCACATATAAAAACCCATAATCTAATCACATCACATATAAATTCATAATCTATCCATAATCCATAAAAATAATATGTAGCTCTAACAAACTATCATCCATAACATTCATAAAGCATAATAATCCATGATATCCATTACCATAACAATCCATAAATCAAAAAATAATAACATAATCAATAAACAAGAAATATATAAAGATTAATGTACATCAAAGTATTTGTATACATGTCCATGGATCTTTAGATAGTACAAGTGAATATATATACATTTGGATCTACTAAGTGAACTCTAATCTACTCAATTAAATTCTCAATAAATCTCCACCCCTATCTCCATTTGTATCTCTCCTTTAGTGACACTCCCCATACTCATTGTCCCTATGTGCATTCACCTAGAGGACCTACCCTATTTGGATATGTGGGTTTCATAGCATGGAGTCAATAGGAGCTAATCTATAATGATATATTCATATTATCTCATTTTTACTTTTATCTCCTTATACCTCTCAATGTTGGCAGTCCCTATTAGTCTTGTCTTAGGCCCTACCACCTCTCCAATAATCTATAATGAGGAATCTCTCTCCTCTTACCTCCTCCTTAGGGTGTATTTCTCTACCATGTACCTATCCTAATCCTCTACCACCATGTTGTAACTCAACTACAATGAATCAAACCCCACCTCTAAAGTATCCAATTGGGTCTACAATGTATCCTACTCTATCTACACTACAGTCAGTACCCCCTATGATGTAACTATCCCTATAGGGTGATACACTAAACCCTTAATGTATCTCTCTCCATGATTAGATCCTATACATTTATCTCCTCCTCCTCTATCTATTTCTCTCTCCCAATCTTTCCCCCAACCACCTCATCTCCCATCTTATCATCTATCTCCTCCTTTGTGTCTTTAGAATTAGCATTCTCTTCTACCTCCTCCATCTCCTTATCTCCTCCTCCCTAACATGGGAACACAACCCTATACTATCATGTTTCTCACTACTCAACCCACTAATTTGTATATGTAAGAGGGTACCTCACATCTTCCACATCATCCCTTATTGGTACCTACTCATCTATTGGGACATTTCCCATCACTGGTCTAGGTAGTTCTTGCTCTGTCTCATCCTACTTGTATATATGTGGGGCCCAAGGTATATCCTAAACTAGTCCAAACTACCATCATACACAACCAAAATGGAGGTACTCTCAGTAATCTATCTATCTTCCTATCACCCACCACTCCCTCTATACCCTTATTAGCTCCACCTCCATCCTAGGCCACTTAGAAAGTTATAGATAAGATCTCCATATGATGTCTACCACCCTCAAACCCTCTAAAAACCCCTATAGTAATCCAAGTCTCTAACAACTCCATATAAAAACCCCCATGTTAGATCAGCATTCAACCATAAGAAGGCCATACTATAATCTATCTTGTACCACCATATCCATGTGGTATTAATGGGCTACACTATCCTAATGTACACATAATCCTATCACTATAATATGATAATAACATACAAACCATAGCGCCTCTAGATCCTCCAACTCTAAAACTCCCTATAAATCTACACTAGTAAGGTAGATGCCCACATAAAAATGGTATGATACTCTAACATATCTATAACAAGACCAATAAATTTCTATGGAAATCTCCCTCCCCTGAGTCTGGGAGTGCAAAGCATGATCTCTCTAGCATCATCATGGTAAGCATGCCTCTCCTCATTATGTTAGCTTTATAGAGAGGCTCAAAATTAAATCCCCTAATAACAAAACTAATCCCCTTTAAATCATCATAGTATAGGCATCTCAAAGTTACTCTTCAACCTTGATCATCTACTAGTACTATAGGTATTCCCTATAATAGAAGTTGTAAGATCTGGTAGATGTCCTCCTCAGTTATGGTCATCTTCCCAATCAATATTTACAAGGTCTGATTTGTGACATCCAATCACTCTACTAATGCCACTAGTAATCCCATATCTTGATGGATGCATTGGTAGTGATGCACACCTCTCAATAATATGGCCTTTATGTGGGCCCAATCATCATCACTTAGTTTTACTTGTAATCATTCCAGTAAGGGTGACACTTAATCTCATAAGTGTAGTATCATATATGCCTAAAATCAATATCTCTTATAAGCCTAAAAATATCTTAAAAATTCTAACTTATCCTACACCCTAGATCTATTCTAAGCCCTTCACATTTTATGTGAATCAACATCGATCCCTTATGGATCAACACCATTTTATTTAGATTGGTGCCATTTTTTGGAAATAACATTGATTCCTTATGAATCATTGTCGATTCTTTAGGGAATCAATACCGATTATCCAAAATCATCACCCCATAACCCTATCCTAATCTTATCTCCCATTAACACTCCTAAAAATCTTAAAAAATTCAAAAAAATACTAAAATAATTGACCTACATTATCTTATGAGCATCATTGATATTGTAATCCACTATTGTTAGCCTCCATCTCATTTCATAGAACTTTCATCATTTGATCTCTCAAACATCATTTGGGTTTCACAAATATAAAATGATCCCTTTTTACATCAAACTTATTTATATACCTAATTTCATATCATCATCGATCTATTTTGGATCAATACCATTTATTTAAATCATCATCAATTCATTTTAGATTGATGCCAATTGGCCCCTTTTTGAATTACTTATACTCTCACATGCATCCAACCTTACTCCTTAGTTATTCCTAGTTCTTTGCCACATATATCATATTATTCAACCTATACCATTTTAGGGTTATTTATTTTGACCCAATGATGGTCCCATAACCTACATAAGGCATGTACTCTTTTGGGTACCTTCCCTCAGTTGGTCTTCAGAATGCATTCGCCCTTGAGAACAATTGTCTATAGGTAGCACACACACCTTTAAAGTACACCGAATGCTTTGGTTAGCCAACCCTATTACTTGTTCTCTTATTTATCCTTCATTAATCCTACTTGTCATAATAATGGCATTTAATAATAATATTTACCTTGGGGAATCTTTGCCTGTATTATCTTCAATCCTACTAGTGTGCACCATACATTTCATGTTATGCATATGCATTTATAGGAACCTATCTATTATTTATCCATCCCATCTATTATTCCATTTTTCAAATTGTTTTCCCACTCCTTATCCTTTTTTATCTCACAGTTTGAATGGGGATACCTCCTCACATAAACCTAGGGTAGTGGACCTTTCAGAGTTTTTATCTTGTAGCATGTATTCCATACTACAACACAAAAAGGGTTAAATGTAGACACTATAGTTTTGTACCCTAGGGGAAATTAAGTAGGTATCATAAGTCTTATTTAAATCCCCTAAATAAACCCTATCCTAAGGTTTAGATTATTTAACATTTACTATCTTGATAAATAGCCTTTACATTTACCATTTTATCCCTCCCAACCTCCTACTCTATTTATAACCTAGTAATATACCCCCTAACCATTTTACCCCTATGTGGAATCATTACCAATAACTTCACCCATTTTCGAGCTATTCTCACCTACAGTTGAAATAAAGGCACTATTTAGGGTGAATCGGTGATGATTCACCCATAATTAGTGTTAATTATCTGGATTGATGTCAATCCATAAATACTCAGCCTACCTTTATATTCTATTAGAGCTTAGAATTGTTGTTAAAATTCCTAAATATTTTGTGATGTACCTAACACTCTACTATATTTTCATTATGTTCAGTCATATCCTTTGTACAACATGAGCTATTGGCTATGTATATTGAAAAATTTCATTCTACTCACAAAATGATCGAAGGTAATTATTGTATTACGTTTTATTATTATCTTTCAATTATCATTATTTTATCCATTTATTTAATAATTAAAATATTATTAGCATCCTTTTTTATCCAATTATCAACATTTGTTATCAAATATATCTCATTTTAATTCTCTATTTTATTAAACTTATCCATAGAGAAAATTGATGTTGATTCATTCTAAATCAATAGTGATTCTTCTGATCAGCACTGATCTTGTCAGGATCAACATCAATCTCTTATGTTTAAATCATAGACTCTGAGACCTTAAATCCTTAGCCTCTATTTGTAATCTTTTTTTTATTACTATTTTTTGAAAATGTCATTTTGCTTGTAGATGACTCTACCCAATTTATTTCATGATTTAGATAGTATCATTATCTCCCCATAGTTTCCCAACCTTTATTTGTAGATCAGAGTGATGTAGCCTTTAAATTAGCCCTCTATGAAATCATTTATTTACCTTCTCATCAAGACACTAAATAACAATTAGATATTATTCAAGATGATGTAGATTTTGATTCTACTTATTAGGAATAATATTTCATTTACATTGATAGCTTATTTGAGACTAAATCTTAATAAGCATTATAATCACATCATTTATCTATTTGTAATTTCATATTATTTTTATTCACTTAATTACATAAATAGTGGAATGACATCCTTCTAAGGAAGTGTACCACTTCCTAAAACTCATCCCTAATCAAGCAATCCACCCATCTCTTCTATTAATCTATTTTTGTCAAGTATTCACATGTGTGCAGGTTAACCTTCCTAGCCAAAAAATATCTCTCACTATCATCATATTCAAAGTGGTGTGTAACATATTTTGATCCATAGGTATTCCCTATGAACCTTTTTTTAATTCAATTTTTTAGTAACATTTTAATTTAAAATAAAATAAAAAACCTACTTAAATATATGTGTACAAGTGATAATGTGTACATGAGGCATTTGTTTTTACAATTTTTGAAAATGATGACTCACTAAAAAAATGTTTGAAAAATGACTCAATTTTTTTATTTTTCACATTGATGACTCACTTGACAAAAGACATTTTAAGGACCCTAAATTTTACAACATGAACTATATTTTTAAAAAATAATAAAAAATTACTTTCTAAGTACTCTAAACAACTTATTTTATAATGGAATTTATCTTAGACTAAGATAATGACCAATGTTAGATATCTAATTATCCAAGGCAAAACTATAGAAAATACTTAAAATGACTTTGACCATATACTAATATTTGACATGACTCCACTATTAAAAATGGACTTTCTTTAATTAGACTTGTAACTTTTGACTTATGACAATCTAAAGAAAGATCGACTCTCAAATATTATATTACTATAACTTCTCAAAAATGGGGAAGACTATATGAAAATAAAAAATAAATAAAGATGTAGACACATTGACTTGTATGAACCATAAAATACCTAAAAATAATAATTTATTCACTAAAATTGAGAGATTCCATAGATGTGAGGGATTATCTGGTACAAAGATCGATTCGCATATAATATCATTTAGAGTCTTAGAACACAAAAGTGTAACCATTAGAGAGTAAGATTAACATAGCCATGAATGAATGACAAGTCTCTAACACTCATCCTCTTTAGTTACATTCTCTTTTAGCAAACAAAAAAATAAGATGAGTAGTTGGTTGTGCTTGGATAGGAGAACATCAAAGAAATGGTAGTTAAATGAGTAGAGTGTTGATGTTGATGAAGTGATTTTTTCAGGTATAAAGTTGGATGTATAGATCCAATGCAAATGCATTATAAATTTTCCTAACAAGTGAAATGAGATAGATATATGCCAATACATATTCTCAATTGTATAAACTAATCTTGAGTGATACAATAGAATTTTATTAACATTTTTTGAATAGTAATGAAGATCTTTAATGCAGTAATGAAATAATAATGAATTCTTGATTTCATCTCGTGAGATTTGAAGATGTGAATATTATTGATTCGATGTAGCACAACTAGGAAAAAGTAGGGGTCTATAGAATATTTCTTTCAAAGAAATATGATACACCAAATAGTCCATGTACCAATCAAAAATACGTAAATATATAAAAAAAACTCTAAACTACTTTAAAATCTCTTCTCTGAATACTTTTTTTCATTCATAGGGGTGAATCATATTTAAAATATCATTAACTCTCCATTATAATAATTAGACCAGACTGCTCTAATATCCAAATTAATTCTGATTAGAGTGTATGTATATAAAAAATCAAACACACAAAAAATAATTTGATCACACAATATAATATTCTATTACTTCAACTTTAATTATATGAGACATTACATAGTTATATAGGAAATATGTTTCCTATACTCAGGTTAGTGAGATCCCTAGAATCTCTCACTAACTAATCAATTAACTATTAATAATACATGATATACTATTATAATAACATTATATCAACCTAACTAATAATAACCAACCAATAAAAAACTACTTATGTAAATACTTATTTACCAAAGTAAATACCAATGTAAAGACTAGACTCTAACACTAATGCCCTATTGAAAATATGTTATCACATGTTGAACCTACCAAATCTAATGTATCTTGTAGTACCTATAAATTTTTGTCAAGGTCAAAATGGTAAATGGATGTTGGGATAATGATATGGATGGGTGAAAGGATATGAAATTACATGAAAGGATGTGAATCTACCCCCAAGACTCAACGTGCTCATATACAATGGATTGATGTATCAAGCCTAAAATCACTTAATATGCATGATGTTTATGGGATCATCTAACTCTTTCCCATGTTTTATATCCAATTGATAAGCATCAAATCCATATTTATCTATTATAATGTATATACCTAATAAATTAGGCTCAAAATTGCCTATATTTTCTCGATCTACATTAGTGTTTTTTTATTTTCATTTAGCACAAGATGACCAACTTTAAAATATTGGGATTTGATGCATTTATCATATTTGTGGTGTACATGATTAAAATATTCTTTGAGGTGATTTACGTCTACTTAATATTTTTCACCCAAGAGTTCCAACTTTTGTAGTTTGGCTACTTGATACTCATCATCATCAATAAGATCTTATAGTGAAATATGTAGGGAAGGCAACTTAATCTTGATAGGGAGGATGGATTCTAATACAAAAACCAAGGAATATGGATTTTAACCTATTGGGTTACAAATTTTGGTATGTTATGACCATAATGTAGGAAAATAATTCAAGTTTCAATCACAAACTAGTGTCATTGACAATAATTTTGAGGATTTTAATAATAGCTTTATTGGATGCCTCGACTTGGTTTTTACTTGGAAATAATAATGAGTAGACTATTTTTCATTTATATGTAATTAAGAATATATTATATTTACATCCTTATCTTTGGAAGACTTTCCATTGTCAAAAATGATAGTTGAGGGAATGCCATAACGTTAAATGAGGTGATTAAGGATGCATTTGTGAATTTTATTCCTAGTTACATAAGTGAGAGGAATGGCCTTAACCCACTTTGTAAAATATTTTATATTTTTTAGTATGCACTTATTTAGATCAGATGAGGTAGGTTTTATCTATCCTATGAGATTGAGTCCCTATGTTAAAAAAGGCTAAGGGTTCATGATTGTTTATAATGATTTTTATGGAGCATGAATAAAATCAGCATGTTTCTAGTAAGAAGTACATTTCTTGACATCAATGCATGTATAAATGTCCATGGTTTACCAATAATACCCTATGTGAAGGAGTGTATTATAAATGAACTTCCACTAGTATGGGCCCCAAATATCCCATAATGAATGTCTTTTATAGCTAAAGTAGCTTCTCCAAAATTCAAGGAAGAAATTAGTGTCCCATCATGGCCCTATGATAAAGTATGTTATCTAGTAAGGTATATTGGGAAGTGTTATAGATGAAGTATTTTTTTGGTCTCGTGATAAGTCATTTGGAAGGTTTCATGATCATGAAGGTAGGTCTAAATTCTATGGTACTAGGGGGAACTCAGACCAATAATTTCACATATGATTTTTTACTTTGGATGATCATATTTTGGTACAATGACTTTCTTTATTAAAAATTTATATTCTTGGAAATTATAAGACATTTACATAAGTGACCCAATAGTGTCCATGTCATTTTTTGATCTATTGTTAATTTTTGGTACATGGTCAAACTAGATATGTTTATATTACTATTTGAGACTATCCACCATTTATTTTAAGGGTATGAGCTTATCATCATTTATCTTATATTTAATATTAACATGATTGATGTGGTGGTAAAACCGTATTCACGTAACACTATTCACTAATGACATTATGGACATTATTCACCCTAGTGAGGTGTCATAAAACTTAATTACACATGTGGCATGGGGCACAACTATATGAAGGCACATAGAGCACATGGTGGTGTACCTTTAACATGTGACTAGATTTTACTATTCACTCAATACTGAACACATGTGAAGGGTGGCACAATTTTCCTTGGTAGATCGTTTATCCTTTGTCATTATTTCTCCTATTTCTATACAATTTTTGCTTTCACATTCAAAGAGAGAATAAGAAACTAGAAGAAATGGTCTAAGGCTTGTATGTACCTGGATGCAGTCATGCGCACTGTAATCCAGACGTTGTGAGAACTCCTCTTTGGTTGTAGAGGATGACACCTAAAAAATAAAGAGAATAAAACATGAAAAGGCGTTAGATGAGGAAATGGTGGGTTGCCAAGTGAAAGCTTGATCCCAGAAGTACAATGACTTCCTTGAGGGATGTTAACCCACTGATTGATAAAAATAATGTCTGATAAAAAGCAGAATGATAAAAGACTAAAATCATTAAATACTAAAAAGGAAATGGAAGAAAATGATTACCTAAATGTTGTTGTCAGCCTGGTCATAGTCACCAGCATTGGTTATTCTGCCGACATTGGTTGGTAAAGTCTACCGACATCGATTAGTATGCTGACGTTGGTGGGGGTAGTGGTCCCTGCAGCCGGCGTCGATCAGGGTAGTAGTCTTTAGACAAGGTCTGGTCAAGTTTTTGGTCTGTGGACGGGTCTGAGATAGAGTTTGGGCCTTGTTAATGGTCTGTGCAAGGGTTTGGGTAGAGTTGCAGGGACAATGGACAGAGTGTATGGTCTGAAAAGGGGCCAAATAGAAGACAGAGGCAATAGGGAGATGGGGAAATAAGGATTTGGGTCTGTTTTGGTGATAGTATGGCTTAGAAGAAATAAACAAAAAACTGATTACAGAGACATTCTAAGCTATTTAAAATGACATAATAGAAGATTACGTACCTCTTACCTACTGAAGAAGAAGTGTAGGAGGTCAGGCTGTTGATGTACCTGTTGTTGATGTAGAAGACTGTTGCAAGGTGGGGCTTCTGATACCTATTGTGATTGCTGGTGTAGAAGCCTGTTGTGTGTACTTGAGAGAGAGAGAGTGAGAGGTCTGATGGAAAGATTGGCTGATTGATTGATTAGATTGCAAGATTCAAGAGTTGGATGAAGAGCAGGGGTGAAGGGAGGATAACGGACGCAGAAAAACTATTATGAAGGAAACTGATGCCAGTAATACCACTGACATCGGTCGATAGTTAGAAGGTAGGAAAAAGGCTAAAATAGCCTTTCATCCATTTTCCCAACTGCCGGGTTTAAATGGCAAGGTAAGAAATAGTCGAGAGGGGTTAAATGGGTGTGAGGATGAGGAATAGGTCATAAATGGGTCATGGGGGGATGAAGGGAATCCAAATAAGGGCATCCTAGGGTGGTGAAGTGGTAAGGGAGAGAGAATTATTAACTTAAAATAAGATAATTATTTCAAATTAATAAGACATAGGTTAAGAGTGGTTAAGAGGACCAAGGGGGAGAGAAGGGGAGGACGACCAAAGGAGTAGACATGATTTCAGTGTCTACACCTCCCATGTGGAATGTGTCATGGTATTCCTTGGTTTTACTCCTTTCTTCTTGTCATAATTTACCCAAGTGGATGTGGGGGGTAAGTGTTGACCAATCTTCCTTCCTTGTCATGATTTACCCTTAATTTGAAGTGTGGGGCTTAGTGTTTAATTATCTCCTTTGATTCCTAAATATTTATATATGTTTGTATCCTTTCAATTCATAGTTATTCAAGTTTATGAATAAAAGTCTTGTAGATGCCTTAGGTGCCTCCTTGGCTTCAGAATGGCAAGTTTGTATGAGTTAGAAGGATACCTTGTTGAAGCTCATTTATGTGTTGATGTATTCATTTAATGATTAATGAGAATATGAGAGGATTTATTGAAAATTTTACATATCTTATGTGTTGGGAGAGATATATTTATGAGATTATGGATTTTTGAATCCATTTTGTGAATGGAGGCCACATCAAGTGGTATTAGAGCAAGTTCTAATTCATTGGGTAGAGAATATGAGAGGAGAGGATATTGTTTAATAGTAAATGTGTTTATGCTTTTTGAAAGGTATGAAAATGAATAATACAAATAATATTGGAGGATTACCACTATAATAATAATGGATGAATAAATTAAAGACCTGGAATAGGTTTCTAGAGCTATTAATAGAGACATATGCATATTATGAGCATGAAGAAGAAGCAAATTTGATGTGGGAGATGATGGAATCCTTAAGATCAAAGGTGGATGTGTTTAATAAGGATATATACACATTTAATATTAAATAATACAACCATATATATACATAATAGAGAAGAGAAAAGAGAAGATAAGATGGAAGAAAAGTGTAGTGAAGTAGGGTTGTAGAAGAGTGGACATTGTAGCTATGAATGATTACAAAGAGAAGATGAAATATTCATGAAAGAGGATGTACAAGTGTTGTATTATCCACCATATGAATTAAACCCCTTATTTTAATATGTGGAATATATTGAAGATTCCCATGAGTGGGAAAATTTTGAACTTTTGGTTTGTGATGGTAATAATTTTGCCAATTTTTAGTTGGAAGTGATGTTGGAACACAACTAGATACTAAGAGGGGGGTGAATCGGTATATTAATTATCTTATCCCATTTTGGAACCTTTTGAATAATATTAAAACTATATGTATAGATATCAAACACACAAATAGACACAACACAAGATATACCATGGAAAACTTAATATGGGAAAAACTACCATGATAATAGCTGCTAGAATCTACCATTCTAATCCAGCCTCACAAGAACCTCACTAGTTACAATGTTTAAGGGAACCAACCCTAAGGAGATAATAATACACTCATTTAAGAGCTTTAACTCTAAGGAATCACCCACTTTCTAACTGAGCACCAACTTAGCTTGTTTGATGGTATCGGCCAATTAGATCTACAATGGAATGACAATTCTAGATTATAGCATAGAATCATAAATGAATCCCATCCTTATATTCTCCATTATAGGTATAATATTCAAATTTTCATTCTCTACACTTCATATCTCTTTTCTTACACTCTACCTCTCTACTTTTGTGTCTCTATATATATCTCTATTTGACACACTTCATTAAACTTTTGATTTTCAACTCTCTTTCTCTATTTAGCTCTTCTCAATAGCTCTCGCATCTTTTGCCTATGTTCTAAACGTCATATATATATATATATATATATATAGGGTTCCATATCTTTACTATGTTCACACTTGTTTACAAACACATCACACACTATTTTGGACTCAGTTCATTATCTCTTGAATTATAAGTTTCCTGTGTCTAAAATTCTTGCACCATTACCATGATTCCTAGCCTTTTACTATATATATCATTTGTTGGAATCTAGTTTTGATGCACATGCACATTTTCATATATTTCATTATTTACATCAATCAATCTCATTGTCTATATCATGATTCACGGCTTACTTGCATGCTCCTACATATTCCTACATCTGACCATTAGAATAAACATATCTTTAAATGTCAATCGTTGATCTTGATTTTGGCACCATGATCTAATAGTCTTTATTCAAATGTCTCAACTTTAAAACATGTCCATTTTATTGATATCTAATAGGATCAATATCTCCATTAGATCCTTGTATGCTTCTAAACTTTAGCTTTGTCAACTTTAAAATTAATCTATTGGTCTTCTTGATCTAAGCTTTTATGTGCTATTAGATCTCTAAAGACACATAATCTTTAATTATGTCTAGTCATTAAATTTCAAGCTCTTTATCCCATCTCACTACTTCCTACATCTTTGGATCACTAACACTCCATCGATCTTTTCAAACTTTCTTAGTCTTTAACTCATCACTATATCAATAAACCTCAATCACTTTATTCCATATGAGTCCACTCACTCTATTAGATCTCCTTTACATGATCATCCACTCACTGTTAGATCTTTTGACAAGCTTGATCTTTATCTATGCTTATCTCTCAAGAATGTGACACTTGGCATTAACACATGCCTTGTACACATTATTTTCAGTTATTATTATTGAGACACTTGGTATCCTCCCATTTATGATTTATGATTTGAATTTAAACCACATCATAGATTTACTATGTAAGCTTCATGATTGTGATACTTGCCACTAGTGGAGGTCCTTTTGACAAATTAACTTTGCTTATGCATCATTGGATCTTTAATGTATGAATTAGTGATAAATTTTGATCAAGATTTAAACTTTGAAAACCTATTTTCATCTTGATTCATCTGGAATCTTGGATCCAACATGATCTATTGATATATTTTATACTTTATAAAACTTTACCTTGAGTGGATTTGTCTAATTTGGGGACCATCTTAATTATGTTTGGAAGGCTAACTTTGTACCTTCATATCTTCTACTTTGTTGAACTACCTAGTCAAAAATTTCAACCATATAAAATAGGCATGATAGTAAACAAACCCATATTCTCATTTATTATTTATGATTTCACAAATGTAAGATATAAAACCATTAATGTTCTCACTCAGAATATTATGTCACAGAGCTAGTTATGCCTCAAGCTTACCTAGAAGGCTAACTTTGTCCTTGCATAAATCTTATCATGCTTAGTTAGATGACCTAAAATTTAGTGAATAATATCTTATTACATAGGGTATTCCATCCATATATCCATTTTTTAATCCTTCATACATGGAAGATATGACATCATAAAAATTCCTTCTTAGCTTTTTCTTGTAAACTACAAATTTGATTAAGTATTAGAAAACACTATCAAATTGCTTGGAAGCCCAAATTTTCTCAAGTATATATTTTGTTTCAATACATCACATAACCTAAGATTCATCACATATAAACTAGGTATAAAAATAAATAAACCAATGTGATCATTTTTTCTTAACACCACCATGTGTGCAAATATTGACCTCATCAGTATGTTTACTTGGTTTTATTTAGCCCTTTAGAAAATTTGGCTAAGTAGACAAACTTAATGATTTTTATCTAAGTAACCAACATTTCATCCCCATATTTTCAATGACACTTCATTTCATGACTTAAAATCTAGCACATAGCAACTAGGGAATAATTTGATCACAACCATATGACTAGCTCCCCTAAACTCATTCACATGTTGTAATGGTGATGTTAGCAAATTTTCATCTTAGATTTTCTTATCATAGACCCAAAAAGTCTAGATGATCAATATGAATATCCAAATGAATTCCACTCATGCACATAATCAATCTAATAATCCTTGAACTCTTATAGGATTCTTTACACATCTTATAATCACCATATTCAGCCTTGAACATTAATGACATACTCATAATGTCCCTTTTGACATCAATGACAATCATATTTCCAATAATATCCCCATTTATCATTGATGGCAAACTAAATTATTTGATATGATAATATTCTAATCCTTCTCTATCATTACTTTCATTAACTTCTGATGAGTATGGACTGAATCTATTCATACCAAACTCATTCCCCCTTAGACAATTGCACATTTGCCTAATACTCAAATTGGACACTTGTTCTTCTTCTTATTTGACATTTGTAATTTTTATACAAAATTTTATAGAGATCATTTTCTCTTCTTCTCCCATAGAGATAATTTACACTTTTTACCCCTTTGATATCAATGGCAAAGGGACTATATCTCATTGTTTGTGCTAATGTTTCTCCCCCTTTATCAGATAAAGGAGTTTGTTCAAGTATCCACAACCATCAAATCATTATAAATTTTTAATGATATGCATACCTAAGTTTCATTTTCTCTCTTATTATAGGGATTATCAAAGCTTTTATGAGACTCTACCCAGATTCATGCCCTATCACTAGGTTCTAGTGATGTGATGTAGGAGCCACTAGTCCCAACTTCTATCTCAAATAGTTAAATTATTCCTTGGGAAGAGGTTTGGTGAATATTTTTCAAATTTAATCCTTAGTTGGCATATATTCCATTATTACCTCTTGATCAACAACATTCTCTCATAAAAATTGATGATTAATATTTTATTAGTTCTAGAATGCATCACTAGAGTTTTTGATATATTTATAGCACTTAAATTGTCACAAAGAATATAGATAAGTACTTTTTACTCTACCTTGATGTCCTTGAGTGTTTTATTCATCCACAAAACTTAAGTGAAACATGCCACTACTACTACATACACTACTTATATTGTATAAAGAGTAACTAAATGTTGATTTTTACTTAGCCATGAAACAAGTATATTTAAAAGGAAAAATGTACCACCACTAGTGCTTATTCTATCATCCACACTTCATGCCCAATCAACATCTGTATAAGTTCTCAAAATGAAATATTCACTTGTAGTATACCATAAGCCATAGTCAATTATGCTTTTAATATATCTAAAGATCCTTTTCACTAAATTGACATATGACTCTTTAGGATCATCTTAAAATCTTGTAACCATACACACTACTTGCATGATATCTAGTCTTGATGTAGCTAGGTATAGCAAGCTACCTATCATTGATCTGTACATTGTCTAATTTACATCAAGGGACTCATCCTCTTTGCTCAACTCACATCTAGTTATCATGGGAGTACTAACTACTTTGATATCTTCCATTCAAATTTTTTTGATAATTTCCTTTGCATACTTAGTTTGGGATATGAATATCCCTTCATTAGATTATGTTATTTGTATACCAAAGAAGAAATAAAGTTCTCCTAACATAAACATATCAAATTCACTTTACATTTGTGTAGTAAATTCTTTGCACATTTTGTTATTTATACCACAAAAGATGATGTCATCTACATAAATAACAATAATAAACATATGCTTACCTTCAAATTTTAAGTACAAATTGTTATTTTCACATCCTTTGTTGAAACCTTATTGTTGTAAGTATTGGTCCAATCTTTAATACCATGCTCTAGGTGCCTATTTTAGACCATACTAAGATTTCTTTAGTCTGCATACATAATATTCTTCCTCTAACAACTAAAAACCTCAAGGTTGTTCTATGTAGACTTCCTCTTCTAAGTTCCCATTCAAGAAAGCAAACTTGACATCCATTTGATAGAATTTGAACTTCTTGTAAATATAAAATGCAAGAAACATTCTTATAGATTCTAATATAGCAACTAGATAAAATGTTTCCTCAAAATTGATGCCCTCAACTTGTGAATATATTTTGCACACCAATATTTTCTTATTTCTTATGACAACCCCATCTTCGTTGAGTTTGAATCTAATGATCCACTTTGTACCTATCACATTCTTGTTTGAAGATCTTGGAACTAATTGCCAAGTTTTATTCTTTTAAATTTAGCCAAGTTCTTTTTCCATGGATTTTAGCCAATTCTCATCCTTGTTGGCTTAAACATAGCTCTTAGGCTCAATTTCAGATAATAGAGCAAAACTTACTTGATCCTTATTCATTTTAGATCTTCTCCTTGTCTAAACTCCTTCATTCTTATTGCTAATTATTTACTCTTTAGGATGATCCTTTTGAACAAATCTTGGAGGTGTCTTTTCATTCATTTCCTTGGCCTCTTCATTATATACTTCATCTTTAAGATTTGATTCTTTAATAATAATTTCTTTGTTAGGTTCAACATGTTTCAATCCTTCTTTAACCTTGAAATTTATTCTCTCTAAAATATTTTGTGTCCTTTTATTATAACATACATAGGCTTTTATTTGAGTGGAATAACCAAGAAATATTCCTTCATCACATCTTGATTTAAAGCTTCCCAATTTTTCCTCTTTTTTCATGATGTAGAATTTGATTCCAAAAACTCTAAAGTAATTAACATAGGAAGGATTTTCATACCATAGATCATAAGGATTTTTATCATTATTTACCCTCTTTGTCCAAGATGTATACTACTATTTTGACTACTTATCTCAAGTATCCATTAGGGAACTTGTCCTCTTTTAGCATTATTCTAGCCATCTCCTTGACTATCCTATTCTTTCTCTTAAGAACTCCATTCTACTATGGAGTCCTTGCTATAAAGTAATGAATTTTGATCCCATAATTCTCACAATACTCTATTAACTCATTTGAATTTTACACCTTTATTAGATCTTAAGAATGTTATCTTTCATCCAATCTCATTCTCCATTATGGCCCTAAAGATCTTGAATCTTTCAAATGCATGTGACTTATTCTTCAAAAAGGTTACCCATGTCATTCTTTGTTAATCATATACAAAAAACATGAAGTATCTTTATACTTTCAATCCTCTTGTCTTATTAGGACCACAAAGATAAATATGAAATAACTGTAAAGGCTTTGTAGTTGCATACTCTTTGTTTGAAATATGAACCTTGTCTTCTTGCCTAGTTGGAATTCCTTGAAAGTAGTATTTATAGGTTTGGTTTTCTTGGGAATGTGTTTGATGGAATTATTTTTGCTTCTTTTGACTAAGTTATCAAAGTTAACATGACCCATTATTTTATTTTGTAACCAAATTTCATCAATCTTTCCTATCAGGCAGCTATTACCATTCACTTCAACAAGATTATAGATGTTGCTTTCAATCCTTTTCCTTTTTGTAACTAGTCTTCCAAATATCTTTAACCTATATATTTATACATCAAATGTGACCTTATATTTATTATTACACATTTATCTAACACTTAGCAGATTATGATTCAATCCTTCAACATAAGGGACATCATGTGTAGGTAATTTTCCATCTATGTTCAAGGTTACTTTACCTTTGATCTTTACTATTGTGTTATCTCCCAAGATGATACATCCTTCCTTATATTTATTAATTTTTATAAACTTCCTCTTATTAATAGTCATATGTTTTGATAAACCAATGTTTATTACCTACAAATTTTCTTCTTTGGCATGGAGTGCAATTTGAGTAATCATGGATTAATTTTTCACTCTTCACACATCCTTAGGTTTCTTCTTTGGCTTATTTGCATAAAATTGTGAAGCTTTATTCACACTAGGAGGCATGTCTTTATTTTTAATTTGCACTTTTTATTTTATAAAGCTTGATCTAAATCGTTTAGCTATGTGACCAAAGTTATTAAAATTATAACATATTACATTTGTATCTAACAAAGGAGAAAATGATATTTTACTTAAAAAATTTGTTCTTATTTAAGGTATAAATATACATCAATATCCCTATGACCAAATTGATTATATATTTAGCAATAACCATGGAAATATGAGGAATACTTGGTCATATCATTTTTTTGGTGAAAAATAAGGAGTTCATCTAAACTTTGGCTTCTTCAAGTCTCTGAATTTTGTGTATCCATATACATCAGCTACCTTTATCTTCTTGTCATCTTCAAGCATCTTTTATCTTTTAAATTTTTTCACATTAGTTATTTTTGAGTCTGTCTTTGTATCCTTGCAAAAATTCTCTTTATTTTCTCCAAATTCTCCTTCTACTTTAAAATTTTCATATAGGTTAGTAGATGTCATAGTTATGGAAATTTATAACTTTTCATAATCGAGACCTAATCTCTCTTTTGAAGGCTTTTTAGAGTTGATCAATTCATCAATAATGTTTGTTCCTCCTATCAACATCAAAATTTTGTCTAGTGGACCTCTATTTTTTTCAAGCTCTTTTCTCAAAGATGCTATCTCTACTTCTAACTTCATGAATTCATCCTATTTAAATTGTTGTTAAAGTTTGAGCATATATTCTATTATTTTATCCTATTCAACTTATGTATTTAGGCTCACTATCATCTGATTAGATTTCTCAAGACTTTTGGACATTTTCTCAATTTCCTTTTATCCAAATTTATTTTGTTTTGAGATCTCTTTTCTTAGCTTGTCTATTTATTCTAGAGCAAAGATATGTTCACATTATAGATCCACTTCTCCTTCTTCTTCATCTAAGTCTTCAAATTCTTTTTTATCCATAGAAGTTGTTCCTATTTTCATGAATAAGAGTTCATTTGCCTCAACCACAAAGGCATGGTCATGTTCATCATTTGAACTATCACTAACATCCATTGAACCACTATTTTATTTTGTGTATAGACCTTTATTATTTTTGAAGAATTTCTTCTTCTTAGGATAGTAGGCTTTCACCTTTTTACTACTCTCTTCTTGCTTATATTTATCCTTTTTATTTTAATGGAATTTAGCAAGAAAATGTCCTAATTTACCATAGTTAAATCATTTAAAGGGTAACTTACCTCTATAATTTATAGACCTTCTCTTTAATATTCTGATGAAGTTGGCTTCTTCTTAATCATACTCTCAAATCTGTATGAGGAACCTTCTACTTTAATTGCATGGCTACTTCGAATGAAGCTTCTCTCTAGAGATTATCTACTTCTCTCATTCTCATCTCATAGGTAGTGAAGATTCCATGTAAATAATCAACAATTGGCTTATCTAGATCTCCTAATTCCTCTATTACAATGATTTTAGAGTCATAAATTGATCATAGAGATCTTAGGACCTTTTTGATAATGACTGATTCTTTCATCTCTTTTCTAAGGCCTCTGATTGCATTGAATATTTTACCACTCTAAGGAGACAGTCTAAAAAATATATTCATCATTCATTTTAAGGATTATAAACTTACTTTTGTATGTTTGTAGCTTGGCCTGCTTTACCTTATCATCTCCTTCATAGATTCTCTTTATTTTTTTAATATATCTGGTGAATTTTGATAATGCATCACTTTGAAAAAATTTGATTTTGACAATCCATAAAGAATGGTATTCTTAGCCTTGACATTGCTCTCATATGCCCTCTTGGTAGTCTAATCAGTAAGAGTTATAGTAGGGGTTATATATCCATTTACAATAGAAATTCATACATCAAACCCTAATTAAGATAGATATAATTCTATTCTTATTCTCTAAAATGCATAGTTTGATCCATCAAAAAGAGGTTTTATATTTGATGAAGATCCTTATTGACTAGCCATTTATGTTCACTATTCCAAGATCTACCTAAGCTGATTAATCTTATTCAAAGGAACCTAGGTTCTAATACCAATTTTTAGAACACAAATAGATACTGATAAGGGGGTAAATTGGTATATTAATTAACTTAGTCCTTTTCAAAAACTTTTAAAGTAGATTAAAACTATATGTAGAGATATTAAACACATAAATAGACACAACACAAGATATATAGTGGAAAACACAATATGGAAAAAATCACCACAATAATATCTACTAGAATCTACCATTTTATTCCATCCTCACAATAAGGAACCTCACTAGTTATAATTTTTAAGGGCACCAACCCTAAGGAGACACTAATCCCCTAGTTTAAGAGCTTCAACTCTAAAGAAGCACCCACTTCCTAAGTGAGCACCAACTCAACTTGTCTGATGGAACTGACTAATCAGATCTATAATAGAACTATAAATCTAGATTATAGTATAGATTAATAAATCAATCTTATCCTTCTATTCTCTATTATAGGTCTGATATGTAACTATTCATGCTCTGCACTTCATCTCTCTTTTCCTCCACTCTACCTCTCTTCTTCTATCTCTATATATATCTATATTTGACACACTTCATTAAACTTTTTATCACTACCTCTCTCTCTCTCTTCAAATCTACCTAATATAAATATAAAAATATCTCCAACAACTTTTACATGTGTCCTAGATGTCATTTATATAGACAATTAATATAGGTTTCTATATCTTCACTGTGTCCAACATTATAAAAGTGCCTTGGAAACCAACTTTTTTAAGCGTATCTTTTATCACACTCGATCATGTGACCTAAGATTCAACACATATAAACTAGGTATAAAAATTAACAAACCCATGTGATCATTTTATCTTAACACCTCTATGTGTGAAAATTTTGACCTCGTCAATATGATTACTTGGATATATTTACCCCTTTAGCAAATTTGGCTAAGTATAGAAACTTAGTGATTTTTATCTGTGTATCCAAATTTGCATCCCCACATCTTCAACTATGTTTCATTGCATGACTTTAAATATGGTGCATAATAACTAGGGATTAATGTAATCAAAACCATATGACAAACTTCCCTATACTTTTTCACATGTGATAATGGTGATATTATCAAATTACCTTCTCATATTTTTCTATCATAGACCCAAAATGTCTATATGATCAATATAAAGAACCAGATGAATTCCACTCATACCCATAAGTACTCCAATCATCCTTGACCTTTGATAGGAGTTTTTACACATCCTCTAATCACCATATTCATATTTAAACATCAATTACATGTTAATAATGTCCCTTTTGACATCAATGATAATCATATTTCCAACAAGTGATGAATGTACAAGCTAGTGCACCTGAGGAGAGTGTAGAGGGGGAGCATCCAAGAGGAGATGTATGTGGAATAATGTTGTAACCATGTGGATTTTCAAGGAGAGGAATATTTTATTCATGAGGGATTTCTTGAGAATGAAGAGGGAATAAAAATATGGTTGTATGTTTCCATGGTGGAAGTATTGGAAGAAGAGGTTATGCAAGTGAATGCGTAAGAGAGTATTTTGGTGGAGTTGCATGTTTCTATGGAATAAACATTGGATCGAGTTTTTGTGAAATTAGGTGAACATGATGAGTGTTAGATGAAGAATTTTGTTGTATCCATGGGTGAAAAGATTCAAATGGTGATGAGTGATGTTGTGTTTTTTTATGGTGTGGAAGATCGAATAGGTGGTTGGATGGTGGAATAATAAATCTAGTTGGGATTTTGGTGGAGATAGATGGTTAGTGGTGGAAAATATCTCACATGGAAGTATAAGATGCATGATAAGGAATATTGGTGGAGAATGCCCATTTTTATGGTGGGATTTGGCCCACATATAAATTCATTAGAATATGGATATGTTTTTGTAAGAAGAGGATAGTTTGTGGTCCTATCAGGATGGTTTGAGAAAAACCAATATGTAGATGTTGGAAGTGGAGAATGAAAAGAAAAATTATTCAAGTGCACATGGTGTATTGTAAGGGGATGCTGAGGTCATTACATTGGGTGATGGAAAGGGTAGTTCTACCAGTCACCCCCTCTATGTGATCATGAGATCACATTATTTACCTTGAATGTCTGATATAGAAGCATCCAAGGGATCAAGCAATCTTGCATTACACAAAAATAGAGTGGTGTGTTTTTTCATTTTTTTCTAGAATAAATGGTAAGGATTCAATTAGGATAACTCATGAGAGCTGAGCTAATTTCAATTGGAGAAGAATGATGTGGTAGGAAAACACTATTCATTAATGATGTGTTAGACATTATTCACCTTGGTGAGGTGTCATAACACTATTAATAATTACATTTATGGCATGGGGCACAATTATATGAAGTCATATGGAACACATGGTCATGGACTAACCTTGTCAAAGGAGATGCTTTTCTCTTTTGACCTTTGACATGTGATTAGCTTTTACTATTCACTCAATAGTGAACACATGTGAAGGGTGGAACAATTTTCCTTAGTGTAGCCTTTTTCCTTTGTCATTATTCCTCCAATGTATAATGTGGCATGGTATTCCTTAGTATTACTCCTTTATTCTTTTCATAATTTACTAAAGTGAATGTGGGAGGTAGGTGTTGACTAATCATCCTTCCTTGTCATGATCTCCCGCCCCATGTGAAGTGTGTGGCTTAGTATTTAACTATCCCATTTAATTCCTCAAGACTTATATATATATATATATATATATATATATATATATATATATATATATATATATATATATATATATATATATATATATATATATATATATATATATATATATATATATATATATCCATTCCATTCTTAGTTAGGTTATTTTCTAAAGTAAATTCTTATGGATGACTTTTGTATGCTTATAATATTTTCAAACTTTGTATTGATTACTAACACGTTGTATCTTGCAAGAACCTATCAAGTCTCAATCTCTCTAAGTGCATCCTTTAAGGGGTGCATCAAGAAAGGGGTGGGTAGACCATAAATTATTATTAATATTGTTTCCTCTTTTTCCACTTGTCATCTACACACTTATCTCCTAAAAATATTTACCCTAAGCTTGTTCTTCTTAGTTCTACCCTGTTCAGTCTTTTCCTCCTTCCATTTCTCCTTTTCTTTCCTTAACACATTTTTGGATAGTTGAATCTACTTAGTCAAATGGGTCAAACTAATATATTTTAGGGTTATTCTTTAATTTATTATCTTGTTAGCCTCTCATTTGACCTAGTTCAGACCTAGTGATTTGTCCCTAAAAACACACTAGGTTGACTGGGTCGACCATGTACAGCTGACATTCTCAAGAGGATTTAAGATAAGATCTACCTATATATAATATTTATTTTCCAACCATTTCATAAGATAATAATTATTAGAAAATAAGTGTGAGTTAGCATCTTTGTATTGACCATTTACTTGAGGAATAAAGCTTAAGGTTCCATACATTCTTTAGAGATACGGATCTTGTCTTGTGGAGAAGTCTTTTAGATAATTAGATAAGTTATGTAGCCTATATTTGATTTATCTTGGTTATCCTTACATACCACAACAATATCTATTAAATCATCTTGGTCAAGGAAGAGATTGAGGCTCAGTGGGTTCATCTTCAAAGGTAAGTATTCCTAACTTTATTTTTCCTTTGTAAGAGTAGAGAGATAATGCATTTGTATTCTTCTCTCCATGTGTAAGGATTCCTTATACATTGGCATGAGTATATGTCTTCTAAAACATATTTAGTTTATTTATTTTATTTGTTTCTAACCCCCACTTTGTTCTACAAGCTTTGGTGTCCACTAGATTATATTTTGATTTCTTCTTATTAAAATAGAATGAATATTTTAAACCTTAGGACTCTATAAGGGTTGTTGTGTGATTGTGTTAGACTGTAGGCTTTGGAACCCTTCATATCATGATATGTTGTGACAATTGATCCCCTAATCAGGTCTAGTAGATCCCCATATTGGTCATGTTCCCACTTAACAAGTGTATCCCAATTAGAAGTGTAGGTATGATCTGTATTATCTGATCTAGGCTTAATTCATAGACATGATACATTTTCAATTGCATACATTTTGGTGAAACCAACATGAACTAAACCTTAAAATATTTTTTCACTTTTAATTCATTTATTTCATTCATTGGATCATCATTTTCATCATATATTTTGACATACTGGATCGATTCTGTTAACCCAACTATTTTTTCTATGTGCAAGTTTCTAGGAATAGGCAATTAGATCAACCTAGTCAACCTAGTATAGGTTTCCAGCGTTTTAGACACCCAATTCAGCCTACTAGGTTGACCCAGTTGACCCCTTATAGTTTTATCACATTTCAATAGGTTTTTTTTTAAAGCAAATCAATTTTATTGACCTATTTTGTCAATTTCTCAAGCATACCTCAAGGTTCATCATGAAAAATATTCCTTCATTACATCTCTGATCCACCAAGGTTCCTTTATAATTATTTGTTCATTTATTTTCTATCTTGCCTTTCATAATTTTTAGTCTTCAAAATTACCCTTGCATAGTCAACTAGATCGACACTATCGACCCAGTTCTGTGTTGCGTGTGTTGTCTAAAATAACTAAATCGACACTACCAATCTGGTTTATTTTCAAACTTTGATTCCATAGTATAGGTTCAACCCAATCAACCCTATTCTATTTTTTTTTCATATAGTGTCAACAGTATACCTTGTTTCAAATTATAATTAGCCTTATATTTTTTAGTAATTAGCTTACACCTTTCTTTTCTTTTTATTTGCATGCCTAGAATAGTTCGCATAGTTTAATTATGGGATTTTCAATTTCTCACTTAGTTTCACTATTTCAATTTTATACACACATGGCCAAATCACATAGCATAAAAAATCACTTTAAAATTTTGTCTACCCTAGGCCAACCTATTTGGATTTCGTCACCAAGGGGGAAGTTGACTTGATGTTTTGATTAAATATAAAATATCGTTAATGGTATATTTTGGCTAATCACCTAACACCCTTATCATTTTGGTGTGTGAAGTGAATGGGTAGGCCCTAATACAAAGTTTTTATCATTTCTACTATAGACTCTTTCAGCCCAAACTACCTAAAACCATCCTTAGATTGTGATCTAGTACCTTGCTTATATCCAACTTGTAATCACATTAAAAATCATTTCTTAATAATATAATAAACATTCAGGTTGACCAATTAGTTATCTCTTTAATTTTAAAATTTATTTCTTGCTCTTTTCTAAATTGTGTATGTAAAAAATTACATTAGCCATCATTAGTATAAGGTTTTTCTTTATGTGCCTCAATTGGATTGGTCTGCATTGCTCTAATTGACTGTTTATTTCCTTTTAGCACTTCTTTACATTTCTTGAAAAATTATATTATTCAAAACTTGTTATCAACTTTATCATCTTCCTTATTTCAATTCTCTGTGTCATCATAAATCCAATGCATTTTACATTTTGAAAAATAAAATAGTAGAAACTAAGACATAAATAAAACAAGGAATTTACTTGTTTTTATCCTCTATTCACTATAAAAGATCAACTCAATTGACTATCTACTATTTAAAAACAAAATTATCCTCTATCCATTATACAAGATTGACCCAATTGACCCTGTACTATTTATAATCCTTTTTCAGTCTTTGTTTTCTATACAAGATCGATCCAGTCAACTTTATAATATTTTCTATCACTTTTTGTTCCCCTTGTGTGGTTATATAGTCTTTTTTCATCATAATGACATATTTGTATCCTTCCCTTAGTCCATAAAATTACATAATCAAGGATTTGGATAATAACTTCACTTATTTCATTACTTAAGATAAAGTTATCCAATTTCTTCCTTCCCCTTCTCCTAAACCAAAACCACTCACTACATAACATAATTTAGTTGAGGTCATTCATCATATATCTCCTCCCAATACCAATTTTGGGAATCCTCCACCTACACAAAATCCTCCTCCCACCAACACAAATAATCATTTTCCTACCAACACTAATGCCCCTCCTACAAACACCAATCCACCTATTGATACAAATAAAATTCTTGCCCAAGTCATACAACAAATGAACATGATGCAAACAATAAATAAATCTAAAATGATGAACATGAAATAACATTTATGCAACATGATTAGTTAACCACCTTAAGTTATCATGTCTTAACTAAATAAAAATTTTGTCCCTCCTCCTCTTAGAGATGCCAATGGTAATATCATCCCTTAACCTCCAATGAATAAAAAAATGCTTCAACTTTTTCAAAATGAACCTTTATCCCCATTCATTTCATCCATATCTATTGGAGACATTTATCCAACTATCACATGTAATGGGACTAAGGACCCTACAATCTTTCTAAATTAATTTGGTAATCTCTATAAGGAATGGAACCAAACTAGAACCATTGCTATCACCAATCTCTTATCCAAAACCTTTGTTGGTGATGCACTTTAATGGTAAAACCAACTTCCTAGACATTCCATCTCACAACTAGAGGATTTAGTCAATGTTCTAGTGAAGGAATTCTAACATGATGACTTTCCTTAAAATTACCTTAGGCATTTCATAAATGCCAAGTAACTTCTTAATGAATATGCTCATAATTTCATCAAATGATGAAAGTCTCTTGAGCATAAATTGGACCATAACATGAATGATGATACTCTTTTGAAACTATTCGTCACTACTCTTAAACCTCCTCTTCAATATAAATTTTGAATCTTTTCACCTCAAAAATTAGAAGGCTTAAACCAAGAAAAAAGGCAAGACTTTCTTATGACTCAATTTGAACCATCTCAAAAAACTACTAAAGTAACTTTCCAATAATATTATCATAACATTGATTCATCCAATCCTCCCTAACCTCAAAATATAGCATCCAACTCAACTAATTTTAACTCAACCCACACACCCTTGAATCTAGAACAACTTAAGAATAAATTACCACCATCTAAACCGATGAATTTTGATCCTTCCAAACCTCCTCCCAAATGGTACAATCCAGATAAATTTTTTTGGTGTCATGCTACTATAGGTCATTCTCATGAGTCTTGTCATGATCTTCACTGATTTTTTATTTTTTCCTTATTTGGTCCATATTTCAATCTTGATACTCTCCTAAAACAACATTAACAAGACTATATTCAAGCTTCTCAAATTCAATCTCAAAAACCACAATCACATCACCATCAACTACCTAATGAACAACAAAAATCATCCCATACCTATACCACATCTACTAATTTTTTTCAAACCAGAGTTGATCCTTCTTGCTACACCAATAAGGAAAGGATAGATAACATGAAAAACTTTAAACATATTGTTACATCCATTGAACCTCAACCTCTTAAATCACATGAACCAAAAGATTATCAAGTTTAAATGCCTACTCTAAATCTTATCATACATGGTCCTCTTTTATCTCCTTTATTTTCTCATACCTCTGCTGCATATCATATGTCACATTAAACATCCTTAAAATATACCAAACTAACACATTTACCTATCTCCAAAAACACTTTCCAACCCAATGCAAATCATTTTAATGGTTCAATGTTACCTCACTCCAACTCACATGTTGGGGCATCTTGCGATGCCCATCCACATGTCCCTTTAGACTTTGGGTAAACTTTTCATGCCCATCCCTACATCCACTTACACATTGGGGCATCTTGTGATGCCCACTCTTATTCTAAAATACATAATAAAAAACAAATCCAGTTCTAAAAAACCTTCTATGACTTATAGGCTTGTATTTCACATGCTCGTCATTGATACAGATATTAGTATAGATCTTACTTGTTATCTTGTCTAATGTTTCTTTGTTTTTATGCATTTTTCTTTACTTTACTTTCATTTTACTACCATCATTTTCTTCCTTTACATTCTTTGGTTTTATTCCACATTATGTTTGGCATTTGTTTTATTTTTGTCTTTATATACCTCTTCCATTTATCTTTTTATGTCACTCTTTGCCTTAGTAGATTTATTATAATTTGTGCCCCTTTCTTTAAAATTTATCTCTTGATATACCATAGTCTTATTTATCTTTTAACATTTCTCTTTTTGGCACTACCTTTGGTTTCTCTTTTATGAAGTTATAGTGTAAGACTATGGATAGGACCCAATCCTCATAAAATCACCATGTTTCCATGTTCTTGATCTTTATTCTCAACTTTAGATTTTGCTTCCTTTTCTAGATGAAATATACTCAACAATATATGTTAGCATGTTTTCCTCCATTTCCCTCACTCTGATGATAAGTAATCACACTTTACTATCATTGTATCCTTATTTTTCTCCTTTGTCACATTCTTTTTATGATTTAAATCATTTAAAATTATTTCATGTGTCATTCCTCTTGATTTCCCCTTCCTTTCATCTCCACATTAGATAAAACAAGGTCAAAGTTAAGATACCACTTTTATTTCATCTAGATTTATGAGAATCTTCGACCCCATGCTCTTTGAAGTTATCTCTCTTATAAACCAAGTCCTAAGTATTCAAATAAAATTCATTTTTAGCACCCATGTTTGGTCTTCCAAATATGTATGGAGGAGGAATAGAAAAATCGAACAAGAACATTAAAATCCAAATCATTTAAAACAAAAGGAAAACATATCTAAAAGGCAATATACAAATCTAAAATGTCAAAATTACACCAAAAGATGTGATTACAAGCACATCTCCTATCTCTAATTGAATCTCAAACACCATATTTGGCCTCACATAGAATCGATGCCCTTTGGGGTGTGGTAGGATAGTAGATTGGAATAGGATATTTCAAAAATCTCTATGATGCTACATACTTTCTCATGTAAGTACCTAATCTTTGATGTAGACTAAAGGCTATGTAAGGGGATTTGAAGAATGGGGAACACGTCATGGAGAATTAGGTGTATTTTTACTTTTCATTCATTTAGCCTTCATAGGATGATCTTTATACTTCATTTATTGACCTAAGACTTGTGTATCTAAGAGAAGTTCTTCAAATTCCTTAAGGTCGATAGTCCTTAAATTTGATAGTCCACTTGTTTCAAAAAATCCAATTTGAGTGTCTTGAATTTGATAAAGAGTTACCATACCTTGATTTTTCCTTCATTATCCCCTCCACCCATTTCATTTCCCCCCTTGATAGGCAAATTGTGATTCCAAATCTATTTTCCCTCTTTTATTATTCCTTCTTCTTCCCCTCTTAAAAACATAATATCACTAATTTGTTTCAATTTTATCTATCCTTAAAGCAAAATAACATGTTTGAGTAACTGTGGATTACTTTTTTTCTTTCATTAGTCATTATTTTTCTACCCTTCTATTGTGGAAAACTGAGTTGCACCCTTTTGCCATTATTGCAGATATGCCTTCTTCATGTTTACCTTCCATCTTCAATTACATTACATTTTCTTTCTTTCATGTTTTCCTTTTTGCCTATCTTATATGAGCTCACTTATATATATATATATATATATATATATATATATATATATATATATATATATATATATATATATATATATATATATATATATATATATATATATATATATATATATATATATATCTGTGTGTGTGTGTGTCCAAGTTTTCTTATATGTATATTTCATTTTCCATTCATGTTTTACATGCTTCACAATGTGATTTATTATGTTTTACATTCTTTTTTTACATTTATTCTTTACATGCTTTCCAATATCATTTGTCATTTATTTCTTATCATTTTTCATTAGTTTTCCATCATTTATCATTCATTTTCCATTATTTAATTTTTCTTCAATAAAAATTTCCATACTAATCCTAATTTTCTAATTTTGCCTAATACCCTCATGCCCCTACTAACTCATTATTTTCCACTATTACATGCCTAAATTTCAATTTTTTTGATTTTTGGCTATTTTTTGCACTAACTTCTACAATTTCATCTAGTGTTCTCTACATTGGACAACTTCATATTTATTATAGTCACCTTCTTTATCTAAAACACCAAATTAAATTAAAGGCATGTGTTTTTCAATCTAGTCCTTTCATTTATATTATTTTCTACTTACTACAATTTACTTAACATCAATATTGTGTATTATCATGTTTTATCTCAAAGCACCATCCTATGTTGCACTTACATGACATATGATGAGCTTCGAGTGGGGAATATGTATACATATAATATTTTAAACTTTTATTTATTACTGACACTTTATATCTTGTAGGAACCTGTCAAGTCTTAATCTCTCTGAGTGTATGCCTTAAAGGGTGCACTAGGAAAGGGGTGGGTAGACCATCAGTGCTTCATAAGATTATTTCCCCTTTTACCACTTTCCATCTATACAATTTTCTCCTAAAATTATTTACCTTAAGCTTGTTATTCTCAGTTCTATCCATTTCATTATTTTCCTCCTTCCATTTCTCATTTTCTTTCCTTAACATCCTTTTATATAGTTAGGTGTACTAGGTCGATTGGGTCAACCCAGTATAGTTTAAGGGTATTATTTACTTTCTTATCTTGTTATCCTCTCAACTAACCTATCTCAAATCTAGTGATTTATCTCCAAAAACACACTGAGTTGACTAGGTCAACCCTGTACAACCAATGTTCCTAAGAGGATTTAGGGAAAGATGCACATATATATATAATTTCATTTCCAACAATTTCATAAGAGAAGAATTATTAGTGAAGACATACAAGTGAACATCTACTTACTGACCATTATACTTAAGGAATAAAAATTAGGGTTCCATAATTTCTTTGGAGATACAGATCTTATCTTATGGAGAAGTCTTTTAAATGCTTATATAGATTATATATCCTAAACCCAACTTATCTTGGTTACCCTTACATACCAAAACAATATCTTGTGAAGCACCTTCACCAAGGGAAATATTGAGGCTCAACGAGTTTGTCTTCAAAGGTAAGTATTCCTACTTTATTTTTCCTTTATAAGAGTGGATAGATAATGCATTTGTATTCTTCTATGCTTGTGTTATAATTATGTTTACATTGATGTGAGTATATGTATTCTAATACATGTTTAGTTTAGTTATTTTATTTGTTTCTAATCCCCACTTTAGGCTAGAAGCTTTGGTGTTCACTAGATTAGATTTTGATTTCATGTTATTAGAATAGAGTGAATATTTCAAATCTTAGGATTCCATTAGGGTTATTGTGTAATTATGTTATATTTTAGAATTTGGAACCATTCCTAGCATGATATGTTGTGACAAGTGATCCCCTAATCAAGTCTAGGGATCCCCATATTGGTCATGCTCCCACTTAACAAGTTTATCCCAATTGGAAGTGTAGGTATGATCTATCTTATCTGATCTAGGATTAATTCATATACATGATGCATTTCTGATTGCATACACTTTTGGTACCTCCTTGGATTGAGAATGACAAGTTTGTATGAGTTAAAATAATAGCTTATTGAATATCCTTTATGTGTTAGTGTATTCATTTGATGATTAATGAGAATATGAGAGGATTTATTGAAAATATTATGTATTTTATGTGTTGAGAGAGAGATATTTATGATAGTATGTATTTTTTAATCCATTTTTGGCTATAGGCCATACCAAGAATGATGTGGAGTCAAAACACTATTCATACAACACTATTTATACAACATTATTCATTGATGATGTGGTAGACACTATTCACACTAGTGAGGTGTCACAACACTATTACTGATTGCATATGTGGCATGGGGCACAATTCTATGAAGGAACATGGATCACGTGGTGGGATACTAACCTTATATAAGGATATGATCTTCTCTTTTGACCTTTAACATGTGACTATATTTTACTATTCACTCAATAGTGATCACATGTGAAAGGCGGTGTGATTTTCCTTGGTGGAGCGTTTGTCATTATTCCTCTCATGTGGAATGTGGCATGGTATTCCTTGGCCTTAACCCTTTATTCTTGTAATAATTTACCCAAGTGGATGTGGGGGATAGGTGTTGACCAATCTTCCTTCCTTGTCATGATTTCCCCTCCATATGAAGTGTGGGCCTTAGTGTTTAATTGTCTCCTCTGATTCCTCAAGATTTTTATATATGTTTATATCCTTTCCATACCTAGGTAGGTTAGTTTGGGAATAAATATTGTGTGAATTATTTTGGAGCCTCCTTGGCTTGGTATTCCAAGTTTTTAATGTGTATTGGGATATATTGTTTAATATTTAATGAAAGGAAAGCTTTTTCAATAAATCTTATTATAATTGTAAGTAGATTGATGAAGATTTATTACATTTTTTTATTGAATTTATGAGTTTAATTTATGAAAAAGAGTGAGTTGTGGTTTTAGATCACATCAAGTGGTGATGAGTGATGTGGTTTTTGATGGTATGGAAGATCTGATAGGTGGTTGGATGGTGGAATAAGAAATCCAATTGGGATTTTAGTAGAGATAGATGGTTAGTGGTGGGCTAGAGCTCACATGCAAGGAGAAGATGCATGATAAGGAATATTGGTGGAGGAGGTTGGTTTATAATGGTGGGACTTGGCCCATATCTAAATCTATTTTAATATGCAAATTTTTTTGGAGGAGGATGGTTTTTGGTCTCATGGGGATGGTTTGGGAAAATCCAGTATGTTGATGCTGGAAGTGGATAAAATAAAGGAAAATTCTCTAGGTGCATATGGTATATTGGAAGGGGATGTCAAGTTCATTACATTAGATGACTGAAAGGTTAGTTCCACCACTCACCCCCTCTATGTGATCATGACATCACATTATTTACGTTAGATGTCTGATGCAGAAGCATCTAAATGATTGGGAAATTTTGCATCACCCAAAAATAGAGTGGGGTGATTTTTTTTCATTTTTTAAGAATAAATTTCAAGGATTCAATCAAGAAAAATCATAGGATCTGAGTTGATTTCAACTAGAGGAGAATGAGGTGGTGGAAAAACACTATTCATGAAACATTATTCATGTAGCACTATTCACTAATGATGTGGCATACACTATTCACCTTGGTGAGGTGTCATAACACTATTACTAATTACATATGTGGTATGGGTCACAATTTTATGAAGGAACATATAACACAAGGCGGTTGATCAATCTTATCTAAGGATATGCTCTTCTCTTTTGAACTTTGACACGTGACTAGATTTTACTACTCACTCAATAGTGAACATATGTGAAGGGTGGTGCAATTTTCCTTAGTGTAGCCTTTGTCCTTTTTCATTATTCCTCCCATGTGGAATGTGGCATCATATTCCTTGGTCTTAAACCTTTATTTTTTTTATAATTTACCCAAGTGGATGTGGGGGGTAAGTGTTGACCAATCTTTATTACTTATCATGATTTCCCCTCCATGTGAAGTGTGGGGCTTAGTGTTTAATTGTATCCTTTAATTATTCAATATTTCTATATATTTTTGTATCCTTTCCATGCTTAGGTAGGCTAGTTTGTGAAGTAAAATATTGTTGATGCCTTTGGTGCTTACTTGGCTTGGGAATGGCAACTTTGTATGAGTTACAAGGATAGCTTATTGAAGTTCCTTTATGAGTTGATGTATTTATTTAATGGTTAATGAGAATATGAGAGGATTTATGGAAAATATTATGTATTTTTTGTGTTTAGAGAGAGATATTTATGAGATTATGGATCATTAAATCTATCTTATGGATTGAGTCCACATCAATGATTAATGATGAGCTGAAAATCACCAATGATGAACAACTACTAGATATTTATTTGGATGGTGAGGTGAAGTCTTACAATGAGATCCATATTCTAAGATGATTTTAGTGCATGGAAAACTAATATGAAATGACTTTGGAATAATATCTACATGGAGTGCTATAAACTAAATCCTTACCTTTGAACCTAGATAAGTAAATGAACCATAAAAATAGATCTTTCATTTTTGTGACTCATTAAGGGTCATGATGGAATCATCAAGAAATCTGATGATAAATGGTTACATTTCAGACAATGGGACCTTTATAGGTTTATCATCATGGACCAACCCCTTAATAACCTTTCTATTTGTATATTTGTTTTCAAATTAATTTAGTACCATAACCCACTTTTCCATTTGGTGTGTTAGGATATATTTTAATCAAGATATTTTAATGGATCCCCTTTGGAGATGAGGATAGTCTTATTTTTCAACATGTAATGCTATGATTTATGAGGTACAAATACTATTTATAAATAAGAGTTTTTATTAAGGAATAATTATGCTTATATTCCACCAAATATTTATTAAATAATAAAATATAGTACTAGCCTAAAGTACCCTAAAGCACACTAAACAGTTGATATGTAAAGAAATAAAGGTTGTCCTTATGTTAGAGGGGATAAAACTAGTAAATTTTAAAAATACTATTTTAGTTTCTCAAAATCTTCCTAAAAATCATTGTTCCAATGAAAATTTGTTCCCTTTTTAAGAATATGAGTGAAGGGATAACATTGATCAACCAAATGTGAAATAAATCAGTGAATAGCCTGGATATTTGCTTGAAAACTATGAAATTGTTTGATATTTTAAGGAGGCATATTTGTTATGGACTTGAATTTGGCTAGGTAAACTTAAATGCCTTGATTATATACTATTAATCTTTATATTTTACCTAAGGTAAGCCAAAAAATGCACTTTTTAGGGTTAAGGTGAACCTTGTACTCATAAAGCTGCTCAAATATTCTGCACAAAATTTTTGGATGTTCATCTCTTGTTTTGGACTTGCCTACAATGTCATCTACATAATATTCCATAATATCATGCATCATATTATTAAATTTAATTTTCATGTCTCTTTGGTAAGTATCATCTACATTATTAACGCCAAAAGGCATGACCTAGTAAGAAAACATTCCCCATAGAATAATGAATGATGTTTTATGGTGAGTTTCAAGTGTTATTCTTTATTTATTATAACCCAAGAAGCCATAAATGAGTGATAAAATTTCATATCCTAATGTATAATTGATGATCATGTCAATTTTTAGCAATGAAAATCATCCTTAATACAAGCCTTGTTAATATCATAAAAATATGTGCAAAGGCAAATGCTCAAGGGAATTTTTCTAATAAGGATAATATTCGAAATCCATTTGGAATATTCAAATGGTCTAATGAATATTACTTCCAATTATTTTTCAACATATTTTTTGAAAAATATTTCAATGTGTGGGTTCATTTTTAACAATTTATGATTGATTGGTTTGGCATCAATATGAACCACCAGATGATGGACCACTTAATATAGGTTTAAGCTAGTCATGTTGATGTTTAACCTTAGATTTAAAATGGCTGGAGATAGGGTTAAGATTATATAAATAGTTCAAGTACAATGGTAATAAACTAATATATAACATGTTAATTATTTATAAACTTGGATAAGTGAATATTATAAATTATAACACTAATATATGCTAAATATATAAAAAAAAATTGAATTCAAAAAATGTTCAATTGATTTCAATACCAAAGAAAAATTATACTTAGTTGGGTTTATTGTGTAAAAGTAGATCTAGCCTAAAAATAGGTGGAAAGTATGTAGGATTGATATTATGGATAAGTCATTAGATTATATAAATTCTACTTATGTATCTATAGACACTACCTACAGTTTTAGACACTACCATCAACACTAATGTTTAACTTTAATGCATGTGTCTAGTACAGAATAATGACTAGATCTCTATGTGAAAAAATTTATTATTCTAGGTTTTATATCCCATTTTTACTAATATTTTAAAATTTGGGATATAGGTTATCACTCTTTTCCAATTGATCAAATGTTAAATCTTCACCCTCATTTACCCTTGGAATGTGTTTGCTAAAAATGAGCTAGTGGGTTTTGTAATAACCTCAAAGAACCCTTTGTTAATGAGTATTTACTCCATAACCAATACTTCAAGGAGGGCCTCAGAGTTAATTAGTTCTCCCCTATGTGTGGGAATGGGTGTGCACAAGGGTGCAATATAATATATTGATATGTATGTAGTGTTTTATCTTCAAACTTTAAAACTATTTCTCATGGGTTTCTATTTGAATTATTAAGACCTATAATATGACTACTCCTATTTTTGATATGCAAATAGGGATGAATAGGAAAAAATAGTTTGGTTGTGTAATTGATTGATTGATCTTTAGTAGATGTTTGATTGATATTGTCTACTAAAATAATGATAAGGCTTAGCCTTGTATTTATACCACACCTTTTGAAATATTCCATTGTAGGGTTTAATAAGACAAATAGGTTGACCCAAAGGTTTCAAAACATTTACATTTTGGATGAATTTTGGTAATTGGATAATAGATAAGGATTTGGACACTGTTGTTAGTGGTAATGTCCCTTTGTAGTTGGTAGTGCCTGTAAGGATATAAAATAGGTATGGATATGAAACTAAAAATACAGTGTTTTTATCAAGTTTTAAGCTTTATATGGTGTGATACATGGTTCATTAGAATGATATGGATAAAACTAATAAATAATCATTTAGGCATATTAAGATGTTAAATGTAAAACTTTATCTAACAAGTAAGTATATAAGTAAAGGGTAGATCCATGGTTTATGTTTGTCAAAAGTGTAATGTCCCTTACTTAGGGTCTCCTTTTTCTAAGCAAAAGCTCTGATGCCACTGTAATATCCCCTTCAATAGGGAATATAGAAACACAAAAAAATTGAACAAAGATACGATTTTGCAAGATAATTTCAAATAAATAAATAAATCACAGTAAATATCTTAACTGGAAAATCACTCATCTTATTATTATCCAGATGGTTACAATAGATGTCCTCAGTCATGCATAAAAGGGAATATTCAAATACAGTCTTAAAAACCTGATTATCTTCCAACAATCTAAAATATATACTGAATCTGTGCGTCTCAGCTTGCTGTGTCAAAAACATAGTCGCTGACGTCAGTTATACTACCGTCGTCAGTTGACTAGGGTCGTTAACTTGCCAACATCAGTGATAGGTCGACCGATGTTGATCTCTGTGGATCTCTTCCCGCTGATGTCAGTCTTTGTGCAAATTTGTATGGATCTATACGGACTTCGTACGGCTGCCAATAAAGCACACCCTATCTACTTCAATCCTTGATCTAAAGATATATGGCTCTAATATAGAAAAATATTTATCTATATAATTTATTGAATCAACTTAAATAAAATAAATACCTAAAATACTGTGATAACTTCTATGTGAAGTTATCTCTCAAACCTGTAAACCTCTATGATAACTTTTGTATGAAGCTATCTCTCAATTTGGCAATAAATTAGCTGATATTTCATAGCCTCTGAATCACACACACTAAAGAGTGGACGTTCTCCAATGCAGATGGAATCCTAGAACCCTTGGCTCAGTCTTCACAGAAGAATTCTTCAATATCAAAATCAATAATCAATGCATAATCAATAATGGCCTCCATGAGAAACCCTTATACCCTCAAAAAGATGTGCTTGCCCTAATTAGGGTTTTCTTAAATTAGAATTAGGGTTTCTTAATTAAAAATAGATCAAATAATTAATATTTGATTAAAGCAATCAAATATTAATATCTCCCTCAATATATGTCAGATCCTCAAACCAATCGAAGTTGGTGAATTAGGGAATGATTCTACTCATGACCATACCAAAATAAGGGTGCTCTATTGCGTGTCAGAAGTCCCTAAATAATAGGAGCTCAGGATAAGTGTGTCTAAAAAAGCCTGAATGGTATAGAAATTTTGTAAATCGAAGCCAAGCCAAGCTCCATTATGACCCTCCATCCATCCTATCAGCCTATAAAGGTCGCATAATAGGCTAATCATCAAGTCTGAAGATGTCACCTGAAAAGGGGACATTACAATCTGCCCCTCCTAAAATTGCTTATCCCTAAGCAATCTCAAAACAACAAACCAATTAATCCACTTAAATCCCATATGTAGTGGTGATCTGCACTGCTGTTAATCAATGCAAGATCCTACAATATCCTTAGAAGTAGAACAAAGAGGAACCCGTAATCAAACTGGCAAATGCAACTCAACCAAACTCTAAAAGCACAACTGCCATAGTCAAGAACACATGCAAAACAAACTCTCAAAGTATCATAACCCAATTCGAATGGACAACTCAAACTACCAATTCTATCTACAAAAGATGGTGCCAATCCATCCCATAACTGATCCCTCTATAAAGGTGACACAACCAACTGTACCACACTGTCATCTATATGAGAAGAATCAATTTGGAGACTCGACTCTACTAGTATGCCAAACTCATCAAGACTAGGTACTCCCAAATCCTAAACATGCATGTCAGCTCCAACATGTTCCTCAGTAACCACTGTAGGAATGTACTCACCACCAACCATCTCAATATACAAAAGGACTAGGTCTGGCGCTGGTGAAGACCGCAAATGATCCAAATCCATATTCACCTCAGCCAAATGAAACTATGAATCCTCGAAAGCCAACTGTGTACTCTCAAGAATCTTAGAAGTCACCTTGAGTTGTTGAGTAAGCTCACTCACCTTATCTTCCTTGACCAATAATACATCATACGCTATGTTGCCCCACTCCACAAGATAATCCCTGTCAGCTACCAACTGCATATAATCCTGTCTCAAAATTTGAATAGCCTCCCATAAAGAGTGGATCTCTATCAAGGACAAATAATTGCCTCCCTACTCAATGCTAGTAGGAGAACCCCCATCCATAAACTGCTAACAACTGTCAAGCAGCATCAAAATGCTTAGAAGCGGTAGCAATGTCTCGTTCACTAACTCTCAGCTAACTAGACACATGGTGGCACTGGCTAGATTGTCTCCTACAATCCTCCTCTGATGCATGGTCTAAAAGAGTAGACTCAAAATCACTGATCTCTAGAGTACTACCATCCATACTCTATGAATCAACTCCATAGCTCATATCAACATCAAGAGTATCAAAAACTATAGCATCACTGTCTAACTCCTCTGTATCGAAGGAAACTGTCGGTGAAACTAAGTCCTCAAAATTGTCCACTACATCCTCTTGAGTGTCATCTACAATAATCAAATCCTAGGACTCTTCTACAATCTCTACCATAGCTAAGAGATCATCAACCCTCAATTCACTAACATCTGAGCACACCTCCCCACTCTGAGTGTAAGCATCAGACTCATCCTCATCTTCACTATCTCCTGTCTCATAATAATCATGGGACATGTTGTTGCCCCATCTAAGTGACCTATAGTGCTCTCTCCTCAGCTTAACAAAGTGATCAAAAGACAACATCTCCCGAACTTGAGGTGTTAATAATTCCCACTCATCCTTCACTGTCATATACCGTGTGGATTTGTCTTTGAATGTAGGATATGAAAGAGATTCATTTAACCTCTTCAAACTTAGTTTCAACTTCTTCATATCATAGTCCCACTATCTCTGAGTACTTGAAGACATCATAGATACTTCACTAATTCAATCTACCCAAACTACCCAACAAGATGGCAAGAATTTAGCTCTGATCTACCCAAACTACCCAACAGGTTGGCAGGAATTTGGCTCTGATACCACTGTAATGTCCCTTACTTAGAGTCTCCTTTTTCTAAGCAAAAGCTCTAATACCACTATAATATCCCCTTCAAACAGGGAATATAGAAACACAAAAATTTTGAACAAAGATATGATTTTGCAAGATAATTTCAAATAAACAAATAAATCACAGTAAATCTCTTAATTAGCAAATCACTCATCTTATTATTGTCCAGATGGTTATAATAGTGTCCTTAATCATGCATAAAAAGGAATATTCAAATACAGTCTTAAAAACCTAATTATCTTCCAACAATCTAAAAAATATACTGAATTTGTGCGTCTCAGCTTGTTGTGTCAAAAACACAGTCGCCGATGTCAGTTATACTACCATCATCGGTCGACTGGGGTCGTTAACCTACCGATGTCGGTGATAGGTCAGCTGATGTCGATTGATGTGGATCTCTTCCCTCTGATGTCAGTCTTTGTGCAAATCTGTATGGATCTATATAGACTTCATATGGCTGCCAATCAGGCACACCCTATCTGCTTCAACCCGTGATATGAAGATAAATGTCTCTAATACAGAAAAAGCTTTATCTATATAATTTATTGAATCAACTTAAATAAAATAAATACCAAAAATACTGTGATAACTTTTGTGTGAAGTTATCTCTCAAACTTGTAAACCTCTGTGATAACTTCTATATGAAGCTATCTCTCAATTTGGTAATAAATCAACTAATATTTCACAGCCTCTGAATCGCACACACTGAAGAGTGGATGTTCTCCAATGCAGATGGAATCTTGGAACCCTTGGATCAATCTTCACAGAAGAATTCTTCAATATCAAAATTAATAATCAATGCATAATCAATAATGGCCTCCATGAGAAACCCTTATACCCTCAAAAAGATGTGCTTGCCCTAATTAGGGTTTTCTTAAATTAGAATTAGGGTTTCTTAATTAAAAATAGACCAAATAATTAATATTTGATTAAAGCAATCAAATATTAATATCTCCCTCAATATATGTCGGATCCTCAAACCGATCAAAGCTGGTGAATTAGGGAATGATTCTACTCATGACCATACCAAAATAAGGGTGCTCCGCTGTGTATCAAAAGTCCCTAAATAATAGGAGCTCAGGCCAAGTGTGTTTGAAAAAGCCTAAATGAAAATCAACTATATAAATTCTGCAAATCGAAGCCAAGCCAAGCTCCATTATGACCCTCCATCCATCCTATCAGCCTACGAAGGTCGCATAATAGGCTAATCATCAAGTCTGAAGATGTCACCTGAAAAGGGGACATTACAAAAAGTAAATATTGGCATTTTCTAAATATTCAGTTTTAGTATCTACATTTACACCTCCCCCTTTAATCTTGTAATCCATAAAGATGAAAATACTAATTTAAAGGAAATAAATGTGTACCTAGGGTGTATGACACAAATTTCCTTTTCTTGAGCCCAATTTGAGTGCTTTGATCAGGTATGATTTGTAATCAAGAGCATGTTATAATGTAAATTAGTTCATCTAATCTAAAATTGTAAATAATTTAAATGATTGAAAATAAAGAGATCAAGGAAGAAGTACACTTATGTGTTGATGCAATCATGTTACCTCTTGATGATTTTACTTGGTAAATATGCTTACTTATGAATAATTAGAGTTGGAAGAGGATAAAAAATGAACATTGGATATTTGAAGAGGGATATTGGAATGTATTATTCCCTCAATCCAATACAAAGATAAGTTTTGACATAGTCATTGAGATTATTATATCTTAATTGCAAAACTAAAGTATAATTATGTAATCTAGTGAGGGTGAGTGATTTAATTAACTCATCCTATAAATATGGTGAGATTTGATGATTTAATCACTCTAACCTATAAATCTATTAAGGTTTAATGATTTAATCACTTCAACCTATAAATAAACCAATTACTTTAGTATAAAAACAATCAATAACAATACATATTGGTGTAATCAATACACCTTGGTAAATAGTATAATTGATAAGTTTTACAATTTTTGGTGTGATAAAATAGTATATGCACCTATAATATTTCTAATCTAGATTATATTTGTCATAATTTTGAAATTATATGTTTCAGATCTATACAAAATTAGTGCAATGTATAAGATTCTGACCCAAGTGTATATCTTAATCATGAAACTAAATTGGAGATTGTGCAAGTGTGGAGGTCATGTATCTATGACATGCCCCCATTAAAATTTGAATATACATAATAAGTTTGGAAGTGTAAAGGTCATGATTTTATGACATGTACCCATTATAATCTATAAACTATGAAAAATGTGGATGTTAGGATTTTATGACATGCCCCCACTGATATGCCCCCATTTAGAGATAAGGTAAATAGTATCTAGTAGGTACCTTAATCAAAAAGTATAAGGTACCTCTATAATCAGTGTATTAATCATGTAGCATATAGGGATAAGATTTTGAATTAGATATATCAATGAATATTGCATTATGTGATCAGATCAAGTCATAAGATATATGATATAAATCATGGTAATGTCTAGAGAGTAATAATACAAGCTTAATAAACAATCATGCATATACACAATATCACTTAATTTAATGAAAAATAATAGTCCAAGGAGACCTTGTACAAGGGTTATGTTCAAATGTGATAAATTTAAATGGAATAACATATTAAAATTTCTAATTAATATACAATGGCACATCGACCAACAAGTAAGTAACATATTTAAATGCTCCACAAGTAAGATAATATAAATCAAAGGAATACATTAAAATTAGAAAAAAATAGATAAATAATAAGCAACCAACATAAGCATATCATAGTAGTCTCTACATATATGTGTTAACAAAAAACATTATGTAACATAGTATATCAATTACACTTTGAAGAATACAAAAATATAATATAGGCATGTATAAATGATCATAGAGGATGTGTAACATTTATTATCATGATCAAATAATCAATTTATCCCACTATACTATATGATGTGGGTAGAGGAGATGTCCAACATCAGTTTCTACATATATCATGTGTCTAAGAATGTTTGTATCACACTCAAAGATGTGAGAAACATATATGTATATGGGAATGGAATGAGATGATATCCACTAACATAAATCAAACAAAATAAATTCAAATGAGTTAATAAACATGGTAATGTAAAATATTTTTGAATTATTGGAATGTTTTTTGTGTTTTCTTGAATATTTGTTTTTTTTTGTATTTTTGTAAAATTTGGAAAGAAAAGAATAACCTATGATTTTATCAAAGGTATTTTCAAAATTATATCCAAACACAAAATATGGTATATAAAAATGGTGGTACTACCAATAAGCATTCATAATTATCATATATGGATATGTATAATCTATGGTACTCTTTGTGTATATAATAGGACATTATGATCATGAAGAAATACTATAAAGAGTATGGGTTTATGGAACACATAATGTAATGCTTTATAGTTTATTTGGAGCATTATTAATTGAAACATGTTTAGATTTTCTATGTAATTAAATGTGTTATGTATGAGTAGATAAGCATTCCATGGAAACCATTGTATATCTCTGGTGTAAGGCCTATCAAGTATGGGCTACCTATAAAAGGGATTACCTATTTCTTACCATTTTTCAAAGGATTAACCTTGGTAGGTATGATTATTAGTTATCTCATAGAAAAATCCTCTTTTTTAATTGGATGTTCATATAGAATTATGGAAACTATGACTACCATGTTAGTATGAATGTTTAAAATATACCCATGCACTATGGAAGGCACTGCATGGAGTTTATGTACCCTAGTTCATCCCAATAATATATCAAAGTCTCTTATATATGGTATAACTAAATATGTCATAACTAAATGTGTGTGACCAATATGTAAAGGTAATTCAATCTGACCAATAATGTGTTGTGATGTCCCATTGAATGTTTTGACCATTCTGGTCGAAGGGTATAAATTGTGATGTGTATATCCAAAATGTGTAATTAATTTCATGGTACATATATTATCACTACCACAATTTATAGTCATAACACTATGTATAGGATAATGGTCAAGGCTTTCTTGAATAAATGATGAATGTAGATCTCAGTCATTATCCACTATTTCATTATCATCAAATGTAATAGGTCTTTAAACCATAAGAGATATTGTGCATGTATAAGTATCACACACTTGCATGTAATGGGTGGCCACAATTTGATAAATTAATTTTTGCATTATGTTACATTTTCACTTTTATATCTTATTTAGAATGATTTTATAAAGGATTGTTAAATATTTTCTGATTCTAGTGATTGTTAGGTTGTGAACTTGAATCCTTTGGAGGATCATCAAAAGTAATAATTTGATCAAAATTAATGTATTAGGTCTTATTATTCAAGTTATAACATACTTTCATGGAATTATTTGGGCATTGGTGATAGTCATAATATGTATTATCATAATATCCTTAAGGTAGAGCTTGACTCATATCAACCTCTATGTGAGGAGGGAGAGATATGAGATGACAATCCATAATTTTTTGAAGTAAAGAATTTGGAGACTTAGATAATCATGTAAAGTGTCTCTTAGGTGCATTGGATAATATGAGTCTATTAGTTTATTTTGACACCAAGTTAACCATCTTTAATCTCTTTATCTACCAATGGATTTGACATTTGGCAAACATTTTTTATATATCAAAATATAATCATTGATAGGTTCATTGGTTCCTTGTCTGATCTTTTAAATTTTATCATATGACATATTTTTAGTGATGTTGATATAAAAATTTGATATTAACTAATCTATTATAGGTTTGAATAATCTCACTAATTATATTTTAAATCATAAATCATAGTCATTCAGGCTCCTTATGAATAATTTGTTGAAAAATTTATCATTAAAGGCATAATCAAGGCATACCACATATAAATATTGGAGATGATGTTTAAGATCACCCTTGCCATCATAAAATGTGAACTTGGGTAAAATAAAACAAATTGGTAAAGGGTGAAAATATATTTTAAGTGATATATAATTATGTAACATGTCTTATGAATCAATGGCATAAGGAGATTTTAAATCCTTTTTTTGAATATTGGTAACATTATCTTCCAAATTTTTTATAATTTGGTGGAGAGATTTAACTATAAACCCATTGGGATTAAGAGTATATAGTTGATAAGTCACCAAAGGGGATGTAAACATGGTTTGAGTTGATATAGGCATTAAAACCAATAATTATTTTGAAGTTTTAATGATTACCATGGTAGTTGTGTCAATAGGATTTTGGTCCTCGAAAGACAATGGTTTGAAAACATAATATGTACCCCCACTAGATGTAGGAATCAATGATGTGCTCAAGGGGGTGGATAAATAATTTGTGCCTTTTGATTTTTTGGTTTTCAATATGTATTTTAGGATTTAATTAAGATGCTCAAGATTTTAATGAATATGATCTCAAAACATAGTAATAACTTGCACTTGATGTTGATCTATTTGGCCATGTTCATTGTTTGAATTAGATTCATTTTTTTCATGATCAGAACCATCTTATATGATAACTTCTTTAGTATTTTATTTATTTTAATTATTGTCACTCTCATTAGATATATGATTTCATGTTTCATTAATTTTATAAATATTATGTGGTAGAAGAGGAATCCTCAATCATTCAATAGAGACACCACCTAATCTATGGCCATGCCTATGTTGCATACAAATAATAGAATTGATTTGTAGAAAAATCACTTAAAATTCTTAGGAGACTAAATACCCTAGTGAAATATAGTATTTCCATAAAGATACATGGGTCAGGGTCACCAAATGTTTGACCCTAAATTTATAAAGGCTGGGAATGGATTTAAGAGTATATAAATAGTTCAACATAATGTTGATAAACTAATCTATAGTATTCCAATTAATTATATACTCAAATAAATAAAAATGTGAATCATAATACTGAGATATGCTAAATATATAAATTATAGATAAAATATGTTAAATTTATTACAATACCAAAGGTAAATGATACTTAGTTAGATTTACTATGTATAAATAGATCTAGCTTAGAAACAAGTGAAAAGTATGTAGGATTGATACAGTGAATTAGTCATCAAATTTTATAAATTGTACTTATGTAGATGTATACACTATCACATTTGGACTCTAACATCAACATGAGTGTTTATATGTGATATAGGTTTATAGTATGGAATAATGACTAGATCTCAATGTGATAAAATTCATTATTCTATATTTTCTATCACCTTTTAGCTGATATATTCAGATCTAGGATACAAATTATCAATATTTTCCATTGATCAAACTCTATCTCTTCACCCTTATTCACCTTCTTAATGATTTTTCTAAAAATTGGTTATTGGGCTCATGATGTCAAGTTGATCTCAAATAGCACTTTGTTAATGTGTGATACCTACATAGCCAACACTCCAAGAAGGGCCTCAGATTTATGTAGCTATCTCTTATATGTTGGAATGTGTGTGGACAAGGGTGAAATATTCTATATTAAGATGATTACATTTATATATCTTGTAACTTGATAAATATAACTCATAAACTACTATTTGAATGTTTCAGACCTATAATATGATTACTCCTATGATTTATATGTAAATATAAAATATAAGGTAGAATAGTTTGGTTGTGTAGTAGATTTATTATTCTTTAGTATGTGTTTTCTTGGTAGTTACTATATGAACAATGAGAATGATTAGACTTGTATTTATACCACACTTTTTAAAAATAGCTCACAGTAGGGTTTAATAACTAAAATAGGTTGACTCGTAGATTTCAAAACATTTACAATTGAGATGACTTTTGGAAACTAGAAAATAGATAAGGATCCAAACACTACCATAAATAGTAGTGTCCCTCTATGGTTTGTAGTTTATAGAAGGCTATAAAATATGCATGGATTTGAAATTGATAGTGAAGAATGTTTATTAGGTTTTAAGATTTATGTGAAGTGGAGAAGACGTAGGTCATTAGAATGATATGTATTAGATTAAGAGATAAATCTTTAGGTACATTGAGATGGATAATGTGAGACTTTTAACAAAGAGGAGGTCTATAACTAAAGGTTAGATCTTGATTTGTCAAAAGAATAAGACAAACACTATAAATATTTAATTTTAGTATCTATATCTGGCATATAGCCATGTAAATATATGAATGAATTAATTGATGAGGGTAATTATGATCTCATTTTCATCCTCTATGAGAGAATCATTGATCTTGATAATATGATTATTATAATTAGTAACAAGTTTAACATCTATGGTGTCTTATATAAGAAATGTGGAACCATCTTTTAACATTGTTAGTAGTGAAGGAAGTTGACATTATTTATCTCATTTCATCTCAACTAGATCATCAAACTCACCCATAAAATAGGAATTTGAATAATTCATCTTATGTAGAGGCATGTTTTAAAATGTATCTATAAATTCCTATACCAATTCTTCAAATGTTTTCTCCTCAATAAGAGTAAGGCATGCTTCATTGTTTATTGTTGAACTATGATAACTATGTGTTTCTTCATAAAGAGATTGGACTTACCCTTACATTGGAACCTCAATGAGGTTTTCACCACAAAACATGTCCTTATTTTTATTTATTTTTACTTTTCAATAGTGCCTCAAAGAGGTTTTCACTATAGGATGTCAATTCTTGATTTTATTGATTTGTGTGACTGATTAAGGCCACCTAATCCCCAAAGTAGGTAATAAATTCCAAATTGATTTCAAACCCCTTCTTATGGCCCCCAAGTAGGAGACTATCACAAAGTCCCAATAATTATATAATTTCTTCATCATTATAGAATACATCTAATGGTATGAAATCTTATTGGTCCTAGTCAATAAGTTCATGATAGTGAAGGTCTAGGTGGCTAGTAATGATGATGTTGCTATTAAAATTTTTAATGTGAGTAAGATCATCATAAATACTACAAAAGGATTTTATATCAATTCTAAGATGTTACTTATTAGACATCTTAGTGTAGTGACTTTTGATATCAGAGGGGTCACCTCCAGGTGGTTTGAATCCAATACCTCTATTTCCTTTTTGCTTAGTAGGGGGAACTCATTCATTAATTATTTGATCATTTACCCCTTATTCTTTTCCTTTGTAATCTATATGCTCCAATATTTTTTTATGAATCAAATATTTGTTAATTTTATAACATGATGCAAACCAATCATTGTATAACCATAAAATGTCCATAATTACTAATTTTTTATTGGTTTAAGAGAACATTTTTTTAAGGAGAGGGTTCCCATTTTATAATAATCATCTTTCTTCTACCAAATAATTTCATTCATGCCACTGGTTTTGAGGGATGTGGGAAGTATGGTGATGTTAAAATCATCTTAAATTTTATATTTTCCACACCATTTATCTTTGGTTATGAAGTGGGATGATGCCTTTGGAGGTGGGTTATTGGATGTGGATGCAAGGCTATCAAGATGAATGTAACATGAATTAGGATTTTTAGGAAGTAAATTGTTATCTTTTTTTAGGGGCACACTTTGTGATGGGATATTGATAGGTAATATGATATTCATCTTCAAACATCTTAAAATAGTGATAAGGTTGTGTGTCATTATGGATTGTGACTTCTATACTGGTATGTGAAAATTGAAGGCATTGATGCAAAGTGGATAGTACTACTCACATGTCATCAATCCATGGACATATAAAGAGGATGTTATTTAGTAGTTTTATTTCAATAACATGAAAATATTTTTGAGTAGTGACATGACCAACAATGATGGTCAAATAAATAGTGCTAACTAATTATTTCTTTGTTTTATCATAAGCCTTGAATGTAATGATGTTTGATTGTAAATATATGTTTGATTACCCTAAATGTTTGACCAACTTGAGTGTAAAAATGTTCAATTTAGATCCATTTTATATGTGTATCCTTTCAAATTTATGTCTTGTATTAATTACCTCAATATAGAGGGGATAATTATGGGATGGACCTCTAGGTGAAATTTCACTTAGGTCAAAGGTGATTTATTTCCCTGTGAACAAATTTATTACAAGCACCTAAAACTAGAAGGGGTCAATATTTTTAGGTACCTTTAATTGATAGAGAATATCCTTATGGACAATGGACATTCACATTAGATCCAAGATGGATTTATGATCTTTAGGTTTTTTCAACTGTTTGATAAGGTCCTATGGATTTTTAATTGAGAATGTGGATGGTTCTGATTTAGAATGAGGGGGACGGTGAATTTGATCATTGGATTTTGATAGGGAGGGACCTTAAATTAAAAACTTTGAGCACCAAGTAGTAATAACACATTCTTAGGCTTGGTAAGGAGAAATATAAGGAGATGGATAAGGTCATAGGATAGTGGTCTTAACACATTGATTAGTGTTAGGAGGATGATAATAATTGATTTTGATAGTGGGGCATGATTATATACAATCCTACCCACAACATTATCATAGTTTGTTGGACATTGTGATAATTATTGCAATTGGTTCAAGATTTTTCACCTTGATTTTGATCATGATGTTGATGATGCTAATTACCTTGATTGTTTTTATTGTGTTTTGGTAATGGGTCTTTATAAATGCCCATAATATAATTAGATTATGATGAGCTAATATCAAGCTCAATTTCTCCATGGTCAAGAATATCCTGAATATAATTCTTAAGTTTCATATATTTGTGTAGCATTTCCTTTGATGTGATGATAATCATAGTATTCATTATCTTTATACCATGTTGATTTGAGCTAAACTTGTTTAAAAGGCTTAGTGATAGGCCATACAACCATGTTTGTAATAACCATTCTTTGAAAGACAACTTCTAATGATTATTCAATAGGGGAGAATTTCCTTCATTGATATTGTGTCTTAGGTGCAACTCTTTGAAGGGTGAATACTGGTGTATATTGGACATCTTGAAAACGTTTTGGTTGAAATTTTTTTACATGCTTGGACTCCATAACTACATCTCCCATGACATGTTTTCTTATTGAAAACTCTAGGTTTCTCAATTTTTGATTGGAAATTAACTTGGGGTTGATTTGAATAATCCAAATATATATTTTGGTCAACCTATCTCAATAAGGGCTTGTTAAATTTACACACATTTTTCAATGATTTCATTAAATGTATTTTCCCAATATAGTCATAAATGAAAACCCGTTTATTTATTTAGATTTGAAGAAAAGGTGGTGACTAGTTATTTTTATGGGATAGAATGAGGAAACATGTTGGCCAATCTTCTCCATCATTATAAAAATTCTTAAAAACTCTTCACACTTCATTATTTTAGGTTGCAAAGGTCCATCATTATAAACTTGTGTTTCATGTTGTATGATAAATGCTTTATAAAGCATTATTATAGGTCAACAAAAGTAGTGACCAATCATTTGGGAAACTAAAGCAACCATTCTAAAGTGTGGTCATCCAAGCTCTGAAAAAATAATATAAGAAGATATATGTCATTGAATGCTTATTCTTAGCATTTCATAAACAATTTTTAACATGTTCTCTTGGGTCCCCTTTCCATTTATACTTATATAATTTTGGTGTCATAAAAAGAGGATGGAAATGGACTTGTAGAATGCTCCTATCAAAATGATAATGAAATAATTCCTCAAATTTTAAATTTTAACTTTGATTCCCTATTTGTAGTCCTATATGAAAATCCTTCATTTCTTACCAATATTGAGAGTTTGGATTGTTTTTAGATGAATGTGATACATGTTCATGTGTATAAAAACATTGATTATGATTATGATTGAGATTGATTGGCATATTAGATTTAGATTTAGTTGGAATAAATACCATGTTGGTGGTTCTAGTGGGAGTAACAACCCTATTGATAAGAACTTGTTGTTGCTTAGGTGGGATTTACTAGTTGTATGAGACTTGTTATAAATTGGTTAGGATTTTTTATTGATTAGTTGGGATTTATTGCTGATTAATTGGAATTTACTAGTGATTGGCTAGGATTTATTATTGATTTATCATGATTTGATATTATTGTGAGTTACATTTAAGGTAAAATCCAAAGTAGAAATTATTTAAATGACATTTTTTAATTGATCAATTGAAACATGATTAGTATCTTGAAGTGGTGGTTCTACATGGGTCTCTTTCCATTTACTAGAAGACTTGATATTTGGATACAAATTTTGAATAGTGTGGTGATATTGATTTTGGTCATGACTAGAAGAATCTTTATCTTGTTGATGTATTAGTGCATCCTCTTTTGGTTCATAAATAATGTATTCTAATTTTTATAGGGAATAGCCTATAGGAAATTTAGCACCTAGATCTAATAATCATAAGAGTATTTCATTTGTTTGTTTAAAAAGTTGTTCAAACTAGGCCCTTCTTAGATCCATTCAAGGTGGATAAGTGTTGGTTTCAGTTTCTTAAATACATGCATCAACCCCTCCCTCATTGTGTGGTTGATTATGTACTTTTCAATTTTGGTAAAAATGAAATAGGATTCCACCAAATTCATCATCAACATTAGGATCACAGCTAGTTCCACTTCGTGTGTAATGAGGCATGGTGCTAATTTTTTTTACTTGGTTTTAAAGTTGGGTTTAATATTTGAATTAAATTTAACTTGTTATCTAATTTGAAATAAATTTGTCTTTAAAAATTTGTTTCAATGTTAGATTATTTTTACCTTATAATTAAGTTTAAGTTAACTCTTTTAGTTGATAATCAAATTTAGTTAACTTGTATTAATGATACTTGGCTTGTATGATTTTTTGGAAGTGCTTTGGTTTGATGTCTTGATTTTGATTTGTCTTTTGACTTTGGATGTTTGACTTAATTTTGGTGTATTTCTTGAGTTAGTTTTTAAAAATGTTTGACTTTGATTTTTAAAATGTTGGACTCAAGTTACACTTAGATGTTTGACTTGTTCTTAAAAGTTTGACTTTAGTTGACCTTTGAATTTTGACCTTGAGTTTTAAAGTTGAATTTGATTGCCTTCATAGATTTTACTTGGTTTGAATTGATGTTTGACTTAGGAAATTTGACTTGATGTTTGAATTTGACTTTTGAATTGATATTCAAAGTTTAACTTGATTTCACTCAATTCTTGACTTAATAAAGTTAATTTGATGTTTGAATTTGACTTTTAAAGCTTGACTTGTTTGAATTTAACTTTGACTTTCAAATTTTGACTTGATTTTATTTAAATAGTTGGTGTAATTTTGATGAGTGTGAATTTATTTGAAATGTTTAGGGTTTATAATCAATACAAGTCTTGATAATGATAAAAAAGAACATAAATGATAAGCCTTATGCTTAGTATAAAAATTTTTACATCTCAATTAACAACCCATTGATCTACTCATGTAAAGTTGCAACTAGGTTGGTCTCCCAACTCTCACTCAATGCATGCACGTGGTTAGTAATCTTTAGGTATAGTTTTCCCATGCATTGATAGTTTTTTGTGATTGAATGGCCTTAATATAGGAATAAAAAAAGCTTTATAAGTGCATCCCATATTACCTCATATTATGATGAGGCCCAATTACATTGAAGAGGTATATTAGCAAGTTATAAAAGAGGGTATAGTACCTTCATGCCAATACATCAGTAGGATTTTAGAGGAGTGCCACTATAAAATCATTCATTAAGGGGTAATATCTAGGTCATATGTATTAGAGAGTTAAATACCCTCAATTCATGGCACACTTTAAACACAAAATTTATTAACTAATAATGATAGTTCCTCACTCATTTTATATACCCTATCATAAAATGGGGTTTGTCCTAATGCTAGGGGATAAATACTAGTCACCAAACCCTAAATGTTTGATCTTAAAGATCAAGTTCCAAGTCACACAACCAAAAAAATAGACTCATTTTATTTATGATTCCTAAGATAACCTAAATATGCAAAGGAATAACATATTTATCTTTCATCTAGCATAAAAATATTCAAAGTCATTTATGATTCTTTTAGACGAAAATTTGACCCCAAGTCAAAATTGGTCAACCCCTATAGGTTAAAACTTTCATAGGGATTATAAAAACTTGTACGTGGTCTTGTATGGTCTTAAATGGTCCTATATGGTCTTCATATGGTCACATTAGTCATTGTTTAACTGATAGTAACTCGTGTTTCCCCTTATCTTTACTTTGTTAGTATAATAGTTGTCATGGATGCAAATGCTTTGTAAGTCATCCCGTGAGCATTTTGGTTTATCCCACAATCATGGGAAGTAGTAGTTTCTTATATTAGACTTAGTATATAAATAAGTGTTGAAGTTAATGAAGGCATCCATGGATTTATTGCATTGAGCTTGTTCAAAGGAGGTTTCCCCCTTGAAGAGGTTAGTGATTCTACAATTCAGCCATTGTAATTTAGTTATATTTATTTGATTTAATATATTACTATTTTTCATAGTTTATTTCATGTATTTATAATTATGTTCTAACTTGTACAATAAGGATTCTCTCATCTAATATCAAAGCACTTTCTAGGGCAATTTTTTTTTCAAAAGTGTTGTTTTGTTTAGCTAAATAATTCATTTGAGTATTTTTTTGTATCACAATAATCTTTTTTGTACCAAGGTAAAAACTTGTCCACATAATTATGGTAAGTACTCGGGTAAAATCCCTAAAACTCTTTGTGAGGAGTACCATAGAAACCCTAAATAAGTTGGCCCTTTGAGAGGACCTACTAGAAAAATGGGCAATGACCCCATCCTGATTGACTAATTCCCATCTATGAGGAAAACCAAGATCTCTCATTTAGATGTAAAACCATGGCCATAATTTTTTTGGAGAGTGATACTCACTTAGATGGAATTGGTGGCTAGAGATATATATTTAAAACTTTAGGAAACCATTAAAACTTAGGGCCCATTTCTATCAGTTTCAAAATATTAAGTAGATTATCAAAAAAATCAACCAGTAGTAGAGTATCCAAATACTATGAGAGGAATTGCAACTAGACATTTGATAGAAACTAAAAACCATAAAATATTCATCTTATCAATTTCAAAAATATATCCATAAAGTATCAAATAACTCTTATAGGAATTGCAACTAGATAGAAAATATAAAACAAAATCTAGAAAAAAATCTTATTTTGGTCATGATTTTGATGACTTTAAGGGATCACTCACTAAGTTGTTCCAAATAAGAACCAAGATATAATATAAAATAGAATTTGAAAAACTAGCCAATCACATAGAGGGATTGGCCAATGAATTCTTTAAGAGTTGCTTTGTTAGTAAATTGAAGGATACAATTTAATCTGAGGTCAAAATGTTCTAGCCCAACATGATAATAGAAGCCTTAGGGTTAGATAAGTTGTAAAAGGACAAGATCACAACTCAGCATCAATTCAAATCCAATTTTTCTCCATTTAGAAAGATAAATCCATAATGATCTCAATCAATGCTAGCCCCTAGGACCACTCCTATCAAGCATTTGACTAAAGCAAAGATGTGAGCTCATAGAAAAAAATGACTATGTTATAATTGTGATGACAAATTAAATCAAATAAATATATGTGTCAAGAAAAATCTCTACATATGGGATGTGGACTCTCTGCTCAAAAATAAAAATTGGGAAGATGTTTAGGATACAAAAAATGATCCAAAAGAAGCTCAACTGATTATGGAACTTGCTTCTCAGGAAGACAAACTAGAGATCTCTCTCTATGACTTAATAGGATTCACCACCCCAAAAACCATGTAATTTAAGGGTTACTTCAAGAATTTACCTATCATAATACTCATTGATTATGGTAGTACTCATAACTTCATTGGCCCTTGGAACACCAAATAGGATGATTGTTGTATTTATCCTTGCTCCAACTTTGAAGTCATGATTGCCAATGGGGGAATATTACAATTCAAAGGGAAGAATAACAATGTGTATATCTCTATTGGATATTATAAATTTCATTTTGACATGTTTTTCTTGTCCTTAAGAAAATTTGATGTTGTTTTGGGAGCTTAATGGCTACGCACACTTATACCCAGCTTATAGGATTTTTATAAACTTTGGATGTAGTTTTTAGACAATGGGAAAAAACACACATTAAAATGTTTACATCTAGGTTCTCCTAACATCATCAATTCACATTGCATGGAAAATATTCTTAATAAGACTTCACATAGTGTCATTTCCTAACTCCTTTCAATTTAAATGTAACCATCAAGGCTCTCCACTCCTCTTTCTAATATACATACCATTCTATATAGGTATGCATGTGTCTTTGCCAAACCAATGGGATTACCACTGTCATAGCTAGAGGACCACTATATTCATATCCTTCCTAGAAGCATTACTCCCAACATCAAACCCTACCACTACCCATTTCAGTAAAAGATTGAGATCAAGATGCTCATTCAATACTTACTAAAGCATTCAAAAATATATGGGTCATGGTGCCTCTACATTGACTTTAGAGAACTTAACCAAATCAAAATCAAGGATAAGTTCTTGATCCATGTTATTTATGATATTGTTAATGGGATTTATGGAACTCATTTTTTCTCTAAGTTGGATCTTTGCTCTGGATATCACCAAATCTAACTTTATGAGGATGATATCCCTAAGATAGTTGTTTGCATGCATGATGGCCACTATGGGTTTCTCATCATTCCCTTTGGCCTCACTAATGGTCCTTCAACATTCTAAGCATTGATGAATAAAATATTCTAGACCTACTTACAAAAATTCATTCTAGTCTTCTTGATGACACCCTCATCTATAACAAAACATGGTCTGAGCATCTCCAACATCTAAAGTTCACATTGAAACTTCTCTTTAACCATCATCTTTATAGAAAATAGTCCAAATGTGATTTTGGATAAGATAAATTATAGTATCTCAAGAATATTGTTTCATCCCAAGGGGTTCAGGTGGATCTTGAAAAAATAGCTACCATGATAAATTAGACTCATCCTCAAACACTCAAGAACCTCCATGGTTTTTTGGGATAGATTGGATAATATTGAAAGTTTGTCAAGGATTATGGGAAGATTTAGCTCCATTGACATATATGTTTAAAAATGATACTTTTACATGCATATAAGCTATTGATTATGCGTTTTAAGAATTGAAACAAGCTATATGTACTACACCTATTCTAGTTATACCATATTTTTCCAAGACTTTCACTATCAAGAGTGATGCTTGTGGAAAGGGACTTGGTGATATTATCCTCTAATAAGGATACCCAATTACATTCACCATAAAATCTCTTTTTATAAATAATTTATTACTCTCTACTTATGAGAAGGAAATGATGGCCATTTTGCATGTAGTATAGAAGTGGTGGCCACACCTATTAGGGAATCATTTTTGCATCAAAACTAATCACCAGAGTCTAAAATATTTCCTATAACAATGGTTTTCCACCCCATCACAATAGAAATGGGTTAGAAAACTCATGGGTTATGACTATGAAATCAATTACAAGAAGTGTAAGGAAAATATTTTGGTTGATGCTGTATCTCACACATTTACGGACCAAGCTTCCCTTTCATCTATTTTCATGCCTATTCCAAATTGGTTGGAGACTATAAAGTAGGTTTATGTTAATGACTCCTCATTATCTCAAATAATTTAATACTTTTCCACTAATCCCTCTATTGTACCACATTACTCTTGGGATGGCGCTTCTTTTTTATACAAGGGTCATCTGGTGCTTCCCCAGAGCACAAATATTTAGTAGGATATATTTTATGAAGTCCATGTTTCTCCATACATACATCACTTAAGGTTTATAAAAACTTATGATTGGGCATGATTCAACTTATTTTGTAAGGGAATGAAAAAATCAATTCAACATGTGGTAATTGAATGTGATAACTACTAATGTAACAAGGGTGAAAACACACTCATCCTAGGTTGCTCAAACCCTTTCCCATCCCTACCAAGATTTGAATAGATATTTATATGGATTTAATTGAGGGATTCCATAAATCTAAAGGAAAAACATTGATCTTAGTTGTGGTTGATCTCCTCTACAAATATAGTCATTTTTGTGCCCTCAGCTATCCCTATACTACCTTCATAGTCATAAAAAAATTTTGGACCAAATTTTCTATCTTCATGGCATTCCTTCATCCATTTTATTAGATCATCATGAAACCTTCACCAACCATTTTTGGATAGAACTATTTTGATGCATTGGCACCCAACTAAATATGATTTATGGGTATCATTCACAAATAGATGGCTAGAATGAAATTGTCAGCATATGCTTGAAAACTTTCCTTCATTGCTTCACCTTAGAATAATAACATTAGTGGGAAAATTAGATCCTCCTTGTTGAATGGTGATACAATACCTCCTACCACACTTTAACTAAAATGACTCCATATGAGGCAATCTATGGTGAAGTACCACTAGTGCTCTTTCCATACACCCCTAGTAGTTCATCAATTCAAGAAATCGACATGATTATATAAACCTAGTATCATATCCTTAGTACCCTATAGGAAAATCTTCATATGCCATAAAAGAGAATGCAACAATAGGTTGATCATCACCATTTTGAGCACACTTTTCAAGTAGGTGATATGGTTTTTATTTGTTGTTATCCATATAATAAATCCTCCCTAAAAATCAAAGGGCATCATAAGTTGGCTCCAAAGTTATATGGTCCCTATAAGTTTATCCAAAATATTGGGTCAATTTATTATAATTTAGATCTCCCACCTTCTTCCCAAGTTCACCCAGTATTTCATGTCTCTTGTCTGAAAAACTTTCTTGGCACAAACATTAGAGTGTAGACTATTTCACCAGAGCTTGATAATGAAGGATCCATTCTTATTGAGCTAGAGGCAATCTTGGATAGGCACACATGCCAACTTCACTCCCATTACATAATAGATGTTTTATTTTAGTGGCATAAAATTCAACCAAAGGATGCCATAGGGGAACCACTATTTCAGATTCATCACCAATTCCCACATCTAAATCTTTGAGGACAATTTGTTTTTAAGAGGGAGGGGATGTTGAGAACCCATGATACCCCTTCTCTTTAATTTGTTAGTATAATAGTTGTTATGGATGCATATGGTTTGTAAGTAGTCCTTTGAGAAAGTTGTTTTATCCCAAATTTATGGGAGGTAGTAGTTGCTTAGGTTAGACTTAGTATATAAGTAAGTGTTGAGGCTAATGAAGGCATCCACAAATTTATTGCATTAATATTGCTCAAAGGAGGTTTCCCCCTTGAAGAGGCCAGTAATTCTATAATTTATCCATTGTAATTTAGTTCTACTTATTTGAATTAATATATTGCTAATTTTCATAGTTTATTTCATGTATTTACAATTATCTGCTAACTTGTTCAGGAAGGATCCTCTCACTAACTTTGTCTAGATTTTGATCTCATGTGTACTTATCTAGTCTTAGGGGTCATTTATGAGGTCTTGATTTTTTCAAATATATTCAAAGGATTAATATGGTTTAGATTCATTTCAAAAGGTTATTAAAGTGTCATTAAGGTCATAATATCATACATTAACATTTTATTTGGTTCTTATGTATAAAAATGACATTTTGGCCACCTTTTGGCCTATTTGGAGGAGTTTCACATACCATTATAAGATTTAAACATTTAAAGAATACTCTTAATATGCCTTATGTTATAAAAAGTCAAATAATGTTTATGGATGATCAAATACTAACAAAATCTATAATGCAATGCCTAAACTAAGCAAAATGACACATGACAAGCACTTTTGGGCACTTGTACCACATTGTAAGATCATATTTCAATTGGAAATAGTTTCAAAATCCCTTGAGATTTTTTATATTATTTTCAAGATTTTGACCAACTTATAAGTTGAAAATATGATTCAAACATTCTCTTTCCTTTGTCACCTCCTTCAAAAGCTCAAAAAGGCAAAATTTAAGTGGTTGGTATGGCTAGGAGAGAGAGATAGGAAGTATAAATTTGTCTATTATTAAGGTCCTAATAATATTTAAACTAGTTTAATTGGTTTTTAGATTCATTACCCCTCCTTTATAAACAATTGCTAAGAGTGACATAAAGTCACTATGACTTGTCCATCTAAGCAGGGTCTATTTTTAAATATGCTTCTCCACTTACGAATGTGAGGGAGAATAATAATTTTGAGGGATGTTTTCAGAGGTCAAATAGCTCCTTTACATGGTGGTTCATCAGATAACTCATCTCCATTAAGAGCCTTAAAAAATGGAAGTGTGTCTCAATGTATAATGTGTTTAAGTCATTCCTATTGTAAGTTTTGGTTGTCTTAGATATTTCTCACCTTAAAGGGTTTCCATTATTCCATTAATAATATAAAATACCCTAAATCTTATACATTTAATATTATCTCTCTCTAAAAGGGTATCCTTATTGTTATCCTTCAAGAAAAGGCATATGCTTTGCTCTTTGAAAAGCATGGTATAGATCATCAATGGTCTTCCATAGGTTTGACTACCATATTTGATCTTAATGGTAATAAGAAATTAGTGTCTTATATATTTAAGGAGATTATAATTTTATTTTTTTTAAATATGTACCCAAACCATACTATCAAACAACATTGAAGTGTGTTCTATCCATCCACATATCTACAAACCTATAGGTGAACATTTATGGAACCTAAGCCCTATGATGAGTATGTTTAGGAAGTGTGAAGGGTGATCCAGATCCCTAGACAATTATTTTACCATTGAAAAATTACACTATGCCATCAAAGGAACATTAATCTTTTGAAATACTCTAATTCCAATTCTCAATACATAATTTGATTGTGTATACAGTCCATATAGACCAGATAAGCAAGATGAAGATGATATGATAGTTGGTCAGGATTTTTTATAGGATCATTAATAAATTAAAATGAAAATTTACATGATTTGACTTAAAATTATAAGCAAGGGACTCAATAGGTTATATTAGTAGTCTATGTAAGCAAATGACACCTGCAGGCCCCAATCCTATAGGTCCTCATTGTTGACACAATATTCTAAATAGCAAAGGTCAAGAAATAACCTAACTCAATGTATATGAGAGAATAGGCGTAGACTCATAAGGATATCTTGATGAGTGGATATCCATAATGGGTTTAGGTGATAGGGGTTAAAACATTTAATAGGTCTATAGACCTAATACTCCTCTATAGGCCTAAGTTTAAGAGATCAAAAGGAAAGTTGTAAACACTTTGAAGGGTTAGAAAAGCTTATAGTGAAATGATAGGAAACCTTCATGAGTTTGAAACTTTAAAAATATCATGACCTAGTTCTATAAGGTTAATGTATATGACCTAATACATCAATCTCAAAAATGGTCACAACTAACCACTTTAAGAAGGTAATCTAAGACATTGTAGGTTATGGAGTCATAGTGACTTAAGATTTACAAAAAGGATTATAAATTCTCAACATTTTTCCAAAATTTATATTTTTTTGATTAGTCTATAATGGAATTTTTGAAACACAATAACTCTCAAGAGCAGTCAAACCTCTTTAATCACTACTTATAGGTCTATTAATAGGAACAAGTTGGTTTTAAGTTTAAAGAGCAGACCTAGTACACATTGGGAGATAAAAGTCATGTGAGTGAGTAGACAAGTGAAAAGAAAAAATTTATATCATAGGAAACTCAAAGGAAATGTAAATATATGATCAAAACCTCAAATTCCCCTAACCCCTGCATGCACCTAATCAAGTGTTCTTCTAAGACCTACTTAGAGAGATAGAATGGTCTGCTTGATTTGAGAAACATTTGAGGTCTGTGAAAGAAACTCAATCATGAATACAAATTTATTATGACACTAATATCTCATTTATATATTCATAATCAATAAAGAGGAGTGGTAGAGAGTTATGTTTAGACCTAATGGTTTAAATGCAAATAGTATCATGCCTAAGCTCATGAGAGGTATTTTCTTTCCTAAAAAGGTTTAAAGGTTTATGTGAAGTTTTAAAGGATGAGAAACCATTTTAGGATGGTTTCATGATGAATGATATCTCCATTATCCATTATAACCATTAAGAAACAAAGATAGAATGATGTTGAATTCCATCTAATCTTGACAAGCCTATAACTGAATACATAGACACATAAGGGTGGCCATAATAAAAGTGGTAGGTTAGATTCAAATTGAGAGGTTTTAAGACACTAAGGATATGGTGATAAGTATGTACATGTATTGCATGAATTCTAAGATCCCTCACAATGGAAGAAATGGAGAAAACATAATTGGCTAGGGTAATTTAAGCTAGTTAGCTTATGATCCCTAGTTATGGACTAAAGATAGTTTAGGAGACCTATTAGAGATATAAAGGGTCAAATAACCATGGGTAAAATTAAATTAGGTTATCACTGACCTTCCCATAGTGCTCATATTCATAACAAACTTCAATATGCCACATACAAAACTCATTTCTCTCTTAACCCTCATAAATGCAACTTGTTAGTCTAAGAAGTCATCTTTCCTTAGTACAGTATGGATATTTTTCATGGGAAATTGGTCAATTATATAGATTTATATACACTATTTTAATTTAAATTTGTGTAATTGGTTGGTTGGTTGATGCCCCAATCTATATGAATCATTGTTAAGACCTTGAGGCACTAGCAGGCTACTTAAATAGGTCAATTCTAACTTGATGAGAGAGAAGATGGTTTTAATGCCTCTAAATGGATTATTTAAAATTTAAAATGACCTTAATCATGTTCAAAATTATACTTAGTAACACCTCATACTTTTGGGTTTTATGTTTAGGTACATAATTATATGTAAAAGGCCAAAAAGACTATTTTAAGCTACTTGGGAGGTCCATACTATTGTCCCCCAAAAATATCACTCATTTTTGGGACAACATTTGAACTATTTTGGTCCTCCAGACCAAAATTGTCTCTTCCCTTTTAAAAATTTGTCCTAGGCATTCAAATTCCTCATTTTTCAAGCTTCTCAAAAATCTATGGACTCTACAAGCTTGAATCTACAGACTCTATAGGATTGAATCTATGGACTCTATAGGAAGAGAAATCTATGAACTCTTTAGGAAAATAAAATCTACAGACTCTATAGGCCAAGTTCAATGGGTTTCGCAGGTTGATTTCTATGGACTCTATAAGAAAGAAGCAAGCTTTCAACACTTAGGCGATCTCAAGGTTGGTTCAATGACCAAGTTCAACCAAAAGAGTTCATTGCCAAGCTTCTAAGAAAGGAGTGAATCATTGAACCGTTGAACCTTGAACCATCAAGGTTCAATGGGTTCAATTAGTTCAAATGTTCAACATTAGTAGCAAGAGTTTAACAAGTTCAATGGACTAATGGTTCAAAGGCTTCTACAAGTAGGTTCAATCAAAAGAACAAGTTTCTGATGCTTGAATCATTGAACCATTGAACCACTTTGGTTCAAAGGTTCAATGGGTTCAAGGTTCAATAGGTTCAACACGTTTGGTTCAACGAGGATCAAAAGGACTTGGCCAAATCAAAGGGAATGAACCATTGAACCATTGAACCAAATTTGGTTCAATTTAGTTGGTTCAATGCTTCGGTTCACTCAGTCAGTTCATCAAATAGTTCAACGTATTTTGGTTCAATCAAAGGGTTCATTAGCTTGGTTCAACGATTGGTTCAAAGCTTGGTTTAATGGTTGGTTCAAAGGAGCGGTTCAATGCAAAAGTTTAAGAGAGCCTCTCGAAGGACAAGTGCCCTTGTAGATGGCACTTGGTTGACAAAAGCACCCTTTGGAAGGGTCATTTTCAAGGAAGCTACAAAGGTAAGTTCTTTTGGAATTTTATTTAAGGTAGTCCAAAGACAGGCATAATTCCTTCAGACAAAAAGTTTGAAGGAATTCAAAAAGGTTGAAAATGAAACTCCCACAAAGACCAGGGCAAGAAACAAATTCTTTTAGACTTTTATCTGAAGGAATTCCTTCAGACAAAAAGTTTGAAGAAATTTAGGAAAGTCTACGAGAGAAAAGTTTGAAAGAATTTTTGAAGGCCAAAGACAAAGCCAGCTGAAACAATTCTTGTGGGAAAATGTTCACAAGAAAATGTCTATGGGAAAATGTCTACGGGAAAATGTCTATGAGAAAGCTCTAAAGGACTCCAAAGACAAAAGGCCACTGAAGGATCCCAAAGGGTAGGTGCCCTTGCAGGGGACTCTCAGCTTCCAAATTTAAGGACACTTCCCCAAAGCCGAAGGGTCACCTTCCCTTTGAGAGGATGCAAAACAAGAAATCTAAAGGAAGCAAGTGGCAGAAAAGGCCAAATTAAGAGAAAGTTGAAGAAATCCCAAGGGGTGACATGCCTGAAGATGTCAAAGCCAAGAATGGTGAACTAGCCATTGGAAATTCAAATGTAGTGATGGGTGCGCGAACATCAATTTCAATGTTCGAACAATAGCCGTTGATCCTTTTAAGTTTAAATCTATGGACCCAAATGCATTCAAAGACTTTAAGGCCAAGATCAATAGGAAGTGACTAAGGAATAAAGCATCAAATTGAATCAAGGACCTGATTCAATTAACCAAAAAAGGAGGAATGATGAAGAAGGATCAGATCACCAAGTGGATATTGAAAGATGCAAACATTCAATAGCGTGACTTGTTTCTCTGCATTGACAAAAGTAAATGGGTAGATGCCCCTAAATTCTAGCCTATCTTCTTAAAAAAATTCAATGCAACATGATGTGTTAGTATTCCCAAGTCCGTCTTGAAGAGGCTATATAAGGGACTCTCTTGTTAGTGTAAAAGGATCTCTATCAAACAATCAAAAATAAAACTCTGCCCAAATTGAAAGGCATTATTGAGACTTTGAGCTCATATTGTTGATCATATTTTGTTATTGGAATAAGAAAGCAAGTGACTTTTTAGACTTTGTGATGTGATATCTTTGTTGTTGGGGGAAACTATTCTTATGTCTTTTTCCTTAATATATTTTTGTTCCTTTAATTCAATAAGCAAAATTAGTGAAAGTAGTCAGGAAGGTGTCCTAAAGTCAACTATGGAGAGACTTTGTGCCCCCATAATTGCTTTTAGTGTGTTTTATTTTTGTTTTTGTGTAAAGGACCTTGGGACGACTTTGTGCCCTCATTGGCCTTCGTATCTCACTCTTGGTAAATTCAAGGGGAGACTTTGTGGTACATCTCAATTTGCTAGTTACTATGTCCTTGGTTAAATTTTACAATTACTACCAAGAGTATTCTTGTGGTTTGTTGAATAGTTCTTCTAAAAGAAGAGGAGTGCTTTCTATCATTTCCCTTGATATTTTTCCTTTGATTTGCATGCATCATCTCTGAAAAAAGAGAGATGGATGGTTTGTCCTACCCTTGAGTATTATTTTCTATATATATATATATATATATATATATATATATATATATATATATATATATATATATATATATATATATATATATATATATATATATATATATATATACATATATATATATATATATACATATATATATATATATATGTATATATACATATATATATATATATACATATATATATATATATACATATATATAGGGAACCTCCCCTTAATGAGAGGAGAGATTAGTCTCCTTTTGATGTGGTAAACCTACACATTTGGATGACTAATCTTCCTACTTTGGCTGATCAGACCTATTTTGTTTATCAGTACGCTGATCGACAAAATATGCAACCAACAATTTTTGGCAACTTCGTTAGGGATATAACCCATTATTGTTATAACCTATCCATTGTACTCTGCACTAACTAGAAAAGAATACATAGTTTAAAGCCTCAAGCTTCAAATTGAAGCAAGGTCAATTCTTTTCCATTTTTGTTTCACAATCTGGTAGATTCAAGGTATACACGAAGCCAAAGGGCTAAAGGTATTGTTGACCCTATATTCGAGTTGGTACAGCAAAGTAATTTTGATATGTTTCCTTCACCATCTCATCTCCAATGAACCAAGATCTTTCCTCCTACTAATGTCAGATCTCCATTGCCGAATGAAGTATCCACTTCTGCTATTGATAAAGCTTTGCCAATGATTACCCCTCTGAGATTTGTTATTCCTCATTTTCATAATCCTATAATGGCAGCTCAAGGCCCCTGGGTAATTCTTTTGGTCCTCTCAATCTTACTTCACCTCTACATGAGCTTCCATGCAATTCAAGGAAGAATTTCCCCAAATTCTATGGTGATGGGAAAGTTCATCCTGATGAACACATTGTAGCCTTCAACATAGCATGTGGAGTAATTCGATTAGAATTTGAAGATGTAGTAGTCAGGCTATTTGTACAAACATTACAAGGTGATGCTACATATCGGTTTTATCATCTACAAGCTAGGTCAGTAACTGATTGGAATACCCTCAAAGCTAATTTTGAAGCCAAATTCAAACTTGTAAAAGATGCACATGTCCTTCTGGCTCAACTCACATAGATGAAGAAAGAACCTCATGAACCAATGAGAGACTTCATAGCCAAATTTGACAAACTGAGAAACAAAATTCTTGTAATTACTTGACCTACAACTAAGAATCTCAAATGTTTCTTCATTAATTCTCAGTTACCTGAAGTGAGTTTTTTTTTAGACATGCTAGTCAAATAAATCTTGTTGCATCTCAAATTTTGGCCACTGAGGTAGAATATGATCTCATCTTAATAGGGAAGATAAGAAGAGATCCAAATAGAAATAGACCCTCATCATCTACTGAATATTCATCTATAGGCACCACTAATCCAATTGTGCAAAAGCTGGCAAATGAATTGCTAGCCTTGAAAAGACAAATGGCACAAGGAATGTCTTCTACTCCTTCATACAGAGATATGCTAAGAAGGATATTTCCAAATCAGTCATATTAAGACAATGTTGCCAGGAATCAAGGGCAGCCAAATCATCTTCCTCCCCCACAAGGGAAACTTGCCCTTGAAGCTCCTCTAACCAACTCAGCAGTTGGATATTTGTAAATAGAACATACTTTCTCTTTCCAACTTGAGTTTGAGCAAGAAAATGATGTTGATCTCTTCAAAGAGGATCAAGAAGAATTAGCTGGTGACTCCCACATTGGTTTCTTAAATTACCAAGATGAATCCAAAAGCAAAGGAGAAGCTATTGATGGATCATATGCAGTGTTTACCAAGTCCAAGAACCAATCAATCTAGTAAGTTGATTAAAAGAAGATAGAGGAGCAACCTCAACCAGTAATTACAATTGCTAAGCATTAAACCACTCTGCCTTTCCAGTCAAAGGATCCAGTGATCACCCAAAAGGTAAGTACATCAATTTCACCTTTACCTACTAGTTTAATGTTGCAAACCAGCCCTCCTCCCATCCCTCCTAAAACCCAAAAGGTTGAAATGATTTCCTCTATTCTTAGTCTAATTTAGCCATTTGACATAATTGATCATGTCAAGAAGACCAAAATTCAAATGTCTGAATTTGAATATTTGTAGTCCAATCCTGATCAATTAGATAAGTTGCTCCAATGTGTCAAGAACCAAACCATCCCTATAATACAAGAGGTTAAGAAAATAATTCATAATTCCCCAAAGAACATTCCCATTCTAAATAATCTTTTCATTAATCCTCCAATTACCCCTAGGAAAATAGAACCTTTCTATGTTTTCTTATTGATAAATGGTTATCAACTCAACAATTACATCATTGATTCTGGGGCATCTAACAATGTCATGCCTACTAAAGTACCTAAGTCTCTGGGTCTCACACTGACCAAAACCTTTGGGAGATGTTTCTCCATAGAGAAAAATCAAGTACCACTACTAGGGCAAATCAAAGATGCCCAATTTACATTTGCAGATTTTCCAAACAAGAGAATCAAGATGACTGTCTTGGTGGCTGACATCCCAGCATCCTATGGTATCCTACTTGGATGAAATTTTTGTAAGAATGTGGGAGGAGAACTAAGCATGGACATGTCTAAGGCAAGGATCCATGTCCAAGGCATAATGAATAGATTGCTCCCTAAAAAGGAGGCAAAATATGTGGTCACCCAAACATCAACCCCTGCAACACAAATTCTATTTGAGTCTTCAGGTAGGGGTAATTATTTATTAACCATAGAGGATGTTCATGTTTCTACAAATAAAATTTTTGTATCTAACAATCTAGGAATTGATCCAAATAATAGTTTAGGAGAATTGGTAGGGTGCAGTAAGGAAAGACCTTCCATCTCTAATGAAGAGAAATTTGATAGGATATCAGCTTCTGATGATGCTTGGATCCTAGAATCTGATGGCAGCAATTCTTCCACCAATGATGGAGTTGAGACTGTGTTGATATCTCCTCAAGGATATATTCTTCCTTCATGCAATTTGCAATTTAGCGACATGAACAACATAGCTAGATGCAAATCTTTGTTTCTCAAATTGAATATTGCTCAAGATGAAGAGATCAAACTCCTTCACATCAAAGGAGATGCTAAGCTGATAATTTGTCAAGAGTTTGATGTGGACAATCCAATCATGTGCTAGACTAAACCAGAAGAACCACCAATTATGGTAATGGACCATGCTGCTACAAATCAAAATCAGGCAAAGGAACCCTTCACCAAGAAAGCAAGAAGTTATGGCTTTCAAATTGAAGACCACATCCTACCATGGGGCAAGAAGAAGAAAAAACCAAGAGGAAGATGCAAAAAATTAGTTTCCTAGTGGAGAGTTCCATTCACCCATCACAATTTCTGGGGACAAAATGTCTTCTTGTTGGTTTATCAAGATAGAGTACTATTTTCACTGCCTTTCAAGAAGCAACATTTGAAACACTTCAACTCTTGAAGTATCAGATCATTACATCTATATAAATGTATATTTGTATATGTTTTAATTCTATTTTGTTTTGTTTGTTTCCATTTTTGATGCCTTTCATTTCTGGGTAACATGACTCCATAGCCCAATGGTACACATGAAGACACTGGATATTCTAGATTCTACTCCCTTCAATTCTTTTTACAATTGATAGAAGTTCCCCAACTGGAGCCAACTGTTGTCCCCCAAAAATATCACTCATTTTTGGGATAACATTTGAACTATTTTTGTCCTATAGACCAAAATTGTCTTTTCCCTTTTTGAAATTTGTCCTGGGCATTCACAAATTCCTCATTTTTCAAGCTTCTCAAAAATCTACGAACTCTACAAGCTTGAATCTATGAACTTTGCAGGCTTGAATCTACGGACTCTGCAGGAAGAGAAATCTATGAACTCTACAAACCAAGTTTAATGGGCTTCACAAGTTGATTTCTATCGACTCTACAAGAAAGAAGAAAGCTTTCAACACTTAGGTGATCTCAAAGTTGGTTCAATGACCAGGTTCAACCAAAAGAGTTCATTGGCAAGCTTCTAAGCAAGGATTGAATCATTGAACCATTGAACCATCAAGGTTCAATGGGTTCAATTGGTTTAAAGGTTCAACATCAGCAGCAAGAGTTCAATAAGTTCAATGGACTAATGGTTCAAAGGCTTCTACAGGCAGGTTCAATCAAAAGAACAAGTTTTTGATGCTTGAATCATTGAACCGTTAAACCATTGAACCACTTTGGTTCAAAGGTTCAACAAGTTCAATGCATTTGGTTCAATGAGGATCAAAATGACTTATCCAAATCAAAGGGAATAAACCATTGAACCATTGAACTAAATTTGGTTCAATTTAGTTGGTTCAATGCTTCAGTTCACTTAGTCAGTTCATCGAACAGTTCAACAGCTTTTGGTTTAATCAAAGGGTTCATCAACTTGGTTCAATGGTTGGTTCAAAGCTTGGTTTAACAGTTGGTTCAAAGAAGCGGTTCAAATCAAAAGTTCAAGAGAGCCTCTCAAAGGACAAGTGCCCTTGTTGAGGGCACTTGATAGACAAAAGCACCCTTTAGAAGGGTGATTTTCAAGGAAGCCATAAAGGTAAAATATTTTGTAATTTTATTTAAGGCATTCGAAATACAAAGGCATAATTCCTTCAGACTTTTTATCTGAAGGAATTCCTTTGGACAAAAAGTCCAAAGGAATTCAGAAAGGCTGCAAATGAAACTCCCATAAAGACTAAGGCAAGAAATTAATTCTTTCAAAAAAAAATTGAAGGAATTCCTTCAGACAAAAAGTCTGAAGAAATTTGTGAAAGTCTGCAGGAGAAAATCCTGAAAGAATTTTTGAAGGCCAAAGACAAAGCCAGCCAAAATAATTCTTGCAATAAAATATCCATGGGAGAATGTCTATGGGAAAATGTCTGTAGGAAAGCTCTGAAGGACTCTGAAGACAAAAGGCTTTCGAAGGATCCTAGAGGGTAGGTGCCCTTGCAGGGGAATCTCAGCTGCCAAGTTAAAGGACACTTCCCCAAAGCTGAAGGATCACCTTCCCTTTGGGAGGATGCAAAACAAGAAATCTAAATGTAGCAAGTAGCAAAAAAGGCTAAATCAAGAGAAAGCCAAATAAATCCCAAGGGGTGATGCGCCTGAAGATGTCAAAGTCATGAATGGTGAACTAGCCATTGGAAATTCAAATGTAGTGATGGGTTTGTGAACGTCAATTCCAAGGTTTGTAAAATAGCTATTGATCCTTGTAAGTTTAAATCTATGGACCCAAATGCATTCAAAGACTTTAAGGCCAAGATCCGCAGGAAGCAACTAAGGAATAGAGCATCAAATTGAATCAAGGACCTAATTCAATTAACCAAAAAAGGAGGAATGATAAAGAAGGATCAGATCACCAGGTGGATATTGAAAGATTCAAACTTTCAATAGCGTGACTTGTTTCTCTGCATTGAGAAAAGAAAATGGGTAGATGTCCCTAAATTCCAGCCTGTCTTCTTAACAAAATTCAATGCAACATGATGTGTTACTATTCTCAAGTCCATCTTTAAGAGGCTATATAAGGGACTCTCTTGTTAGTGTAAAAGTATCTCTCTCAGACAATCAAAAACAAAACTCTGCCCAAATTGAAAGGCATTATTGAGAATTTGAGCTCATATTTTTTATCATATTTTGTTATTAGAATAAGAAAGCAAGTGACTTTTCAGACTTTGTGCTGTGATATCTTTATTGTTGGGGGAAACTATTCTTATGTCTTTTTCCTTAATATATTTTTTGTTCCTTTAATTCAATAAGCAAAATTAGTGAAAGCAGTCAGGAAGGTATCCTAAAGTCAACTGTGGAGAGACTTTCTGCCCCCATAATTTCTTTTAGTGTGTTTTCTTTTTGTTTCTGTGTAAAGGACCTTGGGACAACTTTGTGCCCTCATTGTCCTTCGTATCTCACTCTTGGGCAATTCAAGGGGAGACTTTGTGCTACATCTCAATTTGCTAGTTACTACATCCTTAGTTACATTTTACAATTAATACCAAGAGTATTCTTGTGGTTTACTGAATAGTGCTTCTAAAAGAAGAGGAGTTCTTTCTATCATTTCCCTTGAGATTTTTCCTTTGATTTGCACGCATCATCTCTAAAAAAAGAGAGATGGATGGTTTGTCCTACCCTTGAATATTATTTTTTGTTTATATATATATATATATATATATATATATATATATATAGGGAACCTCCCCTTGATGAGAGGAGAGATGAGTCTCCTTTTGATCTGGTAAACCTACACATTTGGACGACCAATCTTCTTACTTTGGCTGATCAGACCTATTTTGTTTATCAGTATGTTGATTGACAAAATATTCAACCAACACATACAAGGTGTCATAATCTCAAAATTGACATGGAAGACCCTCAAGAGGTAATAAAATTTAATCATATGTTTACTTGAGTTTTATCATGTGTGTTAATCTTGTAAATCCAAACTTTAGTCTTTAGATAGGGAGGCTTAATTAAGACCTAATTAAGAGAGAGAAACAACTAAGAAGGATACTTCCACTCGCTCTCAAGACCTAAAATTTGTCATGGAAATGTAATTAAATATTGGGTCCTATAATATTCATTCATTTATTTAGTACCATCCACACACTTCTCTACACAAGGAGGTTTGCATTGTGTTCAGGTTATAAAGAATGAGGCCTAATTGAAGATTTAGGGTTAGTTTGAGACCTAAAAATGAATTTTTAAAGGTATGGTATGATTTTAATATGACATCCATGGAGAGATGATGAGTTGGAGAAGATAAATTCAAGTTTTGACACTTGTAAGAAAGATTGGCCTATTGAGATGGTGTTTTAAGACACCTAAGCACATGAATGATGATTACTACTAAGATGTTAGTTTAGAGAGTTTAAAAAATTTATAAGAGGTGTAAAATAATAGGGTAAAATTTAAATCAATAATATTTTATTATTGAAGTGTTCCATTTTTACATTCACAAGCCAAAACAAAGGGAAGTTTTGGAGAGCTAGGCAATGTGTCAAGCAAGCATTCTAACTCCTATGCCACTTGGAGTAATGGATTATCTTCAAAAGTGATCACATGGAATTTAGGACCTATTGATATATTTTTATAACCCCTCTCTTTATTTTAACTCATTTTACACTTCTCTCTCTCTCTCCTATGACCTTCTCTTCTTTTCTCTCACTTGTGCCATATATTGATCCTTAATTAGATAAGTTGGTATCCTCCACCTGGGTATGGATAATCCATGGCCATTTATATGCATTTTAGTAATGAAATTTAACTATTTTACCTCCTCCTGTTACTATACTTAGTGTGTGTGAATGGATAGTTGATCTTTTCAAGTGAATTGACTTGTCTTCCTTGGCATGTTATCCTTTCTAACACCTATATGTAGCTTGAAATCTTCTATATAGGTCAGGTGAAGTGTATATGTGTTTTTCATGGGTTGAGTGATATTTTATATCCTTTAGTTTCATTCAATACCTCTTGGTTAGTCCTCCTAGCCTAAGAAACCATCACAACCTTCATATTGAAATACTCATGTGAGAGATTCATATGAGGGGCAATGTATATAAGGTTAGTTTTCTTGATATATAAGTGCATGTTCATCTAGTTGGTAGAGATAAAATATTTGGTGTATCACCCCCTTTGTTTTCATGTCATCCTTATCCCTTTTCTTATAAAATTAATAGTGTATTAGATCCTTATTGATATATCAATAGGAGTTATCCCTATAACCTAAAGGTTTGACACATCTAAAGGTCACCCACAACCTAGGGTCAATCCCATTGCATAGCTCAAGTTGAGAGGGATTGAATCACCCTCTCATAGGGTAAAACTTTTAGTTATAAAAATTCCCAAGAATCACCTCATGATCTAAGAGAAGAACATGGTTTTAGATTACACAAATACACACACATAATTAAATGAAATCAATGAATCAAATACTTTTTATACACAAATCAAAATGTGCATCCAATTCTTAAGCCCAAAAATGAAGTTTGAAAGTTTATTTGATTGATTTAAAACTTTGGAAGGTGAAAAATAAAAATTATATATCATTAGATTATTTTTCATAACTTTGATAAGCATAAAATCCTACACAAACTTGTTAGATCACAAACTACCAAAGATTGCACTAAAATCATAACAATTCCATCAAAACATAGGACAAATTTAAATTATGAAAAAAATTAAAAATATAAAATTATTTCTCCAAAATTATAACTATTTTACCAAACTTAAGATGATTTTTCCACCCTGCAAACATAAACTATCAAAAAATTAGATATGTTTTCACCGAATTTACGATGATTCTACGAATATTCAAATAGAGAATGTTAAAAAATAGAGATGATTTTACTAAAATAATAATGATTTCACCAAAATTAAGATGAGTTTTCGAATCTCTAAACATAGATTTCCATAAACAGATAATATTTCACATAAATGTGAAAGATTTCATCGAACCACAGGATGATTCTGCCACTTTACAAAAAACACAAACATAAACATTTTTGCTAGCACATAATACATTTTCACCATTTTTTTCCTTTTATATTAAATTTTAAAAAATAGAGATTTTAACTAGCTATAATTATGATTATTAACAAGCATATTTTACCAAATTTACTGACAATTTCACTAATTCACTAGATAATTCTATAAAGAATTTGGGGACAAATTTTTCAATGATTTTAAGAAAATTTTAATAATTTTAAAATAAGATAGTGTAAAATGGTTGGATAATTAGGATTAAGATACTTCAAATGGGATTTTATGTGTGAATGGTTCCATTAGGCATACCATGTATAACATCATGAAACAAAGATTAATGTCAGCATTAATCAAAATAAAATAAAAATATCTAACTAATATAAGCATGTGTCCTCAATTTGAGTAATAAAAAAGGAATGCAATTACAATTGGAAAATAAAACTTTTTATACCTTTGTTATCTTGTTTATGAATTTGGATGAGTTTAGATGTGATATAGTCACAAATGTGGCTCGAGGTGCATAGATAATTAAACAACACTTCCCCTTGAAAATGAATGATTTGGTTGAATACATGATTAAATGGGTTGAAGCTTTGATTCACAAATAAACAAAAAATTGTTGCATAAAATAATCTTGTTGTGAATGGATAGGAAACCCTCAATTTATATATTTCCTAAATGATTATGGACTATTGGATGAATATATAGATCAGTGAATGAGAACAGGTCCTACATCTCATTTAATGTCATGTTTAAAGTGTGTAAAATCATGTAAGAGATCCATTCATGAAAGTTTGGAGTGTATAAGATCAATTCATTTAAGAAGATTTGAAACATGATAAGAGCATGTCATATACCTTGATTTCACACTTTTCTCATTGCATTGAATTTTCCTTAGAAAAGAAAATTTACTTTGGTTTATGATTTTTAAATTGTCAAGCTAATCCTTAGATGAAATATCAAGTTTGAGATGGAGAATAGAATTATTTTACTTATTAAAAAATATGAAATTTACATGGATTGTCTTACCAATTAATTGACATGATTAACTAGTTATATTAATCCATATTTCATATTAGTAGGGTGAGACAAATTCAATTTCATATTTGATTCAATGGATAAATTGACTAGGGGAAACATTACAAAGTGATAACCTGATTCAAGATGCATTTGACAAATTTGCTAACATGATACAATGAAATATTATTATTAAGGACATGTCATTATGATTCAATATAAAAACTATAATTAAACTTATGATATTGGGTTATTGTAAGAAATCAAAATGAATTTGTATAACAATATATGAAAGTGGTTGGGTGAATAGTGATGGCACCAAAGTGGAAGAAATGAGGTGTCTACACTACTCAGAGTAAGTATGCAATATGACTACTTCATGTCTCTCAATTAAACAATCATTTTATATACTCTAGCATGTGTTGACTTGAGGTCAAGTGAAGGATAAAAAATTGTGACATATGTATGCATCAATGTGCTTATTAGAGAGAGGTTTTTAGGCATCATGTACTAATGAAGAGTTTCAAAACATTTCAAATATGTTATACTTCAAAAATGAATATTTGAATGGGATGATTTATTTCAATAGGAATATCACTATTAAATTAGGGTATTTTACTTTAGATCATTATTAAATATATAAATACTCTTCTACACAAAATTAGAAACTTATTTTTACTAATTTCAATCTTTGTAAGAATATAGGTACATCAAAAAATTGGTATGCATCCCTATCTTTCATTTTTCAATCATCAATTTATTAATTTTATTTGTCGTTAACCTTTATTTATCCCAAATATGTCTTATTTACATATTTTATTTTATTTAGGCTAGGTTTACCTAAGACCGAATTTATGTAGATGGTGTAGTGTTTTCAATACTTGTCCACCATTCACTTAAAACACATATTTACAACATTCATGCTTCAAATATGACATACTATGTTATACATCATTGGTTTTATATCTCATCTTACACATGATGAACATATTTTTTTTCCTTTCGAGATATATCTGTTTTGCAGGTTCATGTCAGGGAACACCTAGAACAATAAACATGCTCCGATCCCTACTGAGTTAGGATCCTGCTCTACCAATTAGAACAAATGTGATTACTTCTTGTATTAGCAACTAAACACGGAATTATAACAGAATCAATAAGTAACTAGAAATATGAAACAACACAAGAATTAAGAGGCAATACACAATTGTATTATATACATAGAAGAATATACAATAAGGAAGATGCCACTTCTTCCTCCACCTCAAAGGTTCGCCACACCTCAAGACCTTCTTCCCTCTCTCTCTCAGTCCCAACAATCAACTCCAATATAGAATTGATGTTCACCTCTCCAACCAGTCAGTAACACGCTACCAGTTCACCAAGTACACAACCATACTCCAAGTAGATCTCCTGCTCTCTGCTACCTGCAAATCACTAGACCTTACTCACCATGTAGACATCTCTACACCCCTGAAGAACCCTTGTCCTTGCCTCACCAAGTCCTTATGATTCTTCAACCAGTACCCTGGTGGATCAGCTCCTTGACCTTATAGACCTTGCAACTCTCCCTGATCATACACACTCAGCACCCCTTTGGAACTAGGAGGAGCTACACTAGCTCTCTCTAAAAGCTCTATGGCTTTCTAGCACACTTTTGCAATATAGCCCATGAGTCCATATATAGATCTCATGCTTACAATAATTAGACTAACCTAATTACAATAATTAGACTCACAACTCAAGACTACGACTAGCCTTCAACATGTAAACTAACAGTCTCAAAATAGACTCTCCCAAATTCGTCATGCAAACTGCCTATTCTCGCACAGGCTGTCGATGTCGGCTCCTCCATGATCGATGTCAGCCGACTGGTAACCAACACCGGTTGCTTCCCCTTGCTATCTGACCGATGTCGGCTGATCAGATCGATGTCATTTTTCCTGCAACTCTGCATCCTCCGTAACTTCTCTTGTTTGCATCCTAGTGAAGCTTTTAGCTCCACAACATAACAATCTCCCACTTGGAGATAAATAGCTACACCTGTACCTGTACACCATCTAAATTATTCCCTAGCTTGTATCCCTCTTCAAGATCCATCCTGAAGACCAACCACCACACAACTGTGATGCTATACCTGTCATTCAAGTAACCTGCCACATCCGAATCTACATATCCATGTAGTGAAGAACTTGACCCTGCATAACAAGAAACCCTACTGCTAGTCCCACTGAACTGCCCTCCAGTAATCCTTCCCCGAATTGGCTCCATACTTTCTGACAACCCCCACTGATTGGGAAAACTTAGGCCTACACTAGACCTCATGTGATTTCAAACCCTGTTTCAAGCTAAGCTTGAACTGTCCAGCCATTGGTGTGCTTATTGATTCTGCATCCTGCGTAATGAACCTCGCCAACACCGTCTTCACATCAACTCCCACTAAAGATAAAATCTCCATGACTATTATGCCAAAGAATTTTGCTACTCCAAATTCTTCATGACACACCTCTGAACTAACCTTACCCTTAGCTCAGCAAATACCTGTATGTACAAACCTGCTAGCAAATCACCCACATACAGTAACAGAATAATGTTGCAATCATTATCCACCTGGTAAGATAAACACAATAGTTACACTGACATTGACTGAAGCCATGCTTAGTCATCCACCTATCAAAATCTATACCACTATCCTACAGCTCTCTCAAGACCATATACCTTGGCCTTCCGTCTCATGTATCCATCCACTCTCTTCTCTAAAATGGGAATCCATCTCTCTCAGTGCTTACTTCCAGCTAACAGTTCTACCAACAAATACCTGTTTGGTTCTTCTCCAAGGACTCATACTCCTCATCCATGCCAAGCTCCCACTGTATCTGGACTCTACCTGCATTGCTTCTTCCATCTTCCTGGTTCTTGACCATCAATGAGAAATATAAAGAAGGTGAACAATGAATATGAGGTTGACTTACCCTTTTTGACCTCCACATGAGCGTTTGAGACTTGTTGACAGCTTGTTGTCTACCCAATATCTATTCTAGTGATCGATCTCGGCCATCTCCCAATCTACTCCCGACCGATGTCGATTCCTTGCACTGACCCTGACTACCGACATCGTTTCCCTGGCTGACGCTGGTATCCTTTCTGCCGACGTTGGTTCCTTCATGACCGACGTCGGTCTTCTTGTTGCCGACGTCAGTTACTGTGTGACTGATGCCAGTACCTGTGTTTATCTGTGAGTGATAACTTTTTTACCCATGAGCTCTCCATGGATCAAAATCCTAATCAAATCAACCCTACTCTACTCAGAATAATTCAGTTCTCTCACCTGATCTCTGTGCGTCATCTCCTCCATGAACACCAAGGCTTTCCAATTCTTTAGCTTGTCAAAAACATCTATCTTCTACTTCAGAACCTGCATTCTCCTTCTACATATGTGACTAAGCCTATGAAGCCACATCTCTGCAACAGAAGGTGAATCAGCAATATAAGTAGATAGATAAAGGATACCTACTTTCTTACCACCATCTAATTCAAGTGTATCCACTGTGAGAGTTACAATATATGTCCCATCACCCAAATTTCCTGAAGAAATTAGACTCATCTCCAAGACTGGTACCTACATGACTTCCTTCAACCACTGTGTGTCATCCATCTACAACTTCAGCTTTACTTCCCCTTTGCCAGTTCTTTGGCAAGGCTCACCAGCTCCTCTCCCTGGGCCTGCATGGAAAGAGGAAACATAATCTGTTATCCGAGATTCAAATTTATCCAAGAAACCTCTCAAAGCATCCTGTGCAACAACACCTGCAACATCTGCATCTTTAGTTCCTTCATGTTATTCTGCTACCAACCAACAATATCTTTTTCTCTGTTCTTTCTTTCCATCAATCAGACCATTCGTGCTATTCAGTTTCTCCATTCGTAGCTTACTTCCTTCTGCCATTGCTATACTCCTACTCAATCAGAAACCCCTATGAGTAACATGTAATCAACAAACACTACCAGATCTGAAACCACCTGTTAGTAACCCAACCAAAAGCTCTGATACCACTTGTCAGGGAACACCTAGAACAATAAACATGCTCTGATCCCTATTGAGTTAGGATCTTGCTCTACCAATTAGAACACATGTGATTACTTCTTGTATTAGCAACTAAACATGGAATTATACTAAAATCAATAAGTAACTAGAAATATGAAACAGCACAGGAATTAAGAGACAATACACAATTGTATTATATACATAGAAGAATATACAATAAGGAAGATGCCACTTCTTCCTCCACCTCAAAGGTTCGCCACACCTCAAGACCTTATTCCATCTCTCTCTTGGTCCCAACAATCAACTCCAATATAGAATTGATGTTCACCTCTCTAACCAGTCAGTAACACGCTGCCAGTTCACCAAGTACACAACCATACTCCAAGTAGATCTCCTGCTCTCTGCTACCTGCAAATCACTAGACCTTACTCACCATGTAGACATCTCTACACCCCTGAAGAACCCTTGTCCTTGCCTCACCAAGTCCTTATGATTCTTCAACCAGTACCCTGGTGGATCAGCTCCTTGACCTTGTAGACCTTTCAACTCTCCCTGATCATACACACTCAGCACCCCTTTGGAACTAGGAGGAGCTACACTAGCTCTCTCTAAAAGCTCTATGGCTTTCTAGCACACTTTTAAAATATAGCCCATGAGTCCATATATAGATCTCATGCTTACAATAATTAGACTAACCTAATTACAATAATTAGACTCGCAACTCAAGACTACGACTAGCCTTCAACATGCAAACTAACAGTCTCAAAATAGACTCTCCCAGATTCGCCATGTAAACTGCCTGTTCTCGCACAAGCTGCCGACGTCGGCTCCTCCATGACCGATGTTGGCCGACTGGTAACCGACGCCGGTTGCTTCCTCTTGCTATCTGACCGACGTCGGCTGATCAGACTGATGCCATTTTTCCTGCAACTGATTTTGCAACTCTGCATCCTCCGTAACTTCTCATGTTTGCATCTTGGTGAAGCTTTTAGCTCCACAACATAACAGTTCATCCCACATCTCAAAATGGGGTATATAATATAATAATTATATTAATATAGAATCCAATTTCAACACATATTTCACTCATATAGAGAGGCACATTCAAATTTAACTTACTCCAAGGTTTACCTAGGACATGCCAACTATTATAATCATGTATATACTAACATATAATCTATCATTGTTTTTTATCATACATAAAAAAAATAGTAGTTAGATTATTTCCTTAACTTTATTTTTGGTCACTAAAATTTGTACTTATAAATGCATAATTATTTTTAATATATTCATAGGAATATGATCTCACAAGGGCATCATCACATCTTTGATCAAACAAGATGTATCATATTTATTTTTTCTATCTATATTTCAACGTTTTACTATACTAGCACTCGTCCATGTGTAAATGTTCTTATAGGATTCATAGGTACATTGGACTTTTCCTTAGGATCTTTAAGGGCATAATGTGTTGTATTCATATCATATGTATTTTAAATTTATATATATTCATACATACACACACACACATATACATCAAAGTGGATAGTTTAATAGACAATAATAATGTATCATAGGTATTTATTTATTATTATATTACATTATTCTAGGGTAGCTATGTATTAGTCTATTATTGGACCAAGTTAGGAGTTATTGGTATATATATATATATATATATATATATATATATATATATATATATATATATATATATATATATATATATATATTTGTGTGTCATCCTTTTTATTCTCTCTTCCCATTCTCTCTCATCTCTCTCTTTCCTCTTATTTATATTAGTGGTATGATTTAAGTGGCCTTGGTTTTTTAGGCCTATTGGTGCACCCAAAGAATTTGTGGCCCTATCTATTCCACTTTTTCATCATTAAATATTGATTTGTATAGAATAGGGTTCTAATTTAAATTTGTAAATTTTATAAGTGAATAATTTATTATTGTATTTATACATATAGATAAAAAAATTAATATCATCTAGAATTTTGATGCAAAGGAGTTAGTACAAACAACTTTAGAACAAGCTTTCCTTCTTAGGCATATCTCTACTAGCCCTCTCAAAGCACTATTTTGGGTCATTATATAATTTTATAATGTTTAAGTAACAACCAATTATGGATTCAAGTTCCCTATATCTTCTTCTAACAACACACAAAATTTTAGATTCCAACTCAAAAGGTAAGTATATTATTTTCAAATATCTTTACTCTTTTAGGCCTCTTTCTAATAGCCCTCTAAATGCACTTTTCTTGAGGGTTTTTCAAACACACAAGGTTTTAGATTAAACAATGATATTTTTAGATTCTAATTAAATTTTTAAATCATTTTATTATCTAATTCACTAAAAAAATACATTAACTGCAAGCTTATCTCTATTAATTATGTCTCCAATTAGATCTCTTAGGCCTAAAACTATCTTTTTTATCTATCAAGATCCATACATGCCAAAATGGAAAACTAATGTTTGATTCACATTTAGGATGAAAAATCCATAATCCATTCCAAATTTATAATTTCTATTCACTCTCCATATATAAAAACCATGAAATGGCCAAACCTCTTCATTAAGTCTTTGACATAGGTAGAGAGAGAGGAAAAGTTAGCTTTCAAGAACAAAATGAGGTTTTAAGGTCTGGTTTCAATTGTAAAATGTTTTTATAAGGTCTATAAACACTAAAATATATCAAACAACCTATTTAATTGACACATGATTCAAAAACTACCAAAACTCACCTGAAGAAGCATCCAAATGGTAAGGTATAGGTTTGTGTTGGTAGAGCTATAGGATATGATTAAGTTTGAGACTTTATTGAAGTTTTAATACTTAAAAAAATTATCCTCAATTTATTTTATTTATTCATTCCTTTTATAACACAAAAAACATATAAATAATACAATAATCTTCAATACTATTTTGAAAGTGAACGATGTTACATTAGACTATGTATAGACTGAGTTAACCCTATATCTTATTTTAAGTAATCAGTCTCTAATAAATTTTTCAATAAGTTTAATTAAAAAATATAATTCACTCATATATACTTTAGTTTTAAACCAACACATTACCCAAAAAAAAACTCTTTCATTGACATTCATGTCTTATATGTTCTTACATAGAATTCTAAAATTTTCTCCTTCTTTGACCTATGTTTTCTTTCTCTCTCATTCTCATAGATTAAAAAATTAATTCTTACCTCTATTATTATTTATTTAAATATATATATATATATATATATATAAAGTCTCTAACTATCGAAGATCAATCCAACATGTCTTGAAAGGACTTAAGATGTATTTATTTAAACTAGACCATTGACCAACATTAAAAATGATGTGATCCAAGGTGATCTAAACATTATAACTCAAATTAAGACCATATAAATTCTTAAAATACCAAAAACCATCATTATCAATCACTATAATTTTGCAAAAGTCTCCTAAACTAAAGAGAACAATTAAAAAAATTGAATTTGAATTTTGGCAGTAAAGTGCCAAATTAAAATTATAAGCAACCTAACCTACTAAAAAAAATTTAGATGATTATAAATTTAATTTTAAGACCTATAATACCCTTAAAACAAACTAATCAATCCATAATTTATAATAACAAACCAAAACTGAAAACTTAGAGTGATGTTCCTAGATTATATCCCCAAGGGGAAGAAAAAAGGGACTCATGAACTGTTGTTCATGAGGTCTGTAGGAGTATGCTAATGTGTCTTGATATCTTCTTATATGATACAAGTATAATCTCCATAATAATGATGTTTCCACTTAACTAGATACTAGAAATACTCTTTGTTTCTTGTTTTCTTGACAATATTCTTGTCCAAGATGAACTCCAACTCTTCCTTCTTGGCTGTTGGAAAATGACTTTCCCATTCTTGAAATGTTATACCTTTTCATTCTATTTTTTTCTCATTTTCATCAGCTTATTTGAATGGATATAGGTCTAAAACATTGAAAATGGGAGAGATGCCCAGACCATTACGCAACTCTATATCATAATCATTGTTAGAGAACTTCTTTAAAACTTTACAAGGACCTTTTTTTCATATTGATTTTCTTATACTCACCATTTGGAAACCTCTTCTTTCTCAAGTGCCCAAAACTAGGTCACCAATTTCAAATCTAACCTCTCTTCTCTTCAAGTCTTCTTGATTTTTGTATTTATCCACACTTGTTTCTATTTTCCTTCTCATTTGTTCATGTACTTCTTGAATAGCTACAACAAAATCTTCTCCTTCATCACTCATTTTTTCTATTTTTCTCAAGTATCTCAATTCAAATACCCATCTTGGATGCATACCATACATTACTTATAATGGACTCATACCAATGATCATATTTGAAGAGTCATTATACGTAACATCCCCACAGGGATCTACTTAGAAAATTATGGGTTTTTTTTAGTATTCTACGTGTTCCTTTATTATATTTCAGCACAAGAATCTAATTAGTGATCCAAATAAAAAATTCTAAGTATTTTAACTATAAAATAAGCATGTAACATTTATTCTTCACTTATTATTATCATCAGATGAAATAAAGTATAACTAAATATAGAAAGTAATTATAGATTTCTAGCCATAACTAGTACAATCATACATCCACTATTGTCATGGTACAATAAGTAAATAATTACATCTCATAATAAATAGTGTCTCAATAATAATAAATCCAATACACTATACAAAATACAAGATACAAGGCTCCATGGATCATGAATTTCATGAACTATAGTATTTATGGTAATCTCAATTGAAGTCTCTAAATAAGTACTATTATGGGGAGGGAGAGCATCATCCAAGTGATTTTCCACACCAACCATAAACCATTAATCCTGCACACAATCCCTCATCAGGGAATGACTATCCCTTCATGGATGAGTAGATAGTGATAGTGTGATAATTCGAAGAAATAAGCTAGTACATGTGTGTTCTAGATTTCTAAAAATATGATGTGTACATTAAAGAAAATATGTTCTAACATGACATCACATAAAAATGTAATTCATACATATGAAATGATAATGTCTAACTAAATATAACTTTGGATAAATTTTCTAATAGTTATTTATCTTTAAGATTAGTCAAATTCATACACACCACTTGATCAAATTACCTTCAGATGGCATTGATGATACTAGTAAGCTAGTGAAGTTTGTCTCACTTCTTACTTAGTACCAACAATGCAAGATTTTGTTTATATATATATATATATATATATATATATATATATATATATATATATATATATAACCAAAAACATTATACATATTATTTCTTACAAGTAGGCATAAAACATGCTAAACTTAAGAATAACCAAAATACATACATTTATTCCATCAAACGTATGAATGAATCTCCCTTATATTATTTATCACATAAATAATAAGCATAAAAAACATAATATGTACCAATTAGTTATAATATATATTTAGACTACATATTTATAATTTTTTTAAGTAGATAAAAATATATAGTAAATTCTCTATGAAGCAATAATATCATAGTCGGTCATTTTTATGTACACACTACTCAATTTCAATAGCTAGTCATAATAAAGAAAGTCATAATCTTTAAGGAAACATAATTGTTCATTTTTAAAAAGTTGTTATATTTTTAGTAGACTAAATTAATATAGTTATATTTTATTATACCTTGAAATATTATGACTTATTATTATTTATATAGATGTAGGCACACCTTTATATGTTGTATATGTATATAAGTATCTAAGTCTTCATATCAATAGTTTTCATTTTTACAAGAACTTGTTCATACTAAATATATTTATAATATTTACTACCTATAATTACTCAAACAATATATAAATACTATTTTATCACACTAATAGTAACTTCTATTTTCTATTCATAAATTAACAATCAGGGTCTATCACTAAAATTTAACATTTTTTGAACCCTAGTTCCTATTTATTAACTATTTCTAAGTCAGGATCCATTTATGAAAAATAGAGGATACATTTCATGATTGATAACACATTCTAATAGATATAAGATGGGTAGAGGACATATTTCATGATAGCAAGTACCTCTAAATAGATCAAATACAAATAGAGGAAATGTTTCCTGACCATGTAAGCTTAATTCTTATTTTGTTTGCATGTTTCCATGCAAGTTTAGTGGATGAGGACTTGAAGTAATTCAATCATATGAGTGACTCTTATGGCATTATGTATGAGGAAACTCTAAAGTTTTTCATCAAAAATGAAAATTAAACCTATGGTGTTTATATTGATGTGGTAGATCAAATAAGAATATAGGGATAGGAGTATTTACATCAACTCTCATTTTTGAGCTAGATCTTAAAAATGATATGCTTGATGTTCTTCCATCAGACATCTATGAAAAAATGGGGTGATGTTCAAAAGACATACAATATGTGTGTGTGTGTGTGTGTGTATTTCACCTTTCATATGTACACACAGTTCTCTATATGTAAATATATCATTGATCATTTTTATATAATGTTATATATATATATATATATATATATATATATATATATATATATATAACATTATATAAAAATGATCAATGATATATTTACATATAGAGAACTGTGTGTACATATGAAAGGTGAAATACACACACACACACACACACATATTGTATGTGTGTGTGTGTGTGTGTGTATTTCACCTTTCATATGTACACACAGTTCTCTATATGTAAATATATCATTGATCATTTTTATATAATGTTATATATATATATATATATATTTCAATTTTCATACATACACACAGTTCTCTATATGTAAATATATCGTTGATCATTTTTACACAATGTTATACATCATATTTAGTTTGATATATATGAATCATATTATACTCAGATCATTGTTTTGACTAACATCACACACTCATATTTAGATTGGTATAATCTCATGGGTTGATTTCAAAATACACATAGCTCATACCAAAACTTCATTGCTGATTTTAAAGGATGAACATATACACAAATTTCCATAACATTTCACACACACAATCTTATGTAGCACTTCTATTTAATATACATAAAAAAAATTGATTCCATATAAAACATTAATAACTTCACCTACCTAGAAAAACATCCAATTTTGAAAGGATATGCTCCATCAAACTTCATCCCTTCACCCTATTCTTTCTCTCTCCCCTTTGTGTTGCTATCCTCTTCTCCACTTCATGCTCCTTCTTCCTTCCTCCTCTTCTCCTCTTCTCCTTTCCTAAACCATGTCACTCTTCCTTTTTCTTCTTTTTTCCATTGTATGAATATGTTTTTTTCTTTAAATTTTGCCTTTCTCCTTTTTTATTGAATGACTTTTCTCTTTTCTTTTAAGCTTACCATTCTTTTTTCCATTTTTCTAAAAATTTCCATAAGCCACTATTTTTGCTAATTCACTACCAAAGAATGTTTTAAATCTTTGTTTTATTTATTTTATTTCTTTTTTTTGTTTTGTTTTTCAATTTTACTATTTTTATTTTCTAATGACTTAATAATAAATAAATAATCATAATGTCTTATCAATAACATGACTAATGTAAGGTTGATGATGCTTTTTAGTATTAATTGGTATTTCACATATTATTCACATAAATTTACATTTTTAAAAAATTTAATAATCATGAATACAATGACATTACCACGTAATAACATTATACACTAAATCTATGTTTAATATCCATAATGTAATCACACAAGATCAATTCCATATAGGCATAAATCTGAACTAACACATAGATAACATGCATAAATAATTATCTAAATGCAAACAACATCAAAAATATACTAATGCTAACAATTTAAACTATGCATTTAATTTATACTATTTAATGTGTTGTGTGTAAGTTTCTATCCATTAATATGTCATCCCCCAACACTTCCATCTACCTCACCCTATTGGATGATTCTCTCCCTCCATCATGCTTTGAGGGATTCATCTCTCATGCATCCAACTCATGATAAGAAGGTAATTAGTCTATAGCATCATGATATATATCATAAAATATTATGGTAATAATAAATTAACAAGATCACAAGGTAAATAATATACAATATAGCTCACTCATAGAAATTAAATCATGTAATCAAAAAACATAAAATTATCCCATAACAACATATGTCTTATAGTGTAGTTAATAATAATCAAATCAAATTACCAACCATAAAAATCCATGGATATTCAAATAAATTTTCTTAGTGAAAAATTAGGGTGTAACATCCTTTCCCCTAAAGCTAGTCATTATCTTGATTGAATTTATTTAAACATTAGTTATGAATTGAAAACATTATTTAGTATAAAAGTAACATACTATGAAGTATCAAATAAAGCAAAAAAATATGGAAATCACCTGTAGAACTCATCATGGTCCTCTCAAGTAACACTATCCTTAGAGTATTGGTCCCATAATACCTTACATTGTGACATATCTATATTACATAAATAAAGTTTTTGAGTGTCAGTTACTCTAATTGTTTCTACTATGACCACCCCAAGATTTAGAACTTACAAAGCATTCCAATCCAACACATGTGAAGGATTAGCTATGTACTTTTTAAGATAAGAAACATGGAATACATAATGCATTAGACCTAGGGTTATTTTCAATTCAATCTTATACACTATATGATTAACCACTTCTAACACCTCAAAGGGTCCCACATATCTCGGATGAAGTTTCACTAACTTCTTGAATTTAATCGAGCTCTTCTATGGCTTAACCCAAAAGAACACTTTATCACCTACTAAAAATTACCTATCTATTCTCTTCAAATCAATATAACTTTCTTACCTATCATTAAACTTGGCCAATATCTACCTAATTAATCTAAATTTATCTTATATTTCTAAAATCATCTCAAGTCTAAATACTATTCTATCTTCCAACATGTTCCAATTGATTGGTGTCTTGCACCTTCTTCCATATAATGCTTTAAATGGTACCATCTTCAAAGATGATAAGTATGAGTTATTTTAATCAAATTAAACCAAAAAATATGATTTTCCCACTTATATTTTTGATCCATGTAATACATATGAATAATATCCTCTAAAACCTAATTAACTTGCTCAGTCTGACTATCAATCTCTAGGTGATATAAAGTGCTAAAATTTAGTTACATACCCAAAGCTGAATTTACAGTTACCCAAAATATAGAATTCATCTATGAACATTATCTAAAATTATATTCTTTTGAAATCCATTCAACCAATATACTTCCTTTATGAACCTCTTCATACAAGTAGGTACATCATCTATCAAATTTCTTGGTATAAAAAGAGCTACCTTGGTTAGTTTGTTATCTACTACTAAGATCATGTCATGTATGTTTAATGACAATGGTAAACCTTCGACAAGGTCCATACTAATCATCTACCACTTCCATTCTAGTATGTCATGTAGATATAATAATCTTTCCAAATACATATGTTTAACTTTCACTCACTAACATTTCAGACAATGTGACATAAAGTTTGTTGCATATTTATTGATTACTCTCTATAAATAAAGTTTTCTAAGCTCTGTCATGAGCTTGATTACTCCTAGATGTATTGAATATGGATAATTGTGTATTTATTTTAACACTATGTCCCTTATATTCTCTTGATCTGGTACATACATCCTCTCATGTGTATTACAAAATATCATCATTCTCTAATTTGAATCCTTTATAATTTAGATTATAGGCATTCACAGATAATACTTACTTGACTTGATCATATAATTCATCTCCTAATGATAATTAAATCACTTGATCCCTAAAATTAATCCTAATGGTTTCCATGGATGGTATGTACCTCCTACGACTTAGGGTATCCGTTACTCTATTTTCTTTGACTTTGATATAATTTATATCAAAGTCATAGTTAGACAGAATTCTAACCAATGTCTTTAGTGAGTATTTAGATTTAGTTGGGTGAATATTTACTTTAAGTTATCCATCTTGAGGTCAAAAAGTTTTCCCAACAAATAATACTACCAAAATTGTAAAGCATGCACAATTATTACAAGTTCTAGGTCATGAGGGGCATAGTTCACCTCATTTGGATTTAACTTCCTTGATTTTTAAGCTACCACTATGCCATATCTCATAATTAATCCTCCAATTCCATCCCCAAAAACATCTATGATCACTAAAAATTGACCATTCGGTCAAGAATTCTTAGCACTAGTGCTCAAGTAAACCTTATTTTCAATTCTTGAAAAGCTACTTCACACTTATCTGTGTAGATAAAACTTTGGTTATTTCATTGTAGGGAGGAAATTGGATTAGCTATTTTAGACAAATTTGTAATGAACTTCTTATAATAGCTTTCTAATCCCATGAAACTTCTTACTTCATGTACATTCTTTGGTACTAGCCACTCTATAATGGCCCTTATCTTTGTCATATTTACTAAAACACTATCTATATAGATAATATGTCCCATATATTATACTCTCTCCTATAAAAATTTTCACTTAAACAAATTACCATCTAACTTGTGCTTCTAAAACCATTGCAAAACTAGTTTCCAATGTTGAACATGCTCCTCTTAATTCTTAGAGCATATAAGAATGTCATCAAGAAATACCATAATACAGTGATTTAGATAATTTCTAAACACACTATTCATGAGATTCATAAATGTTGATGAAGTATTTTTCAACCCAAATAATAACACTATGAACTCATAATGCCCATAACAAGTTCTAAATGCCATCTCTAGAATATCCTCATCATGTATCCTTGGTTTATGCTATCCTACTCTACGATCAATATTAGAAAATACCATTTCCCCTCACATTTGATCAAAAATATCATCTATATGAGGTATCAGGTACCTATTTTTAATAGTTACTTTATTTAACATTTTATAGTCTATGAAAAATTGAAGAGTACCATCCTTCTTCTTGACAAAGATAACTGGTGCATCCCATGGGGATTCACTTGACCTAGTTAACCCCTTTTAGAATAATTCCTAGAGTTAAGCCTTCAATTCAACTAATTCAATGGTTATTATCCTATATAGTTCCTTAGACTATGGTTTTGATCTAGGTATGATATTGATAGAGAAATCAAACTCACATTTAGGAGGCAATCTTGGCAATTCTTTTAGAAACACATCATGAAAGTTCCTAAGGAATGGATAATATTTAAAAGATGGTTCCTTATATTCCTCTATTTAATTTATCTTGATTTTAAATTAGTGGCATCCTTTTCTTTGATCCTTATTTTTTTGCCTTAAAAAAATATGCCTAAGCCTTAACTCGCTTTTCTCACCCTAGATTTATGTTTGATTTCCAAAAGTCCAGACACATAACCTTCTTCAAATACCATTCAACCTTGGCCTTATGCTTTGAAATCTAGTTGAATCTTAGGATCACATAACATGACCATAGTGGTTCTACATAAATATCCACTACTATTATGAATTTTATCAACCTAATCTCAACTTCAAATAAACACTTTTCAACTTTGACTTTTGAATCATTCCCATATTGTAACAACCATGCATTTTCCATTACTCCAGCTCTTCTAGATAACTTACTACTAAGTTTAGGATATACAAAACATTTTATATCCCCTATATCTATAAAAATATAAGATGTATGTTCAAACCAAATATTTGATAGTTTTATGGGTGAAACTTGTAATTTACATTGTCAATTATAAACTACCGCATTGATATGTTGCTAAAAAGTTCCCTACTTAGGAGTAGAACCTTTATTATTTGCCTTATCTTGGGTACACTCATGATCATAATGGTCACCTCTATAAATGAAGCAACATATAGGTGGTCCTTTCCTATCATTCAATTAGTTTCCCTTGAAATTAATCTTGAAACTATTGTTCAGTTTCCTATTATCTGAGCCATTATTGAATCTAGCATTCTAACTTTTGAATTGATTTCTAGAGTCTCCACTTCTCTAATTCAAATTATTATTTTTTTAATTTAGTTTATAACTTCCAATTTTTTTATAAAACTTTTATATGGCTTGAGCAATATATTTTAACTTATGTTCTTACTTGATCACCTTCTCAAAGACCTAGTTCATGGCAGATGGTCCATGAATGTGCACCTTTCTACCAATCTAGGTTTTTAATTCCATTATGAACTTCCTAATTTTGAACCTTTCATCTACCTAGTACTGAGGTACATACTTTAAAATTTTGGTAAACTATTCTCAATACTCATTCATTGATAAGTTTCCTTACTTTAAATTTTGTAAATTTATAATCTTCTAGTCAAAGTATAATTATGGAAGCCACCATGATCTGAATAATGTCACAAACTACTCCCATGTAGTGGTGGTCAAGTTAAGATTCATTTCCAAATTATTATTGGTCCACCATGTTACTTATTCACTAGCCAATTGGTAAGCTCCCCAAACTACTTTGGTTACCTCAAAGTAGTTTTGAATCTCAAAATACTTCTCCATTTCAGTCAACTATGCTTAAGCTCCATCACCCAAAATAGTTCTATCAAACTTAGGTGGGTTCACTTTTTTAATATCTCTAACTCCATAACTACTTATGCTCTCACATCCTAAAGGTTTTCCTACTCAGTTAGATGCTATTCTATTACATCTTAGTTTACTTCCTCTTCATGACCATGAACTTCCAACTCTAAGATTAAAATCTAGTCCCTAGTTTCATTCATGGCTATGAGAATGTGATCTAACTTTGTTACTTGCTCAGTGGCAAATTGATTAGGATAAAAAGGAGAGTTATTATCATTAACTTTTGAAGGACCTTCTTTGGATACTCTAGTTTTCACCATTCTCCTTTTTGGTAAATAAAATGATATGAAAATGTTAATGGAATCATTATGTCCTAGATTTAGACTTGCAGCTCTGATACCACATATAATATCCCCACATGGATCTACTAAGAAAAATGTGAATTTTTTAAAATTAATCTATGTGTTCCTTCATTATATTTTATCATGAGAATCTAATTAGTGATCGAGATAAAATATTCTAAGTATGTTAACTATAAAATAAGCATGTAACATCTATCTGTCACTAATCATTATCATTAGATGAAACAAAGTATAACTAAATATAAAAAGTGATTATATATTTCCATCCATGAATAGTATAATCATGCAACCACCACTATCATGGTATAATGAGTAAATAATTACATCTCATTATAAATAATAGTTCAATAATAATAAATCTAATACAAAATATAAGTCTCCATGGAGCATGAGTTTCCCAAAATCTAGTATCTATGGTAATATCAAGTGTAGTCTCCAAATAAGTACTATTGTGGAAAGGGAGAGCATCATCCAAGTGATTTTAAACACCAACCATGGAACATCGATCCCTCATATAATCCCCCATTAGGGAATGGCCCTCCCTTAGTGGATGAGTATATAGTGTCATTGTGGGAATTTAAAGAGACAAGCTAGTACTTATGTGTTATAGATTTATAAAAACATGATTTTTACCATAAAAAAAATATGTTATAACATGATATCACAAAAACATGTAAATCATACATATGAAATTACAATGTCTAACTAAACATTACTTTGGCCAAAGTTTTCAAAATTTATTCATCTCTAGGTTCAGTCAAATTCATACACACCACTGGATTAAATTACCTTCATCTAGCATTGATGATGCTAATAATCTAGTAAAGTCCATTTCACTACTTAGAACCAAAAATATAATAATTGGTTAATATAAATATAACCATTAGATTCATATAGAGTACTTTCTACTAGCATGCATAGAATGTGCTAAACTTGGGAATAACCAAAATGTATACATTTAGTCCATCAAACGTATGAATAAATATCCCCTATATTATTTGTCACATAAATTATAAGCATAAAAAAGATAGTATATACCAATCAGGTATAATATATATTTAAAATTCATATTTCTAATTTCTGTAAGTACATACAAATATATAGGATATTCTATGTTAAGCAATAATATCATAGTCCATCATTTTTATGTGCACATTACTCAATTTCAACATCCAGTCATGTTAAATAAAGTCATAATTTTCATGAAAACAAAATATTTCATTTAAACAACTTATTATACTTTTAGTAGACTAAATTCATATATTTATAGTTTATTGTCCCTCATAATCTTATGACTTATTATTATTTATATAGATATAGGCACACACACATCTATATGTTGTATATACATATAAGTATCTACATCTTCATATTGATATTTTTCATTTTTAGAAGCACTTGTTCATACTAAATATATTCAAAAATTTACCTCCAATAAGTATGCAAACAATATATAAATATTATTTTATCACACTAATAGTAACTTATATTTTCTTTTCATAAATTAACAATTGGGTTCTATCACCAAAATTTAACATTTTCTAAGCCCTTGTTCCTATTCAATTATTTCTAAGTCATAATCTATTTATGACAAATATAGGATACATTGCATGATGGAAAACACCTTCTATTAGATATAAGACAAAGTAGAGGACATATTTCATGATAACAAGAACCTCTGAATAGATCAAAGACAAACAGAGGAAATGTTTTCTGACCATGTAAGCTTAATTTATGGTTTATTTACATATTTCCATGTAGGCTTAGTGGATGAGTGTTTGAATTAATTCAATTTCATGAGTGAATATTATGGCATTATGTATGAGGATTCTCTAAAAAAAATTCATCAAAAATGATAATTAAACCTATGTGGTTATATAGATGTGGTAGATCAAATAAGAATATAGGCCTAGGAGTATTTACAATAACTCTCATATTTTATCTAGATCCTAAAAATTATGTGCCTTATGTTATTCTATTATACATATATGCAGAAGTGGGATAATGTTAAAAAGATATATAATATATATTTCACTATTCATACTTACACATAATTCACTACATGTATATATATTATTGATCATATTTTTACAGTTGCTATACATCATATTTAGTTTTCTATAAATGAATCATATTATACACATATTATTATTTTGATTAACATCACACACTAAGATTTAAATTGGTATAATCTCATGGTTTAATTTTTAAATACACACAACTCATACCAAAACTTCATTGTTTCTTTTAAAGGATGAACATATACAAAGATTTCCATAAAATTTCACACACACAGTCTTATGTAGCAGTTATATTTAATATACATAGAATGTTTTTCTGATAACATACAAAATATTAATAACTTCACCTACCTGGAAAATAATCTAATGCTAAAATGGTATGCTCCATCAAACATACTCCCTTCACCCTACTCTTTCTCTCTCTCCTCTTTGTGTTGTTATCCTCTTCTACACTTCATGATGCTTCTTCTCTACTCCACTTCTCCTCTTATCCTCTCTTATGCCATGCAAATCTTCCTTTTTATTCTTTTTTCCACTGTATTAATATTGATTTTCTTTAAATTTCACCTTTATCTTTTTTTATGGAATGACTTTCCTCTTTTTTTTAAAGTTTACCATTCTTTTTTCAATTTTTTTAAAATTTTCCATAAGCCACTATTTTTTTATAATTCTTTGCCAAAGCACATTTTAAATATTTGTTTTATTTATTTTATTTAATTATTGTGTTTTATTCCACATTTCCTATTTTTATTTTCTAATGACTTAATAATATAACTTAATAAAAAATTAAAAAATCATAATGACTTATCAATAATATGACTAATGTAAGGTTGATGATACTTTATAGTAGTAATTGGTATTTCACACACTATTCATGAAAATTTACATTTTTAAAAACATTAATAATCATGAATAAAATGACATAAATTTTTGCCAAAACTAGGCTACATATGAAAAAATTTCCTAGATGGATCAGGTTATTCTGTTAGACCTTTTAGTAACCTTCTACCCCCATGACTAATCTCTTTTTGGTCTTAACTTAGTGATACAGTGTAGTGTCTTCCAAGGTCTTGGTGTGGTGTGAGAAGCTAAGTAGATTTATTTTTAAGTGGGTGATCCAATTTTGGATGGAGGAGATAAACCTCATGACCCTACCACATGTCACTCGCAAGCTTTTGAAATACTTTAGCAAGTTTTAAGGTGAATTTCGAGATTTTTAGGAAAAGGCCTAGAAACAGGTCTTGAACTACAAGGGAACGATCCAATAGGTTTTATGGTGTTTTATCATTCATTTCCATGAATGAGGTTTTCAAAAAGTCTCATTAATTATAACAAGCCAAAAAAAAGACCTAGAGAAGTTTTTATGCCCAAAAGACCCCCAAAAGTGCATTAGATGACTTAAGGGTCCTCAAAATAGAAATTTCAAGTAAAAAAAAGTAACCTTTTAAGGAAGTTAAGTTGTTTTTGACTTACACCCACATAATTATGTCATTTTTTATCCTTTTATACATGTTTAAGTCCATTTTAAGTTATATGGAGTGGAGGAGAGGAGTTTGGGAGCAAAAGGATGTATTTTGGAGCCTTTTAGAGCTTTGGCAAAATAGGTTTTTGGAGATTTTTATTAATAAAATATATTATTTATCATATGTAGGAATCCATGGTGTCTATAATATCCCCTCTTAGTCCTCTTAAATCATATTCAATCATAAGAATCAGCAAAGGTAAGGAAAACCTATTGGCTACAAATTAGGCATGAAACAAGTTTTCTACCATTAATGAAGGTCCAAGAATTTTAAAAGTTTTCCAAAAATAATGAATGTTAATTTATATTATAAAAAATATTTTATAGGTGTTGGATTACATAGGAAATCTTCTAGTTATTCATGCTAAGGAAAAACCATTTTGTGCAATTTTAGACAACTCTAGGAGAGCCTGAGGTTTTCACTCGATACGGTCAAGAGAAAGAGAGTTGGGAAAGAATATTTTGGGAATTATAGACACCCTAATCAATTTACAATTTTTTCATTGTTTTTATAGTTAATTTACCCATTTTTATGAACAATATCTAATAGTTTAGGGGTATCTAGATGGCCTACTCATCCAAATAGGGTCCAAGTTTTCCCTTGCTTATTTGCTTCAAAATTTAATGAGAAAGAATGGTTTTACAGAGGTTATTTTAGGTTGAAATATGACCTATTACAAAAAATTTGATCATATAAATCCTCCCAAGAAGATACTTATGGCATAAAACCTATTTTCCTTGTTATCCTTGTGAAATGGTCCATTTGACCAATTTTAGAGTAAAACCTAGGTTAGAGGGCTAATGGAAACTTCACATCCTCATGCCACATCAACTTACTCAAGTGATATTTGATCATAAATCCTAAATATTTCATCAAATCCTTAATGGGTCAAATTAGGACTAGTCTTGCATGGCAAAACACCATCTACAATAGTCTTTATCCTATCTCAGAGTGAAAGGAGGTAATGAGTAGTTTCAATAGGGTCATTTGAGTGGAATTCATGTGCACCAAATGATAAGGGAATCATTATTTTCAAAATTTCCAATGAATATAGAGAAATATAATCATGAAAAACTTTCCTCGATCAATAAACAATTTGTAAAACCCTTATTATCAAATATTAAGGTTGTTTAACATTTTTTAAGGTTCTTAGCATAGTACTAGGTTTCAAATTTAGTTCCTTATACTCCTTAAATGGCCTCTAGAATGATATAGGTGGTGGAGGGTAGGTTTGTGTTTGCATATCACTCTTCAAGATGTTTTTATAATTCTTCCAAGCTCTCCTTTCCTCATCCATCTCACTCACCCCCATATCACTATCATTCTCAGCCATCTTCCACTATGTTCATTCTTCTTTTTAACCTCCATTCATGTTTCCTCACCATCCATTCTCTTTCCCACCCTTCCACCCATCTCCATTCCATGGTTTCATCATCAAGAGAACCAAGGGTTGATTTATACCATAAAAAACATGAAAAATATATTTTATAGTCCAAAAAAAGCATCATAATATAGTCATAATATTGGGTCTACAACAAGTTTAAGAACAATCAAATATGGTCGTGAAGGTAAAATGAAGAAAAAGGTGAAAGAGATCTTATAAGATGCCTATAAATCTATCATCATAAGGTATTAATGAATTAAAATCATCATAAGTGTAACAAAATGGGAGTATATAAGACTAATAGAGCCTACTTACACCCACACAGAAGATACCTATAGGTCTACCTTTAGGACACTACCTATAAAACTTTTTGACTTAACAAGTTCAAGGACTCTTCTAAGAGTATGGAGGTTGTTTGGACCAAATATATGCAAGGATATGAATCCCTTCATACACAAATCAAGATAGATGTAGATAAAGGTTTTTAAGGGCTAAGGAATCATGAAAAAATACCTACAGCTAACCAAAAATCATGATATAGCTAGGGGTTTAGCAGTCTACAAGACATTTATAATGTAAAAGGAAACTATATTAATCATCAAATGCATATTTAGAGAAAAATACCAATAAACTTAGTTCATAACTCAAAGGTACACATATGGGGTTATAAAGTGGCTAAAAAAGCATAGATTGAGACCTATTGTAGCCTCATGACATTGAGTCATAGTCATGAAAGGGGGTTAGTGTTTTGAAGGAGATTTTATTGTGTAGACTTTTCAAAAGGGTCTTGAGATTAGCCAAGAGATAATCAAGGTAGATAGAGACTCAAGACTACCATAAACTCTATTCACACTCTCCAAGCCCTAAAGGACCCTATTCATAGTCTGTATAAGCATGGAAAAGTATAGTACATGGTCATATATATCATCTCTTAAAGGTTTTATGATGAGAAAACTAGTGGTAGAACTTCATTACTGAATTAAAGTCATATCATTGAGAAATGGTGATATGAAATCAATAACGTATATTATGGAGATGGTTTTACACAGTTTATACACCAACCTATTGGCTAGATATTTTTCAAGTTAACAAAACTACCTAGGTAGTCATGGGATTAAATCCCCTTTATTTAATGGTGAATATCGCATATACTTATGTCTACTTACTTCTAATTTTATATTTTTCATATTTAATAAAAAAAATATATAAATTATGTGCAAGTTGATTTGTTTCCAAGGTGTTACTTTAATCACAGTGTTCATGAACCATAAGAAAGTAATTTTGCAGCAAGGAATTGCTTTAGAGAATATGTAAAGAAACTTTGGAAAATCAAGAGTGTAAAACTAGAATGTGTGGAGAAAAATAATTTTTACTTCACAATAAGTAGTTTTAAAGATCTTATTGAATTTGCATAAATAAATAAATATTCAAAAGATGATAATATTTTCATCAAATGACTAATAAAGACTAGAATTCACATCTATATTAAAGATTAAAAAAATTACCATTTTAATCTTCATAAATCCACCAAATATCTCTTGAGATGAAAATTTTCATAGAAAATAAATTCTTTTTCATTCACGTAGAACCAATTTCATACAATAAAATTATTAGAAATCTAAACACAAAGTTTTAGAAAGCTTTAATTCTCTTGATTTAATTACAATTGCTATGCAAAAATTATAATCTCTAGGCACATAGGCCTGAACTTATATTTATACAAAAACAAATAGGAGTCAACTTCCACAATTCCCATGTGTTGTGCTAAAAGCTAAGGACTGTTAATGGCATCCTCCTCAAAATTATCCTATGTGGCATGCAATAGCTAGTGGCATGTACTACTTCTTGGTCTTGTTATTTGGATTTAATACAATTAATTTTCATGTAGCACCAAGTTTTCTTATGTAATTTACTTTTACAAGATAACTTCAAGTAAAGGTTTTTTAGCCAAGTTACTCGAGTTTTACAATTTTACAAAGTAGTATACCTCAACAAGTAACTTTATTAAACATATTTATTTAAAAGTAATTTCTTCTCACAAAGATACTTTACAAATATAATGAATAGGAAAGAAACAAATGGGAAGAAAGAAAAAGAAACTACTAGAAAGAAGAGAAACAATAATTAATCCACTTCAAGGACTTCAAAGCTACATTTTTCTCTGTAATCGATGTACTGAGACATTATCAATTTTATTATTGCATCATCAAGTTTAGCCAGTGATTGTCTTTCTACCTCAAATCTTAGCATTTCCTTCTCTAATCTTATACTATGAGCTTTTATATTTTTTATTCTTGGCTCAAGTATTTTTATCTCCTATTGACATTTGATTAACTCCTTAATAGACTTGGCTGTAAAAGGAGTTGTAGCTTTGTCCATTAGTTTCTTGAATTGCTCATATAACTACTCAAATATCCTTGGAACATTATCAAACTATATACTAGTAAGACTAAAAAGGTAATCCTCTAGATTTGTCTTTGCACTGCATTCCTCTTCCTCTAAAATCTTCATTTCTTCACATTTTGCTTGTAAAATACCCATACAAAAAGATAGGAGATACTCTTCTTTTTCTTTTTTTTATAGATCCATCAGGAATAATATTTTCCTAAATTAAAATTTTCTCATTCAAATTACCTATTATTTGTAGACTTTCCTTTTATAACTTATAAATACCATTTTCATTCTCTATCTCTTTCATTACTACATTTATCTCTACCATTTTATTCAAAATATCAGCATGAGCACCTAGAACATTAGGGAAGAACTTCTGAGTATTTTGATGCATCTTCTTTATCCACTTATCAATAACCTTTGCTTTATCTCCAATATCTTCTACCTGTATTATCACTTGATAGCTAATTTAATCTCTTGAAATAATAGATTATTGTGGAACAGATCTAGCAACTGTGGTTATTATTTCACATAATTATGCATTTTGTTCCTTCATCTTGACCTTAGCATCCATCTCTTCATCAACATTTTTAAATAGAGTGTTTATCAGGGTTTGAATATCTTATTTAAATCTTTTAATGGTAACTTCCCCAAGGGGTATCTTTGAAATGTTTAAGTCATTCTTAGTGACTTCTCCTTTGCTCATTACCTATGGTGGAATTGATATCTTTACAAACTTCTACCTTGTAGGGTCTATTATCAACTTTGAAGTTACCTTGGTAGACTTAGGTTTTTTTCCTTTCATGTCAAGACTTCTCAAGAGTTACAAGTCTATCTCCTCAAGATTTATCACTTCCTTTGACTCTAAAATTATCTACAATGCCAACCAAGATGAGAAGTTTTTACTATTAGAGGTGTCTAAATGAGTTACCATTTGTTGATGGTTTTTCCTCACCACTATCTCTTGAGAAGAAACATCTTGGGCCTCTGTCTCTTTTTGGATCTCTTTCTCTAGTTCCTTTTTGACCTATTTCTCAATTATTATTTCTTTCTCCTTATCATATTTCTTTTATTTTTTTGCCACTTTTTAAACTACTTCTTCCTTCTCCTTGGGCCTCTCATAAATTTTCTTTATTATTGCTTCAACCTCTTTTTCTTTCTTAGCTTCTCTCTTTTTTTCTACCTCTACTTCTTCCATGGCTTCTTTCTCAGTCTCAACTACTTATCTTTGTTTTTATTATTTTTATTCTTGAGATGGGGTATCCTCTATGGTAGTTACTTTTTCTATCTCATTCTCAGTGATAGGTTGATCTATTGAAGGAGGTGGGGGTGGAGAAGTAGGTGGAGAATATGGAAGAGGAGGAGGAAAAGTCTCCTTTTTATTAGATTTCTTAGGAATTTTTATTCCATGATAATTTTGGGGTGGAATTAGTATTGATGGATCTATAACAGGTGTAGTAGAATTAGGAATGGAAGGAATGGTGGTGTTAGTATAAGAGACCAATAGAGATGTGGAAATAACTCATTGGATTGGCTCTTAATCTTTTACCATAAAATAGGTATCATCAACATTTATTTTTATCTTTAACTTCTTTATGGGTATTTGGTTACTTTCTCCTTATAATATTGTTTTCTCTTTTGACTTACATGAGTGGTCTCCTTCATCAACTCCTTCATATAATATCCTTTTTAAGAATCTAAGTGGAATTCATTACCAAAACATTTAAAGTTATGTCTAAAATATTCTTGTCATGATTTTTACAAAAAATAATCACTAGAAGTGGGGTACTATCTCTCCTTACTACATGAAAAGCATCACTAGTTACAATTCCATCTTCTTCCATTTCCTCAAGAATTCTGGTTAGATCAAAATCATAGATTTGTTCAATAGTCAGTCTACTCATATCCCTTCTCACATCAAATTCATCTCTACAATCAGTCCAAAATTATTTAAGTACAAGAATGTACATAAATTCTATATAAATTGTATTTGGGCCACCTCTCTATAGTCAAAATTGGCTCTAGCATCAAAATGTGTTTGGGTGTAATTATGGTACATCTCTTTCTAGACATTCTTGGCCTTGTAAATTCTTGGGCAATGGTAATGGCCAATGACAATAGGAAAGTTGATAGTTGGACAATGAGATTTTGATTATAAGTCATGTAATTCAAAAAGCTACCTACATAATTCCATGAGAATCCACTAATCACTTGGGTATCTAGGTAAACTGATAGGTTCACCTGAGAAACCCCCAACTCTAATGTATGTAAAGTCAAGGAACTAAATGAAAATGTAACCAAACTATGAAACTACATCCCATGCTTCATCTAATGCTCTTTTGTGCTTTAGATCCATATTCAATTTATATATGAGTTCATAAAATAAACCATTATTCACTACCTTATAATGTTTATAATATTTAGGATGAACTAGGTGAGGATAATACTCATATATTGGCTTAGTTTCCAACATTCCTTTTGTATTTATCCTTAAAAAGGCTTCATTTGATGCTACTACATACACTAGATATGAGGTCATCTTGAAATCAAAAGTATATAATACATTCTTTAATTATAGATCCATATTGTCACTTATCATCCTTACTCATTATATCATTTCAAAACTCCTAGTGACATCAATGGTTATGATGTAGGCATATATCCAGGGTGAGAAGCATTTTGCATTATTATCTCCATTGATTACACATAGTAATTGAATAATGTCATCTACTTCTTGAACAAATTTTGACCTTATTGTCTATTTTTGGAACTTTGAGGCTTGTTTCACTTTATTCAAGTAGTTTGTGTTCATTATCTTAATGCACTCTATTATTTTAGTCTCCCATTACTTATTTGCTTTTTCCATAGTTATATAAATTACTGTATAAGATATTAGGATCTTTAGTTATTAGTTAAGATATTGAACATTGTAGTGACATAAAATGCAAAATTTGATAATGTGAGCATGGTTAATTGCACCCAACCCATAGGTCCCTCTTGCTTTCTCTCCTAACCCTCTTAGGATTATTTTCACTAATTCCTAGTCATTTGTAGCCTTCTATACTTAGTCCCATCTCACTCAGACTACTCTTTCTAAGATAAATCAATCCCTTGAAGTTCCATCTACTTAATACAATAACACCACACTTGGACTATAGCATCGGTGCCACTCATGTCTGCTTTTGGTACTCTTGTCCAAGTGTAATTTTGGCCCCAATAGTCAATTCCTTACAGTTATCCATCCTTATCCTTGTTATCCTAATTCAATCACATTTAACCCATGACCAATATATCCCTATAAAATCCCATTCAAAGATCATTTGGAAAGGGTTGGTAATCATCACTAGGGAAGCAAGAATAAAAGCAAGACCACTTAGGCAATTTTCCTTATTCTCTGTATAGAGCTAGATAATATACTTAAAAAATTATTCAAATACTTATACTAATCCCTATCCATATCTAGCACATCCATTTTAGTATTTTAAATATTCATACATACTATTTCACAAAGCACATCAAGTGGGAGAACTACATATGGCTTAATCCCTCTTCAGAGTATTGGTATGTAGGCAACATGCCCACATAAGGGGTGTGGATTGACATCCAGTGAATCTTACACATATTAACCCCCCTCTATTTCTATAAATTGGTCAATCCATAATGGAATTATAGGTTTTGGAGATAAAATATTCTCTATAAGGATCTCTACAAACTTCTAGCTATCAAAACTTCATAGACAAGGTCACATAGACCTGGCAAATAAAACCCAAAAAGCTTAGATCCTCAAAAAAAATTAGTAGAGGTAGACTACAGTGTCAATACCACTCTTGTCCACTTTTGTCACTCCTATCCAATCATAAAATGAAGGTTAGATCTTAGTTTGAGACAATGTCCCAGTCCTGCATAGTTAATTCTAGCCTCTATCTTAGTTGGATCAGTTAGTTTCTAGCTAAGTCTTGTTTTCTTTCCCTTATTACTATTTTTAGAAAGGTAAAAATTTCAATCTAATTTACACAAATTATTAGCTTAATTATTGCATATTATTTATTGATTTTACTACTCAAACCCTTTAAATAAATTAGGAATAATACACCAATATTTCCAAAATTATTAAATCATTTGGTGAACATGACTTAGTTTGTGCATTAAAACCCTAGAAACCATAGGGTAAATTTATTACTAATTTTTTATATAAATTTATGATTTTTTACTTGAATAATAAAATCAGAAATTAGCATTAAATTTTAAAATTTGGTAGTAATTTTAAAATAATTTTCTTTTAAACCCTAGTTATCCAAACCAGGTCCCAGTAATTTTCCAATAATTTTCTATTTTTTTACTAACAGATTTAAATTATAAAATCCATTCAAATAGCATATTTTAGTCATTTTCAAAAACATTTATTTTTTAAAACCCTAGTGGCATCTACTAGGTCTCTTTAAATCACTAATTTTCCAATAAATTCCTGATTTTTTACTTGCATACCTAACTCAAAAATTCACCTTAAAATTCAAAAATTCATAGTAATTTTCAAAATAATCATCTTTCAAAACCCTAGTTACATGTACTACTTATTATTTGTTTATTGAGGTATCACCTTACATGTTTGTGAATTGTATATCCTTTTTATATAATTTCTAGTTAACTATTTTTAGGACTTTATATTTCTTATATTTAGTAATTTCATTTCTTATCACTTTTTTAATTACAAATTATTGCAAAAAATTAAATCAAATCTCAAATTGTTTTCCTACTTTTACAATGGCCCAATATATAGGTTTTGTAGAAATTGATAAAGGTAACTTTAATAACTCTTAAGTAAACACCTTGACATGGAAGATGACATGCTTAAAATACTATAAGAATAACAACAAAGAGTAAACAATGGTCAATCTTCTCAAACCATAGAGAAACTAGTTTCAATTGACACTACGAGGGTAACTATGTCTCAAGAACTCTTATAACATTCGAACCTACCTCTATGCCACTAACTACAACTAGTACATGTTTGTCTCCTGATGTGTCAGCCCTTGTGTAAGAGATAAGATCTCTTCAATCCAAGGTGATACATCTTGAGTAAGGTGCCTCTATACCTAGATATGTTTTGTATTCTTTTTCTCTACTACATACACCATTGGCATGTCACATTGCTTTTACACTCTTACCACATGGTTTTGTGCAATTCAAGCTTACTCTATATGATGGTAAGGGTGATCTAGAGACACATTTGAGAGATTTTCATGTAGCATGATTGGACTATGTACCAAATGACTAGTTATTTACCAAGTTATTTCCATGGAGCCTAAATTATTATGCTTTACAATAGTTCTATAGTCTACTGAATCAGTTGGTCAATACATTCAATCCTTTAGTTGGCATGTTCCTATCTCATTTTAGCATTAACATTGGTGATAAGGTTTCATATGCCCAAATAGCATAACAGAAATAGAGGTCAAATGAGTAGCTCATAGATTATGTTCTCTGATATAAGACTATTCTGGCTAAGATGAGTAGTCCCATGGCCGATCAAGAGTTAAAAGATCTCTTCAAACAAAGTCTTCTACCAGCTTTGCATGAATCAATTATGTTTAAAAGATTCTCTTCCTTCACTGAATTGTGTCACACACTAAAGGAAAGAGAAGTCAAACTAATTTCAATAGGAAAACTAAAGTATACAAGTATTTTAAAAATAACAAACAAGAGTAACAATAAGTTCTCATATAAAGTCAAGATCAATGACAGAAAGAGTCATAATTAGCTCATAATTAATGCAGCTTTAGAGCCCCCTTAATAAGTGGTTCCATCAATACCTCTTCAACAAACCTTTACCAATCTACTAGTTTTTCTAGCCAGAGTTTTATTGCAATTATTAGAATGTAACATAATATCTCTCCCTCCTATTTAGGAATTTGACCTAGAAAATCCTCTTCTATGGGGATATGATCAGCATACATTTTTCAAGTTTCACAAGGCACCAATCCATATAATAAATAGATGCATTAATTTGAGACACAAGATACATGATTTGATAGATGGTTATCATATTGATATGGGCACTTCAGTTGAGCCTCCTTAGGTAAAGAAAAGATAGGATAAAGCTTTGAAAATCTTCTCAAATCCCTTTTTCCAACATTCTAAATAAGAGACAGGGGACACATTAGGGGTTCACCATGCATATCATGCACATCTATCACCATATAGGGAAACTTCAATTGAGACACATCCTTTGACTAACATGATTGGTGTATACAATTCCAAAGTTCCAACTAGACCTTCCATCTTTTTAGAGAAAAGAATCATCAAGGATGATTCAGATTACCATACACTCTTTATCATATCTTACATTCATAATCATCCTATTCATGGTGTTCTTATATATAATGGATCTAGTGTGAACATGTGTACTGTGACATTATTTTAGAATTTGGGATATTCATAGCAGGATATTACCCTGATGGACATAGTTATCAATTGATTTAGTGGGCACATACAAAGTTCACTGGGTGAGATTGTACTTCTTTTATAGGTTGGTCCAACACAGATGGCCACACCATTCACTATAGTTCTCAGTGTAGAATTTTTTGATATGTTACTTAGTTGACCATGGATCCAAAAACTTCAAGTAGTACCTTCTACAATTCATAGATGCATGAAATTCATTCATGATAATTAGTTTTTTATAGTTGTTGGAGTTTCATATGAGTTACCACTCCCCACTTTAGAGCCATATACTATTTTACAATCACCAATTTTAGTTTTGCCACTAGTTTTAGTTTTGCCACTAGTTATAGTTCCTCTTCCATCTCTGATTCAGACACAATTGATGTATCTATCACTAGCATAGAGAGTTCATACACCTCCACATATTCAAGATTCTATATAGCTTCTAGTTACAGTGTTCACAACCAAGGTAGTATCATTAAGATCTCATGCATCTAATCATAAAGCACATCTTTATATATCTTCTCCTACTACCAAATGGGTCCCTAAGAGCCCTATAATTGCATCCACTTCTCATAGTTATAGAGGGACCCCATAGTTGTTTTCTAATTCAAATATTTTAGAGCATTTATAGCATATATAGCTTTCAAAGCCATAGTATCAACATTTCCATCATGCTTCATGATCATGCATAATTTATCTCTTTGATACAAGACACCATGATAAGGAGTCTCCCATGAGACTCATCAATTAGTATCATTTCTCCTCAATTTTACCTGTACATAGTTTTTTATGCTTGATTGTAAATAGTTCATAACATTTCAAAATATAATATACCAAAATTCCAAAAATATTCAAATACATCAAAACACCAAAAATATTTCAATTATATGCATCATCCATGTTTTAAATTTATACTATCATGTTAGACTTACATTTGTTGTTCTATGATATTATTTATTGATTTATCTATATTACCATGCTTCACTTAATCTTCATTAAGTGTGTATAGTGACAACTAGCTCTTTGATTTCTTTAATCTACCCATTGAGGGGGAATCCTAATTATACATCAAGACATACATTTATATACATACCTATTGGGGGCATCTTCTAGATGACTACACCATCCAAGTTATGTCATTACTACACCACACACTCTTTTTATCATGTTGATGTACATTACTTACTAGCTTACAGAGATTACTCTATCGACACTCACTAGTATATAAAACTTATGTATTTATTAGCATATACCTAGTCTTGTACTAACCTATCTTTCATACTTTCCTTCTCACTTTGATTAGTTAGATATGATTGTATTTATAGTTTTTACATGCTTTTCTTTTTTTCTTAACATAGTTAGATTGTTTGCATTTGTCAATTATTATTTGTCTCATGTATGTGACTTAAGACATTTTCCAATGTTCTTTACTTTTATTCATGTGTGTGCCTTTAGACATTTTCCAATGTCCCTTTCCTATACTCTTCTATCTGATTATGTCTTTCATGCCAACCTTGCTTGTTTCAATTATATGTGTATGTGGCATTTGAATATGCTTTGTATGATTGATTTCTAGTTTGAGTGATATATGCCTATGTACCTTGTTTATTTGGACCCTTGGCCACTCTTGTATGATTCTTGCTTCTTGATTTGTGTGTTTGTTGCTTGTTTTCTTTCGATTGTTTATAATACCATGATTTCAATCATGGATTATCCTACTATCTTAGATGCCATGATGGACATCATACTCCATCCTTCCTTTCCTACTAACAACTAACTATACTTGTTCTAATTTAATACATTGTACATGTTATTACATTATTATATCTATCTAGGCATACCCCTATTGATCTAAAAATATCTCAATACAAACCATGTTATATATTGAGATATCTTATCAATTATCATTGCTATATCATGTATCTTTGTAGCATAACAACTTGAAGGGCTCTTTCTTCTAAGGGAAGTCATTTTAGGGTATTAATTCCTACCCTCAAAAAAGGGTAAAATAAACAAGGGTTTTGTCACAAAAATTAGAGCTTCTAATAGTTTAAAAAGTAACATTTAGAATACCCATAATAACAACTAGACATCTAAATAGTCAAAATAGACCAAGTAGATAGTGAAAATATTTGAACAATCATTAGATTTGGCCCAGGACAATAGTGCCAAGATTTGAATAAATAACTAGTGCCACTATTGTCCATTTTTGGTGCTCCTATCTAAATAGTAGAAAAAGTAGACTTTCTAGAAGCAAGCAAAAAAGTAAGTTCAACTATAGTTTTACATAGCCAAAATATTTCAAAATCAATAGTTTTCAATACACTTTCACTTATAGAATCTAGATATAATGGGAATAATACATGACATGATGGCTCTCCCTTCCAATTTTAGATATGGTATTTGATATGAATTCTAGATCAGAATCTATGTTTCAAACACCAATGATTAGGGGTAATGTGCATGACACATTTTTTTCTTTTCTTTTTGAGTTCAACATCACCCAAGAATTCTCAGTAGTTACATGCCTTATTCCATCTATAGGTGGTTGGCATCATTTTGGAATGGATTTCATACAATTCTAACTTCCACATTCTCAAGTTCTCAAGTGGCTTTCATATAAGCCTAGTGGACCAGTTTTGGAATAGATTTCATACAAGGCTAATCTCTATCTTTTGGAGTGGTCAAGAATGGCATAGTTTCCAATATACATTCATATATCCACACCATAATTATCAAATCATAATACATTCATGGGATTTATGATCCATCTCATATGACACACATTTCATACTGGTATTAGTTCATAGCTTCACTTCATGGGGTAATGATGGATCCAAAGGACTAGATAGCCTTTGTATTCTTAATTCACCTATGAAGAGGGATTGGACACATAGTCCAAACATCAATCAACACACACATGACCACATATATTCACTTAGTGGGTGATGATGGAGCCAAAGGTCAAACCTTTACATTAATGAGCCACTTCTAAAGAATTGAGCACTCATCTTTATTCATGATATTACTCTTGGTTTAGCATACATTCATCATCACTCCACATCACTCAGAATTACTTAGCATCACAATAGGTTTTGTATTTGTCCATATAACTAGTGAGGTGTATTCATTCCTTTATCTTCCTCTCTCTTACCTAGCCTTTATATGTTCTTATTTTAGATATAGCATAGCTACTAAGAAATGATTTAGTCTTTATTTTATCTTGTAGATTTAAACTTCATAGTGTGATCTCTCTATGCACACCTACCATCACACAACTTCATAATAACCACCCTTGTAGGTAAGTTTAGGTATGCTTTATATTTTCTTTTATCCTAGTATTTCACTTTGCTATATCACTAGAATAAAGGGAGGGGGGAAAATGTAGTCATATAAAATGTAAAAATTGGTAACTTGAGCATATATAATGATACCTAACCCATAATTCCATCTCCATTACTCTCCTAACCCTCTTTGGATTATTTTTACTGATTCTTAGTCATTTATGGCCTTCCAAAAATTACTCCTAGCTCACTTAGACTACTCTTTCCAAGATAAAAAAAATCCCCCGAGGTCTTGTCTACTCAAGAAAATAGTGCCACTCTTATCCACTTTCAATGCTCCTATCCAAGTGAAATTTTGGCCCCATCAATCAATTCCTTTTGGTTCCCCATCCTTATCCTTGTTGACCTAATATGAGCACATTTAACCTGTGATCAATAGATCCCTATGAAAGCTCATTCAAATATCATTTAGAAAGGGTTGTTAATCATCACTAAGCAAACATGAATACAAGCAAGATCACTCAATAAATCTTCCCTATTCTCTACATATAGCTAGCCAATATACTTATAAGTTTATTCAAATCCTTATACCAGTCCTGAGTCATCTCAAACACATCTAGTTTAGAGTTTTGCATCTTCATACACACTATTTCATAAAGCACATCAAGTGGGAGAACTACATATGGCTTGATCCCTCTTTTAAGTATTGGTATGTAGGAAGCATACCCACACAAGGGGTGGGGATCCACATCCAATAAATTTTACACACATTAACCCCCCCTCTTTCTATAAATTGGTCAAAGTATAATGTAAGTATAGGTTTTGAAGATAAAATCTTCTCTATAGGGAGATCTACAAACTTCTAGCTAGTGAAACATCACAAATAGGGTCACAAAAACTTGGCAAACAAAACCTAGAAAGCTCATATCATAAATACAATGGTGGTATAGGTACACTACAACACTGGTGCCACTCCTATCCACTTTTGATGCTCCCATATAATTATAAAATTAAGGTTAGATCTTAGTTTGTGATAGTTTTTTAGTCCTTCACAGTGAATTTTAGCTTTTATCTCAGTCAAATTAATCAGTTTCTAGCTAAGTCTTATTTTCTTTCCCTTATTACTATTTTTAGATAGGTCAAAATTTAAATATAGTTTGCATAAATTAGTAGATTAATTATTTCATATTATTTATTTATTTTACTACTCAAACCCTTTAACTAAATTAGGAATAATATAACAATATTCCCAAAATTATTAAATCAAACATCTAATCTTATTACTACATTTATAGTAGTATTTCTCACAATTGTAATAAGGGAGTCATAGTACTTAGCATATGCTATAGCTCAAATTTGAGAAGCTGAGTTGAGCTTGAGAAATTTACATCTTAAAGAATCCCGCTATTAGTCATGGCTTGCATGAGTGGAGTTTTAAATATGTCTTTGGATCTCTCTAGTAGTTTTATCATGGACACATTCCCCATATCTATATCATTTATCTCAATTAACTTAGAAGTGATAGATTATTCAATAGAATAACCCTTATACTCATACTTCATCTTGGGTTCTTATAACTTAGCTCTCTTAGCTTTTGCTTTTCCCTTGCTACTCTGTTCTGGGACCTCTTTGAGTACCAACTCTGGGACTTCCTCAAATTGTGTTTTTTATACTTATAATTTAGCTATATCTCTTTCTAATCCCTTTGATATTTTTAATCTAGACATTGACTCTGAATAACTTGATAAATGCCTTTAAACACTTAGTAACTACTATAACTAGTTTAGAAAGGTTGATAAAAAGACTCAACTTATTGCTCTTATAGTACTTTTAAGCAAACTTTAGGTTTTAAGTAGTAGAAAGTCTTGAAAACCTTAAGTAACTCGTATTTAAGAAATAGGGTCTTACAACCCCTAGTTGGTCTAAATAATGCTCAAGTCTTAAGCATTTAGGAATCTAGTAGGTCACAAGGAATATGTATGGACAACTTCAGGTATTTTTTAGCTTGTGACTTTAGGATTGTATTATCAAGTTACTTGGATGAGAAAAATTTATTAAGTATCTAAGAGAAAGGAATATGGTTACTTCTTGATTATTATTCTATGGGTTTATTTAGGCTCAAGACTTTAGGTTTGATAGGGAGAGTGACTGCATTAAGAAAACCTGACTAAAAGTGATGAGTAATCACAAGTCTGGGTAAGCAAGGTGTTTGAGGGTTGGGGTTCTCAAGGGTAATAACTTAGGTTGGGACTCTAGGTTAGTAATGAGTAATAAGAAACCCAAGTAAGGTGTTTGAGGGTTGGCTTCTTTAGGGTAACTCAAACTTGAGAACCCAAGTAAACAACAAGTGTTGGGAAACCTAGATGGGTAGTGTTAAGTTTAGTTGATAGGTTTTTAACAAGAAGTTTGAGCTTTACAGGATTTTGCATCAGTTAGTATATGACAAATTATTATAAACACTTACAAGGTTTACAACATCTAAACATGCATAAAAAAAAATAGATAGAACTGAATAAATAAAATGGAAGTAAAATCATTCATGGAAATGAATAAAAAATAACAAAGATAAATATGAAGAAAACAATCAAAGTTAAGCTATAAAAACTACAAAAAAATGATCATCATACCTCAAGTATAAATGGGTCAAAATAGATTTGCTCAAAAATTCTCTAGAGGCTCGAATCTTGTAGCTCGAGGTTTGTAAGTGTGATAACTTGATCGAACAACTTGGATGCCAAGTGGGAAATTAGATGGCTTTCCATAATTTTTATATATGCTAACACATTAATTATGAATTGGGGACACATGAGAAAAAATCAAGTAATCCCTTGGCCTTTTGTCAAGATTTTTAGGTTTCTTTTCTTGATTTTGGTATTTGGAGTTAAGTACTTTCACAAACTTGACTTGGTCTAGGCCAATGAGTAGTTCAAGTTCAAAAACCTCCACTACTTTTACTTGTGGCCTTATGTAAGTAAAGTAACTTTGAAAACTTGGTTTACTTTGGGCAATGCTCAATGGGTTTATGAGACTTCTTTACTTAGTTTCAAAATCAAAGTAAAGTTATTCAATAACTCTGGTTTGAACTAAGTAGTGTAATTTGGACTTATGGGATTACTCTACGTACTTTTAAATAAGTTATATAGTTTGGAGAACCTGATTTGCATTGGAGATGAGCCAAAACACTTTATCTTCTTTGATCTTCTAAGGGAGATGAGTAAATGTGTTTTTTAGTGATGGATTTAGGCAAATGTTTTCAACCTTCTAGGGTAATTTGAAGTAATTGGATAAATAAAATAATTAGACACAATAACTACTAAAGACTAAGGCTCTATTTAAAGGACTAGCTTAGTCAAGACAACTAACTCAAATAAGACAAAATGCAAAATTTTAAATAGGGGTACCCCAAAATGTTAAATATAAAATTTTGGGGACACCAGCTAGGTCTAATTGGGGACATCTTTATTTATATCATGAGGAAGGAAACAAGGGTGAGATATTAGTTTTTCTCATTTTGAATTTTATCCATTGGGTATGGAGTCTTTGTAAAAACTCAATCATAAAAACTACAAAACAAGCAAACAACACAAAAGAAAAAAAAACCAAAAGAAAGACTGAAAATTTTATTTATATACATACAAGTGTTACCTTGTTACTCAATTCTTGAATATCTTCAAGTGTTTCCCATTAAATGGTAGTGGTAGTTCAATCCCATCTTGATAATCTAGGATGAAGCTATCTTTTCTAGTAATGCTTTTTATAGTAAAGGGCCCTTTCCATAAGAAGTCAACTTTTCCATGCCTCCCTTTTTGTTCATTCTATTTATCCCATAGGAAAACTAAAACTCCAACTTCAAACTGCCTATCCCAATCATTTCTATCAAAGATCTTCTTTACTTTCATTTGATGATCAGCTAGTTAGTCAGCAAATTAAACACTGACTTCTTACAGTTCAGTGAGAAACATGATTCTCTTATCTAGTTATTCTTGACAAGCAACATCTTCAATGGCTTTGGATAATTACAAATTAGGAATATTTATGGTTATTGGTATCTTATCATTTACTCGATATAATAATTGAAAATGGAACATACCTATGGCTTTCTTTAGGGTGATCCTATCAACCCACAGTGCATCAAACAACTTCTTGTGACAGGTTCATTGGCTATTATCCACTAGATTACAAATGATGGTCATCAATTTCTTGTTACTTGATTCATCTTGACCATTTCCCTAAGGATATTGATTTGAAGTATGAACTAGGTCTATTCCATATGAGTAATATAGTTCAATTAATTCTATATAATAAAAGTTGTATACATTGCTTTTTATAGTATTATGTGAGACACCAAACCTTACTATAATATTTCTTTGATGAAGTAACATATAAATTCAAAAGTGGCATACTTTATGGGAATGGCATCCACCCATTTGCTAAAATAATTAGAGGCATTCAAAATGTAGCAATGTCTAACACTTGAATAAGGAATCAACATACTAATAAAATCCAGTCCCCACTGATGGAAAGGTTCATCAATAATCACTAGTTTTAGAGGCAAGGCTGGTAACTTGAGTCATCCTATAAAATGCTAACATGCCTGACACTTATCAACCTAATTTGAAGCATCTTGAAATATATTAGGCCAAAAATACCTTGCTTGTAATATTTTGTGTTGTGACTCTAGCTGAGAAGTGACCTCCACATGCCTTATCATGAAATTATTCTAATAGTTTCACCTATTGTTCTTTTTCTACACAATGAAGGAAAAGACCATCAATTCCTATTTTATATAATCAATTATCCCAAAATACATAATCCTTTGACTTTAGATTGATGGTGCATTTTTCCTTATATGTCAAATCAGCTGGGCATTCTCTATAAGTCAAGAAGGAATTTTGTTTTACCACTCATCTACAAGATCAACAAAAAAAACCATTGGAAAATATCCATCCAATTCAACTTAGAGAGAAGGCATTACCATATCTATGTCATCAGTTTTTCTCTCTATCATCAACTAGCATAAGCCTCTTCCTATTACTAGCTTCATAAGTTTGATATCAAGATCAAACTCTTGCACCTTATCTACCCAATTTCCTTTTAGTAATCCCAGCTCTTGTTGTGTTAGAATTAATTTTACTATAGTATTAGGTACATAAACTTTAGTATGTGAAGACAAAATGTAGTACCTAAGAACCTTACATACTTTGGCTACAATAAAGGTATGTTTCTCCATCCATGAATACTTCAATTCTAAGCTTTTCAGTGGATGGCTCATAAAAACTATATGGGATTTAATTCCTTCATCATTATTCTGCAAAAGTATAGTTGGCATGGTATGCTCAGAGGAATAATAGTAAAGAATGAATTCTTTACTAAAATCAAGGAAAAATAGCACTAGGAGTTCAGCTATAGTTACCTTAATTATTTCAAATGCTAACTTACCTTTAGCATTCCATTTGAAGTCTTACTTATTCATCATATCAAATATGTGGCATGTCAACTCAGTAAAATTAAAAATGAATACTCTAAGGAAATTGACCTTACTAAAGAAAGAATATACTCCTTTCTTGGATGTAGGCATAGGTAAACTTTGAATATATTTAACTTGCATTGGATCAATTTTTTCCCCTCCTTTGAAACTATGTGACCAAGGAGTTTTCCTTCAGTCACAACAAATATTGATTTCTTAGGATTCAAATAAATTCCACGCCTCCTATATTAGATAAGAACTTCTTCTAGATCAACTAAGTGATTACCTCTCTTTTTGTAGAAGATTGTTAAGTCATCAAAGTATACCAAAATACTTTTGTTCTTTAAATGAGTAAAATCTAGATCCATTGCTCATTAAAAAGTTGCTCCAACATTAATAATCCTAAAAGTCATTTTTTGATAAGAAAACATCCCCCATGGCATCATGAAAACTATTTTGTATTGATTTCCCTCAATTAATTATATCTGATTGTATCCTAAAAATCCATCCAACATGGATAACATCTCTAAACCTATAACTACTTGTAAGGTGTGATCCATAATGGGCAATGGGTAAATATCTTTCAAATAGGTTTGATTTAGATTGAAAAAATACACACAAGTATATTTCCTTATTTTTCTTTCTCACTGGAACAATATTTTATAACCATTCTAAATGATGGATTAGATAGATGATCTCAGCATCAATAATCTTCTTTATTTCAGCATGAATAATACCTAAAATATTTTGGTTATGGTGGCATAACTTCTTCTTGAAGGGCTTTACCTCTAGCTGGAGTGGAATATAGTGTTGTACCTCATCTGTATGGAAGGATTTGAGGTATTTATAGTACTAAACAAACACATCAATGTACCTTGTAAGAATATTTATGAATGCTTCCTTTTCTTCTTGAGAGCAACACTTGCCAATATTTACCATCCTAAGCTCCTCTTCGCTACCTAGGTTAACTTGTTGAACTTTTGAGGAAGAACTATCTCCATATTCTTTCTTTTTCTTTAAAAATTTATCATTCTTATCAAATAATTCTTATAAATAGACTAACCCTTTAGGAATTTTGTTTCCTCTTAGTTGAATTATATCTTTACTATGAGTAAGTTCAGGGCCTGTAATATTTGTTGTTGTCTTTTATGGATGTGAATTGATTCCTTCAAAGTACAGTCCCTCAAAGTTATCTTGTTTCTCAAGAAATGTACCTATTTGCTTATCATCATTGAAAATTTTCCATTGTTCAACATTATCTTGGACCTTTGGATAATATATCATTTATACTTTATAGTTAACTTCTTTAAAAAGTGTTGGCTATTATTCTGGCCTAAGTAGAGATGCAATAACAAGTGAATCAACTCTAGATTTATAATCTCACTTAACTGAGTTGATTGAGAAAGTAAAAAAGTCAAGCATGGCACTTACAACTTGTTCACGATAGTGTTTTAGCTTTTTTTTTTCCACTTGATGTTGGCCTCTAATTTGTCTCACTATAAATTCAACATCCCCTTATGTTTTAAGGAGTCTTACTCCTTTTTCTTTTGCTTGTTCAAGTCTTAGCAAGAGTGCCTCATATTCAATTATATTTTTAGTGTTTTCAAACATGATTTTATAAAATAAAGAAATATTTTACCATCAAGAGATATCAATACTACCCCTACACCTGAACCAAAAAATTTCAACTACTATGAAACTCTAATGTCTATATCTTATCCTCTTCTTCTAGTTCTTGGATCTCTTTGACTATTTCAAAGTAGTAAACTCCATGGTTAGATTCTTCAAAAAGAATGTGTGACCTTGGGTCATCAGATTTAGAAACCATATATTTGGAATTATTTTTAGGCTCAAGTTTATGATTCACTCCTTTGATTAGAATGTGAGCACATGACCAATCCATCTTTACTTTTCCACCTAGATCCTTTAAAAAAATTTACTTAGAAAAATTCCATAGGAAACAAGAATGTTTGCTACTAGAATTTTCATTTTGAGTCTTTTATATAGAAAGGTTTCCAAGACTACTTGATCATCTTTGATTTATTAAATTAGGGGAACTTGTCTCTCCATTGAGTAACATCTACCTATTGTCTTAGTCAAAGTGAGACCAAGAGAGTCAACCACCTCAACTAGTATTACATTATCTAAAGCTCCAAAATCTAGAATGTAGTTACTTAACTTTAAACCATTAATCAGAAGAGAGACATAAAATGGCTCTATCATTTTGGATGTAGAAGTAGGTGTGGGTGAAGTAGAAGTAACATTTTTCTTTGAAGAAAACTATTTAGGAGTAGGAAAGATACCTTTAGAGGCATTGGTTGAATTATTTGGCCATTTAATTTGAATGTATTTGACTAATCTATTCAACTAATTTGGATAAGATCTCATGTACTGAGTTTTTGACATCTAAATTTTGGTTTTATTTCTATGGTCAATTATGTCAAAAGAGGGAATAAAAGCATATAGAACATGACTAAATTTAGTAGTGTGAGTTATTGGCTTATGAGTCTAAGAATAATAATTTGTATACTTATCTTTAGGGGCCAAATAAGAAGGTAGAGGATTGCCTCTCTTAAGAAGACTTACATTCACTCTAAAATCTCCTTTGTCTTTCTCTAGTTCTTTAGAAGATTTCTCACCAGTTTATTGAGTTTCTAACCTTATAAAAATTATAAATAAATGACTATGATCTTAATTAAATGCTTCTTCATAATCAATTTCAAATTATTATTCCATGTAAACAATGTTTGAGTCACCATCAAGATCTATAAAGTAACCTTCATCACCAAGACTCTGATGAGTATCATCAGTTATCTAATCTTCCTCACTCATCTCAACATGATTTTTAGGAGCATATTTAATTTCCAATATTTATTTATGCCAATAAATATGGTTCCTATTTGATTATTAAAATTTTATGTAGGTGTAATCCTAGTAGGAGAAGCATGAATACCTTGAGTAATTTATCTTTTGACTTGAATCAAGTCATTAGCCAATTTCTACAATAGAGGATCAGTAGTTTGTGATGTGCTTGAATCAAAAGGGTCTCCCTTAGAAGTTGTTTTCTTGATCTTTCTAGCCATTATCAAATCATCTTCCACCTCCATAGCAAGGTTCTAAGTTGTTGCTAAATCAACTAGTCATGCTCTTCATGGTTGATAACTGAATTTTAGTAATTGGGCATTGATGAAGAAACACTCTTGATTTTAGCCAATGGGAAATACAACTTTAATAATTTTGTAGATAAATCTATTGAACTTTTCAATAAAATCATGCATGTGTTCGTGTGGTTCCTTCTTGAGTTGAATCAGTTGGGTAAGTAGTATATGTGAATCTTTATCAGCTTTGAATCTCTTTTCAAACGAGTCACACATGGTATCCCTATTTACTATAGTATGAGGAGGAAAATGATAAAACTATTCTACATCGATGTTATGTAATGTCTTAATGAAGATTCTAACTGATACATCTTCATGTTTAACATCAATTAATCTACATGCTATGTAGAAGGCAGCCAAGTGCTCATATAGATTTTATTTACCATCACTAGTGAACTTTGTAAAATTCTTTCTTGATCCTTTTGGCAAGTCATGGAGAGGGGGAGTCAAATTTAGAGGTCTAATTTCTGCCCACCAAGGGATAGGAAGTGGTTTCACCATTCTTTTAGGGATGATGAACTATGGATTAGTAGGTCAGATTAGTCTTGAGTAATTATGATGTATATAATTTATGGGAGTCAATGTTTGTCTCATAGGTTTAGAGACTAAATCTTCATGTTCTATCTTGAACAATAAAACTAAAATTGAACCACTCTTACAATTCAAAGAACTTGTTTATTTATCCTTGAGTTCTCCTTGCTCTAGTAAAGGGTCGATTTTTTAGTTTGAAACACAGAAGTTCTTCTAAAGATTAATCTTAGTAATTTGATTTATAGATAAAGACTTGGATGGTGGTTAAAAATCATGTAACAAATTCAAGGAAAACAAAAATATTTAAATAAAAATACATGAAACAAATCTAGTAAAAATAATACATCTTTATTTGGAAAGTGAAGTTAAATTTAGCAAGGCCACGTTTTACTCAAAGGTGCGTAACCGACTCAGCATCCAATGCTCAAAGTAAATAGTTTTTAATGCACATAAATTATGGGAAAATAAAAATTAACTACATCTAACTCAATTTAAGGTAATGATCTATTTTTAGATCTAGAATTCTAGCTCTTCATTCCCTAGTGGAGTTGTCAGAAATTGTTGGCTAAATATTTTTCAAGCTAACAAAATTACCTAGGCAGTCATGGGATTAAATCCCCTTCATTTAATATTGAAGCTCCCATATACTTATGTCTACTTATAGTTTTCTATTTTTCACATTTATTCAAAAATTATATAGATTATGTGCAAGTCACTTTGTTTCTAGGGTATTACGTTAATCACAGTGTTCATGAACCATAACAAGGTGATTTTGTAGAAAGTAAGTAGTTGTTTTAGAGAATGTGTAAAGAAAATTTGGAAAATCAAGAGTGGAAAACTATAACATGTGGAGAAAAATAAGTTTTACTTTGAAATAAATAGTTTTATAGATCTTATTGAATCCACACAAATAAATAAACATTCAGGAGATGACAATATTTTCATCAAATAACTAAGAAAGACTAGAATTCACATTCAGATTAAAGATAACACAAAGTTTACTATTTTAATTTTCACAAATCCACCAAATATCTCTTGAGATGAAAATTTGCATAAAAATATCTTTTTTTCATTCACTTAAAACCAATTTCATACAATAAAATTCTCAAAAATATAAACACAAAGTTTTAGATAGCTTCAATTCTCTTGCTTTAGTTACAATTGCTATGCAAAAATTATCATCTATAGGCACACAGGCCTACACTTATATTTATACAAAAATAGATGACAAAAACAAATAGGATTCAACTTCCATAATTTCCATGTGTTACACTAAAAGCTAAGGACAATTGAGTGGTGTCCTCCTCAAAATTATCCTTTATGGCATGAAATATATAGTGACATGTATCACTTATTGGTCTTACTATTTGGACTGAATAAAACTACTTTGCATGTAACACAAAGTTTACTTAAGCAATTTACTCTTACAAGATAACTTCAAGTAATGGCATTTTATCCAAGTTACTCAAGTTTTATGATTTTACAAAGTAATATACCTCAGCTAGTAACTCTATTAAACATCTTTACTTAAAATTAATTTCTTTTGACAAAGTTACTTTAAAAATAGAATGAATAGGATAGAAGAAAATGAGAAGAAAGAAAAAGAAAATACTAGAAAGAAGATAAACAATAATTATTCCACTTCATGGAATTTAGATCTACATTTCTCTTTGTACTTGATGTGTTGAGACATCATCAGTTGTATTATTGCATCATCAGGTTTAGCCAGTGATTATCTTTCTATCTCAAATCTTAGCATTTCCTTTTCTAATCTTCTACTATGAGATTTTATATTTTTTATTCTTATATCAAGTATTTTTATCTCTTATTGACATTTGATTAACTCCTTAATATACTTGGATATGAAAGGAGTTGTAGCTTTATCCATTAGTTTCTTGAATTTCTCATATAACTACTCAGATGTCCTTAGAACATTATTAGACTAGATACTACTAAGACTAAAAAGGAAATCCTCAAAAAATTTCTTTCTATTGTACACTTCTTCCAAAATATTCATTTATTCACACATTACTTATAAAATATGCATACAAAAGTACAGGGGATACTCTTCTTATTTTATTTTCTTTATAGATCCATCAAGAACAATCTTTCCCTTAATCAAAATTTTCTCATTCAAATTACATATTGTTTGTATACTTTCCTATTGCAACTAAAAAATTCCATTTTCATTCTCCATATCTTTCATTACTACCTTTACCTCTACCAATTTCTTAAAAATATCAGCATAAGCACCTAAAACATTAGGAAAGAGCTTATGAGTAGTTTGATGCATCTTCTCTATCCACTTATCAATAGCCTTTGATTTATCTTTAGTCTCTTCTACCTTTTTTATCACTTGTTAACCAATTGAATCTCCTAAAATAATATATTGTTGTGGAACATATCTGGCAACTATGGCTATTATTTCACATAATTCTGCATTTTGTTCCTTTAACATGGCCTTAGCAACCTTCTCGTTATAAATATTTTAAAAGAGAGTGTTTATCATGGTTTGAGTATCCTATTTCAATCCTTTAGTGGTAACTTACCCAAGAGGTATCTTTGAAATTGTTAAATCCCTCTCAGTGACTTCTCCTTTGTTCATTCCCTATGGTGGAACTGATATCTTTGAAAACTTCTTCTTTGTAGGATCAGTTATCAACTTTAAAGTTAACTTTGGTACACAAAGGTTTTTTTCCTTTCTTGTCAAGACTTATCAAGATTTACAAGCTTATCTCCTCAGGATTTATCACTTCCTTTGGCTCTAGAGTTGTCTATAATGCCAACCAATATGAGAAGTATGTACTAGTGTAGGTGCCTAAGTGAGTTACCATTTATTGTTGGTTGTTCCTCATCACTAAATCTTGAGAAGAAACCTCTTGGGCCTATGTCTCTTTCTAGATCTCTTTATCTATTTCCTTTTTAACCTATTTCTCAATTTTTCCTTCTTTCTCCTTATCATCTTCCATTTCTTTTTCTACCACTTTTTCAACTACTACTTACTTCTCTTTGGGCCTCTCAATAATTTTCTTTGTTATTGCTTCAACCTCTTTTTCTTTCTCAACTTCTCTCTTTTTCTTCTTCTACTGACATGGATTCCTTTTTAGGCTTGACTACTTCTCTTTGATTTTATTTTTTTTCTTCCTAAGATGGGGTCTCCTCTATGGTAGTTATATTTTTTGGCTCATTCTCAATGGTAGGTTGATTTTTTGAAGGAGGGGGAGGTGGTGAAGTAGGTGGAAAAGATGAAGGAGGAGGAGGAGGAGGATAAGTCTCTTTTTTATTGGATTTCTAAGGAATTTTGATGCCATGAGACTTTGGGGATGGCATTAGTACTAATTAATCTATGATGCATGTAGTGGAAGTAGAAATGAAAGGAATGGTGGTGTCAGTATAAGAGATCAATGGAGATGTGGAAACAACTATCTAAATTGGATCTTTATCTTTTACCATAGAATAGGTATCATCAACATTTATTTTCATCTTTAACTTCTTTGGTGGGAATTTGGCTACTTTATCCTTGTACTATTTCCTTCCTCTTCTAACTTACATGAGTGGTCTCCTTCATCAACTCCTTCATATAGTAACCTTTGTTCAAAAACTATGTGGAAGTCATTGCCAAAACATTTCAAGTTCTATTCAAAATAGTCTTATCATGATTTTTACCAAAAATAATCATGAGAAGTAGGACACTATCTCCCCTTACTATATGAAAAGAATCACTAGTTACAATTCCATTATCTTCCATATCCTCAAGAATTGTGACTAGATCAAAAGTACTTTTTTTTAATATTCAGTCTACTATTATCCCTTCTTCTCACATCAAATTCATCTTTGCAATCAGTCCAAAAATCCTCAAGTGTAAGAATGTGCATAAATTCTAGAGATACTATATTTTGATCTACCCCTTTACAATCAAAATTAGATCTATCCTCAAAATGTGTTTGGGTTTAATGATAGTACATCTCTTTCTACACATTCATGGCCTTGTAAATGCTTCGGCAATGGTAATGACCAATAACAGTGAGAATTTTGATAGATGGATGGTGAGATTTTGACTATAAGTCATGTAATTCAACAAGTTACCTACATAATTCCATGAGAATCCACTTATCACTTGGGTATCTATGTAACTTGATAGGTACACCTGATAAACCCCCATCTTTGATGTATGTAAAGTCAAGGAACTAAATGAAAAATGCAATCAAACTATGATACTACATCCCAGGCTTCATTTGATACTCTTTCATGCTTTAGAGCCACATTTAATTTACTAATGAGTTCATAAAAGAAACCATCATTCACTACCTTATAATGTTTGTAATACTCAAAAAGAACTAGTTGAATATAATACTCATATATTGGTTGAGTTGCCAACATTCCTTTTATATTTATCCTAGAAAAGGCTCCATTTGATGCTACTACATATACCAGATACAAGGTCATCTTGAAATCAAAAGTCTATAATACATTCTTTAACTATTGATCTATATTGTCACTTATCATCCTCACATATTCTATCATTGTAGAGCTCATGGTGACTATATTGGTTTTGATGTAAGCATACATCTAGGGTGAGAAACATTTGGCATTCTTATCTCCATTGATTCTTCATAGAAATTTAATAATGTCATCTACTTCTTAAAAATGCTTGACCATACTATCTATTTTGAGAACCTTAAGGCTTGTTTCACTTTCTTCAAGTAATTTTTGTTGATTATCTTAATGCACTTTGTTATCTTAATGCACTTTATTGTTTTTGTCTCCTATTTCCTCTTTGTTTTATCCATAGTTATATCAATTACTTTAGAAGATGTTGAGATATTTAGACAGTAGTTAAGATATTGAACATCTAGTCTTAGTACTACATTTACACGAGCATCTCTCATAATCTTAGTAAGGGAGTCATAGTACTTGGTACATACTAGCACAAATTTGAGAAGTTGAGCTGAGATTGGGAAAGTTTCAACTTGAAGAATCCCACTATTAACCATGACCTGCATGAGTAGAGTCTTAGCTATGGATTTTGATCTCTCTAGTAGTTATATTTTATACACATGTCCCATATCTCTATCACTTATCTCAGTTATCTTAGAAGTGATACATGATTCAATAGGATATCCTTTTTACTCATACTTCATCTTGGGATCTTGTGACTTAGATCTCTTAGCTTTTACTTTACCCTTGTTACTCTGCATTGGGATCTCTTTGAGTGCTAAATTTAGGACTTCCTCAATTTGTGTCATTTACACTTCTACTTTAGCTATCCCTCCTTCTGATCCCTATGATATTTTTGATCCAAACATTAAATTTGAATAACTCTAAAAAATTTGATAGATTCTAATAAACACTTAGTAACTGCTCCAACTGGTTTAGAAAGGTCAATAAAAAGTGTTAACTTATTGTTTGTATAGTACTTATAATAAATCTCTAGGTTTTAATTATCAAAAAAATTTGAAAACCTTAAGTAAATCATATTTAAGCAATAGGGTCTTAAAACCTTGAGTTGGTCTAAATAATGCTCAAGTCTTAAGAATCTAGGAATTTAGGTAGTTCACAAAGAATATGTATGGACAACTTTAGTTTTTTCTTAGCTTACAACTTCAAGTTTGTATTATCAAGTTACTTGGATGAGAAAACCCAAGTAAGTAGATAAAAGAAATGAATCCAATTAATTTTTCAGTAGTATTCTATGGGTTTATATAGGCTCAAGACTTCGAGTTTGATATGAAGGGTAACTACATTAATAAAAGTGGTGAGTAATCACAAGTTTGGGTAAGCAAGGTGTTTAAGGGTTGGGATTCTCAAGGGAAATAACTTAGGGTCAGGACTCTAAGTGAGTAATGAGTAATAGGAAACCCAAGTGAGTAAGGCATTTGAGCGTGAGGTTCTTTAGGGTAAATAACTCAGACTCGAGATCTCAAGTAAGCAACAAGTTTTGGGAAACCTAGATGGGCAGTGTTAAGTTTAGTTGCTAGGTTTTTTGTAGGAAGTTTAAAATTTGTAGGATTTTACATCAGTGATTGTATGATAAATTATTATGAATACTTGTATAATATTTACAACATCTAAACATGCCCAAAAATAATAGATAGAATTGAACAAAACAAGAAATGGTAGTAAAAGCATTCATGGTGGCAAATAGAAAATAACAAAGAGAAATAAGAATAAAATTATTGAAATGAAGCTACAAAAACTATAATAAAATTATCATCATACCTCAAGTATAAATGGGTCTAAATGGATTTTCTCAAAAATGCTTTAGAGGATCAAATCATGTAGATTGGGGTTTGCAAGTGTGATAGCTTGATCAAATAACTCAAATTCTAGGTGGGAAATGATGTGGCTTTCCAAAAAAATTATATATGTCAATGCATTAATAATGAACTAGGGACATGTGAGAAAAACCATGTAAGCCCTTGGATTTTTATCGAGCTTTTCTAGCTACTTTGATTGATTTTAGTATTTGGAATTAAGTACTTTTGCAAACTTGACTTGGATTAGGCTAATGAGTAGTTTGGGTTTTAAAAACTCCACTTATTTTACTTGTGGCTTTATGTAAGTAAAGAAAATCTAAAAACCTAGTTTACTTTGGTTACTGTTGAGTGGGTTTATGAGACTTATTTGCTTAGACTCAAAATCAAAGTAAAGTTATTCGATAACTCTAGTTTGAACTAAGTAGTGTAATTTAGACTTATGGCACTACTCTAATTTTAAATAAGGTAAGCAGTTCAGAGAACCCAATTTGTATTGGAGATGAGCCAAAAAACTTTAGCTTCTTTGATATTCTAAAGGAAATGAGTAAATGGGTTTTTTTAGTGATGACTTTAGGTAAATTTTTTCAACCTTCTAGAGCAATTTGAATCAATTAGAGAAAGAAAGCAATCAAATGCAACAACTACTAAAGACTAAGGATTTATTTACATGACTAGCTTAGCAAGGACAACTAACTCAAATAAGACAAAAATGCAAAATTTTAAATATGGGTAACCCAAAATGTTAAATGTTAAATTTTGGGGACACCACGACTTATACCCAGCTTAAGGTCAACCCACAACCAAGAAGGAAGTTAATAGAGTTGGAGATGTTTTCTAGGTTTTGAAACCTTTAAGATAGGTTATTATGATGAGAAAGATCTTTTAGAAAGACTTGTAAGCTTTTTTTCCTTGCTTTCATGGACTCTAAACACCTTCAAGCCTAAATCAAGGGTTCCTATCCATATAAAATCCTAAATATGGTACAACCAAGCATAATAATAAGAAAAATTGCTTTAAATAGTGTTGATGATCTTTACTAGGTGACAAGACATGATATTCTAAGTAAATACATCCATATGAGTCATGGCACATGATGGATAATTTTATGAGGAAGAATTAGTACTCAAGGGACTTGAAACATAGTCAATTTCACCCTAAGGAACATCACCTATAGCAACCATCGCACTAAAATCCTTTCTTTTAGTTTAGTACATAAGATAAGAAATAGAGTTATTAAGGAATTCATGCTCAAGAGGATGTTTAAAGAGAATCATGATTATATATTTACCTAGATATCATGAATAATTATTCAAACCATGATATAGTCATCTATAAAAGTCAACTACATGATCTGTAGTCATTGTTGTTCCCAAAATCTGTCACTTGCTTTTATGGACAACATACTGACCATTTTGGTCCTACAGGCCAAAATTCTCTCTTTCTTTCTTTCAAAATGTTCTGAGTAGTTAAGTTTTTTAAATATTCAAGCCTTTTCAACTAAGGAAGTCACAGGTTCAATAGGTGGGCTTTCTTTAAAGGATTCAAAACACTTAAGGCTTTTCCTTAGTGTTTTGAGGATGGTTCAACATAAAGGTTTGATCAAAAGACTTAACAGTGGGCTTCAAATAATTAGAATGAACCACTTTAAACCATTGAACCATTGAACCCTACCTTCGTAAGGTTCAAAGGTTCAATGAGTTCAAAGGTTCAATGGATTCGAAGGACTTAGAGAACAAAAGGATTTGAAGAGTGAAGATTGAACCATTGAACCTTGAACCGAAAGAGTTCAAAGGTTCAAAGGTTCAATGAGTTCAAAAAGCTCAAAGGACTTAGAGAAAATGAAAAGATCTAGAGAGCTAAGCTTCAAAGGTTCAAAGGGTTTAAAGTTCAAAAGGAAGCTTAGAGAAAATGAAGGAAGTGGAAGATTATAGAAAGAATTTCAACAAGATGGCTCGACCAAAGGGTTCAAAGAAATGGTTCAATCGAAGAAGAAAAAGAAAGCGAATGTGGCCCTTTACAAAACATTCAATCTCCAAATCATTGAACCATTGAACCTTTGAACCAAAAGAGTTCAAGGTTCAAGGTTAAAAGATGTTCAAACGATTGGTGACATCCCCATGGATGTTAAATTTAGGGTGATGGAATAACCATTGGTTTTCAAAAGACCTAAAAACAAACTCAGTGACCAGCCTAGAAAGGAGCCGAAAGAGCCAGCTGAAAGTGAGACGATAGCCCCGTGAGCCCAGATCTCCAAGGAAAGATAAAACATGGCAAGGAAAGAGAGAACAACTATAGGAAATCTAGAAATATATATAGGAGAGTTATTTCCAGTAGGTGGAATAGTCTACTAGGTAGACATCAGAGAACACAAACATTCAAGGATGCAGCCTATCTTTCTACCTTAAGTAAAGGTGAGTAGATAGCCGTGTAAGTGTTATAAAGGAGACCGGACAACCCATGCTTAGGAGGAGACATTTGAGATAATTTAGAATGCCAAAGTCAAAGCTGATGTCCTATTCTAGCATGGCCCTTTCATAGATATTTAAGGCATTCAATTCAGCATGGGTCATTTTCATGAAAATAATCGCCCAAGTCTTTCTTGAAATTCTATATATTATAATCTCCTATTTTATATGGGGGAGATCTCTCTGTTATCAGAAGTGAAGCTCTGCCCAAATTGAGAGGCATTCCTAAGACTTTATGCTCAAATTTTTAATCATATTTTGTTGAATGAATGAGAAAGTAAGTCACCTTTCAAACTTTGTGTTGAAATAGCTTGTGTCATTTAGGAAATTTTTCTTATGTCTATTTCCTAAATACAGTCTTGTCCATTTAATAAAACAAGCAGAACTAGTGGAAGGAAGCTGGAAGATTTCCTAAAGTTGTTTGTGTTTTGTGTAAAGGATACTGGAGAGACTTTGAGCTCCCCTTATCCTTCATGACCTTTTAATCTGTTGTAGTTGAAGTGGAGACTTTGGGCTATGCTTTAAACTATTATGTTCCTTTGTCCTAATCAGTGGGAGAAATAATAAAAGACTTTATGCTTTCATGGGTTTCTTGTGGTTTCTATTACTATTTAGGAAGAATCTAGATGTTGGCTAAATATCACTTTTGAAAGAAGAGAAGTGCCTTAAGTAATTACACTAGAATTCTCCTCTGTATTGTGAATAGCATCTCTAAAAAAAGAGAGATGGATGGTATGATTTCACCCTTGTGTGTATTTTCATCATATATATAGTATAAAATAGTTTATAGGGAATGTCCCCTTGCTGAGAGGAGAGATTTGTCTCAATCTAGTTGTGGCCACTACATCCGTTTTGCTAAATAAATCTCCTTATACTGTGGTTGATGCACCTATTTTGTTGTTATTCAGCTAGTGACAAAATATTCAGCCAATAGTTTTTGGTGACTTTGTTGAGGATTGAACACATAATTTAAAGCCTCAAGCTTCAAATTGAAGCAGTCTTAGTTCTTTTCCATATCCATTTTAGAACTCTGGAAAATCCACCGTACACATGAAGCCAGAAAGCTCAAGGTATTGTTGACCTTGTATTTGAGCTTGTGTAGAAAAATAATTTCAATCTTTCCCCTCCACAAACTCACCTTCAGTGAACTAGGATTTTTCCTCCTACAAACATTAGATCCCCAATACCAGGCAAAGCTGCTCTTTCCTCTAGTAGTAGAAATTTGTCCATATATATCCCACAGAGATTTATTATCCCTCATTTCAATAGCCATACCATGGCAGCTCGAGGCCCCTGAGGTAATACTTTTGGTCCCATGAATCTGACCCCACCTCTACTTGAGTTACCCTGTAGCTCAAGGAAGAATTTCCCTAAGTTCTATGATGATGGGAAGGTTCATCCTAATGAACATATTGCAGCCTTTTGCATAGCCTATGGTGTAATAGGTGTTGAATATGAACACATTATAGTCAGACTATTTTTGGAGACATTGCAAGGCACTATTACAGACTAGTTTTATCATCTAGAAACACAAATAGTAATTGACTGGAACACTCTTAAAGCCAAATTTGAGGCCAAGTTCAAACCTATAGAAGATGCACATGCCCTGTTAGCTCAGCTTACACAAATGAAGAAGGAGCCTCATGAACCCATGAGAGACTTTATTAATAAACTCAACAAGATAAGGAATAGGATTCCCACAATTGCTCAGCTGACACCTGAGAATCTCAAATGCTTCTTCATAAATTATTAGCTTCTTGAAGTGAGTTTCCTATTGAGGTGGGCTGGCCATATAGATCTTGTTGTAGCTCAAATTTTAGTGACTAAGTTTGAAGATGATCTTATCTTGGTAGGAAAGATAAGAAGAGATCCTACTAGAAGTAAATCTTCTTCATCTTCTAAATATTATTCTACAGGCACCACTGATCCTATGGTGAAAAAGTTATCAAATGAATTGCTAGCTCTCAAAAAAAATAGCACAAGGGATGTCTACTCCTCCTTCGTATCAGGATATACCAAGGAGGATGTTTCCCAACCAGTTGTATCAGGGCAATGCTATCAGAAATCAAGGGCAACCAAATCACCCTCCTTGCTCACTAGGGAAGCTTGCCATTGAAGTGGCACTAGCTAACTCAACAGTTGGTTTTCTTGAGACTAAATCTAATTTCTCTTTCCAACCTAATTTGAACCAAGAATATGATGTTGATATATTTTTAGAAGGCCAAGAAGAATCAACTGGTGACTCCAACATCAGTTTCCTAAATTACCAAGATGAACCCAGAAGTAAAAGAGAAGTGTTTGATGGATCATATGTTATATTTACTAGGTCATAGAACTAGTCAGATCAACAAGTGAATAAAGGAAAAATAGTAGAATAATCTCAACCATTAATTTCAATTACTAACTGAGGAACTTCACTACCTTTCCAATCAAAGGACCTGGTGATCACTAAAAAATTAAGTACCTCAAATGTTCCTTCACCTTCTACTTCAAATTCACAGACTAGCCTTACACCCAATAAAACCCAAATTGATGGACTACCTTCCTCTATTTTTAATTCATTTAAGTCATTTGATATAATTGACCATGCTAAGAAGACCAAAATTCCAATGTCTAAGTTTGCATTCTTGTAATCTAACCCTAAGCAGTTGGATAGGTTAGTTTAATGCGTCAAGAATAAAAACATCCCTACAGGATAAGAAATTTCAAAAGTAACTCCTATTCTCCCAAAGAACACACCTACCCAAAATAATCTTGTGATTACTCCTCTAGCTACCCCTGTGAAGATAGAACCATTTTATGTCTCCCTATTGATAAACGATCATCAGTTGAATAATTGAATTATATATTTTGGCACCTCTAACAATGTCATGCCCACCAAGGTGGTAGAATCTCTTGGTCTCACACTAACTAAGACCTTCAAGAGATGTTTCTCCATGGAAAACAAACAAGTTCCTTTGTTGGGACAAATCAAAGATGCTTAATTTGCCTTTTCAGCCTTCCCAGATAAGAGAATCAAAATGATAGTCTTGGTGGCTAATGTCCTAGCCTCCTATGACATTATTCTTGGGTGAAATTTTTGCAAGGACATTGGTGGAGAATTGAGCATGAACCTGTCTAAGGTGAGAATTGAGAATTGAGAAGGAGGCAAAGTATATTATCACCCAAACATCAGCCCCTGAAGCTCAAATTCTTTTTGAGTCTTTAAGCATGGGTAATTACTTTTTGTCTACTGTAGATGTTCTTATTTTATTAGATGAAAGATTACTAAGTAATGATCTAAAAAGTTTATATAATACACCAAAAGAATTTTTAGGGTGTAGTACACATGAAAAGAGATCTTCCATTCCTAACGAACAAAAATCTGAAAGATCAAATTTTGATGATGTCTAGATTCTAGAATTTGATGGTAGTAATTCTTCTACCAGTTCTGGAGCTAGAGTAGTTTTGATATCTCCTCAAGGAGATATTTTCCCCTATGCATATAAGTTACAGTTTAGCAACACTAAAAACACTACTAAATATGAATCACTACTGCTCAATTTAAAGGTTGTTCAAGATAAAGGTGTTAAAATCCTTCATGCCAAAGAAGACATTGAGATGGTGGTTTGTCAGGTGAGGAACCTATATCAAACCAAGAATGAGAGATTGCAACATTATTACAATATATTATGGGACTGCATTGAAAGCTTTGATACTTTCATTATTTCTGCCATGCCTAGAGAATTCAATAGTCGTGTAAATTCATTAGCCATCTCTACAACTCTCATGGTCCCTCACCAAGATTTCAAAGAAGATAGGTACACTATCGAGTTGGTATTTTGACAAAGTGTACTTGATAATGTTGACCATTGGCAGGTGTTTAATGGTGACAACTAAATCATTGCTTTTCTAAAAAAATAGATAGCTTTGAAAAGCTTCATTTTGAAGGTAGTGAATCTCAGCTACAGGAATCAGCTTTAGAAACAAATTCAAAAGTTGATGATGAGTTCCTTCAGCTCAAAGGGAATAAATTCTCAAAGGATGAGTTTCTCTTGAGAAACATTTTGACAAACATGATAGGTTTATCAGGGAATAGTAAATGGATTTAGAATCCTCCATATTATTTTGATCAAATAAATTTGAGTACAAAAGACAATCCGAAAATAGTCAACATTGGAAATTATTGTACCCATGATGAAAAACTCAAATTTATCACTCTGCTTCACCATTAAATTGATGTTTTGGCATACTCCTATGATAATCTAAAATCTCTCAGACTTAAAGAAATATAGCCTGAAATTCCTCTCAAGATTAGGTTGTTGCCTCACAAGTAGAAGCAAAGGCTATACAATCCCAGGATATTAGGCATGATTTTGTTTGAAATACAAAAAATGTTGAATGCAAGAATTATTTTCCCAATCCATCATTCCACCTGGGTTGCAAATATAGTCCCTTTAAGAAAGAAGAATGGAGAAATTCATCTATGTGTTGATTTCAAAAATATGAGTCAGTCATCTTTAAAAGACAACTATCCCCTACCCATCGTGGATCAGCTGCTACAGACAGTGATTGGCACTAAGATGTTATCAATGTTAGATGGTTTTTTAGGATATAATCAAGTGGATTTTAGTGAATTATACCAACATAAGACCACTTTCACCACATCTTGGGGCACTTTTGCATATCGTAGAATGCCTTTTGGCTTGTTCAATGCTGGTGCCACCTTCCAAAGAGTGATGGATCTTGCTTTCAAAAATGAAATGGAGAAGTTCATTATGGTATACTTGATGATTTAACAGTCTTTTGTAAGCATCATCCTGATCATGTGCATCATCTACAACAAGTGCTAGAGCAATGTAGGTAGAATGGTATTTCTCTTAATCCCAAGAAATCAATTTTTGGGTTTACTGAAGGGAAACTTCTCGGTCACACTATGTCTTGAGAAGGCATAAAGATTGACCTAGAAAGGGTCAAATTCATTCAAGGTCTTTCTTTTCCTACCAGTAAGACCATAGTCCATTATTTCTTTTAAAAGGTGAACTTTGTGTAAAGGTTCATTCCTGAATTTGCAGAGAAGACTCGCCACATTGTCAATATGATGAAGGGCAAAGCCACTTTTAGCTGGACTAAAGAAGGCAAGTCAGCATTTCAAGACATCAAGGAAGCTATCACCCATGCCCCAATCCTAGTTTGTCCTGACTATACCAAAGACTTCATGATGTATAGTTATGCTTCTAAACATACGCTTTCAGCCATCTTGGTTCAATAGAATAAAGAAGGTGTGGAATCTCCCATATCTTTCATGAGTTGTCCCCTTAAATCTCATGAGTTGAAGTATTCAAACATGGAGAAGAATGCTTATGTTGTGGTAAAGGTGGTAAAGCACTTCCATTTTTACATCTTGAACTCACACACTATTGCTTTGGTCCCTGATACAATAGTCAAGTCTATTTTAACTCAGTAAGAGTTTGGGACTAAAACGGGCCATTAGATTGCCAAAATCTAGGAGTTTGATCTTGTTATCAAACCTATGAATCTTGTGTGGGGAAGGGGTCTCTGCCAATTAATTTTTGATAACATACCAAAAGAAGCATAGCATGAAGGAACAAAATTTGAGGACACAGCAATAGTTCTCTTTGTCACCACTACGAATGAGTGGTATTCAAATATTGCTCATTTCCTTACTTATGGTGAGTGTCCTGCTCACCTGTCTCATAAAGAAAAGAGGACTATTAAGTTGAAAGCTACAAAATTTATCCTATGAGATAATGGTCTATATAAGAGGAACCTTGATGGGGTATTCCTTTGCTGCATGGATAAAGTGCATCAAAACAAACTTTTGGAGTCCTTTCACAATTTGGCTTATGGAGGACATTTTTTTGTGCCTATGACTACCCATAAGATTCTGTGAGCTAGGTACTATTAGCCTACTCTATTTTGAGATTCATACAATTAGGTGCATAGATGTGAGCTATGTCAATAGTTCGTTGGTAAACCTAAGCTGGTTGTATTACCTCTCAAGCCTGTGGTGATAGAAGAGTCATTTTAGCAATGGGGAATTGATTTCATTGGCACTATAAATCCATCCACGAGTGTTGGACATGATTATGTCCTTACATCCATAAACTACTTTACCAAGTGGGTGGAATCTATTCCATTCAAGCATGCTACTTCAAAAGTAGTATGTAATTTCCTCAAAGAAAACATCATTTCCAGGTTTGGGGTCCCAACCAAGATTGTAACATACAATGCAACCTATTTCTCTTCTCATGAGATTACCTAGTTTAGTTACTATTCTGGGATTATTCTCTCTCACTCTTCTGACTATTATCCACAACGAAATGGTCAAGCAGAATCAAGCAACAAGAACCTAGTGACAATTATTAGGAAGCTAGTAGATGACAATAAAAAAACTAGCATAAAGCATTGCTTGATGCTTTATGAGTAGATAGAATTACACCCAAAAGGGTGATAGGTATATCCCTATTCCAACTTCTGTATGGTCTCAATGTAGAGATACCAATCACCCTAGAATTATTAGCATTAAAGTTAGCAAAGGTAGTGGAAGATTCAACTTTTGAAAGTTCCATCAACAAAAAGATCATGTGCTTGATTGAACTTAATGAACAATGAACTATGGTGGTAGACCAAATTGTTGCACATCAAAGTCTAGTAAAGAGACTCTTTGACTAGAAAGTAAGGATCCATGATTTTTAGATTAGAGATCAAGTCTTTTTGTGGGACAAGAGGAAGGAACCAAAGGGAATGCATGGAAAATTTGATTCCTTATGGATAGGCCCATTTTCCATTCATCATTTAAATGGTGAAAATAGTTTCTTGTTGAGATATCAAGATGGAATGCCATTTTCTCTACCTCACAGTGTGTAACATCTGAAGCACTTCAATCCTTGAAGTATCAGATAAGTCTAGTTGTACATTTATATATATGTATAGTCTTTCTTTGTTTTGTGTTTTTTGTTTATTTTTAGAGCCATTTAGTTTTTGGCACCTTTCTTTTTGGGTAAGTATGACTCTGTATCCCAATGGCATAAATGAAGGCACTGAGATTCTAGTTTCTACTCCCTTTGATTGCTTCTATTTTCAATCGATGGAAGTTTCCAACTGGATCCAGTTGTTGTTCTCAAAATCCATTACTTGCTTTTATGGACAACATATCAACCATTTTGGTCCTATAGGCCAAAATTCTCTCTTTCTTTCAAAATGTTCTCAGTAATTAAGTTTTTTAAATATTCAATCCTTTTCAGCTAAGAAAGTCATAGGTTCAATAGGCGGGCTTTCTTCAAAGGAAGTTCAAAACACTTAAGGCTTTTCCTTAGTGTTTTAAGGATGGTTCAACACAAAGGTTTGATCAAAAGACATAAAGATAGGCTTCAAATAATTAGAATGAACCACTTTGAACCATTAAAACATTGAACCATGCCTCCACAAAGTTCAAAGGTTCAACGAGTTCAAAGGTTCAATAGATTCAAAGGACTTAGAGAATAAAAGGATTCAAAGAGTGAAGATTGAACCATTAAACCATTAAACCTTGAACCTAAAGAGATCAAAGGTTCAAAGGTTCAATGAGTTCAACAAGTTTGAAGGACTTAGAGAAAAGAAGCATTCAAAGAGTTAAGATTGAACCATTGAACTATTGAACCTTGAACCAAAATGAGTTCAAAGGTTCAAAGGTTCAATGAGTTCAATAAGTTTGATGGACTTAGAAAATGAAAGGATCTAAAGAGTTCGAAGCTTCAAAGGTATAAAGGTTCAAAGGGTTCAAAGTTTGAAAGGAAGCTTCGAGCGAATGAAGTGGAAGATTACAAAAAGAAGTTCAACAAGATGGTTTAACCAAAGGGTTCAAAGAAATCGTTCAACTAAAGAAGAAAAAGAAAGTGAACACGACCCTATATAAAACATTCAATCACCGAACCGTTGAACCTTTGAACCATTTATCCTTTGAACCAAAAATTTCAGGTTTAAGGTTTAAAGAGGTTCAAGTGACTGGTGACGTCCCCATAGATGTCAAATTTAGGGTGATGGAATAACCATTGGTTTTCAAAAGACCAAAAAACAAACTCAGTGACCAGCCTAGAAAGGAGCTGAAAGAGCCAGCTAAAAGTGAGAAGATAACCTCATGAGCCCATATCACCAAGGAAAGACAAAATGTGGCAAGGAAAGAGAGAAAAACTATAGAAAATATAGAAATATATGTAGGAGAGTTATTTCTAGTAAGTGGAACAGTCTACCAGGTAGACATCAGAGAACACAAACATTCAAGCATGCAGCCTATTTTTCTAATTTAAGTAAAGGTGAATAGATAGCTATGTAGGTGTCATAAAGGAGACCAGACAACCTAGCTTAGGAGGAGACATTTGAGATAATTTAGAATGCCAAATTCAAGGTTGATGTCCTATTCTATCATGGCCCTTTCATAGATATTCAAGGCATTCAATTCAGCATGGGCCATTTTCATGAAAATAAGTGCCCAAGTCTTTCTTGGAATGCTATATAATGTAATCTCCCATTTTGTATGGGGGAGATTTCTCTATTATTAGAAGTGAAGCTCTACATAAATTGAGAGGCAATCCTAAGACTTTGATCTTAGATTGTTAATCATATTTTGTTGAATGAATGAGAAAGCAAGTCACCTTTCAAACTTTATGTTGAAATAGCTTGTGTCAATTAGGAAATTGTTCTTATGTATATTTCCTAAATATAGTCTTGTCTATTTAATAAAACAAGTAGAACTAGTGGAAGGAAGCTAAAACATGTCATAAAGTTGACTGTGGGAGACTTTTTGATGCCATAATTGCCTTCAGTCTATTTTTGTGTAAAGGATACTAGAGAGACTTTGAGCATCCCTTATCCTTCATGACCTTTTACTCTATTGTAGTTTAAGTGGAGACTTGTGGCTATGCTTCAAACTATTGTGTTCTTTTGTCCTAATTAGTGGGAGGAACAATGAAAAACTTTGTGCTTTCATGGGTTTCTTGTGGTTTCTGTTACTACCCAGGAAGAATCCCGTTGTTGGCTGAATATCACTTCTGAAAGAAGAGAAGTGCCTTCAGAAATTACACTAGAATTATCCTCTATTTTGTGAACATCATCTCTAGAAAAAGAGAGATGGATGGTATTATTTCACCCTTGTGTGTATTCTCATCATATATATATATATATATATATATATATATATAGTATAAAATAGTTTATAAAGAACCTCCCCTTGCTGAGAGGAGAGATTTGTCTCAATCTGGCTATGGCCACCACATCCATTTTGATGAATAAATCTCCTTATGTTGTGGTTGATGCACCTATTTTTCCATTAGTCAACTGGTGACAAAATATTCACCCAATAGTCATCATATAACTAAAAGCATTTTCTCAAGGCCAGACAAGTTGACAACACAATGATTCACTTAGAATACTTTCAAATGGTTTGGAGAAGACATAGGAAATTATAGAGTTAGTAATGATATCAAGAAGGTATGAATTATTCTTAAGGCCAAGATCAGTTTTGATCATCCAACACTCACCTACAGCTACTTAAGAAACCTTGTAAAGGTTAACAGTCAATAGTGGGATAAGGGGTCAAGACATGATTCTTGTTCTCAAGTATTTCCCATCAAGATGGAATTCTCAAATAATGTTACAAGATAAGAAGATTTTTAGGATTTAATCCTTCAAATGATAAATATTTAGGCTTCTTCCTTGGAATTCATACCTAAACCATACCTATCTTAAGGCAATGGATTTCAAACAAAATATCTTAAAGGAGATTCTCATGTTCAAACAAGGATTTAAAGAGAGTGAAAGTGGTTATTTTATTAGTAATTAAGGTTTAAAAGGAGTAGGTAAATTATTATATAATCTTGTTAACAAGATAAAGGATCCCCAAGGATACCTATAACTGTAAAAAACATAGTTAAAGCACCTTAGTGGAGTTTGTGATCCAAAGAGGAGATAGTGGTCATCTAGAGAGGTTTCATGATAATTTTGGGTATCAAAGGTGTAAGGAAAACTTATACAAGGTCAAAGAATTCTAGGAGAGGATTTAAAACATATACTATTGTCCATAAACTCAAACACACACCTAAAATTGTGTTTGAGGACAATCATGTATTCAAATTATCATGAAGTTGAAAACACAGTGATCTTTAAGGGAGTTTTATGTTTAAGGAGATGTTTCAAAGGATTAAGGTATATGATTTCATCATGAATCATTATATAGAGATACATGTACTTTTAATAACAAACACTTTCATTTCCTATAGCCATATAATGGATTCAAGAGAAAACACAATTATAACACCATACTGGAGGGTTTTGAGGTCAAAGTGATCATTATGGGGGGTTTTTTAACCAAAGAAAACTTATATTGTCAAGTGTCATGGAATATATTGAGGTCATTTTCTGGGTAAAAATATAAGTTAAATTTTATTTTATTATTTTCAAAATATTGGAGTTATATTCCTAAATAATAAAGGGGTTGAGCAATGTAAATCAGTAAATAAATATGCAAGTATTAACTTACTAATTTGTGTAAACAAATTATACTTTTGTCTTTTCTAAAGATAGTTAGAAATGATAGGGATTAGAACTTAGCTTATTTCAATTGATCTAGAATAAGACAAGGTTTGATACTGAAGGAGCTAGATTGAGAAATAGTTGAAAATAGATCCCTAAACTTCATTTAAGAGTTAGACAGGAACACTAAAAATAGGACACCCTACTCTTTAGTGCTATATTCCTATTCCAATTATATTGTCCTGAGGTTTAAAGCTTTTTGGTATTTATTTGGAATACCTATGTTACCTTATCACTAAAATTTTAGGGTCTAGGACCTTACAGAGCTCACTATTTACTTGTTTTAACCTGTAGAGTAAAAAATACTCTACATTTTATTTTGAGTTTTAATTGTGTGCTTCAAGTTTTGTCCCTACACGTTTTAGTTTCGAGGTAATAAATTTTTAACACAGAGCATAGGTGCAAGTTCCTTTTTCCCTAAATTTTTTCTAAGTATCAAAGTCATGCGGAAGCTGCCAAGTGTCATCAACTGAGACACATTTTATTATTTCCCTAAGTTGCTCAGAACATGCCATGTGTCTCATAGTAATTTAACAAAGCATGACAAGTGTCAGCATCTGCATTTCATATTGTCATCTGTGTTTCATATTGGCATCCATGTTTCAAATTTATTTTGAGTTTTGAAAGCTTCTTTCAATAAGATTTTCTCAGGATCAAGCAGAAGGCACTAAGTGGAAACTGCAGAAGGCTTCAATATGTTTTTCTAAAAGTAATGGAAGATGCCACATATCCCTAGCTAAAGAAAGTGGAATCCACCATGTGTCAACATCCAAAATATCTTCACTTTGTTTCATTGATAAGTAAAGACTGTGGTGGGATGTGGGTCTTTGTTTCTAAAAGCCAGTGGAAGCTACCAAGTGTCACCATCCGTATGAATCTAAAATGAGCCCTGAATGTTTCTACAGTCTTGCTAAAGATCAATAGAAGCTACCACATGTTATTTGTTAAAGATACATGGAAAGTGACACCTATCCCTATTACCCTTTTAAAGCTACTCAGGTGAGAAGTGTTGTGGGTCCCATTTTCTGTAAGTTGTTAAAGTTTCAAAGCAGCAAACTGTGATAGATGTCAAAGATGGAATGCTCTTGAGCAAAGACATATAAAGAGTATAAGTTACGTGGAAAGTGCCATGTGTCTTTGATAAGTGCCTCGAAAGCTGCCAAGTGTCATTTTCTGGTACCTTTTAAATAATGAGAAAGTTTTCAAGTAGAATAAGCAAAACACGCCAAGTGTCTTTTCCCATTTCACAATGGGAAGCATCTTGTGTATCTATTTCATCCAATGAACTATAGGGAGATATAACATTTTAGATCCAAGAAATATCTTTGTTAGACACTTCCAGTTTAGTTAGAGTTTAGTTAGACCATTGGATTGGGAACATGCAGGTAATTTAGAGCTAGTTTGATGCTATAAATATGGGTGTAGAGGTGCCAAAATGATCATCATCAGAAGATAGAGAATTTTTTGCAAGAGATTATTGTCAAGAAGTTTTAGAATTTTTTAGTTATGACCAGGAATATCATTTACCTTTGTTCTATTTTCTTGAGTTATAAAGTTTGTATAACTGTGCATGTCTCTGTGCCTTTATGGTGACTGGAAAATTAATAAGAAGACTGAGTTCTGTGCCTTTGTTGATATTTTCTATGTTATTTGAAAATCATCTAAACTGTAAGCCTTTGATCCTATCTATTATTATCTTTTACATTGATCATGCCTTGTTTACTCTTTAATGTAATTGAATTTTAAAGATAGATTCACTATGCTCAGAATTAAGGGTCAAATTAAATTTAGGTGGATTTCCATAGTTAGATTTTATTTTATTACATTTTTGTTTCTATTTAATTCTTATCCCTTTCCTCATAATACACTTGAGATAAAGAAGATCCAACTTCTTTAAAATCTAGAGGCCATTTCAGGTTATAAGTCCCACATTCCTGAAACTTCCCATTATTGGTGTTGGAAACAACACAATTTTAATCATCAATAGTTTTTGGCACGCCCAGTGGGAAACCATCTCAAAGTTTCTTTCAAGACCATATGAACCAGAGAGCTACAAGGATTCAGAGTTGTGGACCAGTAACAAGATCTCAATCTATTATAAATCTAGGTATTCTTTTTCCACCTTTGATAACTAGTCCAAGTTGAAGAGTCAATCAATTTATACCAATACCAAGAGTAAATATGGGAGCTCATATACCACCAAGGAATTATGCAAGTTAGAACACTAGCAGTCCTTTGATCCTCCCAATACCACTAGCCACTTGGGACCCTATTCCAGTAAATGCCCTGAAAGATCTACCCAAATTCAGTGGGCAAGATTTCAAAACACTTGAAGAACATCTACAAGATGTGTCTGATGTCTATGTTATACATGTGGTCACATAGTATAATGTGGCTATAAGATTGTTAGCAGCTTCTTTTAAAGGAAAAGCTCTAGACTGGTACTGATCCTTGACTCCAAATACAATATCTACGTGGGATCAACTTGGAGATCTTTTCTTTGAAAGGTTTGAAGAAAAGGGTGATAAGTATTCTTTGTTGCAACAATTGATTACTATTAAAAGGGCACCATAAGAAGTAATGACTGACTTCAATTCAAGATTTCAAAAGTCTTGGGAAAGAATCCCTACTACAGCAAGACCATTACTAGGTATGGCTATAGTATTTTATCGTAAAGCTTTAAATTTAGATATATCAGTAATGATTGAGTCACTTAGAGGTCAAGCTCTGCTAGAAACATATGACTATGCAGTCAAAGCTGAAAATAATTTAATAAATGCTAGAAAGTTGCCCCTAAGGCCTCCCATGCCCATGTTTCTAGAGATTACCTTACCTTTACCTCAAGAAACCCCTAATCCTATAGCCCCACCTATGTCTATGTACACATATCCTCAACAACTTGCTAAAGAACTTGTCCCTACCTAGTCATCTGAGATGGATGATATCAAGAACATCTTAAGAACATTTTATAATGAGATAATTAATAAAAAAAGATAGCAAAATCCTTATCCTAAACCCCAATAGAAAGGCTACCAAGGAAATAGATTTCCACCATATCCAAACTAGTATGAGGGTCATCAAAGGCAAAATAACCCTCAGCCAGCAAACCAATTAGTTGCAGTCCCTACACCCTCACAGACTATTCCCCCCAATCCAAATAGAGAGATTGTTTAAGGGTAGAATAATTATGTAGATGGTACTAATGCCTGGTGTTTTCCTTGTAATAATTCTCATATGCCCAAAGATTTTCCCATGGGTAATCTAAAACAAAAGGTAGCAGAGCAAAGAAGAATGGATGGACAATTTGTAAGTACTTCTGACACTCAAGGCTACCAATCTCCTGGTATGCAAAATTCAGTCTTGATGGCTCAAATGCAAGGGATGTCATTAAAAAAAGAAGAAGAAATAGTCCCTAAACATTCTTTGTTTTCATGGGTTAAAGATGAAGAGTTAGTATTCTTGAATGAAGCTTCTACTTCCAAGAAACCAGTTGTGTAATCAGACTACTATACTAGATCAAAGATAAGGATGATGGAACAACCTGAAGTCATAAATAATGAAGTTATGGGACCTCCTCCATTTCAAAGTCATCAAAACATAGTTGCTAGACAAGAAGTGTCTCATCCAGTGCAAAACCAAGTAGTTCCTGGACAAGTTCAATAAAAAGAAAGGTACCCTTATTTTCTAAGAACACAAATAATAGGACCAGTGAATGTGGTGGATTAGCTGAAGAGAACCCTAGCACATGTGTCAATGTGGGACATATTAGCTATTTCTAAGTAAAATACATTGTTACAAGAAGCTCTACAAGGTCAAGCAGTGCTTAAACATACTAGCACCAAAGAAAGACCTGTTGATAAAGAAAAGCTCAAAGACACAGTTCATCTGTAGACAATAGCCCTTGTGAACAATGCAATAGAGGTAAGCAAATCCAAACCAGAGCCCTTCTATTTAACTCTAATAGTTGTAAATAAATTGTTGCATAATGTGATGATAGACTCAGGGGATAGTATTATAGTAATGCCTCAACAAATAGCTAATGCTTTAAAAATAAATTATGAGCCACTTACTAGAGAAGTCATGCAGCTGGATGGCAAATCAGTGCAAACAATAGGGAGAATTAAAAAACTTCCATTGCAATTATATACTTGCCCCAATATAATTGTCAATCAAGATGTAGTAGTCATAGATATACCCCCTGTATTTGGTTTATGTTTATCCAGAGATTTCACAGCCAAAATAGGAGGATATATGTCACTTGATTGGTCTCACCTCATCCTAAAAACTAAATATGGTTCAAAGATAAAAATACTATCTGAGCAATTATCTAGGGATCACATCACCAATGAACCAACCTCAAAATTAGAGGTAGCTCATGCTATGCTAAATAAGGAAGAAAAGGTCTTTGTTGAAGAGTTGGGTGACTGGACTGAACATGACCAAGAAGAGGAAAATAACCATTTGTTAGCTATGATGCATAGTGATCCATATGGAAATTATGACTCTACTGATCTGGGTACTTATCTCATTTTTTATGAAGACCATGAAATCCCAAATTTTTTAAGGGAAGAAATGCCAACTACTCAAGAATCTGAAAAAGATTTAGAAATCTAGACCTTAAATTTTGATGGGGCTAAAAGTAAAAGTGGTGCTAGAGCAGGAATTTGTCTTGTTTCTCCAAATGGGGAGAAATTTTTGAGAGCTATCTATTTCAAATTTGCTTGTACTAATAATGATGTTGAATATCAATCCTTAGTACATGGGCTCATATTAGCCAAGAAAAAGGGAATAAAGAATTTAATAGTAAAAGGAGATTCAAAATTAGTTGTCAAACAAATTAGGGAAAAGGAAATAGCTAAAAATGTAAGGATGAGATCCTATAGACACATAATTTGGGACTTAATAGAAGATTTTGAAGCTTTCAATATTGAAGTAGTTCCTAGAACCCAAAATTTTGAAGCTAATAAGATGGCACAGATTGGCTCATAGTTTGATCTAGCAATTGGCCTATTAGTTAACAATGAGTCATTAAAAGTTATAGTAAGGCCAACTATCCCAGACAATGATGAGAATTGGCAAGTATTTGAAAATGATTCTCAAGTACTCTCATTCTTGCAACAATCAAGGGAATTTGCTGATCAATTGAAACCAAAAATTGAAGAGGCATATGGATACTAAGTTATACAATTAAAGAATAATAATCTTCCCAATGGCTTAATCACTTTAGAAAATCTATTTGATCTAGAAGATGTAGGCCTAGAGAAGAAAAGGTTCCAAGTAAATAAAGCACATTATTCTAAAATAGAGGTGAGTGAAGGGAGAAAATTAAAAATTGAAATTTTTGCAACTCAAGAGGAAAGGGAAAGACTAATTGACTTATGTAAAAGATATGACAGAGTCATAACCTAGAGCTATGAAGACCTTCATGGATATAATAGAGACATCATTCATCACATAATAGAATTGACTGAAGGATCTAAGCCAGTTAGATAGAAGCAAAGGCCAGTAAATCCAAAGATTTAATCTCTAATGGTGGATGAGTTGTAGAAACTTTTAGATTCTAAAATAATTTTTCTAATCAAACACTCAACCTGGGTATTAAATCTAGTACCAATTAGGAAAAATAATGGTGATATAAGACTCTGTGTAGATTTCAGAGACTTGAATAGAGCATCTCTGAAAGATCACTATCCCTTGCCATCTATGGAACAAATTTTACAAACTGTGGCTGGATCAGAGAGATTTTCATTGCTAGATGGTTTTTCTGGATATAATCAAATTTGGTTGGCTGATGAAGACCAATACAAGACTGCTTTTACTACCAAATGGGGAACATTTGCATATGCTAAGATGCCATTTGGCCTATCAAATGTTGGAGCCACTTTTCAAAGAGCTATGGATGTAGCATTTGGGGAACTTATAAATAAAATAATCTTGATTTATCTTGATGATCTTGCTATTTTTTCCAAAAATGTTGTTGATCATTTATAATTTGTTTTTAAGAAATGTCAAAAATTTGGAATATCCCTAATCCTAAGAAATGCATCTTTGTTGTACCTCAAGGGAAATTATTGGGACATATAGCATCTAAAGGAGTTTCTATAGATCTAGAGACAGTTGTAGCCATGATGAACTTGCTCTTACTAGTAAATAAGAAAGCAATTCAATCTTTTTTTGGGAAAATTAATTTTCTCAGTCAGTTCATATCTGAATTTTCAGGCTTAGTAAGACCAGTGACACTCTTGTTGAAAAAAATCCCTGGTTTTCTAGTGGACTACAGAAGGAAGGAAAGTCTTTAAAGAGGTCAAGAAAGCAATTTCAATGGCCCCAGTACTTAGAAACCCAAACTTTTCTAAGCCTTTTGTAATGTATGTCTATGGAGGAGAGCTCAGTATTGTTATTATTCTAACACAAAAATATGATAGACAGGAGGGAGAGCATCCAAAAGCCTTTTTCTCAAGAACTCTTAGGGAATACAAAACTATATACAACTTTGTGGAGAAACAAGCATATACTATGGTAAAACCCCTCAAAAAATTTAGGCATATAGTATCAGGAAGTAATATTCTGATACTTGTGGCTCACCCAAGTGTCAGAGAATACATTATGGAGGGTGAAATTACTGAAAAAGAGCAAACTAGATAACAAAGCCTTGAATATGATGTAGAGGTCAAACCCACTAAGTTAGTCAGAAGTAGGAGGTTGTGCCAATACATGACTCAAGAGCTTGAAAAGATGATACCTAAAGAAACAGATTCAGAAATGGACAAAGAAACTATATTGAGGATACAAGAGGTTGATTAGAACTCTTGGGTCACAAACAGGATTGATTTTATGAAATATGGGATTTACCCAAGAGAACTCCCTCAAAACAAGAGGAAATACTATAGGATGCAAGGGGTCCATTTTGTTTTAATTGAACAAGTTTTTTTCAGAAGAAATGTTGATGGCAAACTTTTAAGACACATAGAGAAAGATGAGGCTAAAAAAATACTACATGAAATGCATCATGGATTCTCAGGTGGACATTTTTTGCAAAGACCACAGCTATAAAGATAAGTGAGGTAGGTTATTTTTGGCCTACTTTATTTACAGACTGTTATCAACTGATTAAAAAATGTCAATCTTGTAAATATTATGTGGGGATGAGAAGGAATGCATTAATGCCTCTTAGTCCTATAATTGTTGATGAACCTTTTGTTCAATGGGGTCTTGAATTCATTAGAATGATAAATCCAATGTCTAGTATGGGTCACAAATGGATTCTAACTACCATAGATTATTTCACTAGATGGACTGAGGTAGTGCCACTTAAAAAAGCAATAGAAAATGTGATCCTAGACTTTCTAGGGAGTATCACTACTCGCTTTGGGGATACTCACACCATAATTTTAGATAATGCTAAAGCATTTTTAGGGTCTAAAGTATCTGACTTTGCATTAAAGCATGGAATATATTTGAAAAATTCCTCTAATTATTACCCTCAGGGTAATGGTTTGGCAGAATCAACTAACAAGAACCTGATTAGACTCATCAAGAGAATAGGGGTTGATCATCACAAAGAGTGGCATAAAGTGTTTAATATAGCACTATGGGCTGATAGAATTACACCTAAGCAAGTGATGAAAATGTCCCCATATGAATTGGTCTATGGTAAGCTTGTTGTAATACCCCTAAGCTTGGAGATTCCTGCTCTCCAACTATTAAAACAGATTGAAATTGAGGAAAATGGCCCCATGCAGGTCAGACTTGCTGAAATTTTGGAAGTTCAAGAAAAGAGGGATGCATCACATGATTCATTAATAAAGCATCAAAAAATAATTAAAGACTACTTCGATAAAAGGACTTCAAATCCCCATTTCGAAGTAGGCTCAATTGTTTTGAAATGGGATGCAAGAGCCACCAAGCTAGGTCAACACACTAAATTTGAAGCATTATGGAGTAGCCCCTATAAAATTTGTGCATGTAAACATAAAAATTCATTTGAGCTAGAAACAATGGAAGGCAAACCTAAAGAGATTCCTGTGAATGGGATCTACTTGAAACATTTCAGTTAAGTTGTGTCTATAATGTATTATAGTTAAATAGTTCCCCTTTCCTTGTTGCTTTATTTTCCCATTTTTCTTTCCTGCTCTTTCTTTTAAATAAGTGTTCTTTAAACACATAGCCATGGCTCAGATTCTTTTCAAAATTTCCAAAACTCTCAACACATTAAATATCTCCCAAATTCTTAAATTTCCCAAGGTACCTTGTGCAACCACTTTCATGACGTGTCTAACTCATTGTCCCATGAAGATTTCATAAGATTTGCTAATGGTTATCCAATTTTAATGCCATTTTTGAGACTTGATAGGTCATTAAATACCCCATAACAAGATTTAAAGCTTAAAAGTGTCTCACATTTTTGTGTCTGCTAAAAAATTCTTGTTATCTATAAATTTCAATTCATAACAAAGCCTGCTTAGTGAAAGTGCTTCTTTATTGCAAAGCTCCATACCTATTACCACAATTCACTATTTACAAGTATAGATATAGATATGGAGGGAGCACAGTCTTCGCAAAAAGGGTCTAGGATTTACGAATCCATTGATAAGTTTCTTACAAGCAAATCATATGCTTCAGCCCCTACACAACCTTTAACAACTTATCCATGGACTAGAGTCCCTAAAGTTAGATATGTGAATGACCTAGCAAAGATGAAATATTTTGCAGATAGAATCATGGACCCATTTCTTCAAAATCTTAGAAAAAATCTAAGATAAGGTGCACATCAAAGGTGTGTTCAAAGGGCCAAGGCTAGATAATATGAAACATTCACAATGAGGATATGGACTTCCCAGCTGGCACAATTCATTATTCTAGGTGTACATCTATGCCCTGACTTGGTTGAAATATGATCTAAATTATTTCATGCACCCTCAAATACCATACAATAGGGTCCATTCATAGTGAAAATTACACCAAAGGCTATCAGAGACATGTTGGACCTGTATCATGACAAGACAGCCACATTTCCCACTATTGCCAAAATGTAGAAAATGTGGGCAAACATCAATACTCAATTGAGGTTTATAAAATCAGAATTCCAATTAGGTGATGATGATACCTCTATGATGACACTACCAATAGTAAGAGCACAATTTGCACAAGCCAATCAAGAGGCACTTTCTATGATGGCATTCAATTTTGGAATGAAATATGATTTAACTATCTATGAAGAACAAATGGCCATCCTCTTCAAATTGAAAACTATTAACAAGACTCAGGAGTATCAGTTGGATTTCTCTGAGTAGGTTGCATATGCAATGGTTGAACAACTCACCCAGTTTAAATTAAAAAGGATTTTTAGGTATTCTTCTTATTTATTTCACCTTATGTTGTATCAAAATTATGGCATCTTTTCCCAACACATGCATCTAAAAATGTATGACCCAAGCTTCGGTCTACATAGGACCACTCCTATGTCTACATGGACACATATTTTATCCAAAACTAGTGACCCATATGAATTTTGGGAACTTTTTGTTTCCCCTACTTGTTGTCATCTGAGCTTAGAACTGGTTGTAAATAGACTGTTTCCAAGTGTCTCAAGCCTTATTACCAATTTTACTATTCCTTGTGATTATTTTTTTGGATCCCATCATACTATTATTAGATTCCATGGTTTTAATGGGGAACCAGTGTTTCTACCTAAGATTTTGACCCTTAGGCTAGCATTTTTAGAGGTCACCAAGCAGGTGTCTATGGTAGATAATGAATATGGCTCTGGGAAGAAAAAGAAGAAAATGTATGATGTTCCATGGGTAATAAACAACATGGCCCTAGAGGTCAGAGATGTTGAGATCATGTTGCTAAGAAAGCTAGCCTTCCTGGGTTTCTCTTTAATTGAAGATAAATGGGGATATGGCCCCAATGGTTTTATAACTTCATGGGTCAGGAATAATGAGGTTGTTACCAGAATTATGCATGAGGGTCATTCCTTTTGGGAAAATAGAAGAAATCCTAGGGAAGATATTCCTAATTTTTATGTAGAATTGACGGATTTGCCCCTTCAAGAAGATAGGCCATGGGAAACTTTTTATGTTAAGCAAAGGGATTTTGATCCTAAAATCAGAATGACTTCTAGTTTGAGAAGAGCATTAAAGAACAAAGACTAGAACATTGAGAAAATAGAAGCCTATTGGAGTTATAGGCAAGAAATTTGTGAGACAACTCACTCTTTTGAAAATGTCAATTCAGATGAGAAATGGGAGGAATTCTGGGATGAATTTCATCCTGTCTCTTATCTCTAGCCTTGATACAATTAATTTGCAGACATAGGGTGGAGAGCCAGAAGCTAGAGTAGAATCCAGTCAAACATTGCAGACCCCAGGGCAAATCTCAGCTATAGTCACTATAACTATTTGGCTCCAATCTCTCAATGCCATTGAAAAATAGAAGAGTGTGGTATCTTCACCACCAAAATATTCTCCATTAGTGTCAGCCCTTGGGGTTCCCAGTTTTACATAATCACCACTAGTAGCAGTGGTAAATGTTGAAGAGAAAGAAGCACAGACAAAAGAAGAAACACCAAGGAAACATAAGAGGTTGAGGTTTCAACTTGATTCAGAAGAGAAGGTAAAACCCTCACAACACCAACCACAAAGTACCTCAATTGCTCATCAGGTAAGTGTTGTTTCTTCTTCTTCTTCTCAATCTCTCTCTTCTCTTATAGAGGTGATGTTTTCATCAAGCCAAATAATATCCCCCACCACCTCTATTGTGCCCATTTCTCATTTTTCCCCATTCTATCCATACTCAGGCCATATCATTGCCTCATTTTTCCCCCTCTATACTAAATAAAGTACCTCCTTAGATTTCCCCTGGCCAATATTTGGCTATTCCATATGGCTTGCCACAAGGTTATCCTTTTGTGGGTGGGCACATTACCTCTCCTTCTTCCTTCCAAACTCAAGCAGATACTACTAAGAAGGCTAGAGAAGCCAAGATGGAGAAAAAAAGGATGAAAGATAATAAAGCCTTGGCTACACCACATATGAGGTCACAATTTGACCCAATACAACAATAACTAATGGTGACCCATTTGTCACCTAATATAGTCAATCCAAATGAGCAGATGCAGCTTGAAGATTACACAATGAATGTAGTGGCATAGATATGTCACTTTTTAGACCCCAAAATAAGGTTGAGCTGTTAAATGAATCCACTTTTGTAGTAGTTGAGGATTATTTGAAAATATTAAAGAAGCTACAAAAGATAGAGGTTGATCTAGCCCAAGTGAAGTAAACTATAGTAGTTTGACTATAGAAATCAATACCAAGAATAACAAAATAGAGAGTCTCAACAAATAGTTGCAAGATATTGTTTCTCTTCAGACTCATTAGGCTTTTTAAGCCCAAAATGATTCTTTAAAAGTAGGGCTAATGTAGGTGAAAGATGTAGTGACAACCTTAAGGTAGGAAAAGGTAGAATTTTAGGAAAAATCAGAGGAAAGCTTGCTACAGGTCACTCAACTTCAACAAAAGCTATTGAATGAGTAGAATAATACCGCTACTATAGAGGCCCAACTACAAGCTGAGTGACAAATGATAGAATAGTTGACACTTGAGTTGGTTAATAGGCCAAAGAATACAGGGGTTTTAAATCTAGTTAAGGAGCTTTATGTATCAATATGGAAAAGCATCTCTGAGGAGATTACTCAGCTCAGAACCTCTTTAACCTTTCTAATAAATGCACAAAAATTGTGTGAAAAGGTGGAGACTTTAGTTGAAGCCACTCTATCCACTTTCTCTTTGAGTTTGACTCTCAAATGCTGCTAAAAAAGCTATATGATGTAACTGATTAAACATTATCAGTAGTAGGGATTAGTGATAGAATGATCACTGCCAAAAGAGTGAATGAAGTTATCAATTGCAATTCCATAGTAGTTAAGTGTGAAAGCTTCTAGATGTGGTGAAAGAACGAATCAAAGACATGAAATAACACATTAAAGATGTGGTGCAATTGGGTCTCCCCTCCCTTTTTCTTGATAGCAATATGGTGTTGATGATTGATGAGATTAAACCTTTGTTATTAGCCAAGAAAAATGATCAAGCAATCTTTCAGGGTTTAAGAGATGATTCATCAGTGCCTAAAGTAGAAGCTATTTTGATTCCCATTTTCCAGCTTGAATTTCAATTGAAGGCTGCAGTTCATATTTTGCAAAAAAATTCACACAAGGATATCATTAACCTTGATTTGTCCTTCAATGAATTTCAAAATAAGAAGGGATTATCTGATGATGAGTGGTTTATTTATCAGACAGCCTTACTAAATTTGTGATTTTTATCACAATTTTTATACATTCTTTGGATTCTTTTTGAGCAGGCTCAAAAGTCCTCAGGGTCACCAAGAACTATAGAGTAAAAAATACTCTACATTTTATTTTGAGTTTCAGTTGTGCACTTCAAGTTTTGTCCCTACGTGTTTCCGTTTTGAGGTAGTAAAGTTTTGACACAGAGCACAGATGTGAGTTCCTTTTTCCCTAAATTTTATCTAAGTATCAAAGTCATGTGGAAGCTACCAAATGTCATTGGCTGAGACACATTTTATTATTTCCCTAAGCTACTCATAATGTGCCACGTGTCTCATAGTAATTCAATGGAGCGTGATAAGTGTCAACATCCACATTTCATATTGGCATCTATGTTTCATATTGGCATCCACATTTCAAATTTATTTTGAGTTTTGAAAGCTTCTTTCAATAAGCTTTTCTCAGGATCAAGTGGAAGGTGCCAAGTGGAAACTGTAGAAGGATTCAATATGTTTTTCTAAAAGCAATAGAAGATGCCACATATCCCTATCTAAAGAAAGAAGAAGCCACCATGTGTCAACATCTTCACTTTATTTTATTGATAAGTAAAGACTGTGATGGGACCCAGGTCTTTGTTTCTAAAAGTTAGCAAAAGCCACCAAGTGTCACCATCTGTATGAATCTAAAATGAGTCCCAAATGTTTCTATAGTCTTGCTAAAGATCAATGGAAGCTGCCACGTGTTCTTTGTTAAAGATACATGGAAAGTGACACCTATCCTTGTTACCCTTTTAAAGTTACTCAAGTAAGAAGTGTTGTGGGTCCCATTTTCTATAAGTTGTTAAAGTTTTGAAGCAGTGAACTGTGATAGATGTCAAAGATGGAATGCTCCTAATCAAAGACATATAAAGAGTATAAGTTACGCAAAAAGTGCCATGTGTCTTTGATAAGTGCCTTGGAAGCTGCCAAGTGTCATTTTTTGGTGCCTTTTGAATAATGAGAAAGTTTTCAAGTAGAATAAGTGAAACATGCCAATTGTCTTCACCTATTTCACAGTGGGAAGCATCCTATGTATCTATTTCACCTAATGAACTATAGGGAGATGTAATGTTTTAGATCCAAGAAATATCTTTTGTTAGACACTTCTAGTTTAGTTAGAGTTTAATTAGACCATTGGATTGGGAATGTGTGGGTAATCTAGAGCTAGTCTGATGCTATAAATATGGGTGCAGAGGTGCCAGAATGATCATCATCAAAAGATAGAGAGATTTTTTTGCAAGACATTATTGTCAAGAAGTTTTAGACTTTTTTTGTTGTGACTAGGAATATCATTTGCCTTTGTTTTGTTTTCTTGAGTTAGAAAGTTTGTATAACTGTACATGTCTATGTGCCTTTTATGTGACTGGAAAATTAATAAGAAGACTGAGTTATGTGCCTTTGTTGATATTTATGTGTTATTGTAGAATCATCTAAACTGTAAGCCTTTGATCTTATCTATTCTTATCTTTTACATTGATCATGCCTTGTTTACTCTTTAATGTAATTGAATTTTAAAGATAGCTTCATTGTGATTAGAATTAAGGGTTGAATTAAATTCAGGTGCATTGCCATAGTTAGATTTTATTTCATTTCATTTGTTTTTTTGTTTAATTCCTATCCCTTTCCTCATAATACACTTGAGATAAAGAAGAGCTAGCTTCTTTAAAATTTGGAGTTCGTTTCAGGTTGCAAGTCCCACATTCCTGAAACTTCCCATTGTTGGTGTTGGAAATAGATCAATTTTAATCATCAACATAACCTTCAAAACTCTTAGGAGCTCATGATGGTTTAAATGGAATGTAAAATTGTAAAAGAGAGAGAAGGGGTTAGTATGTAAAGGATACATTGTATGAACTTTACACCCCATGTGTGGGCACATTGCCTACATACCAATACTCCAAAGAGGGATCAAGCTAATGTATTTTTCCCATTAGAATGCTTAATAAAGTAGATGATTATAGGCCCATAAGTTGATCAGGGTTATATGAACCAAGAAGGTCCATAATGGATTATTTGTTTTCTTTAGTACCAGCCTCAAGGTTTGGCCAGATGGACCCTTCCTTCATCGAGTTGGTCACCACCATCACCATAATACTAATAATCAACACCTTGGAATCTAGCAATGATATAACAATAACAAACTATTTGAACCCCATTGATTTTGCAATAACAATTTGGAATTGGAGATAATACCTAGTAGCATCATCATTGGAATATAATATAATAATAAAGAGGTTATAAAGGAGGCTATCAGTCAAATAATAGAGGATCTATGGGAGGATACAGAGGGGGTTACTAAGGTGTAAAATGAAATAATTATTGATGCCCTCCTTTTTAATGTTACTTATGTGAAGAGTATAATCATGTGCAATGAAATTTCACTTTAAATCCCTAAATACAATCTTATTGTGCATATATTAGGATATATGAGCAACAAGAGAGAAGACTATCCTATTTTTGAAAAGTAAATAAAGGAAAATACCATCAGGAATGTTAACATGGTAAATTCATAGCTTAAGGAGGATGCATTTTTGAATACCATTACAAGACACCAACACACACACAGAGGATTACCTCTTCTTGAGATGCCTCAAGACCAAGGAATTCAAAAAGAAAAATAGGATAAATGCAAGGACCTAACTATAGAAAAGGGGCTCATGTATGAAGTTGTCTACATGTTGAAAAATATTCAACACCAAGATAGTACTAAAGTAGATGCTATAATAATATATGCCCAAATGTATAGTTAGATTGTGCATTAAGATGGAGTTTGTATTGTGCTGATAGATTTACTAAAGTTGATAAGTATGTTGTGTAATGAATACATTTATTAGAACATCATAAACTTGCTACATAATTTACTAGAGTGTGCATAGAAAGGGAAATAGAAGACAAAAATGGTTGGTTGGTATGTAAAAATAAATAAGTTGTGGGTTGTAGACATGAAAATAAACATTGAATTTATAGGATATGAAATTCCAAATGATTTCTTTGATTTTGGTAGCATGGTTAACATGATCCCCACGTCTACATGGGAGGCAATTAGATAGACAGTTATTACTTATAAACTAGTTATTCTAAGTTTAGTAGAATATGGAAGAGTTGAACCCATTGGCTAGTTATAAGATGTTGATATCAAAGTCATAGAATTAAGCCTGTGAGGTGACTTTGAAGTCATTGATGTGAAGATAGTAGCAACTCATTACCCTATAATGATTGGTAAGAAATGCACATATGATGGTCAAATAACTATCAATATTATGAAAAATTAATTAAAGGTGCATTAGGGAGATAATATTATAGTCCTTCCTTTACATAAAGTGCACAAACCCTACATCATTCCAACTAAACTAGACTCTCCATATGTCATAAAATAAAGTAGTTAGATGAAGCTAAACTCTAAGGACAATCCAAAAGCTCTGCATGCAACCAAGTGAAATTTTTTGTATGAGTATAATAAACATAAGATGTAGTATTAACTCACTCAATAATTGAATACATATAAACAATGGAAGCCCAAACCCATAGTTACTTAGCCAATGGCACCTCAGTTTATCATAGAAGATTATGTATCTATGTCTGTTAAATCCCATACTCACTCAAAATTTGATTTTATTTATCTAATATATGTTCATATGTAGGATTATATAAAGATGATGAGATAAGGTATCTTACCTTAGGAAATAACTTTGTTTATAAGTGGAGATTTAGATACACATCTAATCAACTAGGCTCGTGGTGAACATGAACTTTGGCCTATGTGAATGGTCTTCACCATGGAAAGATAACTTCCTTCATAATATGAAACCAAAGACATCAATAAATTGAATTCAAACTTATGATGATCTATGAAAACTTATGAATTAATTTATAACTTCCTTCCCTAGGTGAAATACATATCGAATTCAAGCACTGTGCATAACCCATCAAGAAAATGCCATATAAGTTGAATCCAAACATGAAGTTTAAAGTGAAGGTTGAACTAGATAGAATGCAGGAAGTAAGTATAATCTATCCCATAAAGAAGGAATATTAGGTTAGTCCCATGGTAGTGCAACCTAATAAAATAGGAGAGATAAGATTATGTGGTGATTATCAGATTTTGAATGTTGCATGTGTGAATGATCCATTTCTAATTTCCTTCATACATAATGTTTTGAAATCTATCACAAGTCATTAAGTTTAGTCATGAAATGATCATTTTAGTGGTTATCATCAAACACCCATTGTAGAACAAGACATAGCTAAAATAATTTTTTCCACAGAATGGATATCCTTTGCATAAAAGGTAATGCCTTTTGGCCTCAAGAATGCACCAATAGTTTTTTCTAGAGCAGTGGTGACTACATTTAAGGATTTCATTCATGATTTCATGGAAGTATATCTAGATGATTGGGAAGTATTCTATTTGTTTAAAGAAGACTTTCCCAAGTTGTGCTTCATGATAGAATGTTTCCAAGCTCTATGAATTGCCTTGAATTTGAAAAAGTTCTTATTTTTTACACATTTTGCTATCCTTTTAGTTCATGTAGTGTACAGTGAAGGGATTTTGGTGGACTAGGCCAAAATTGTAGTCATTCTTAGTATGCCACCACCATTCAACTCCATGGATGTGTGATCTTTTCTTGGCCATAGAGGGTATTATCATAAGTTTATCAAGGTATATGCAGCCATTATATCTCTATTAGAATATTTTTCGCATAAAGATATGAAGTTTTTTTGGACTTTTGAGTGTCAAACAACTTTCATAGAACTGAAGCAGAGATTGGTCACTGTGCCTATTCTCATCTTTATATATTGGAATAAGCCCTTTCATGTGCACATTGATGCTTCCAGTTTTTTAGTTGGTGTTGTACTTATACATCTAGGAGAAGGTGGATTGGACAAATCCATTCATTTTATAATATAAAAGTTGTCTGATGTAGAAAAATTATAGAATAACTAAAAGGAAAAAACTGGATATAGTGTTCATGTTATATAAATTTTGATATTATCTTATTGTGACACCATTTGAAGTTTTCAAATATCATCAAGATCTATGCTACCTATTCAATAATCCTATGCTTAGAGGATGTGTTTCAAGATGGTTGATGTTTTTTTAAGAAATTAAAGTTTGCATCAACATCAAACTAGGAAAATAAAATATTGGGCCAAATCATCTTAGTCACATCATAAATGGGGAGGAACTAGAATAACTACAAGAATATTATCCTGATTCCCATCTATTTTTATTTTCTATGATAACTTATAATTTTGAGGCAATTGCTAATTTCTTAGAATAAAGAGGTTTCCCAATGTACTACCAAGAAATGGATAAGAAGGATTTTGTCACCAGATATTGGCCATATAATATTATAAATGGGATATTTTGTCATTTAGGTAAGGATGAAGTATTTTGCATGGTAGTTTTATAATATGAATACCCATAACTCTTACAACAAGTACACCAAGGAATAATAAGAGGTCATTTTGCCAAAGAAGCTACTATAAATAAATTGTTATATAGTGGGTTAAGATCGTTGAACCTTTTTTAGGATGCACATAGAGTAGCACATAATTTTTATGTATGTCAATGAATGCATAATCCACTCCATAAGGATGAAATTCCATTATAGACTTTATTGGTCAAAAAACATTTTGAACAATGGGTTATCAATTTTGTAGGGCTGAGTAATCCTCTAAGTAAGCATAACAAAACATGGTACATTATCACTGTGACATAGTAATTTACCAAATGGGTTGAATTTTATATGAAACCCATCTATTAGGTGAAGGATGTAGTAAATTTATTTTATGATAATACCATCACAAGGTTTGGATGCCCCATGAATCTCATCAGTGATCAAGGGACACACTTCTTGAACAATATTATCAAATTTATTATTGAAGAATTCATGATTTCTCATCATAAAAGTATTACATATCATCTTCAATCTAATGGCCAAGCTAAGGATTCTCATAAAGTGTTTGGAAATATGGTGACAAAAATATATGATGTCAATAGGGATGATTGGGAAGATCACATTCTTACAATTCTTTAGGCCTATCAAATACACTATAAGAGGGATACAATTTTTACTCCATTTTAGTTAGTCTATGGGCTTGAAGCAGTGATGCCAATAGAATACTTGGTACCTATTTTATGCATTACAATGGTAATGAGACTAGGGGATTGTGAGTTTCTCATAAATAGGCTTCTTGAACTAAATAGTATGGATGAGTATCGATGCAGAACATCTAAGATGAAGGAAGTTCATAAGTAGAGCTAGAAAACATGGCATGATAAGAACCTACACCATAAGGAATTTCAAAAATATCAATCAACTTTGTTATATTATAGTCACTTTAGAGAATTCTTGGGTAAATTATAGATCAAGTGGAAAGGGCCTTATGTTATACATGAAATATCATAGCAAGGAACCACTATTTTGAGATATCTATAGGAAACCATTTTCTCAAGGTGGGTGAATGGTTATATGCTTAAGACCTATCACCAATAGTCTTGATTGATATCTTTCTACCAAATGAGTGGGTACTGAATAACATTGAGTAGATTAGGATTTCCCATTTTTATATATTTTCTTGTGTTTTTCTTTTTTTCTATGTATGCATGTGTATTTTTAGATGATCTCTTGGCCAAATTTTGGAACCATGATAAGAATTATAGTGTACACCAACCATGTGTAGAATAATTTAGTTACACCATTATTGATTTAAGTAAGAACAAAATTAAGCAATTAAATCTAGGAAATGTATGGTCAAGTCACATCAGCCAATATCTTAGCCATATACTATTCACCCCCAAGTAGTTAATGCTAAAGCCAAGGTTTGATTGATCTAATCTTCATAAAATTAGTATCCAGTCAACATCATCTATTCATACTCTAGTAAAGATAGAGAAGAATATAGTGAAGCATATCTATGCATGTGCCAATGACTAATTACCTTAAATTATAGATCAAATAAGATTTACCACATTAGCATTCACATTGATATCAAAGGGATAGCTCAACATGACATTTATGTAGAAATTAGTAGGTATGAAATATATAAAGTCATAAGGTTACAAATAAATTCTATATTTTATTATTACAAACATTCTATGCGATACAAGTTCATTGATGAGCTAATTTATACTAAACAAAAAGCAAAACAAAAATTAATTTTAGTATTTAGATATCATGGATTGTTTATAGCTCATTATAAACTTGGAAGACAATCAAAAAGAAGCAATGAGTGTCAACCTTGTGTTTGGGAAGACAAAATACACTAATTTAGATCCATTTGATTACCTCTAAGTAGTAGAGAAAAAATATTCTGAATAGATTTGATAGATGTTGTGTAACCACTTACTCTTTCATCCCCACATAGATTATATAATATAGACATCAAGCACTTAATTTGTATGCCCACCTTTGATAAGTTGGGGAATATAGTGAAAATATTGCTTACCCACTACAATGATGGTAACATTTAAATTGGCCCCAACACTACTATATTCATCAGCACCAAAGTAATGTCTTGGGTTTTGTGCATGTCTATGTTGGGTGATTCTTGTAGAGAGGATTATAAAGAAATTTAGTCAAACATTAGTCAAGAAATCATGAAAAATACATTAAATACATAACAAAACTTAGCCTATCTATTCATTTGGGGTTTGCTAATGACAATGAAAGACATATTAAAAAAATAAATAATATTATACCTTCCCAAGTGAATCCACCATCCAAGATTGACTCATAAGCATGTTCTCCCTTTGATCAGGAGATCTTGTCTTTGTCAATAATGGTGGCCAAACTCTTCCAATGCCTCAAGAACTCTTTGCATAACCTAGGCTCAAAGTAGATGAAATATCTAATCTAGCCTATCAAATTAAGCTTGATAATGAAACATAATGATCAACATAAAGAGTTGTGGAGATAATTTAGCATTATAACATTACATAAATCAATCTTAAAAATGATGTTTATGGCTCTTCTATTTATATATTTTCAAAATGGTTTAGGATCAACCATGACCATCCATCTCAAGATTGAGATGTGTGTCCATGGATTAATATAATATTTGGAATTAAATCCATAAATATCATCATAATTATTTAGGATAAAGAGGCATGAGAGGAATTAAAGAGGCATGGGAGATCCATAATCCTGATATTTTATGCATTTATGGCTTATAGATGCCACCCCATAGATGATGTCACTAGGTGATGAAAATATTAAGAATCAATTTCCAATATTGAGATATTAAATAAGTTCCATAGAATTTTTACTTAAGCTCTTAATTTGGATTAATTATCTTAAACAAGGCTAATCAATTTTAGTGCAATTCTTTGGAAATTGGCTCTTAATTAGTCAAAATGATCACAAAGTCATATTACTAGGTCATAATTTGACTCAGAAAGAATTAGAAGGCAATGTTAGATGCATTGGAACCATATTCCCATTTATGATGTTGCCAACACAAAATAAAAATGGTACATTATTTGTACTAATGAATTAGAAGAAAAGAGTGATCTAGAGCACAAAATGGTAAAATCATCATTTTAAATCAAAATGAATTGATAAAATTTAGGTATTTCACTAAATGCATTTCCCCATTTAAGGATACTTTTACCTTAATGAACAATTGTAAATGATAATTTAAAATCATTTAGGGTGTTTTAATGATTTTAACCTAAAATGTGGATTTGAGTTCAATTCAAGATTGACTATTTTAACACAAATTGTGTTAGGAATTAGATGTCTACATTTTTACTCTATTTTAAAAGGTGTAGTGAGACATTTAGGCAATCAACATATTTTCAAAGAAAATATTTGTCAAGAAGAAAATGGAAATTACCCATGATGCCCCCTCGAGAGGACATACTAGTATGAAAGAGAGGGATGGACTCTTGAAAAGAGAGGGAAAGTGAGATATTAACCCTTGAAATAGATCACATATAGATGATCTAATTCTTGCACACATGGTTACCATCAATGATTAAAATATAATTAGAGGTATAATGGGCCCCAAAGATGGGGGAGATTGGGAAGGATTTAATTCAAACATGTAAGAGACACACTTGAAATACACCCGATTTGAGAGTAAAATATATACACGTATGGAATTGATCAATCTTAAGATAAGTTAGACACTAAAATATTTCCATCATGGGCATTAGTGTGGAGATATTTGAATTAGAGGAAAAGGAGAATGTGGTCACCATAAAGATGATAATAAAAAGTGACCCAATAGAGCAGATTTGATCTTGATAATATATTTGTGCCCCAGTAGGGATAATTTTGATCATTGATAAGGAATAAATAATGGTTTGCCCCTATAGGGATGATTTGATTTGATTTGGATATTATTCAGATGTTGTGTCCCAACATGGGTGACTGGCAAGTAAAATAGCTCAAGGAAATAACCTATTACATAGATTAAAATGAGTGGGTGAAAATGTACATGTGATGGTAGAATGGATTGGAAATAAGAAAACAAGCATACAATAATTTACAAAGTGATGATATAGATGAAAAGAAGAAGGGAGTTGGCCGAGCTAACTCTAGATGTGATAAATAAGTGGACACTACGTACATAGTTCCATGGATGTATGTTTCAACATGAACTTCAAGCCAATGTAGTTCACTAAAGTTTGGGAGAGAATAGAATTAGAGGTAATGAAAACCGACCAAGAATTTATTAGACTCATAATGTATGTGAAGAGATTCATGTCTAAGCATAGATTTGAGTGCTGAAATGCATGATACCTAGATGCCTATTTTCATATCATAAGCTTAGATTATGCAAAGTGTTCTTGAGAAATGTTCATCAAAGTGATGTTGAAATTAAGACTTTGAACCCTGAGCATAAATTTCTTGCTATAGCAAAAGGAATTAGGCATCATAATTATGAATAACTTAGAATGACATAATATTCCAATTGTGTAGAGTTGGTTCAAATGTGAATACTTATAAATAAGGATAATGGTAAAACAATGACCAAAACAAGAGTTATTTCTATTTACATTTAAACAAAAAACCAAAGACAAATTAAAAAAACAACACATCTTAACAACGTGAGATCAAGATACAAATAATCAAGATCTATGTGGACCATCAAAATGTACTTAAAAAATAAAATAAAGAATTAAGACAAAATAAGAAAATAAAACACCAGCATAACAATAATCAAATAAATAAATGTTTTTCAAATTTTAAATTTTTTTATGAATGTTTTTAGAATTTTTCTAGGTATTTCAACTCAATTGAGAATTAAGAGATACAGAATGGTCTAGCTCATGAAAACGTGAGAGCGTGCCAACTTAAAATGTTTAGAATACGATGAGAGTGTATGATAAGAGGGAATAAGTTGACCTCAACATGAATCAATCATGGCCTACATAACCCCAAAATAATCACAAGTCATAGTAATTTTTCCCACACAAAAGGCAATGAAAAACTGACTAGGTCACAACAAGTTCACAAATAAAGGTGAATGACAAGACAAATGATAATAGTAATGACTAGATGATATATAAAATCATGATAAAAAGGCATTATACCTAATTTTCCCATAGACAATTATAATTAGGAAACAACATCATAATTTTTATTTGCCCAAAGGGGGTTATAATTAGGGGTACCAAAACAATATTGATTTTCCCAAAGGTAGTTATAATCAAAGATACCAAATAAGATGATAGATGAAATATAAATTTATAGATCAAATGTCACACTACTGCCATAGACTATCATTCAACATAGAATTCTAAAATTATTGAAGCTAGATCAGAATCTCCTCATAAAAAGTGTAGGATGAACCAAAGGAACCAATATTAAATTGGGATAAGTAGAATGGCTAAAAACAAGCCTTGGTCAATAGTAAAAATGGTCTAATGAAATGATCAAAATATAAATTGGCTATAGTGGCAACAAAGTTTCCCCCAAGTGATAATTGGCTTAGATTTCTCACAAAATGATGAGAGCATTGCTTAGGTTGCTCACAAAATGGCAAAAGCATTTAAACTTAACGACTGCTTTTAAAATGGCTAGAGCATGGCTTAGGCTTCCCATAAAATGGTGAGAGTATTTAAACTTAATAATTACTCATAAAATGGTGAAATCATGGAAAAGGGGTGGCTGAGCTGACCTCAATAGAAATTGAGTGATGCCTACATAGTCCCAAAGGATCTCAAGTTAATGTAGTTAAAAAAACATGTTAAATGGAACATAATGGTGTAATAATGCCTAAAAAGGGTCTATAGGGTTGCCCCCAAGAAACAGGGCATGGTAATGGCTAATGGTAATTGGAAAAGTGAAAAATGGTTCTACTACTCTTACTAATTGGGAGATGCATGTCCTAGTCAATATGTGAGACAAAAAAAATGATCAATTATAAAAATCTTTATCCAATACCCTTTCAAAAAAATTACTATATCAATAACTTGCTATTGATCTAGATCTTAATAATGTGTTCATGATCTTTTTTAGTTATTTATTATATTTCTTTCAAACATCGAGATAAAATATCCTTATAGCCTCTATAAAGGAAAGTGTTGTCATTGTTAAATGATACAAGTGGGTAGTAAATATGTGGATGATAATGGAATTTATAATGAATGGGAAACAAATGAGGATTAGGACTTTCAATCTCACATAATGTTGTTGATTCTGAATTCAACATAATTTTGGTTGTGGTGGGGCTGAAGACATTTAAAGATGCTCTCGATATGACCACTATATTGTTTTATTGCTTGATCTTAAGAGTAGCTACCATATTATTATACTATAAATTGGAAGTTATTTTGATTTGATCTTGAATAATATATTATATAAATAGTGAAGAAGTTTTTTGCTTAGTTATTAGTTCCTCGATGAGGTTTTCACCAATAAACTTGTTTTGATCATCCCATAGTGCCTCTAAGAAGATTTCATGAAGAGATGTTAACATTTGAATTTGATTGTCTTTTAGCACCTTAAAAAAGGTTTCACTAAAATATTCTAATTTTTAACTTTGATTATCTCTTAGCACCTCCAAAAAGGTTTCACTATAAGAGTGTTCTCCTTCTAAACAAATTTGGTATTGGTCCCCCTGATATTTTGTAAATGGTATGTCACCATGGATGTAGTTCAACAAAGTTTTATTCAGTCAGTCCCAATCGATGTTTGTGGGAGGTGGAATGTCAATATAATGGATATGTTATGTGGTAATAATGGTGGGATGATGAAAGGCAACACAATCCTCATAAAATATACTAAGAGAACTTATGTCGATGCTGAAGTAATCATCCTTAAAAACTATATAAGGATCACAAATATATTCAAATTGATTTGCAAGGTAATTATAACTAATATTATAATAACCATGACTATAATTTGTATATGGATCTAATTCTAAATTAGGGGACTCTAAATCGGATGTCACAACTGATGTTGATTTTATTTCTGATGTCAGTTTAGAAATAAAACCTGACTCTAATTCTTCATTTGATATGGTTGTTTTGATAGTGTTATGTTGAATGTTTGACAAGTAATTTACTATGATGGCATAATGGGCTCAATAAAAACTAATTCATCTTATAAGGTTTCAACATAGACATGCTCATCTAAATGAATCCCCTCAAAGAGAGGGAACCTCTCAAGGGTTGTCTTGACAAAATCATGTCTATCAAAGTGAGACTCCTTAATGAGTAGAAAAAGATCAAGAGACAACTCTATAGATATTAGCTTATCAAGTAGATGAGGCTCTTTAAAAATAGGTAAAATATGAATATGTGACTTATCATAGTTTTAATTTTCATAAATGGGTGTTTCAATAGTAACATTGCATTTTTTTATTCATAATTGTTTGTAAAATATCAACCTTGAACACATTATGATCCTCATAAAATGGTTCTTGAAGAGGTAATGGTTCATGTTATGGCTCAAAGATTGGCATAAAATTTATAAAGTGGGGAACATTTGGTTTAGTGGGAATAATGGTTTTTGGTTCAATAATAGACTCTCCAAAAATTAGACTATTGAAGAAGGGATAAAAAATGATTGGTTCATCAGAAAATGGTGATGGGCCAAGAATGGTAATGACTGGATGCTTCATAGTTTGGTTTCTCCTAGAAACCAAATGAGTAGGTCCTAAAATATTAACCTTCACATGATCTTGATTGTGGATCTTTATTTTTCACATGATCTTGATTATGGATCTTGATTATTTTGCATGCAAATTAAAGGAGATGGAGGACATCATAAAATGGTAACCTTCATGTATTGCAGAGCCTGCTTGCTCATGCAAGCTAAAAGAGAAGAAAGATACCCCAAAATAGTAACCTTTGATCATAGAGTCAAAATTTAAGGGGAAGGATGAGGATGATATATGATAACTATCATGGATACGATTGGTTTTCAATAGATAGGCCCAAAGAGGGCAACATCCTCAAATAAGATGGAGTGTTCATGTCCATCATAAAAATGCTCAACCTTGCAACTAGGGATATAAGAAACCCTATTTTAAGTTTACCTTAGTGTCATTATTTAATAAGAGTGTTCTCAACATTTATCAAGACTTAGACAATGTTTTACAAATGTTTAAATAAGATATGAATTTTGATCCTAAACAAGATATGAATTTCGATCCTTTTTCAAACAAATGACTAAGTCACCAAAGAGACTATAAAAGGAGGGTGGTTTGGAACCACACACAATTACAAGAATGTGTTCACAAATTTACTCAACTTTTGGTAAATTTTAAATCATATAAATTGGAAGAGGTTATGATAACTCAAAAATCCAAGGTGAAAACTAGTACATCAAAGCCTAGATTTTTATGATACATCAATAAAATTAAATCTAGTTAAAATTAAATGAGTTACTACTATAAAATTATAATAAATCCCTTTATATCATGAAGGAGATAATGTGAACCAAAAAACTCATGATGTGAAAACATGCAAGAATTCATAAGTATAAAACTAAAACCAAACAGGTAGCACAACATTGCCACAAGGTGATATTGGGGAGATAGTATAAAATGTGTTTTAGGACTCAACATGTGAGTGATTCACAAGATGAAATGAGTCCACCAAAGATGATAATAAGATGATGAGTCTATAAATGACCCTCAATTCAAAAAATATAAAATTAAACCCAAGTTAAAACAAGTTTAATGTGCAAATGGCAAACCTATTTTAACACATCAACCTTTATAACTTATAAAGGTTCAATTTTGAATGTGAATTATCAATGAGGGACATAATAAAATTTGGTAACTTATTTAGACTCAAATGTGCAACATAATTGCACCAATTAGACCAATGATGACACAATGTTTATGATGACAATTTGAATAAGGAAAAGATTGATTTTCACTTAGATAGTGTAACACCTCCTTGTTCAATAAATTTAGGGATAATGTGTTTTAGTTTATGAAATTTATGTTAATAATAAATTTTTCCTAAAACAATAACAACTAATCTAAGACAAATAAACTAATTAATCATCTTAAATCCTAAACTGATAAGGTGTGGTAAAGTGGGGTTAACTAAACTAATTATTTTTCAAACATTCTATATGGATCAATTACATAGGAATTTCACATCAAATATGTCAAAATAATCTCACATCATTTGGTTCGACGGTACTTGGTTTGATACAAAAAGGTCTTTCCTTTTTGCAACCACTACATCTATCACTCACTTAATTTAGTGCAATGTCTAATATGCTCATACATCTTAGGCTTATCCCCAATGCTAGGAGGTGATTTAACCACTTAAACCTATGATCCCAATGGGGTGATCTCAATTTATATACCCCTCCATAGAGAGGGTTGAAGACAATTCTAGGAGATCAAAACCTGGGTCAAAGCTTCCCCTAAGAACTCATGGGAGGTAATGAAGTCCCCCTCAAAATCCAAGATGTAATGAAAATAAATGATAAGTGAAAGATCTTTAAAGGTTATTTCTAGGTCACTCAAGCCATGTGAGCCCTTGAGGAGAGCCTTAAAAACATCTATTTTATACCTTTGACTAAGGCACTTTACAATAAATATGGCACTTTTGATCCCAAAAGTTCCCTAAAGGGTATGGATGGGAGGAAAGCATACATGCATGATCTTTATTTTTTCTAAAAAAAATAATTAAGCAATTATTTATTGAGTAAAAACTTTGAAAATGTGTTCAATTTTAAATCAATTAATTTAAAAGTGTGGTGATGAACTTTTAGCCCCTTGGCTTAAAGTTGTGAACTTTGAAAGATCAATCAAAAATATTCAAAATAAACATGGAATTTTTTCTTTTTAAACCAAAAGTGAAAATGTCTAATTTATTTTAGAACATCCAAAAAGAAGTGTGAAAGTACTAATTATGCTTGTTTTAGCATTTTTCCAAGTAAATATTGCAATAAAATGGTCAACACATCTTTTAGCTTAGAATCATTTCTCCAAGTGAAACAAATAACTTTGTAAATTTATCTCTTAAGTTGGGTTGGTTACACAGTTGAGTCAGGTTAGAAACTAAGTTAGGTGGTATTCAAGTTAGGTTTGAAACCAAGTTAGGTTAATAATAAATTTATTTTGGTATTCAAGTCGGGTTGGCAAGTGAGTATGGTTGGTAGGTGAGTCAGGTTGGCAGTCAAATCAGGCTGGCAATAACTTTACAAATTAACTCTTAGGTTGGGTCGAGTTGGTAGCCAAGTCAGGTTAGCAGCCAAGTTGGGTTGGTAGTAACTTTAAAAATTGAGATCTTGAGTTGGGTTAGGATGGTAGCTAAGTTAGGCTGGAAACTAAGCTAGGTTGACAGTTGAGCTGGGTTGGTAGCCAAGTTGGGTTGGTATCTAGTCAAGTTGACATCTGATTTGGGTTGGCAACTAAGTTAAGTTGGCAGTAACTTTGTAAATTGAGCTCTTAAGTTAGGTTGGGTTAGGTTGATATTTTATTTGGGTTTATAATCAAGTTGGTTTGGGATCTAAGTCAAGTTGGTAGCTGAGTTAGGTTGGGAGTTGAGTTGGGTTACACAATCTTGAGAACAAAATTGTGACTTATAAAAAATGGATTTTTTCTCAAATCTCACCTTCTTTGCTTCCACACTTCAAGATCCTACATTAAAATGGTTAGTATGTTGTTTATAGGTTCTATTTGATCAAATTCATGGGGTTAAATCCCATCAGGCATGCCAAAATGTAGAGAGGATTACAAAGGAAGTTAGTCAAACATTAGTCAAGAAATCATGAAACATACATTAAAGATATAGCAAAACTTAGCCTATCTATTCATGTATGGTATGATAATTAAAATGAAAGACATATGAAATAAATCAAGAAACCTATAACTTCCTAGTTGAATCCACCATCTAATATCAGTTCATAATCATGTTCTCCCCTTGATCAAGAGCACTTGTCTTTGTCAATAATGGTGGCCAAACTCCTCTAATGCCTCAAGAATTATTTTCATAACCTAGGCTTAAAGTAGATGAAATATATAATCTAGCCTATCAAATGAAGCTTTTTAATGAAAAATAATGATCAACAAAAAGGGTTGTGGAGACAATTTAGCATTATAACATTGTACAAATCAAGATTTAAAATGATGTTCATAGTTCTTCTATTTATAGATTTTTAAAATGGTTCAGGATCAACTATGACCATCCATCTCAAGATTAAGATGTGTCGATATGGATTAATATAATATTTGGAATTAAATTCATAAATATCCTCATAATTATTTAGGATAAAGAGGCATGGGAGGAATTAAAGAGGCATGAGAGATCCATAATCTTGATATTTTATGCATTTATGGCTTATGGATGCCACCCCATACATGATGTCACTATGTGATGCAAATATTAAGAATCAATTTCCAATATTGAGATATTTAATAAGTTCCATGGAATTATTACTTAAGCTCTTAATTTGTATTAATTAGCTTAAACAAGGTTAATCAAGTTTAGTGTAATTCTTTGGAAACTGGCCCTTAATTAATCAAAATGGTCAGAAAGTCATATTATTGGGTCCTAATTTGACTCAAGAAGAATTAGAAGGCAATGTTAGATGCATTGGAACCATATTCCCATTTAGGATATTGATAACACAAAATAACAATGTTACATGATGTGTACTAATGAATTAGAAGAAAGAGTGTTCCAGAGCATAAAAAGGCAAAATTATCATTTTGACTCGAAATGAATTGATCAAAGTTAAGTATTTCATAAAAATTATTTCTCTATTTAGTGATACTTTGACCTAAATTGACACTTTTAAATGACAAATTTGAACCATTTAGAGTGTTTTAATGATTTTGACCTAAAATGTACATTTGAGTGCAATTCAAGTAAGATTGATAATTTCAACATAAATGGTGTTAGGAATTGGATGTCTACAATTCTCTTACTCCATACAAGACAAGAACACCTCCTATCCTTCAAGAAGTTAGATATTTTATGTTTAAGGGTCCATAAGAATCCCAATTAAATAAATCCAAGACAAACTAGTGTGTATCTTGGTCGAGTGCATCACACAGAGATTTTGGTAGACCACCAAATTTGTAAATAAAATTCCTAATGGAGTGGCAGGCATTGCGCATTTCATGATCCATGGTAATGATCAATTTAATTAGCTAGAATATTTTATATAGGATCTAATAACAAACATCAATAATTGTTGCATGACTTCTAAGCAGACCTTATAGGACTAATTTCTCATCTTTCTATTGTGTTTCACCCAATAGAAGTCCCTCGAAGTAGAGTTGTACCCCAACACCAACTACTGGCTAGGATAGCAATTCCATAATATGATATGAACACTTGAGTGTAGCTCCCTAGAATATGAGGTAAAATTAAAGATGTGATAAGAGGATGTTTAGAGCTGATTGCTACACATCCATGTGTGTTATCAGACATCATGTAATACTTGGGACAAAATTTTATTATCACTTTGTTCTTGAAATGTTTTTTCATTCACATTTATGAGTTGTCTAGGTTACCATTTCAAACCCTACCATAATTTTTTACCATGGCCATGGTGCAAGCTAAAGATGCTAATTAAAAAGCATATGCACCTAGGCATGTGACACCACTCCAATCTATACAACATAGCATAATAATCCCTTCAATACAAAACAATTGAAAGCCATAACCTCATAATAGTAAAAAGTAAAGTGTGAGTTATCTACCAAATAACAACCACCATCAAATCCATTAAATCATAAGATAAGGATCACCATAAGCTAGATGAATTACCTCAATATTCCTTAGATCGCAAGATCTTATGACCTACCTTTGATGAGAATAGATTAGCATGAGGTCTACCAGGTGATGGTCATAGATATGGTAGGTGACTTATATGATAGGGAGGAAAAAGAGTTATTCTTCTAAAAGGTGTTGCGCATGGTCCAAATGCATAATAAGGTCCCTCCAAGTCTTTAGGTGTAACTACCACCATGCCCTACATCTATTATTGTCAACATTATGCATGAAGAGGCTAAATAAATGCAAATAAAGGTCAACCTCTTCTGACATCAACCTTCTACCACTTTTATAGTCATCAACATCTTTGCACCACTACCAAAAAGTCCATAAGAGTCTTTGGTTCATAGACCCTAAACTCAATGAGAGGCTAGGGTTTATCCTAACCTAAAAGAATTCACATTTGGTAGGATATCCATGGAACAAGATGTGAAACCTTCTCCTTAAAATTTTCTACCACCTAAATTTAGGCTAGTTACTTTGGGATGTTAAGCACGAAATATACTGAGAGGGGGGGAATTAGTATATTATATATCTTATAAAACTCTCCCTTTATCAAATTCCACTTAATCAAACATTCAAGATATGCAATAAAACTCAAACAATAAACATCACACAAGATAGAGAGAGACACTAGATATAATGTGGAAACCCAATGTGGGAAAAACCATGGAGAACAATCTCAAGTATATTCATGAGAACAAACCCACAGGAGCACCATACCCCTTTGTCGAGTGCCACCCCAGCTATAATTCATGAGCACCGACCCACAAGAGCTTCAAACCCCTTTGCCAAGCACCAACCCAGCTACTATTCGTGAGCACCAACCCACAAGGAGCACCAACCTACAAGAGCACCAACCCCTTTGTGTATACCACACACCTATCTCTCAATGTTGCTATCTCAACAAATGATAGATCAATACAACATCTCCTTCCTCTCTTTCACCTTTGCTCTTCTAAGATAGATATAACAAATACAAATCATATTCATATCTCACAATTGCTCTTCTAAGCTAGATATTACAATATCAAGTCAACCTCTCACTTCATATTACAAATGGCTTCTTGAGCCTTTATTTATAGCTTTCTAAATGACCTTTGGCCTTCCCCCTTTGTGACCCTTCAATCCTCATGAAAAATGGCACCAATCTTGGATGCCCCTTCATATCCAAGCCTTTGAAAAGTCATGTAGTGACCCTTCATGACCAAAAATGTCCTTCCCACTTTTGTCCTTATCTTTGGTGACTTTTCGTATTCCTCAAAGTGTCCCTTCATGAGAAATTGTGCCCTTACTCTTTTATCTTCACTTGGTGACTCTTCGTATTCCCTAAGATGACTCTTCATGGGAAAATGTGTCCCATCCTTGTTTTGTCTTTACCCTGTGGCTCTTTGACTTCTCCATGGGCCCTTCTTTTGTCTCATATGCAACCAAAAATATATTCATTAATATTAAATAAATATTAACTCACATTAGCCAAGATAAACAACATTAAATGCAATGGGGCCTTTATCACCAATAATACTAGACCTTTGACATCAATGACAATATTTCCAATAATCTCCCCCTTTGTCATTGATGGCAACCTCAATCCTGAAATTCCCACATTCTATCACCTACACATACTATCATTTGAAAACATACAATAACTCTCCCTTACTGTAGCAACCTGTACTTGTTTTTTTCACCTGTACCTATACTTATTATTCTCCCCATTTGACATCAATGGCAAAGGTCCTACCTAGAGATAACACTTAGCTCCCCCTTAACTGATACTAAACATCAATAGCAGGATGTAATAGAAATTAATCCCAACTCCTCTCGCCAATATTTGAGAAGATATCTGATTAAAATATTGCCTGTCATTTGAGAATCTACAATCAACTCATTTGAATATTTTATTCTACAACCTCACAACCTTTTACATGAAACTTTAATGTATATCCCTAATCACATATTTGACTTACACTCAAAATATTATGCTTAAAAAACATTCTTAGCTTTGGTTCTACTAATATCCAAACTTAAAATACCTTTTCTAGCTATCTTGGTAGTGGTTTTATCTTCGAATTTCACTATGCCACCATTGATCTTCTTTATTCTTATCTCTCGTCATATGCCACAAACATCCGCTATCAACAAACAATGGCCGATCTTTATTTCTTACATGCAAAGCTATTTGCACCAACATAGAATCTTCAAGTTGTTTCTTCTTCCATGAACATGTCTAAACCTTCTTCCTGATGAATGGAGTTTTGAAACTTTGATACTTCTTCTTGATGAATGGATCTTTGAAACTCTGAACCCTCTTCTTAATAAATGGGGCTTTGAAACTCTGATCCTCCTTGATTTAATTTGCATGAGTATCCTTTTCTTTCTCTCTAAAATTGTTAGCTCTTTTTAAACATTCTAATTTCTTATGACCATAATCATTTGAAACACTGCATATGCAAGAATCATTCTAATAGCCTCAAACCATAATACTGATGCAAAATTTTCTTCAAAAAATATATTCCCTCAAAATATATATAAATTAATCTTCCAACTTACCTTCTTGTCATGCAACATAGCTAAGACCCAATAACATCCACCATGCTTCAATTTTCTTAAAAAGTGTCTCCTTGAAGCCTAGAAGAGACACCCCCACACAATAGGGTTCTAGAAATAAATCTCAGGAGATTCCCACATCTCCTCTATTTCTTCCTTGATCTTCTTGTGTTTTTCTTTTAGAATCCATTTAAGCATGTCTAACCTTTTTAACTTACTAACCTTATCATTTATGATGTTTTTCTTTTTCTCAACTTTTACAACTATCTTATCTTGACAAAGCTCATGCTCAAATGTAAAAAGAAATTCTACACAATCCTTCCTATATGATTCTTTATCTACTATATCAAGTAATTCATTTTCACTTTTAAACTCAACCTAATCAACCTTTACTATTTTAGGTCTCCAAACCTTAATTTGACTCTTCTCATATCTTTTAGGGGCTCTGTAACCTTTGACATACTTTGAAGATCTCTTTACTTTATTTTGACATAATTTAGCAATATGTCCAACCTCATGACAACAAAAGCAAACAATATTTCTCATACCTTTCTCTTGAATGTGACTGAGATCTCCCTTTGACTGATTGCTTCTCCTCATACAATATCTTTCCCTATGACCAACATGATGACAAATAAAATAACGGCCATGAAAATAATTTGAAAACTTGAAAGCATTGGGCTGCCTGATTGACTTCTTTGATTTGCCTTCAAAACTTGCATCCTTCTTTCCTCGGACTAATATTTCATGATCTTTTTCAACCTTTAGTATAAGCTTCTCATGATTATCCTTTAAAGATCCTAACTCATCCTTCAAATGATTACAATCTTCTTCTTTTGATGTTAAAATTGAACTTGTAGCCTCCAACTGATTCTTAAGATCCTGAATAAATATCTTATTTTCTTTTACTTCTATAGCCAACTTAGAATCCAAGATACACACCTTTTCCTTAAGAGCCTCAACCATAGATTTAAACTCTTGATTCTCCTTCTTTAGCTACTTGGCCATCTTATGCTTTTCTTTGATCTACCTTCAAGCTGTTAAATCCTTTCTGAAGGAACCTTCTCTGATACCAATTGTTAAGCAAAGAATATACTAAGAGGGGGGTGAATCAGTATATTATATATCATATAAAACTTTCCCTTTATCAAATTCCACTTAATCAAACATTCAAGATATGCAATAAAACTCAAACAATAAACATCACACAAGATAGAGAGAGACACCAGATATAACGTGGAAACCCAATGTGGGAAAAACCATGAAGAATAATCTCAATTATATTCATGAGAACAAACCCATAGGAACACCATACCCCTTTGCCAAGTACCACCCCAGCTACAATTCGTGAGTACCAACCCATAGGAGCTTCAAACCCCTTTATCGAGCACCAACCCATCTACTATGCATGAGCACTAACCCAGCAACAATTCATGAGCATCAACCCACAAGAGCACCAAACCCTTTGTGTATACCACACACCCATCTCTCAATGTTGCTATCTCAACAAATGATAGATCAATACAACATCTCCTTTCTCTCTCTCACCTTTGCTCTTCTAAGCTAGATATAACAAATACAAATCATATTCATCTCTCAAAATTGCTCTTCTAAGCTAGATATTACAATATCAAATTAACCTCTCACTTCATATTACAAATGGCTTCTTGAGCCTTTATTTATAGCTTTCCAAATGACCTTTGGCCTTTCCCATTTGTGACCCTTCAATCCTCATGGAAAATGGTGCCAATCTTGGATGACCCTTCATATCCAAGCCTTTGAAAAGTCATGTGGTGACCCTTCATGACCAAAAACGTCCTTCCCACTTTTGTCCTTATCTTTGGTGACTTTTTGTATTCCTCAAAGTGTCCCTTCATGAGAAATTGTGCCCTTACTCTTTTGTCTTCACTTGGTGACTCTTGGTATTCCCCAAGATGACTCTTCATGGGAAAATGTGTCCCATCCTTCTTTTGTCTTTACCCCATGGCTCTTTGACTTCTCCATGGGCCCTTCTTTTGTCTCATATGCAACCAAAAATATATTCATTAATATTAAATAAATATTAACTCACATTAGCCAAGATAAACAACATTAAATGCAATGGAGCCTTTATCACCAATAATACTAGACCTTTGATATCAATTACAATATTTCCAACATGGGACACAATAAATCATCTCTCTTGCTCTATGGTCTAGTCAAGTGATTCACCACCTTCAAAATAAGATCTGAAGGCTAAATATCTTAAGTCATATCAGCCTACAGTTGAAGAAATATAGGATTCATGAGAGGAAGTAACCTACATAGTTAAATGATGAGTTTGTCAACAAGAAAAAAAGTACCAAAAGGAGTAGGCCTAATACTAGCAAGCTTAGCAAACAAGTCATCAAGTTGATGAAGTCAACTTTATGTAATGGCATAGGCCATAGAGATTGACAAAAAAAATTATCTCGAGGTGGTCAAGAAGGTGTAAAAATCTATTGATATAGTAAAACATGCACAAGAAGTACACTAGAAGAATATGGATAAAGAGCATAAGAATAAAGAGGCTATGCTCACTCTCAAGGCCAAGGTAGAATAAGATAAGAAATAATAAGATGCATCGATATAGGAAAACAAAGTTCTAGAGGATTTCACTCTTGCATAGTAGTAAGACCTTGAATTTTCAAAGAAGAAGAAAGAAGAAGAATATGAAGCCTTATACAAGCAAAAATATCAAGCTCAAGAATAACAAGCAAGTGCATCCAAGGTAAAGGCTCAACTAGTAGCATATGCATAGGCTAAGGCCAAATAAGACAAGGTTTTTGCACTTGAGAAATATAAGAAGGTAGAAGAGCATGCATAGAAGCTATAAGAGGAATAAAATAAATTAAAATCTATAAATCATGAGTTTAGTAGGAAATCAGAAGAAGAAGCCAAGATAAAATAGGATGAAGACACTACAAAGTAACTAAAGACTATATAAGATGCTATGGTACAAAAAAAATAAGTCTATGTCTAATAATCAAGTGGATCAAAACAACCAAGACAAGAGAAATATACATCTACAACTACATCAAGTGAGTAACAATAAGCTTTGCCTTTGGGAGGAGTATAGATATGGGATATTTCAACTATAGGTGATTAACAAACCACCTTCTCACTTCCACTTATGACCATGCCACATCCTAATCCTTAATCCACCATAAAAACATTAGAAACATTCCCCCTCCATCAAGAAGCATCATTAGATGTTTCTATATTACCATTGAAGAAATAGTTAGAAGGCACTATGGGATTCTAGGAGTCCATTGCATAGAAGGCCACCTATATGGACTAAGAGATTGATAAATATAAGGTTAAATGTATCAAGTTGAAGGCTTGACTACATGAAGCTAACAAACTTATCCAAGACACTTGTCCCAAGTTGTTTACTCATGCAATGAGGGACCAAGTAATGTCTGACTAGTGTTGACTCAAGAAACTTATCTTTGAGTTAACAAAGGACTAGTGTACAACATAGAAAATCCATATAGTGGGAATATTGGGCTAGGATTTCAAGGTTGAGGATGATACTCTCATCACTTTTTTATATGAATACTAAGGAATGATTGATGCTATCACACTTTAATATCAACAAGTTACACGTAGCTTATTAGATTGGAAGCAATAATTGGATATCTCCTTAGCCAATTCCATCATAAACTTTATGAAGGCTGCCACCACCAAAACAACAATGTAAAATCATACTAAAATTAGGGAGGAAAAGGATGGATGACTCCAATAATCACTCAATGTCAGGGATAATGTGTATGATAACCTTTTGAATTAGCAAAGTCATTTTTTTCACAGTTCTTTTGCCAACCTCCAAGCTCAATGACACATAGAAAAGATGGAGTAGCTGAGTGGAGAGATTCATATAAATGTTTTGAACATCAAAGTATCCTTAATCATAACTGATGATTTATACCTCAAAAAAATCATCAACTTCCATGTTCCATTATGCACCCTACTATAAACCATGGTTTATACATGAATTGATACTAGACTAGAATGCCTACAAAATGGATCTGAATCCTTTCACCAATGTAACTACCCATATTATTGATACACCTATGTATATGTCACTTTTATAGCTCTAGTAGATCATTACATAGCACAAGGTGGCTCAGTCTTAGTCCAAAGACTCTTCTATTCAAACATCTATGACCATGCCACTACTTTCAAGTTAAGTAATGTAGAGCATACAAATTTTGAAAAAAAATTATAAAATTTTGTATTGGGTATGACTTAGTAAGATAATTAGGGCTAGCTTGCTTGAAAACCCATAAAAGGAGGCCACTTGGTTATGCTAGCCTATTGAAAACCCATAAAGGGTGGTAGGTTGGTATGATAGTTAAAAAACTCAAAGGGTAGCTAAATAGTGCGCAAGAGGTGAAAACAAGAAATGACACCTTGAGTGATTATTGTGAATCTTACTAGTCTAACCATTTCTTCAACCTCTAATCACTTATACATTCTTGGAGATCCTATGACATTATCTCAGGATGAGACAACATTTTAATTCTAAGAAAGTGTTGGTATAATAACGTAGAGTGTAAATCTATGTAGGATATTTATCGAATATTCATGAATTATGCACTCATTTTATCATTGTATAAGTCTATTTTGTCTTATCTTCATGACTTGTAATAGGCTATAATATGAAGAGACTCCACTTTTGGTGCCAAGTATGAAAAGAAGATGAACATTCATAAACTGAAAACATCTTTATATACTTTTGTTTGTAAGAAGAAGAGGGTTCCACTTTTTAGAAGAGATCAATAGATATTATCTGGTTATGGTTACCTATGTGATTTCTTGTTATGTTCCTTGCATTCATTCTCATATGTAATGTTTTATTTACTTTATGTATAACTATTTTGAAACCATTATTTTAATCTATGAAATACTAGCTCTTAATTCCTCAATAATGTAAGATAACTAATGCTTCATATGTTTATGTCATCCAAATTCTTATCTTTATATAATAAACTATTCTATGTATATGAATTATATCACATATATCCTCATCCTTAGCATGTTTTGATGCTTTAAGAACCTCTACTAACAGAATTAGATTATCGTGTAGCTAGAAAGGGTACACTTTTTAGCAATTTTGATGGCATCCTTTTCAAGAGTGGGCCAAAATTATCCTATACATAATCATTTTTGAGATGTATCATATCCGCTATAGTGGCCACCGCAAATTCCCCCATGTGTTTATTTCAGAAAAGTGGGAACCTCTTCTTTCATAACATAATGGAGCAAGGTACCTTAATCATTGTGATAATATAGGATGTTATATTGAAAGACATAATTGAAGGCTTAATTTCAAATGCAAGTTTTTTGTGGGAATTGAGGTTTAGAGGATAAGTTTGGTGTTCTAAAAATTTGATTATATATTTTTACCATGACTATGTCAAATGGTGACAGCCTCAATGTGGAAGATAAGTGAATATTATGGTTGAATAGAAGATGGGGATTTTCTTATTTAAATCATAAAAGTGTGATTAGTAATAACTTGGTATGGATGAAAAAGAGATGTTGAATAAGCAAGAGAATTTGTAATAGAATTTTGATCTTGAGGTATAGGCTTGATGGTAAATGAAACAAAATATTTGATGAGGGTAATTGTGATTTGATAATAAGAAATGAGATTCTCACTTTTATATTCATAATCACCATTGACTTGGTGGTAAATTATTTTCAAGTCACCTAAAGCATGTAGATATATGATATCAAGGTCAAGGTCTACTCTCATGCCTAAGATTCAAGCTTCATACTCTACCATGTTGTTAGTGACATTGATTGTCAGGCAAAATGCCAATAGGATGATTTTTCCAAGAGGGATTGTAAGGATACAACCTTCCCTATCTCCTTGAAGTCATTTAGTACCTTCAAAATGAAGGGTCCAAGTATCTTTTTTTAAATCAACATTAATCTCAGGAAGTCATTCAATGATTACTTTTGTTTTAGTAGTATTGGGGAAGATAGGAAACTCATCTAGATTAATTACTTCAAGGTCAGTAATGAATTTGTGGAAGTAATATTTAATAGATATGACTTAGTTGAGACCTTAAATATATAAAATATTGTCATCAGGAAGACTATCTTAGAGGTGGTCTATAGATGGGATTGGAGCTATGGTAAGTTGATCAATCATGATTTGTCCTTTGACATCTTTTTGTTTAATAATTCATAAATTAAATTCCATGAGAAGGACAATCCACTTGCCGATTTTGTCTCCAGGAAGAAATTATTTGGAAAAGTGATGAAGGGGATCAGAATGAATGATAACATAAGTGATTTGATAAAGCCTATAATTTTGAAGTTTTTTAGTGGTAAAATATATGGTGAGGAAATCATGTTTGACTTTGGTATAACATTTCTCATAATTAATGAGGCCTTGGATGATATAGTAGATGGCATATTCCCTTACAATATCATCTTGTTCTTCAAGCATTGCCCTAATTGATATGGGTGTGGAAGAGGTATACAAAATCAATAGTCAATCATTTGAAGGGGGACAAAGAGTAGGTAGGTTAAGCAATTATTCTTTAATATTATCAAATGTTTTTTGATAATGATATATCCATTCTAAGGCATCACCTTTATTAATAAGATAATTTATTGAATAGATACAATAAGCCATGTCAAAAATAAACCATATAATTGCCCCAAGTTTACTAAGGTAAGTGTGAATGTCTGGAATGGATCGAGGGATGGGCATGTTGATGATAGCATTAATCTTGGTAGGATTGGTATCGATGTCATGAAGAGAGACTAAGAATCCTAATGGTTTACCAGATGTGACACTACAAACACATTTATAAGGATTTAGTCTAACTTTATATTTAAGGAGGTGGTCAAATATGATGGCAAGATCATAGAGATGAGTCTTGCAACATTTGGATTTGGTAATGAGGTCATCCACATAGGTCTCTACAATACTATGAATAATATCATGAAATATGTGAGCCATTATTCATTCATAGGTATCTCCAACATTTTTTAAGGTCAAAGGGAATTTTAATGTAATAATAGTTGCCTCATTCTATGGTGAAAGTTGTCTTATGTTGGTCTTCTTGGGAAATGTGAATTTGGTTATAACCCAAGAAACCATCTATAAGAGACAACATTTCATAACCAGTTGTGTAATCAATGACAACATCTATTGAAGATAGAGGGAAATTGTCTTTGGGACAAGTAAGACTAAGATTATGAAAATCAATGCAAATGTGAATGACCATGGTGACCTTGTTTTGAATAGGGACTATGTTAGGAATCCATTGGGAATAGTCCATAAGTTTGATAAACTTAGCATGAAGAATCTTGATAATTTCTTTATGGCATAAGGTGGAAACTTCAGGTGGAAAATTTTATTGCTTTTGTCGCATGGGTTTGGTGTCTGGATAAGTAATAATATTGTGCATAATGATGCTAGGTTTAAAACTTGACATATCCTCATAGGAAAAAGAAAATATCTCATAATATTTATATAAAAAAAGCTAAAGTTATCATGTTTAGTGGGTATGAGTTTACAAAAAACTATAATTGGTTGAGGGCACGATGGAGTAACATATTTGATGTGAGTAGTTTATTTGATAAGCATAGCATTGGCATCTTATAAATGATATGTTGAATTAGGTAAAGAGGAAATTTGATTTGATTTAGGGTTGATGTTAACAATAAAGTTGTTGAAATAAGGGGCTATATTTTGGGAATTCCTAAGTTTTTGATGCTATTGAGGAAGGTGAGGTTCTCAAGAATGAAGAAATTAAATAATGGATTAATTTCTAGTTAAAGTGGGAATAGAACCATAATAATTGAGATCTATTTCATGATCAAGAATTTGATTACCATGGTAATCATATTTAGAGTGTATTAAATGTACATTTGTGGTAGTGGCATCTAATGTAATCTCAAGAGTAGGAGTAGGTTGATCAAATGATATAAGTGTATTATTACTTTAATTTATGAGGGAATAATTAGATGTAATGATTGGATATATAGGTGGTATAAAAGATGCAGGAATTTCTAGATGTTTAAAAGGTATGATTTATTATAACATCTAAGGAGTATCTATAAGCAAATAATTAATGGGAGGTACATGATTTTCAAGAGATAATTTAAAATCCATAGAAATGGTATGAACATCATAATTTAAAACATATATTTGGACTAAAGTTTTTTGATAATGTTGAACATCCAAGTCTCGGGATTGAGCTTGGGCCATGATGTAGTCATCATCAAAGGTTGGAAAAATGGTGCATACTTGAGATTCATGAGGATTTTTAGAATGGGAAGTTCTTAGATCACTAAAATTGTGTAGAGACATGGTTAAATGTTATTTGAATAATTTAGAAACTCTATAATGATTGCATGTAAAGGCATCTTCTAGGTAAGAAGAGTCTTGAGCATTGCATGGAAGGGGAAATTAGTGATCTCATTAATGAGAGGAATAGTGCATTCATGAGGTAATAAATAAGGAGGAAGCCACTTAAATATATAAGGAGGTATCTTAGTATTGTTTCAAGTATGTTGAAAATCATTAGGTTCATCATCATCTAAATCAACAAGAGTGACATGTAAATCTAGATTAATGTTGATGAATTTAGCTAAAGGAGCACTATTGATTATTCTAATGGTAGGAATGTGATATTGAGATTTTATATTACGAATTAGAATACTCCAAGGGTTGGGATCAGCCTTATGTTTATACCATTTGCCATTATGTATTAACTTGATGCATTGGTTACCAAAAGAGGGGATGGTCCTAATTCAATGAGTCCAAGGTCAACCTAGGATTATGTTGTAAGATAGGGGAAAATCAAGGACCATAAGTTTATTTTGAATATTCTTAAGTCTAATTTTAAGGGGAATCCAAATACAACTAAGTGGACTTTGATTAGTTTTATCTAATCCATGATAGGCTAGGTGGTTTCTATTGAGTTGATCATTACTATATCAATGTTTTTGGGTGAACCACAAAGATGTCACATTAATATTGGACCCTTTGACAACTAACAATTTACAAATAAAGGTAGTATCAATGGCTATTTTAATGAATAAAGTTGGATCATTAACACAAAAAATGATCTCATCATTAATCATGTCTTATTCAATAAATTCAATAGAAGGATTGGAATAAGGATAGATAGATTCAATGGTATACACATTAGAAGGTTGAGGCTTAATAAAGGGTGGTTATTCATCTATCGAAGATGGATCTTCAATTTGTTATAATTTTTTCATGAGGAAATTTAAATGATAATGGGAGGTATAGACTAACTCCATAAGGGTAATCTTTCAAGGCATGGAGTTGAGTTCTTTGAGAAAGTTCCAATGGGATGTAGAAGAACCAGTGCAAGGTTTATAAGGTAAGGTAGATTTTGAAGGAATGTAAGTGGTTGGGCATTCAGAAGAAGGAGATGGTTTCTCATTATATTCTAAAGCTAAATGATTAGTTGTATTATCTTTGATAATTTTCTCTTCCAAATATGGTTTCTTAGGTTTAGTGATAGGATCTTTGTGAACTGGTTTGTGATGATAGTTAACTTTAGCTGCATTAATCTATTGAAAATTTATGTAATATTGGTCATAGTTAGCATCAATATAACAAACGTCTTTAGTATTTTGTTGAGTGGTAAATGTGGGAAAATATTTTTGGTTATTAGAAGAATAAGCTTTGGGAGCCTGACATTTTTGAGAAGCGATGTATTCTTAATGACAGAGTTGGATCATGGATTTGTGATTGAAGGAATCACCAAGCATATATCAGATAGAATATTTGGTAAGCCCTATATAATTTTCATGAAAATTACTAATTTTAGCATGAAACAAACAAAATTGATTAGGGTCATACCATTTACGAGGATTATTAGGATAAGTAAAGGGTTTAGAGGGTGGTAATAATTGTTTCATTTGTTGCATAGTTAGTGATATGTGAGAAGATGGGGTATTGTTGACTTTGGTAACTCTTGGTTTGGTTTAAGGAGTATTACCAGTGATGGAGTTAGTATAATTTTTAGAAAATCCCTTAAGGAATTTGGTATTAGGTTCAAATTGCTTCATGAAGAAGTCTTGACATTTAGCCTGGTCAAGAGCTTCATGAAGCATTTGAGGGGCAAAAGTTTGAACCTTATATTTAAGTGAAGGAGTTAAAGAGGTTGTAAAGAGTTTAAATAGATTATAATTATTCATGTTATGTTTGGCCTTATGGGCCAAATATTTCCATCTTTTGATAAATTCATGAGCTAATTTAAAGGGAGATTGATTACCATTCATGAAATGGCTAAGGCAATTTTTAGGAAGGTCATTGTGTTGAAAATATTTAACTAGAGGATTGACTAAATCCTCTAGTTGTTAGATGGAATGTTGGGAAATTTGGTTATATAATTATAATACATCTCTAGTGAAGGTTTTAACTAGGATTTTAGTGGTGGATAAAGTATTAGTTTGCATCCATTCTTTATAAATATTTCCAAAGGCTTTAAGAAAGGATGTTGGGTCTTTTGTCCCACCATAATTGATAGTTGGAAAGATATTACCAATATCAATGGAAATGATGAAAGAAGCTAAAAGATCATTTTGTATGTTTTGAAGCATTTTATTATTCATGATATGTTGAGGAATAACATTTATTGAGACATATTTAAGAGGTGGAGAAATAAAATTTGGATTAGTTTGAGGAATTAGAATCGAAGTTTGATTATCCATATTGATCAAATTACATTGTAATTGCATCAATTTGGAGGTGTTAAATGTTTGCATTATTTTCATTTATTATATGACTTATGCAAGAAGTTGAGTCATATCAATTGACAGGTTGGTGTTTATATGAGGACTGCCTAAATTGATATCAGGGGGAGGGTTATTATGAGGTGGATTGATATTGGGATTATTGGATAGACTTGTGTCAATCACTCCCACATTGTGTTGAAAAGCTTGAAGATGAGAATTGTCTTGATGGGTATAAAAAGGATTAGATCCAACTACTTCATCTTGAGGTGTGATTTGAACCATATTACAATCCATAGATGAAGAAGGGAAAGAGGTATCCAAGAGTGAGTGTTCTCTTGGGAGGTAAATAAAGGGAGAAAAGAATACCCCATATAGTGTTTAAATGGATTAAAGTTGTCCAAGAATATTCTAATAGGGGATTTCATGATTTTTTAAGGAAATAAATAGAATTTTAAGAAAGAATAAAGATAAACATAAAATAGATAACTAAGTTGGACAAATAGAGATGTAAGTTAGCTAGCTAAAGAACCAAATTGGCCATATAGAAGAGCAAGGGTAATAATAAGATACAATGTTGACTGGGTCGATAGAGTGTTATTGGGAAGGGGATTGAAAAGAGGACAGTCAACTAGGTTAACTATGTGCTACTAGATAGAGGCTAAGAAAAGTGTAGAGTCAACTAGGTCAACTATGTACTATTGGATAGAGGACATAAAAGATAGATATGAGACATACTTATGTTGGTCGATTGTGTACTATTGGTAGGAAGAAAGATAGAGTTTGTAAGAGACTATATTTATCAGAACAACAATGTTCTAAAATAGGGTATAATTTTTCAATATGAACGATACAAGAAGTGAAAACAAACACAAATTATTGGATCAATGTGAGTAATCCAATTGGGGCACACAACACAAAACATTACACCAATACTAGCTAATGCAAGTTTTTACAATTAAAAACATAATGATCAAAGAGAAAGTAATTAACTGAAAAGTAAATTATAACTAAGTGGTCATCTTGAGTGTTATTACATTATTATAAAGTATTGATTTTAGTGAGATAGGAGAGTTAGCTAAAAATAGGGAACTAGAAAGTAATCTATTATTGGTTTTAGGATGTTTCAGTTGAAAGGGATTTATGTTGGTAATGATACTAGATTGGTATTGGGGCCTAGCCCCTCACTTCACAATCTTATAGTGATAAGGGTGTTAGGTGATTTGTCAATATATACCATTAACCACATATTTATACTTAGATAGAAAACCAAGTTGACTTCCCCCTTGGTGATGGAATCGAATTAGGTAGGCCTTAGGAATACAAGTGTTAAATGTGTTTTTAATATTGTGTGATTTGTTAATATGTGTAAAACAGAAAAATAATGTAACTAAATGGTAATTTTAAAAGCCACCCATTTAAACTATGTGAGTTAATTTAAGCATGCAAACAATTGAAAATAAAAGTGTGAAGTAATTACTAGAAAATAGTTATTAATTCTCAAATTTATAATGGTACAAAGTCAATAGATGACAATGTATGCAAATAGTATAGAACATAGTCAACTAGGTCATTACTATTTTGTAGAAGTAATGTATTTAAGAACATGTTCAAATAGGTTGACTAAGTCTTTTAGATAGAAGATAAGCTATAGAACTAAGTTTACTAAGTCAACTTAGTTGGTTGTAGGGTTATAATTTTGAAGGCTACTAACTTATAAAAAATAGAACTAAATAAAGTACTAAAATGACAAAGGAAGGAAGGAAAGGAACCATGATGGGTTTGAAGATGATTAGGATTACAAATTCTATGTTTAAGTGCCTTAAATGTTGCTTTCAAAATTTTGTAAATTAAGTCAATAAGTTTGACTGAGTTCTACAAAAAAACATGTGTTGAAGGAGAATAAGATGATTAAGTCAACCTATTTTACCTAGTTTGTTGATCTAAATGATACCAAGAAAATAAGATGACTAAGTCAACTTGTTCAACCTAGTTTGTTGATTTGGGACTAAAGAATAGTATTGTGTTAACTTGTTTGATCCAGTCACTTGTATTTGATGAAGACCTACATAGATAGAATAGAGTTGTTTTGATGTGATTATGTGTTAAACATATACACAAAGAGTTAGAACTATATCGACTGGTTAGATACAATATCAAAAATATAGAAAAATAATAATATGATAGAAATTAAATCATGAAATAAAACATACAAGGGTTAGATTCATTTCAAGTTCACCAAAATTTTATGTAATGGGAAATGCATCATATCTATAAATCAATCCTATCTCAAAGAAGATAAATCCTACTTACACTTCTGATTGGGGATACATTAGAGAATCAGGGTCATGACCAATATGGATCCACTTAACCTATCCAAGGGATCTCTTACCATAAATAATATCACTAGGGAGGGTTTCTAAGCCTCTAATCAAGTAAAACTATGTAGTAACCCTAACTAGGTATTATGTTTTCATAATCACTAAATTAATAACAAGTAAAAGTCTAATGTAGTGCTCACTAAAGCTTTTGGAACAAAATGGGGGTTAGTAAACATAAAATTAAACATGCATAAGAGAATCCTAATTAAACTATTTATAAGTAAGACCCTAATGTATGGAGAGAGAAATGTATTCAAAAGCCATTAATTATGTTACATCCATCTACTAAAGAGAGGAGAAAAGTTTATGATACTTACTTTGAAGATGAACCCGTTGATACTCAATCTTTCCCTTGAACAAAAGTGATTCATAATAGGTTATTTTGGTTTATAAGGATCACTAAAAAATCCTAAAGCATCTAAGACTTCTACACAAGATAAGATTCTTCTCCCAGTAAAAACCCTAATCTAAGAATCCTCAAGTAGAATGGAAAAAGAGTAGATTATAAATAAGCATAAATGAATAATAATGCTTGTTCTCTCTCTAAGAATGGTGAAATGGATGTGTTGATATAGGTATATATAATCTCAAACCCTTCTAAAATTTTAGGCTAACAAGGTCGACTTAGTTAACCTAATATAGTTATTAACAAAAATAAATTAGGTCACGGACTAGGCCAGTCAGGGGTAGACCTAGACCCTAATAAGTTTTATCAATAAGAGTACAAGGTCGATGTGGCCAACTATGTAATGAAAACATCAAAAAGAGTTTTAGGTTAGGGAAGGGCTAAATTAATGTGTTAAATGACTATAGGAGGGTGAAAAATAGAGACAAAGCTTAGGCTAATGGTTTTATGAGATAGATATGTAGATAGAAAGTGGTAATAAGGGACAGTAATACTATGAAGCACTAATATTCTACCCACCCATTTATTGGTGCACCCTTTAAGGCATACACTCAAAGATATTGAGACTCAGTGATTTCTTATAAGATAGAAAGCATAATTAATTTCTAAATTTTGAAAATATTATGTGTATACACTATTTATCTATCTTGATCAGCACTCTCCTCATACTCAAAGATTCACATACCTTTATTTCTTCCACATGAGATGGAAAGACAACACTCTCTTCTTATGCTACTTGAACAACCTAATTTTTATTTTTAGTCCTATAAATTCCTACTTGTTGACCTTATGGACACTCCCAAAACCTACGTCTTATAAATTTATTATAGTTGAATAACTTACATGTGAAACCACTATATCCTCTTTCTATTGATGCATATCCACCTCTGAAATATGGTCTTCTACCTCTAAATTCACCTCTAAGATTAAATGACTATTATTATGAAGTGATAGCATCTCCATGGTTTCTCTATGAGGTATTTATACCTCCTTGATGACCCCTTCCTCTATAACTTCTACCTCTACTTCTATTTTGTTCAATTTGTCTTCTACTAAGCTTAGCTTTAGATTTCAATAGAAGTTGATGGAATTCTTCAAGAGTCTTGGGCCTAACTAAACTTAATTCATCTTAAAAATTATACCTCAATCATGTAATATATCTAGAAATTCTTTCTTTATCCACCTCTATATGACCTAATCTGATGACCAATTTATAAAAATCCTCTGTATATTCCTTGACACTCATTTATTTTTTCTTCAAAGTCTACAATCTTTTGAAGAGTTTTTTTTCATAGTCATTTAGCAAGAATTTTCCATTCAACTTGGAGACCATTAGGTCCCAAAACTTAATATTTGATTTGAATTTATTTCTTCTTTATTATTTCTTCTTGGATTAAATCCCACCAAAGGGATGTATGCCCTTTAAAATTTGTATGAGAAAACTTCACTTGGTTCTCCTATGGAACACTTTCATAATCAAACTATTTATCTAGTTCTGCAATCTAGTCAATAATTTCTTCTCCATATAATATTTTTGAATATGTAGGAAGTTATAATTTTGGGTTGGACCCATTTTTCATTACTACTTTTATTATTATTTAAATACCTTGTTCATCATGGTCTCTAACTTCTCCATCTTCCTCTGTCCCTTAATTTCGATCCTCTTTATCACTTTCATCTCTTGTTAGGACTCCCCTTCTTTGAGTAGCTTCTATTGTTTTAAGCCTAGCATCAAAACCATTCTTTTGATTCTAAAATTCCTCCAATTTAGTTTGAATATTGTCTCTATTCCTTCTAGGTGGCATCTATCTTATTACTCTCCAATCTATCTAACCAAAAAACACTCTTCAAGCTAGCTGACCAAAAACACTCAATTCAATATTGTTACCTAAGAGTGTACACCTTATTTTAGTCTCCTTTAGGTATCAAAATTTATTTGATACCAAACTGATGTAGAGCAGTTTGTATAAATAACTTTGAAACAAGATTTCTTTCTTAGGCCTATATCTGCTAGCCCTCTCAAATCATTATTTTTTGTTAATAGAAAATTGTATAAGGTTTCCAGACCAACCAATTAGGGATTAAAGTAACCTCTATCTTATTATAACAACACACAAAATTTTAGATTTTAACTCAAAAGAGAAGTATATTATTTTCAAATATCTTTATTATTTTATGCATCTTTCTAGTAGCCATCTAAGGGCACTTTTATTTTTGTATAAAATCCATAGTTGCTATATCATTATCCTTTCCATGCACTTAGCTATAAATCCAAGTCAGTTCTATACTTAGTAAAATTAAGTAAAATCATAGGAATGTCTTGGGTGCACAAAATTTAAATGCACTACTATGATGGCATCAAACTACATAAGGTACAAGCCTTGTGCACTCACCCAAAGTGTAGTAGAGAGGGGACCAAGGCTCATGTTGGGCTAGTTGAAACATGCCATATGCTAGTCTTTTTGGGACTTGGTCATCTCCATAATGAGCTTAGATAACTTCATTAGCACAAGTCATTCTTGTGTAGCATCAACATGCATAAGTCTATTCAAGGTATCTAGTTTTGGTCATAGAGGCTCAAGTCTTTGGGATGCCAATCTAAATTTCATTTAGGTGATTAGTTATTCAAGGAAATTATTTATACTTGGTGGTTCATTATTCCTACTAATTCACTATGTGTGGTTGTTAGGTCTTAGGTTCTTGCCTTCCCCAGCACTTAGTTAATTTTATGGTTTAAACCAAAGTCTTTATCTAGCATAAGGATGCCATTAATGAACTTGATCATACCTTCGCTCAAAAACATATGTAAATATGGAATTTATACTATCATTACTACTCCATTCTAGTCACAATTATAAAATAATTTTATAACCATCTAAATAAGATCATTACTCAATTTGTTTCAATGTCATTCTTCATTAACTCAAAGTTTGATAAAATAGGATATAGTTTATATAAAATAGATCATACGCTCATATAAAATATATTATAAGCATAGTGTCTCATAGGTGAGCTTGGTTGATACATGATGGTTCTCAAAAGTATTCATGTTGAATTTAAATTAGATGTTTGCATAATTCTAGAGCCAATTATACATAGATTTGTTGCATTAATGTCACATCTCTTTGCTCTAGATTCAAGCTTATTTTTATAGGTAGGGGAGAATATTTATGCTAGGTTTTATGGGTACACATTGGGTGCTGATTTATAATTGTGGTTGATCATTATATTGGCACCACTAATTTGACACCTATGCTCTTTAGCCACCATGTGCAAGTACTCAAAGAGATGTCCCTTAAAACTTGGGTGCTAAGTAACTACCTTCCAATTAGTACAATATCTTTGAAGATCCTCCTAGCTAACACCAAAATTTCTAAAAGAGCAATCATCCACAATGATTAACTCATGCCAAGATGTGCTAAGTTGGTGCAGTTCCACTAGTTAGCACAAAATGGGGCCCAACATTACCCCATACAAAATTACTAATCCACCCTCAGACTAGTCTTTAGCACCTTTGATATGCAAAATTTAGGTGTACTTGATTTAGTTCCACCTTAAAGTCCTTAAATCCCTAAATGGTGAGTCTGATGTCTTCAATAGTGCCTTTTTCTTCTATAGATCGAAGCTCAAGTGCGAGAACATCTATGTTCTCCAATTCCTTCCAAAAGGCTTCCAACCTTTCTTTTTCCCTTATTACCCCACCATTTAATATGACTCCTTGATCACTTGCCTTTGTCTAAAGGGCATGAAAGAGTGCTTCCAGGTCTTGCTCCTAGGTTTTTAGATGGGTGCTTAAGGTATTCACCTATGCCATAACCTAGGTACACTCGATCTTGCTCATAGTGAATGTGTGATTTATCAAAGTGTCTTTCTCCTCTTTTGCATTTTGAAGGCATGCATTGATAACTAATGCTTGAGTGGTGATGTTGTAAAAAATGGAATCAGATTCTTATACACCCACTTCTATCTTTATGAAGAGGTCCTCTACTGCATCAAGTTTTTTGTTCAGGTCTCTCCTAGTAGCTTTGTAAGGGTCTTCTTATTCTTTTAGTTCTAGATTTATTTAAGGGATAATTTGGCCTACCAGCATGCATATCTTGTTAACTTATATCATTTTTGAAGGATCAACACCACCCAAAAGAGATGGCTCTACTTCTTTGACACACTTGACCAAATATTGGATTTTGAGATTCATTACTTTTATCTTCTTCTACTTCTTGTGTTATTAATTTCCACTTCTTGGCATGAACATCATTGATGATGTTCTTACATGCTACCCCTGAGGCAATTTTAAAAAGGGAATTAGCCAACCTAATAGGGTTCATATCCCTTGGATTTACAAGTTGGTATTCATGCCCCTCTTTTGATTTCTTGATGCTTCAAATTACTTTCATAGGCACCTCAAACTAAGGCTTATCCATGTAGCAATTGAGAACCCAAGAAACTTGATGGTGCATCAGGGTCATGGTAGCTCTAGGGGCATGTACTCCATCATATAAAAATCATCATCTTAGGTGAACCCCCTCTATGCTTTTTCTCTGTAGATCAGATCATACTCTAAATCTTTGATGGTTATCTCTGTGTGTTCCTATTCTTCCCTACTAGCACTAGGGATTTCTCCACTACCTTTTTATTCTTCTTCTCTTAGGGGTTATTATTCTTTAGAATTTTCCCCTTGATCTACCTCTTCTCTTTCCTCAATGGTAACTTTGTTATCTTTTTTTTAGGGACTCTTCCTCAGACTTTTACCCTTTATCTGCTTCTTCTTATTGTGTCTCTTTGGTGTAAACCTCCTTAGGTTCCTCCTCACTGCCAACCTTTCTTTCCTTTTATCCCAGTGGGGTCTCTACTACCTTATCCATTTATTTTCTTGAGGTGTTAATATCACCTTCTTTGTCTTTAGGCACCCCTTTAAAACTAGGGCATGTCCATTCTGCATCTTCATCTACCTAGTAAGTATGTGTGCTAGGCACCTCTTTTTTTGTCTTCTCATTTATAAGTTATGTTCTAGTGGAAACCTTTTTCTATTTATCTTTCTCTCTTCTTTCCCTTTCTACCTAGGCTACCTTCTTTTTTGCTTCTTTTCTCCTGGCCTTTTCCTCCTCAACCTTCTTCATTTTAGCTTTCATTCTCTTAGCCTGTGCTTTGCATTTCTCCTCTTCTCTCTTATACTCCTCAACCTCAACCATCTAGATGGCTTCTTTTGACATTATAAACTTCTTCATTTCTTCTCTTCTTTCCTCCATCTCTTATGCCTTCTAGATATCAGTGTCATGAAGGCCAAGTTTCTTCCATCTCCTTATCTTATTTTCCAATTCACTTTGAGGGGGTCCTTTTACTTGATGAGGATTCACCTTCCTTAAGCACAATGTATATGCCCCTCCCATATGTTTCTTCTTCCATCTCTTCTTCCTCTCCTTCCTCTTCTATACCTAATAGGGTTATTGTTAGAATCATAGCAAGAACCTTCCCCTTAATCTTCTCTTTGCCAGTAGGGGAATTCTTTGGCACTAATCTCACACATTTATTTATGGGGGCTGAAGGAGAGGCTTCTTCACCTAAGGTGATCTTGTGATTTATTCACTCCTATATTTATTCAAAAGTCTCCCCCTTTTATTCTTGGGATACTTATTCTTTTCTACTGGCATTGGGGTCCCTTCATCACTAATCTTGATAGGGGATCATCACTCTATTATGTTTTTGGGCCCTCTTCTTTGGCTTTATCTCATAGTAAATCCTATGAATGTACCAAAGTAAGGTTTCCTCTTGGAGAGGATGAATTTTGGTGTAATCTGACTCATATTCTTCATCCTTAGTGGCCTTCTCATCTATATGAATAAGTTGGCACCTCATCTTATACCTCTTCATATCTATTTCTTTCACTAGGATGTCTAGATGTTATGCATTAGGGATCCTATAGAACACTTCCCTAAATTATTTTGATGAGAAGGCATAGGGGAAATTTATCCAACCTAATCTATTCCCATCTAGAAGTGCCAGGTACATGACATAATAGTGTTGAATAATGACAAAGATTGTCATTCCAAACATACTTTTAGGGAGCCCTTGTAGGATGTGCCACTCCAACCTGAAGGCCTTTATGTACCTTTTGCACCTTCCCATGATGTGAATCTTGTATTTGGTGCTAAAGGAGAGGAGGCATGTGAATTCCTTGTAATTTTCCATTGGGGAGTCAATTTTCTCTTGAAATATCTAGAGGTTGTCCTCATCCCCATCTAGAAATCTAATCTCCTCCATGAAAATTAGGATGAGAATGGATCCCCACCTAAAGGTGTCTTTCATCTTATGATAATCCTACACATTATCAAAAAATTCATTGGAAATGAATTTGATAATGTTTAACTACACACCCTATACCATGTGATAAGTGATGCAAAGTTAAGCTTTAATCATATTTATCCATAAATTACCTGGGCATAGTTTGGAGCTTATGAGGCTCACTACCACCCTCATACCAGGGTCCTTACACTCCTTGATGGGGAATGAAAAACCCCATTTAAAATACTTTAGGAGTTGTATAATACACTCCACTTCCTTATCATTATCCATCACTTGGTATATGTCTCATCTGGCATTTATAAGCCTAGTTATTCTTTTTATCAGTTGCATTGAAATCGTCATGTGCCTCCCTAAAAAGTAAATAGAGTCCTCATGGACTCATGAGAGTAGGAATTATTCAAGCTCCTCCTTATTCCCAAATCATGGTAACTCATAGAGTTGAGTTTCACCAAAAGATACCAACTTATCTCAAATTAAGACATCAAATAGGGTGGCACCTTGCTCTATCTTGAATCTTATATCCACCATCTATTCTTGCATGAGGTCTTGAAAATGGATAAACATTTAGCAGTTATTCTCTCCATTCTCGCATGAGGTCTTGAAAATGGATAGACATTTAGTGGTTATACTCCTAAACTAGTAAGTGTGCGTAAAGGACTACCAATTTTAGCCTATTGTGACCTCTCAATGGAATTACATGACTTGGTAGGACATCTTTATGTCTTAGTGTCCACTTGTACCACATTGATCACTTTTACTCATTGTGCCATTCTTTTTATAGTGGCTACTTTGGGCACTATACGTGCCTATTTTAGATCCTATTGAGCCTACTCTGAGATCAATCCATTTCATTTCTTCACCATCCTACACTTACTAATGTTGAAGTATGATAGGTGTAGTTTTTCAAATCCTCAAATGGTTATGGCACTTGTATAGTTGTATGGTCTATGACTATTCCTTCAGATCTTAAAATTTATTACTCATTAATGGTGGCCTAGGTGACAAAATACTTTTCTAGCTATTTGAGAATATATAATTCTTCCCCAATAATTCCCCAAATTGATCTTACTATGAATTCAAATCTATCTATTCTGTAGTCATTCACTCTTGGTACCTGGGGTGCTTGAATTCTCACTTGGTATACTTTGGCTCTCTAGTTTCTAATTTAGTTCATTCTAAATATTAAATTAGAATAAGTTTTTTAAACTAAACATGTGCAACTTTTGTTGTTTTATACCCCACTCTTTTATCTATCATCATTAATGTAGGTGTTTTATGGTGTGGTGGCACCAAGATTTAGAAATCCATAAAAATACCTTATCATTCATACATTAAATGCCTATATTTGTGACTTTAAAACTACTCATTAAATGTTCCTAATGGTAATTTATTTAATTTATGTTTATTTCAAATGGTCACTTCCTACTCAAACTTGGGTGGACACTAGCTATCTTTGATGATTCTCCTTCTGCACTTTATTCACTTGCCATGACCTTCACCTTTCTCATGGCAACCTGGGTATAACACCTCACATACGTGTGATTCAACCTCCTTGATTCCAATTTATTTTCCTAATACATTTCCATTTCAAGTGTGTTTTCTATCTTTATCAGTTTCTTTCACTTCATCTTGCCTTGGCCTATCTTACCCCATACAAATTCCTTGCACTATCCCTCTAGCACTTCATTTTCATTTCTTAGATTTCTTGTGCATGATTAGGTTGTGCATATTTTTCTTCATTCTTGTGCATAAACATGTTATGTATCTTCACTTTCTTCTTTTATTTTTGGTGCATGATCAATTGATTTGCCTCTTTTTAACTTTAGTGTAAAGGCTACCTTTGTGTTTATGCACTTTGTCATTTTATTGTCAAATATTCAAAGTCTAGCAACTCCCTCATGCCCAAAAATTAGGCATCTGGTCATAGGCACATAGAAATAAAATGGGCTTGAGTCACCTGACTGGTATTATTCATAGAAGTGCCAGAGTAGTTCATTATTGAGCCTTTAAGTGCCCTGTAATTTACACCATGCACACATGGATTCTATGCATCTTCTTCTTACATCTGGTAAGTTTCACATGCCCACCACTTAGATGTATAGCCTCATACATTTATAAAGTGCAAGTGCCTAACTCACCCAATTATAATTATGTGTGAAAGGATAGATGATTTTACTAGTAGAGTGCCCTATCTCTTGGATTTCTTGCTTGATTTTTTTCACTCTTTTTCCTAAAGCTATCAGTCTTCACATGCCTAGAAACTTAGGTTTCTAGCCTCATGAGCATTTAGAAGGTACAAGTTCTTGACTCACCTATATGGAATTATGCATGAATTGTTAGTAGCTTTTCCTAGTGGGCTTCAAATCATTGATTATTCACTCTTTAAACTACATAAAGATCAAAAAAAAAATTAGAAGATCTATCTAACTTACACCAAACATTATTCTGGTCATCTTACACAAATCAACTAGTAGCTAAGAAGTTAATGTCCTTATGGTGTAAGTACCACCTTATTACTGATATGAATTCAATCGATTACCATTGAAATGCTTGGGAAGCATCTCACCAGACAATATGCATAACTTTCATTCACCTATCTCCAATATGTGGTGGATGATATAAGGGACCATCCATCCTATCTATAATTTTCTTGGGTGTTTAAGGTACTTAGATTCATAGAGCAGCACTAATGCTCCTTTAGTTAGCTCCTTGTAGTTGATGTGCTTGTCATGCCAAATCTTTTGGCACACCTTCTCAATTTTCTAACTCCATCTTACTTGGGTGCACTTCTCATCCAAGTGTTCTAAGTCTTCTAGCCTTGTACTTAAATATTATTGGTCATTTAAGAAACTAATACATGTAATGTGTAAGGATGGCACCATGAATTTCATGGGGAGAATTGCTTCATCTCCAAACACTAGTTGAAATGGTGTGGCCTTATTCAGGTGCTTGTATGTTGTGTAGTATGCCCATAGCACTAATGACACTCTATCATCCTAATCTTTGTCAACAATGTCACACATATTTGTTTGGCATGTTCTCAATATCTTGTTACATGATTCAGTTGTGTTGCTTACTTATGAATGATACGGGTGTTTTTTTAGTATGTCACTATGTATTGAGTTAAGAGGATGTGCACCATCTCATTGATGAAATGAGGGCCCCTATCACTATTCAAACTAAGTAGGCACCCATACTGAATTATTATGTTCTCTTAAATAAAGTATGTGATTTTTGTGGCTATGTAATATTTTTTCAACATAGCCTTGACCCACTTTTTGAAATAATCAATAGCCACTAGAATATACCTTATGCTTGTATGTTGTGCTACAAGATTTATTGGCCCAAGAAAATCAATAGCCCATTTCTCAAATGGTAGCTAACCAAGAATGGGGATGAGAGGCATCTCATCCAAGTGGTTAGGCTTCCCAATGTGTTGGCATATCTCACATTCCTTGGCACAATCTTTTGCATCTTGGAACAAGCTTGGCCACCATAAATGTAATGATAGTATCTTATGTGTCATTGCATCTCCAACATAATGGAATCCAGTAATTCATTCATTCACCTCTTTCAATATGGGTTCCCTCTCATGTTTTAGGACACATCAGTGAAATACTTCATCTCTACTTAGCTTATATAATTCCCCCTCAATGAGATGGAAGGAGGTTGCACAATAAGTTTTTTTCCTTATTTGACATGGTCTGGGGTGAAAACCCAAATGTTAGGAAAGAAAAAATATTTTCTAAGTCTTAAAATATGCACTAGATTTTGTATAGTTATGGATTCAACATATCATCCTCAATTGGTGTCACTACATCACCAGAATTTATGTGAGATAAATTATTTAGCCCTATGTTTTGCTTTCTACGTTTGAAAAAAATTTATAAATGTAACTTTTGGAATAGAACTATCCATCGCCCATGTAACACAGGTTTGTTCATGAGGTCATTTAGCACCTAATCAATGAAGAAGATGAATGGGGTCACCAATAGATATTGCCTAAATTTTTGTAAGGCATAGACCATTGCTAGTACTTTTTATTTGGTGGTGGTATAATTCTGCTCCACTTGCATTAATTTCCTACTTGCAAAAGATAAGGGGTGATCCATCTTTCCCTTACTTGGTTGCACCAATATGGCACTAATTGTAAAGCTTAAAGCATCGACATGGATGTGAAAAGGAGTTATCCAGTTAGGGAATTTAAAAATTATCACGCTTCCTAGTTTCAGATTTAATGTCTTAAAATATTCCTCTTTCACTCTGATCCAAAATAATAGGCCATCTTTTCACAAGATCTCCTCCAAAGGCACTACAATCTTTGCATAGTTACTTATAAACTTCCTGTAGTAGCCACAATAGCCTAGAAAAGTGTGAATATCTTTCTACATTGAGGGAGTGTGGAGTTAAATGATGATGGCTATCTTATAGGATCAAAAAGTAAACCATCCTTTTAGATGATGTTCCTAAACAATGTTATAAAGGGGGTTGTGAAAATTCACTTCTTCATGTTTAATGATATCTAGAGCTAACTACACCTCTCAAACAAAGGTACATATAATCATAATGGTCCTTTACAAGGCCATATATTATCCAGTCATTGAGATAGACTCAAAAGAGCTTATGGATGAGGTCTTTAAAATTAGTGATCACCACTTTGGAGAATACAGTTGGTGCATTATTGAGTCTAAAGGGTATCACATTATAAGCAAAACAACCCCATTCAGTTGCAAAGGTTGTCTTAAGCTTATCCTCCTCTTCTATCTATACCAGATGATAGCCCAAAAAAATAATTAGTGAATGTATATATTTCACAACCTATGATGTTATCCAAAACCTTATCAGTAAATGGGGTTGGAAAAGGGTCAATGATGCAAGTGGCATTTAATAGTTGATAGTTGATGCAAATCTTATTGCATCCATCCTTATTAATTCTTATGACCATTGGGCTCACCCATTAGAAATTTTGTAAAGGGCAAATTATGCCCATTAATATCATTCCATCAATCTCTATTTTCACCTTGGCATGGATATTGGGATTCATTCTATATGGGTGCTTCTTGACAAGCCTCATGCCATCCACTAGCTTGATGCTCATTTTGCCAAGGGAAGGGTAGGTACCCTTCATGTGCTGATAGTTACATAGGAATAAATCCTAAAACTCTTTCAAGAGGTCTATGATTCATTCCATCTCCACCTCAAACTAGTATTTGCCTATAGTGGCAATCTTGGGCTCTCCTTCTGCACTGATGTCCACTTTGGTGGTCTTAAGGGGCTTGTAGTAGGGTTTATTCCTATTCTGATGAGAGTATTCCACTTGACTTATCCCCTTGTTTGTTTCAATTAAAATATGCATTGTATCTTCATCCAAGGTGATATCATCCACATGATTCATGAGTTTTTTTCTTTCTTTTAGAGTCTTCCAATTGTGCTCCTTCTAGGTTTTGTCATCCTCCTCACTAGAGTCACTATTGAGTGCTTTTTCTTCAAAGAACACTGAGATCACTAGTCCTTTACCCCTAAATATGTCTCTACAGCACTCTTCTAGGATTGTAATGTCCTAAAACACTTCCCTATGAATGATTTTTAGTGGCTTTAGTAGCTCTAAGTTTTTTGAAGAGAATGAGAAGGTATGCATGAACCTCTCCTTGAGTGCCACTCAACCTCTTATCTCATAGTGAATTTCAATTATAATGTACCATGATCACGCCCATGTTTTCAAAGTCCTATAGAAGGTATGCACCCATAGGCTTCTAGGCATGTTATCACTACAAACAGTCTAGGTTTCTTCACACAAGAACACATGCATGATTGTGTTAGAATTTTTTGAGTAAGTAGGTATGTCTAAGTCCTCATTACTCTTTCCAAACTTGGTGCATAGTGATGCCTTCATGTCTTGCCAAGTTGTTAATCTAATCCTTTGCACTACCCACTAATGAGTAGTATTGTTCTTTAGGGTATGCACTAGTGTACCCATTTTATCTATTTATTTGGGGATGCATGCTTCAATGTCATAGACATAGTTATTTATAGGTTGGCTCCCTGTATATTTTGGGGGAACTACAAGCTTCCCTTTACTCAGCTAGAATACCCTCTTCCCTATCTTTCTGGTAAAAGGAACCCATTTATTTTGAGTGTGATCAATCCTAATCAATCACATTTTGGTTAGCCTTGGCTCAGTTGCCCATACTAGGTAGCACCTTTAGCTAGTAGTTTCATAAGCCTCTTCGAACCATCGATTATAGGCTACATCAATTATATCAAAATTTGATTGTCTATCCTCCCATTTGAGTACTCTTTAGTCACTTGGATTAATCTTCTCAGTGTCTTACATTATAATGTTATCAATTTGGTTGCTCTCATATTTAAGATCAATAATTTCCACATATGGAAGCCCTTGATCACTTGATAGGGGGATCACCACCCTCTCTGCTATTGTCAAAATTCATGTAGTGCTTCTTGAAGTGATGTCCACATTATTTGCATAGCACCATGGTTTACCTAAGAGAATTGGATAGTTATCATGCTCTAACAACTTGATTACCTCAAATTCAACTCAAAATTTAGTGCCCATAATATCTACAATGACACCCTTCAAGATCCTGATAGGTTACACTTGGGTTTTGTTGGCCATGAATAACATATGAGGGGAGGGCCTTAAGGGTGTCCATCCCATCTTCTCCTAAGTAGTTTTGGTTAAAATGTTAATATTTTTTCTCATGTCCACAAAGACTTCACAAACAAACCATCCATTAATGGTGGAATTTATTAGAAGTTCTTAATCATACTCTACATTCTAAGTATGCCTTACTTCATGCACTCACTCCATATGTAGTGTAACAACTTTAATCATTTGAGGCAAAGCCTCTTCCTTTGGTCTCTTCCTTGCATGATTTAAAATAAAGTTTTTTAGTAGGGGAAACATCCCTTTAGTTTTCAAGAGGTGCAATATTTTGGTTAACTCCTATACTTTAGGCTCCTATCTATCTTGCTTTCTACACAAGGTGGTAGCTTGTGCTTCTAGATCTTTGGCCAACTAGAGATCTCCCTAAAAAAAAATTTATTATGATCATGGCTTATTGTAATATGTCCTTCTATCATGTAGCATTAGAGTAGGGCACATATTTTGGCTCAAGTCATGCAATGCACTCAATGTAGCTTGACTCACCATATTCTAATTATATTATTTTTGTCAGTGTAGTAGGTGATTGAGTGGTGAACCCACTTTGATTTATGGCCTACACCTTAGGTGGCTATTTATGAGTCTATTATGGCTTGGGAGTATATTTATACTCATTTTTCTCATGTTTAACCATTACAATGCCCTTATCTACACTAGGATGACCTTGAGTCATCTTTTTATATAAGTCTAGGCAATCCTTGATTGCATGTGGTCCTCAATAATACCTACACATTGGGTACATGGGGTAGTTATACTAATATTTCTCAGTCAATACATACTTGTAATATGATCATGGTGGGAATCTTCCTCTACTACATCCTTCACCTCACCCCCATACACCTCACTACTACCCATAACTAGTATTTTGCTCGCCATAGTCTTTATTTCCTTAGCCTACCTACCCATCAACTGTAGTTTTTGCCTATCGCATGTCTCTCTCTATTTTTTGGTGCATCTCATCAATGACATGATAGTTTATTTTTTTATGAGTATAAGCATCACATAGCTTGCAATAGATAGTGGTGTTTACTTGACTAGTACACTATAATAGGGGATAGTTTCAAGAGTTATGTGGCCCATGAAAAACTTCACAATTGAGAAGTAAGGTATGAAAATTTATTCATGAGTAATTATTCTTGTTATACCCCTCCATCTCATAGTCAATACACCATAATCCATTATGAGTGTCATGCATTGAACCAATGGTCAACTTCTATAGTTGGGAGGCCATTAACATAATCTATGCCTCCATAATTGGGTTTATCTTAGTGTCAATGTTGCTTACTACCTCAAAATGGAGCCCAACTTCAAGCACTTTGTGGTGGTCCATGAAGGTCTTCATAGACAATGCTCTTTTGAAATATACTAGTAAGCACCCAATAAACCATTACGTATGTTGGGAGGGGTGGATATCATATGAAACTTGGAGAGGAGAGTATTAAACCATGCATCATATAGGTGCATGCTTTTGAGTAGCCTTTGGCTGATCTCCTTGAGTACCATGGTGTTATATTACTTAAACTCAAGAATATCAAATTCCTTCAAAAAAGCTTCCTTCATTATATCATAATCTAAAATTATGAGCATGATCCAATAAGGTGGTAGATTGAGTGAGAATACCATAAAACTAGTGATCACCAACCTAAGAATCCAGAACATAAGCATAATCATTTCTATTTAGAGGATGTTAGCTACACCAACTAGGTAACATCCCATAGGAAGTGACCTAATACCACAAGTGAGTAGTATCACACCATTGAGTTTGATTATGCAACCTAAAATAATAGGGTCAATTCTCAACCCAAAAACTGGAGGTATTAGAGGACTACCTCTAACACAACACCAAGGGTGCAAGCACCTCAAATTCTAACAACACCCCCTCAATAGATCTATTATGAAATTGAGATGCACTTGCTCAATTATCATGGCATAAAAAATACCATATAATAGGTGCTCAAGTGTGAAATGCAATGGTGTGTTTGGGGCATCAGCTAATCAAAGCATATGGTGACTCAATTTACTACCACCTTGTTGGATATTGCTTAAATTTCTTGGTTCAAATCAAAAAATTTATACCAAGTATGGGCATGATCCAATAAGGTGGTAGTAAATTGAGTCACCTTATGATCTAATTGGATGATACCCAAATCACACCATTGAATTTCACACTTGAGCACATGTTCTATGGTATTTTCTATGTCGTGATACTTGAGTAAGTGCATCTCAATTTCATAATAGATATATTGAGGGGGTGGTGCTAGAATTTGAGGTACTTGTCCCCTTGGTTTTGTGTTGGAGGTAGTCCTCCATTGCCTCTAGTTTTAGGGTTTAGTATTTACCCTAGTATTTTAAGTTTCACAATCAAACTCAATGGTGTGATACTACTCACTTGTGGTACCAGGCCAATTTCTATGGGATGTTACCTAGTTGGCATAGTTGACATCCTCTAAATAGAAATGATTATGCTTATGTTTTGGATTCCTAGGTTGGTGATCACTGGTTGCATGGTATTCTCACTCAATTCCTTGTAATAAATCACTTGTTTGATCACAAAGTCTTGGTTCAAATTTTGAAATATTTCAAAGTCAATGTCAATAATAGGGTCAATTATCATTCTTCTATCTTCTAGTGGAAAATTTAGTGCATAAGCTTACACTTTAGGTTCAAAGGGGGTAGGTGCCTATGGTACATCCTTAGTCACCACATCATGTAATAACCCAATATATTCTACACCCAACTACTGATCTCAACCTCTTGCTTCTTCTTTTTTCCTTGCACTACTATAATTCAAGAGATCTTTCCCCATGCCCTTCTTGCTTGCAATGAGTCCTCTCAGCATATCTAGGTTCTAGATCCTCTATTAACCTATGAATTCATTTGTTATATTTCTACCTTTGGAAATCTTGGGTGTCTGGTTGTTCATCCCTTTCCATCATACCTCATCTACACTTCTCATTCTCACTTATTATGCTTACTCATACACACAAGGATTTTAGCCTTCTATTTTTACAATTTTGATACCATAATCCACCAATAATTTATTTAGTTTGGTGTTAAGCCCTCTTATGAATGCACCCCTCAGTTTGTAAAAGAACTCATACTCTACTTATTTAAGCCAAGAAAAGTTTGACATTGTGAATTCCAACATGTATCTATTCAACACACTGCTCTAACACTTATTTATAGTGCATGTCCAAACATCATCTAGTCTCTCAAGTCTCTCTAGGAGTTCCTTTGTCTACTCATATTATCAGATGTAGCTTCATCTTCTATAGGTTATATAGGTAACCAACCATTGGAACACATGTTTAGATAATTCACAAAAGAACACCTCATATAGAGCATTATATAGGTTGGTTTACACCCATTCTCTTAGCATTTATACTTGGCATGTTAGATGCTTATACATAAAAATATCTTCTACTTGTTATAGCTAGTGCTTGATGTTCTCAATAAAAAGTTAGAACATCATTCTGTTTCACCATTGTAGCAACAAAATTTAACATGAGTCCCAGTAACAAAACTAAAATGTTATAGAAATTACTTAGTTGTTAACTCATTGGCTTGCCACATGCCTTGTGAATAATCCAAGTTAGCTCTAGACTTAGTAAAACTAAGTGAAAGCATAACAAAGTCCTGGGCACACAACATTTAAATGCACTACTATGATAACATCAAACTACAAAAGGTATAAGCCTTATGCACTCACCCAAAGGATAGTATAGAGGGGATCAGGGCTCGTGTTGGGTTAGTTAAAACATGTTGCAAGTTAGTCTCTTTGAGACTTGGTCATCTCCATAATGAGCTTAGATAAGTTCATTGGTGTAATCCATTCTTGGTAGCATCAATAGGTGAAAGTATAATCAAGATAGCTAGTTCTAGTCATAGAAGCTTAAGTCTTTAGGATGTTAAGATAAATGTCATTTAGGTGCTTAGCAATTTAGGGAAATTCTTTATACTTGGTGGTTCATTATTATTGATAATGTGCTAGTTGTATGTGTTAGGGATTAGGTGTTTTCCTTCCCCAACACTTAGGAAATTTTATAGTTTAAGCCAAAGTCACTATCTAGCACAAGGATGTTATTAATGACCCAGAGCATACATTCATTCAACAACATATGTAAATATGGAATTTATACTATAATTACTACTCCATTCCAATAAAAAATTATAAAATAATGCTATAACCATATAAACAAGATCATTACTCAATTTGTGTCTATACTAAATTTTTATTTTTTATTTATAAAAGAAAGGTAAAACTAAAAGAGGGGTAGAGGTTAGTAAAACCTAGATGGGTGTGCACTCCATAATCCAAATGGTTTTAGATACTCTTATATTTGTTAGGAAGATGGCCTGTAATAAGAGATAACTAGAAAAGGGTGGGTTAGTTAAGTAGATGGGTGGATTGCCTAGCAAGATAGATACAAGATGTATGAAACTTCCTTAGAGGCTATCAATCCACCTTATAAGAGAAGTCAATGTTGATAAAAGATGCTAATAAGAAATATAGCATAAGATAAGAGAAAGTACTTAATAAAAAGAAAGTAAATACTTTTCAAAATAAATGCTAGTTTTAACAAGATAACATTAAGGTAAATACTAAGCTTTCAAAGAATGGTTTAGGTATGGTCAAGTTTTTATTTTTGGTTTGTGAGGTGATATAGGTTAAGAAAATAGGATTTTAATTAAGGTTGGTGGTCGATTGTTACTTTCTAGTTTGGTTCACATAGTGACCATTAGTGGTTAGGGTATCCATCAATGGTTAGAGGTAATATTTGGTGATTGGGTGATTATTATTAGTTTGATAGCCAACCATTGGTGGTCAAGGTGACTGTCAATAGTTTGTCAGTCGACTGTCAATGGTTACTATTGACATGTCTGGTTAAGGTAGAAGGTTAGACTATGGGTAAATTATAGATGGGTTAGTAGGTTGATGGAGGCTAGTTAATTATTTTAGAGGTTAGAGGTCATTACTAAACTAAGATTAATGTAAATGAATACATGAAGATAAATACTTAGCTCATGATAGAAGGTTGACTTACTACAGATTTTGGTGAGGCCTAAAGTGATTTGGGAAGAGTAATGGTACTTTATTTGAAGAATAATTTTGGTAGAGGTTTGGGTCTCTATGGTGTTATTTAGTTGGCTAAAAGGAGGACCTACAAAATAAAATCTTGGTGAAGAATATTTGTCCAAAAAAATCATCAATCCCTTTCTTGGTCTTGCTTTCCTTATTTTATAAGCAAAAGAAGAGATGTGCTTAATACCTAAATTTAATAGGTAGATGCATTAGCTAGCTAACCAAATTAAATTCTTGATGTGTTATCTCACACATGGATCAAGTGTTTAGGTTTATTGATAGTTTAACAATCATCGATGGTTAGGGTGACCATTAATGGTTATTATGATAACCATCAATAGTTATTATGATGACTCTCAATGGTTATTATACTGGCCATCAGTAGTCAAAGGTTTAGTTTGGTTAAAAGGTGAATGTTCAAGGTCAAAGTGTTAAGTTTGGTCTATAAGGGTTAGAATGTGAGTTGGTCAAAGAGTGCTTCAACTCATTTTTCATTCAAAAAGATGTAAATGATCTCTAGGGGTGTTTTGACATCTAGAACTATGGTATGCAATTTTTTAGTGTCTATATTTTTCCCTTTTTTGTTATATAGTTTGTATCAATAAACTATAAAACAAAAATGAATTATGGGTCAAAGGTTCAGTTTTCCAAAGTATGGGAGGAGGTGTTCCCCCTCAAATTAGGAGTTGATGAGGTGAAACTAAATTAGGTACGGGTTTGATGAGTGGTTAAGTGGATGGAAAGGTTGGTGATAAGGGTGGTAGGTTGGTCATTCAAGCACAAATATGCACATAAAGTGTGACTAAGTGTGATAGTCAAGATCATATATAGACTAGATTGTCAATATTGGTAAAAAATAAGTTCATTTCTAGAAGGATAAGTGACAGGGTAACTAGGCCCCAGCATTAGGCATAGTTGATGAGGTTACTCTATAATTATCATAGATAAGATAAATGTCTTATAGGTATACAAGGTAGGAAGTGCTCATGGGAAGACACAAAATGGTTGGTTGTACACAAGGTGGTGCAAATTCAAATTTTCAATATGACAAGGTAATCAGTGTGATCTAAAGGACTAAGGCAAGGTCATTGAAAAATATGTGAATAGTTTGGATCAAAATGGCCAACATCAAGGTGGACATGGTTGGATGGTTGGTTGGTTATAGAGGATTTTATTTAATGGTTCATGGCTGGTTCATAGAGAATAGGTGCTCTCTGAAGGTTGGTTAGTGGTGTTCAAATGGGTTGTCCCAATTTGATGTACCACTTGGTTGAGTTGGGTAAAAGGTTTGGTAGAGAAAGATAATCTCCAATGGTCAAATTTTTATAGAGAAAGGTAATCTCCAAAGGTTGTGGGAGAAGGTGACTCCCTAATAGTTGGGTGGTATTTCAAATGGGTTGACCCAATTTGATGTACCACTTGGTTTAGGTTTTGTATGAGAAGGGTAATCTCCAATGGTTCATGGTTAAGGTAAGGTGGGTTGGTTGGTGGCATTCAAATGGGTTGCCTCAATTTGGTGTACCACTTGGTTTGGTTTTGGTAGGAGAAGGTCAATCTCCAAGGGTTGAATTAATTGGTGGGGTTTGATTGGTTAGTGGAGAAGGCTAATCTCAAAAGGTTGGGGGAGAAGGTGACTCATAAATAAATTAGGTGTTGTCCAAATGGGTTGACCTAGTTTAGTATACCACTTGGTTTGGTTTTTGGAAAAGAAGGGAAATCTCCAATGTTTTATGGTTAAGGTAAGTATAGGTTAGAAAAAGGTAATCTCCAAAGGTTGGGTTTGGTCTGGTAGAAAATATGCTCTCCAAGGTTTGATGGTTTGGTGGAAAAGGTGTTCTCTAAGGTTTGATGGTTTGGTGGAGAAGGTGCTCTCCAAATAGGTTCACTGACTGGTTAGTTTGATGGGTTAGTTTCAATGACTCAAAAGGGAGAAGAAATGTCTTCCTAAGTGGTCTGAAAGTATAATCAAGAGGCTAAACACTCTTATTATCAAAGACCATGATGGTAAGATGGGTGTTCTTATAAACATAAACCCCTATCATGTTTTACTTTGTTGTTAGTTTGATGGTTAAAAAAAGGTAGATTGATCCCATGGTGCCAAGTAAGCTCAAAAATCGCTTGATTTGTGGAGGACAAAAGGGGAGATGGATGATAGGTAGTGGGCGATAGGTAGGGTAACCTTATTGTGGGCATGACTTGCCCCTTCAATAAGTGACCTAGGAGCCATAATTAAAAAGTCCATGTCCTAATGCTAGGTGTAGATTGATCGATGTGGGAAGTATATTGATGCTATTGTGAAAGCTGATTTTAGATTTCATAGGATTGATGTTTTTTATTTTAATACAGGGTTTTTTATTGCTTAGTTTGATATGTTTGAAAATTTGATCGATGTGAGAAGCTTCAAATGATTACTTTTAACAAAGTTGACTTAACCATCCTTCAAGGGAGTGGTCTAAGTTTGGATTTGTTTATGTTTGATAGTTGTCCTTCAAGGGAGAAATCTACCTTAAATTCAATCAATTTTGATTATTTTTGGGTGGTTGTCTTTCAAGGGAGTAATCTACATGCTATAGATGTTGACCCAAGTGATAATTCGGTATCCCAAATTATTTATATGTTGGTGTAGACATGGACTATCTATATAAGCTTGAGGTTTTCCTTTATGGAGGCAAAGCCATAGCACAAGGAGGTTGATGATGGGTAAAAGAGGTGGTTTGAGTGACAATGACCATGGGAATCCATCCTAAAAAGGTTGGAAAGTACCATGACGATCATGTCATGGGTAGATTCGTGGTATCCATGCTTAGGATTAGGCTAAGTTTGTGAAGGATAATCAGATGATCCTATTTTAATTTATTGTCCTTAAAATGAGGAGATGAAAGTAATTCAAAACAAGGGATGATCTTAAGTTAGACATAAGATGACAAGGAACTTGGTTTAACTAAATAATAGGTGCACAAATACAAAACATTTGAGGAGGTTGAGGTTCTAATATGCCTCAAATCCATGTTTTCACAAATGGTTGATGTTAATCAAGAGATAGATGTCCCCCAGTTACTTTCTGACACTTGATTAGACATGGAAAAGATTTGGATTGATAAGAAGGTGAGGTTGGTTAGTGATGTGAAGACTTATTACCTATTTAATATTAGATTCTTAGGTCTGATTAACATTAATTGTCAACCTAGGGTATGTATGCTTTTCAAATATGTCAAGACTATTTATGTATTATTGATCCATAGATTATTTGCTTACTAGTTTCAGTATAATGAACTTTTAATTAATTCACTAGATAGTTATACTATGAAACTATTATAACTTTAATACATAAATACTTCACACTTCACCTGCAACACACTTTATCTAATCAAACTAATAATGAAATCAACTTACACAGCACACTTAACTAGAGAGGGTCATGATCTTCATTGTAACTCCTTTTTAGGGGGCCCTTCCTCATTTAGAACTGAGTTCCAATCCTTTTCTAAGAGATTTTTAAAATGTTCTTATAGAATTAAATTTCTCATTACTCAAATCTATATAAATTAAATATTGATATAGAAGAATACAATATCTATAATGCAATGAATTCTATATTTCTATTACTCTATTATCATTTATCTAACTCTTAATCTGATCTAGGTTCTACCATTAAATATAGAAGGCATTTTATTAGCTTTTAACCAAAAACATTAAACTAGGAAATATACAAATACTTAGGAACTACCCTAGTCAACCTTCAAGTGGTTAGTAACTAAATATACTTATTTTAGGTCTAACTGGGTTAAGGATAATGTATATTATTTTATTGTTTTACTTCTTTTTGTCTCCTTCCCATTGTCCTTTTTTTTCTCATCTTTGGAAATACGTCCAAGTTTCCTTGTATGTGGGAAGTTTGTACAATAGATATAGTCCTTTTCAATCATTCATTTAATTCTTAAGATATTTGGATGTGTCCTTAAGATCTGGTCATAACAATAGTTATGTTCTATGTAGTGGTTGCAGGTAACCTATAGGTGGAAACCTACAGTTGCTCTGTGAAATCTATAGTGGCTAAAGGCAACCTATAAGTGGAAGCCTATAATTTTTGTGGGTGCCCTACAATGGCTATGGGTAACCTATAGGTGGAAGCCTGTAGTTATTGTGGGCACCCTATAGTGGCTACAGTTAACCTGTAGGTGGAAGCCTACAATTTTTATGGGCACCCTGCAATGACTATGAGCAACATATAGGTGTTATGCCCAAACAAGATTCCTGCAACCTTAAATTACCACTAAAATTTTTGTTAAATAAAGTTACACAAGTATAATCTAATCAAAGAAAAAGAATCATTAATTAAAGAAAAAGAATCATCAATGCACACACAAAATCATAAATTCATTCATTTGTATGAGTCATGGATAGTTATGGGGATTTACATAGATAAAGATATATATTAGGTATGGATGAGGCTATAAAATAAATCAATTGGTGGTCTCATCACACCCCCTACTTAACCTCTTGCTCAACCTCGATCAAGCCTTGGATGCATTTTGAACCACAAAACATTTTGAAATCTAGAGGCTCAGTGTAGCTTGACCCTTCAAGGATATAGAAGCCTTTAACATCATCAATGTTCTCCCATCTTTTCTTCTCAACCTCTCTATCAGTTGGGACCTTTCCCTCCCATTCAGGAATTAGGAACCAAAATAAAGGAGGTTGAAACATAAATCCCAACCATTTTACCCTTCTCCTCCTAACAAGCTTAATATACATGTATACTTTGTGTATGGCCTCCATAAGGTTTTGGAGGGAATAAGGTTCCTTTCTTTTTAAATCATCAGAGAGTTCTTCCCATCTATAAGAACAAGAAACAAAAATTTGCTTTCCATCTCCTTCCATAAGACTCAAATAATGATTTTGAACTTCTACTTATTTCTTTATGAACCATTCTTGTGGAGTACCTGAGTTCATGAAGGAGATCTATTCTTCTATTATAGCATCTAAATTACTTGATTCAACCCTAATCATTAGGGAAGAATGTTTTTCTTTTTCTTGATACTCCTCCACTTGTTTCATTCTTCCTATTTCATTAAGGACATATGAAGAAAATGCATTAAATTGGACATCCCCCAAGTATATGTTTGGATTCCAATCTGCATCACTAGGTATATCATATTAATGTATGTAAAACTCACTTAACTATGCTTAGAGATCAGGGTCAGCATGTCTATAAACTTTAAATAAAGATTTATGGTCACAAACCATATAGGACTGATCATTATATATCCTATCATATCTAAATTTATGCCATCTCTTTTCTAAGTAGATAGCATACACCCTAGAATGTGATCTACACTCCATTAACATTTTAGTGGTTTCATGCATTTATTAATCTTTTCCTTCAGACACTTGATCTTAGTTTCAACCATTTTTAGTCTTTATTTTAATTCATCTTGTTGTTCTCTTATTTCAAAATATACCTTAAATATTTGTACCAAATCCTTCTGGTAAGTTTCATCATCACCAAATTTTTCCTTAAGAAATTTTAGGAGGTCATCAGTTTCTACAAGCATGAAAGCTGAAAGATCCATATTAATAACTTGTTTTTTGGTAGATGTTTTTGCAGTGGGTAGAGAAAGAGGAAATATATTATAGATAGGTACCAAAGTTAGAGTATAATATCATGTAGGTGATTTTGAGGGAAAATTAATGTTATCTAGGGGAAATGTAGATGAATTTATTGTAGGTTCCTCTAAGGAAGTTGTTTTAGGTTCATCCAATAACTTTTCTCTTTACATAGATGGGTTTACAAATTCTACTGCCCCTATAAGTGTTTCCAAGCCTCTCTTACCTTTTAATTATGTTATTTTGTTCCTTAATCTATATATTTCTTTCATAGCTTGTTCCAAGGTTTAGAACTCGTGGACATGAGGAACTATCTCTTGTTTTGCTTCTTCTTCCATATTATTTTCTTCAATCAATTCCTCTTCTTCTATAGGCTAATTTGTCATTCTCAACTCTTCTTCTATGTACCCAATGTGTCTAAGGAGATCCATATCTTCCTTAGTGAATTAGGATGGCTTGTGTGACTGTACTTCTTCTTCTTTGGTAGATTCCTCTTTAGTAGACCATTTTTCAATCTCAAACCCATTAGAGATCTTTCAAATTTTGGGCTCTTTATTTTCCTTTTCATCTTCACTGATGTCTATGGGTGAGGAGGCTATAGTTGTCTTTTATTTCTTAATTCTGTGAAGTCTCCTAAGACAAAGTCTCCTTCTTGATATAGAGGGTTTCTTTTCTTAATTTTTCTTCTTGTTTTTAGGAGGGGTGGCTATTGGAAATCATTCTTCCTATGCAATAATTGATGGAAGAACTTCTTCTTGTCCTAAAGGAGCCATGGTGTAAGAATCAATATTTGGTGAGGAGATAGTTGGAATAGTGAGAGAAGGAATATTCTACTTAGTTTGTGTGGGTGGAATTTCCTCTTCTATTTCATCAGGAGGTAGGATTAGTTTCCTTATCCTTTTCCTACCCATAGTAATTTTAGATGGACCCTCAGTAGCTACAGGTTGTCTAATAGCACTAGTGCCTATAGTATCTTCTTATGAAATCTATTGGAATTACTCCTCAAGATATTCCTCCTCATTATTTCCATCTTCTTGCTAAGGTTCATCATTCCCTAGGGTTAGAAATTGTTCTCAGCTAAGGTTAGGTCTAATAATGTTTATTCCATGTTTAGTTATCAACCATATTGGGTAATGATGAGACAATGATTTTTCAATCCCCTTTTGGTACTATTTGGACATCCTTTTTTAAAATGTTTTGTAGGTGATTTGGAACATTAATGGTCCTATCATGCCTTAGGTGATTCATAAGTTAAATTAGAGAGTACCCTCCTTCATAAGTCATATATCTAATGATGTTGAGGCTATTTTCCTCCAATTGCAAGTAGGTTGAATCTCTCCACACCACCTTTCTTTATTACTAGCCTTTTATCTCTCTAACAAAAATATAATTTGGATTCTTGACCATTGGGTTTATCTTGTTAGTTCTCTCCTATACTTGGTAGCCTAGTTGTCTGACTTACTAGTTCTTCAATAACTAGGAATGTGATGTCATGTATAGTAGTTTGCTCTCCTATAAAGGATCCTACAAATTCCCTAGCAAGGAATTTTGAGAAATGCTACAATTTCTTAAAATAAGTGGTCATCCAACTCTATTGAAGACAACCTAGTTGGTTGGGTCTCCTTGAAGTTGCATATGATCTATGGGCTCCCTTCTCACAATTGACCCTCCCGTTCTACTAAGTTTAGCTTTCTATCAATCCTTTCAAATGGTAATTGGTAACACACTCTATTTGGATTCTAAACTATATCAAAGCAAGTTTTATTCAATAATGAAATTTTTTGGTTACAAGTTGCAGGTTGTAGGTTATGGCATGCTTCAACTTTACATGAATGGTTTTACTTGCAAGGAAAAACATTGAAAGTGATTTTTTCCCCTATAGGTCATTATGGTTTCTAAACTTGCACATACGGATCTCATAGTGCATGGTATTATTTTTTTTAGCATTTTTCCCTCCCATGTGAGTCGTCACTTGTCCCTAAGTGATGTGGAATGAGTAGAATAGAAGAGATAGAATGGGGTCATGATTAGGGATATAAGTGTGGGTTGAGACATCATCATGTGGGTTTAAGTGTGAGTTGATAGGTATTACTGTATGATGTTTTAATAATTGTATATGATTTTCAATATAATACATGTTATATTAAAATAATAAATACTTTTCTATGATCAAAATATATGATGTACCTTTTTAATGGTTTACCTAGGGTTACATCAAGGATTTGCATGTGAGTGTTTGCATGTGAGTGGTTAATAGAATACAATGATTTTGTTGGTAATTATAACTAGACTAAAGTGGGATATTTTGAGTAATTTATGAGATCACAAGATGTTAGTCTTCTATGGTGCCCTCAGCTCACCTGCATGTAATCATGATAGCCTGCATAAAACTAGAATAGGGGTCTTAGAGTTGGATGAAAGATTATTGCCCTTCTACCACAAGGTAGTTAATATAGATCTATATTATCTAATTTAGTTGTTTTATGAACATAGAAGAGGGTATATGAGGGTGTTTTTTATTTGTGATCTTCCTCTGCATGAGCCTGCTAATGATTTATCTTTGTATTGTCTTACTCCCTATAGAACTTTTCCTAGTGCCTAGTGAACTTTTCCTTGTTAGTCAAGGGTAGGTCTGAGCAAGGTTTTAACTTTTATAATCTAATATTCATTCACTCCTCTTCTATCTTATCTAGTGACTTCCATATATTTCTCAAAAGTGCATATCTAAAGCCATAGCTTAGATTTTGTGAAGAACTATCATGCATGTGCTTAGAGAGGTGTTAGGGTGTACCTATAACAACTAGAGGTGGTACCCATAATAAATATAAATTTATGCCCATCTATGGGGAAGGTGCCCATAGTAGATATAAAATATCTTGTATAAATTTAAGGAATACTTTCATTGACAAAGGTGCCTGTAGCAATGGTGAAGGAGGTCCATGTAGCAGCCACAAAATAGCCAATGGCAACTAGAAGAAGATGAATAGTTTTACTCAGAATGATTATTTATTTTTCATTTTTTTTTTTACCCCTAAATAGCTAAAAAGTTGGTTTTCTATTTAAGCCCATTTTATAATTTTGGGTATCCAATAGGTTGGCTTTCTACCCAGAAACTGCCAATAATGCCCAAAAAGGGTTTTCATTATTGGGTTTTTTTTTGGAATCTAACTATTATCTGTAGTAGAATGTTTATTCTAGGTCCTTTCCAAGTCAACAATGAGGATGACTAGTCAAGGACCAAGTGAAGGTCTCAGTCTTCATGCCAGAGGAGGGCTAGGATGTCCTCCTCTCCTTCTTCATCTTTGTGTTGGTTGGTTCTCCCAAGTGAGATATCATGTTGATCTAGCACATCATTATATCCATGTTGTAATTGCATGTGTATGTGCTTGGTAAACTCTTCATGAGTGAGTGGTTATTTTTTTAATTTTAGTTTGTGGCCATTGACTACTAGATGGAATAGTATCAGATCAATGGTTTAGAGTTGTATTGCACCATTATCATAAACATGCTCAATCTCAAATGGACCAAGCCATCCGGTCTGGAATTTGCCCTTGTGATCCTTGTATTTTAAATCAAAAATAAGGGCCCAATCTCCTACTTTGAATTTCTTGGTCTTAATGTACCTATCATATCACCTAATCTATTGGTGTTGTACAAGTTCCATGTTTTGTAATGCCTATTGTTTGTATTCATCTAAAGCTTTTTAGTTGCATAATATTTTCTTTTTATGCTTTAGATATATCCATTCCAAGTGTTAGTGTTATCTGTAAGGTCTTATGCTCAAATTTAATTGGCAAGACAGGTTTCTTCTCATATACCAACTCATATGAGGTCAAGCCTTTAGTAGTTTTCTATGTAATTCTATAAGCCCAAAAATATTTAGGAAGTCTAGCATCCCAATATTTATGGGACATATTAAAAATGTTGGTCAAAATATTTTATAACTCCCTATTGGTGACTTCTACTTGTCCATTGGACTATGGATGATATAGAGTTGATTTCTTATGCCTAATCTCATATTGTTGGACCAAATTATTAATTAAACTAGCAGTGAATGAGGGTCCTTGATCAGTGACTATTACTCATGGCATATCATATCTTATGAATATTTCTTCATAAAGGAAAGTTGCCACCTTCTCATCCTTAGTGTGTGTAAGAACCTTTACTTCCACCCATTTAGTTATATATTCAATACATACAAGGATATACTCTTTATTATTATATTTTAGATCAAAGGGTCCTATAGAGTTTAGGTATTATTTTTCAAATGGTTCAAGTACCATTTGAGGCTAAAAAATAATCTCATCTGAACGTGTAAGTCTCCCCATACGTTGACATATATTATAATGAATAGTATACCTTAGTACATCTTTGCGGAGTGAGGGCCAATAATATCATGTATTCAAGATTTTTACTATTGAACACTTGGCTTCAAAGTGCCCTCCATAGGGTTCATCATGGTAGGCTTTGAGGATATCTATAATTTCATCTTCTCTGAGATATCTTCTGATGATGGAGTTAGGCCCTGTATAGAAAATAAATCTAGATATCCATGAATACTTTCCATTTTTTTGAATAAAATCTCTTTTTTTTTAGGGAGGAAGTGTTGTGAAAGTAACCCTATGGCAAGGTAGTTAGCAATATCATCATACCAAAGTGTGGTAAGGGTGAGGGATAATAGGTGCTCATCTATAAATGAGTCATCCACTATAGTATCTTCTTAAGGGGATTGTAGGCATGATAAAAAATCAGCCATGACATTATCCTTACTAGACTTATTTACAATTGTTAGATCAAATTCTTGTAATAAGAGCAGTCATCTTATCACTCTGCTTGGGATAGCCATTTTGTTCATAAGGTATCAGATGGTTGTATGGTCTATATAAATAAAGACATGATATCTTGTGATGTAGTGATAGAACTTGTTGATATCATATACTACTACCAAGAACTCTTTTTTAGTAACTGTGTAATTTAATAGTGATATAACTTGTTAATAACATAGACTGCTGCTAAGAACTCTTTTTTAGTAACTGTGTAATTTAATTCTTCTATCTATAGCTTCTTACTTAAAAAATATATAGCATTATTAAGTGTTTCCTATTTTTTACCTAGAATAACTCATAGGGTAGTATCTGAAGCATTTGTGTAAATAAGGAAGGGAAGCATCTAATTAGGACCACACAAAATAAGGGTAGTGGTCAATAATTCTTTTAATTATTTGAAGGTTGTATCACAGGCAGGGGTCCAAATGAATTTAGCATCTTTAGTTAGGAGAATGAATAATGGTGTTGATACTTTTCTAGAATTGTTAATGAATATCCTATAGTAACCAATATGTCCTAAAAAATTCTTGACATCTTTTTATTTCTAGGGAATAGGTAGGTTTTTTATGATGTTGATTTTTGTAAGATCAACATTAATTCCTTCAGCAGATATATGGTGACCTAAGACAATGATTTATATCATAATCATGTAGAATTTATTATGACTTAAAGATAAATGGTGCTCTTGATAGTGTCGCAACACTTTCTCTAAGTTCTTTATACACTCATCAAATGTTTCTCCATAAATAGTGAAGTCATCCATATAGATTTCTACACATTCATTGGTCATATATGCAAAGATACTTAAGATAGCCCTCTAAAATGTTGTAGGAGTGTTACACAATCCAAAATGTAATACAACATAAGCACCCTAAGGACAAGTTAAGGTGATCTTCTCCTAGTCCTCAAAAGCAATCCTAATTTGGTTGTAACCACTAAAGCCATTGATAAAGGCAAAATATTTCCTCCCTACTAATGTGTCTAACACTTGATCAATGAAGGGTAGAGGAAAGTGATCCATTCTGGTTGTATTAAGTTCTCTGTAATATATGCATACATGCCATTATCTATTTTTTTGGGTATAATTACCAATGGTGAAACCCATTCACTATTTGAGATAGGATATATAAATCCAATGGTTAGGAGTTTTTACAATTCTATTTTGACTATTTCTCTAAGAGTTGGATTCATCCTACATTGTGGTTATTTGATTGGTTGACACTTTTATTTGATATAGATATGATGTGTGCATATTTTTAAGCTGATTCCTTGCATATCCTCATAATCCCATGTAAAATCACATTGATTTCCATACAACATGTTGACTAGGCACTTTTCCTCATTGGAATCCAACTTGTTATTAATAAATAATGTTTTTCTTGGAGAGATTTTAATTTTCTGTGAGAGTCCTTTCATCATTTTTATATTATTAATGGATGTAGTTTGGATATAGTTATGAAGCAGAAGCTAGTGAAATATTTTTTGTACAGATGCATCAAATTTATCTTTTTCTTAGAGGTTGGAAAATGGGCACTCAACACATTGCAGGTGGTTGAGATCTACAAAATGAGTTTGTTAATTGTTCTAGAGAACATTAGAGAGAATTATATTTTCTTCCTAATTAACCAATGGTGCATGCATGATTTATGTAAAATAAAAGAATCCAAGGAGGTTTCTCTACCTCATCTTTTTCAACCCATAATTTATGCTCTAGTGCCAAGGCTGGGTGTGATGGGGGATAGAGGATCAACTTCTTAATGTGGTTTATATTGTAAATCAACATGTCACCTGATATGTAGTTGATGAAGGCATCAATTATGGCAAGCCAAGGTCATCCTAAGATAAGAGGATATCCACCCAAATTAGACTTTGGCTACAGCATAATGAAATTTATAGGATACTCCCAAGAATCTATAGTAATGACAATATCTTCAATGACTCCTTTTGATTTGACTATAGACCTATCATCCATTTGTAACATTATAGATGTAGGATAAATATTATTCAATTGTATTTTGTTTATGATTTTAGTTTTCATTATATTTATTTCATATTCTAGGTTTATCAATGTATTGGACAACTATTGATCATGGATCTGGACTATTACTACTAGGCATCTTGGATCTGAATATTTCTTTGGTAGGGTGGTTCCCAACATAATATCTACCAGTTGGCCAATCACATACATTGTATTGGGATCCTTGTTCTTCCTTCTAGGTTTATGTAGACATAAGTCTCTAATATCTTTGGAATATATGGGCACATCCTTGATGACCTAGAAGAGGAGAATTTTAACATAGAGATTTTTTAGTTATCCTATGAAATCAAATTCAGGCTCAATTGCATGGTGCTAAAGGGTAAGATGTTTTGGAAATGGTGGGGCTATTTCATCAACATCCTTATTTGTTAGTTTAGATATTTATTATGGTAGTTAAGGAGGGTTAGCATGATCTTTTAGAGTTTCTTGATCTAACTCCATTATTATGGATGAGGCTAGAGGTGGTAGAACTTTCCATGAATGTAGGTGAACTTCATTGATGTTCACTATGTATGTCAGGTACTGGACATCTTGGTTGAACTAGATTATTTGCAAGTTTATAAATGGGTTGGGTAAGGAGCTGATTAGGATTGGGTGTAGCTTATGTATTGGGCATGAGAGTAAGAGGTTATTGTTGTTGTGGAGAAAATCTTCCCTAATGGTTTCCCCAGGGCTGATTGGATCTCTAGGGCTGCTACCACTGGTTTATGAAGGGTGGGCCTTGGGGTGGTTTCCAAGCTTGTATTCAAAGTGGGGATACATTTTATGGAGGTTTTTAGGAGGTGGGACATTCATCCATGGACTAGTCCAGTTGGGAGTAGTATTTATAAATTTTGAATTAAAGGAGGTAGAATTTGCAAAAGATAGATTGTGTCCCATACTTGGATAAGATGGTCATTGAACCCATGGATTTTTTTATGCAACATAGAAAAATTGGTCTCCCTCTCCTCCTGCAACATGTATCTCTATTTTTTCTAGTGCTTTAGCTATGATGTTAGCTACTTTAGCCTAAACCTCATGACACCTACAATCTATTTTCTTCTTCTTAAAATCTAGATAATAGATGGTCAAAGCTTGATCTAAGGATGCATGGTTTTGAATTAAGTGTAAGATATCTAGTTGGATGGCTAAGTGACTAATAATATCATGTTTCATGTATTATAATAGGTTACTAACTTCAAATTTTAATAAGCCACTTACAATTTCTAGTGGATGCTTGTTACCCTTGACTTTGTTTATGGCAAACCTAGAATAATTCTTGCTCAAATCCTTGATGCATATAAATGGTAGATGGGAGATATCTCCCCCACTAATTAGGTCTAAGGTATCTAAACAATCTTCTCAGACTCCTTTTAAGAAGAAGAGTTTTATAGGTTCTTCTCCTAGTGCATGTTGCTTGAATTTTTGTACACTAAATATGAACCGTTCAACATAGTTTTCCAAATATTTATCACCTTCTTGATTCATCCTGAAGATGTCATTTCTTATATAATTTATTCCTCATCCATATTCTTGATACTTAGCTAGAAAATTCTTTTTCATGTCCTCCCAAGTGTGGACTGAATTATTACCCAGTCCCATGAACTAATGAAGTGCTGAGTCTTTGAGGGTGGCTGGAAAAAGTTTAAATTTTTGAACATCTTGCTTATAATCATAGCTTCTATAGAGGATATCAAATTCAAAAAAAATGTGTTCAATTCTTTTGATAATGTACGTCTAAAATTGGGTAAGGTTGAGGGTGGGATATTTTTCATTTATGTTATGCCTATTGCATCTAGAATAGGAAATTCAAAATTAATTATGTTTGGAGTCCTATTGTCATCTAATAATTCTCTTTATCCATTCATGATGGATTTTATTGTGATATGGATAGCAAAGTTACTCAAGATAAGGTCTTTAAATTCTATATCATTCCCTTCATCAGCATGATAGTAAATATTTATCTATTGATCCACAATCTTTCTACCAAATGAGAAATCTAAAGATTTTCCTGAGCTTTCTTTGATTTATTCAAGAAAGCCTTATTGGAATGTTGTTTTGATGTTACTTTTTAGAGTGTTTGGTTTATGAGATTCTTTTCTTTCATTTCTCTTTACTAACTCAGCTAATGTTTCCTTCAATTATGTTTCCTTTTTCAAAGCCAATAGTACTTCTTTTATAAGCTACTTCCTTCAATTTGTAGTACTTCCTTATTCAAGAGCACTATAACTTATGGTATATTTTTAATAGGATTCTTAATTTTTGTAGTTATTTGTGGTTTTTGTCTAGTTACAAATTGTGGCTTGTTTGGTAGGAATCTTCCTCAAGAATCTCTTTCTCTCTGCATAAATGGTGTGCCACACCTTTTAGACATCATGTCCCTTCCTACACAAGATTAGTATCTTTTTTTAATTTTTCATGTGTTCCAAAGGGTTGTTTTAGAATAAGAAAAAAATAAAATAAAGGAGTGAAAAAATCAAAATGATTAGAATTGAAATTTTAATTCTATAAAGAAGTAAAGTTATCTACTAAAAGAAGGAAAATTACTCTAAAAAGCAAAAAATGAAAGAAGAAAAATTCTCCTAGAAAATAGGAATGAAAGAAGGAAAATTAAAGGAACACTTATGGAAAACAAATCACTCTTGTAGGAGAGTAAATTTTTTAAAAAAAACATGAACTAAGTAAATTACAAGATTTCAAAGAGGCATTCAAGGTTGTGCACCATCAACATCCAAAAACTTAGACATCTGGCATAAGACACCACAGTGTCCTCACTCAACTTGCTTGACTATGTAGGGCAATGCATCAAAAGTGTTGTGCACCATAAACATCTGGGAACTTAGACATATAACATAATACATCACATTATCCTCACTTGACTTGCTTGACTGGGTAGGATAGTGCATTAACCAGTCTTAAAAAAGTAATAATTGATTCTAGAAAATAATAATTGACACCCTCCTTGAAAATGACACCAAAATGTTGTGCAGACTTATTACCTAATTAATACTAGATCATTGAGTATGATTAACATTAATTTTCAACCTAGGGTACGTATTCTTTTCAAAGATGTTAACACTACATATGTATTATTGTTCTATAGATTATCTTGCTTACTAGCTGCAGTATAATGAACTTTTATTGAATTCATCAGATAGTTATACTAAGAAATATTATAATAAAAATATAGAAATACTTCACACTTAAAAATCACACATGAATCACACTTTATCCAATAAAACTAATAATTAAATCAACTTACATAACACACTTAACTAAGGAGGGTCAGGATCTTCACTGCAACTCCTTTCAAGGTGGCCCTTCCTCATTCAAAACTGAGTTCCAATCCTTCTCTGAGAGATTTGTAAAAGCTTCTTATAGAATCAACTTTCTCATTACTTATATTTTTAGCAATTAAATATTTCTATAGAATATTACAATATTTAAAATGTAATGACTTCTATAATTATACTACTTTGTTATTATTTATCCAACTCTTAATCTAATCTAGGTTCTGTCATTAAATACAGAAGGTATTTTATTAGCTTTTAACCAAAAACACTATAATAGAGAAAAATCTAAATACTTAGGAACTTCCCTAGTCAACCTTCAGGTGGTTAGTAACTAAAGTTACTTATTTTAGGCCTAATTGGGTTAAGGATAATGTATATTGTTTTGTTGTTTTACTTCTTTTTTTCTCCTTCCCATTATCCTTATCTTTCTCATCTTTGGCAGCACATCCAAGTTTCCTTATATGTGGGAAGTCCATACAATAGTTATATTCATTTTCAATCATTCATTTAGTTTCTAATACCACTAGATGTGTCCTTAATATTTGGTCACAACAATAGTTTTGTTATGTGTAGTGGCTACAGGAAACCTATAGGTAGAAGCCTACAATTGTTGTTAGCAATCTGTAATGGCTATAGTTAACTTGTAGGTGGAAGCCTATAGTTTTTGTGGGCATCCTATAGTGGCTATGAGCAACCTGTAGGTTGAAGCTTACAATTAATGTGGGCACTTTGCAATGGCTATGGACAAACTACAAGTGTTGTGCCCAAACAAGATTCCTGTAGCCTTATGTTACCCTTCAAATGTTTGTTAAATAAAGTTACATAAATATAATCTAATGAAATAGAAAGCATCATTAATTAATAACTCATAACATATATATATATATATATATATATATATATATATATATATATATATATATATATATATATGAGTCATGGATGGTTATGGGGATTTACAAAGAAAAAGATATATACTAGGTATGGATGAGGCTAATTGGTGGCCTCACTAGTTAGGTGATAGTTTTTTGGAGAAGGGTAATCTCAAATTATTCATTAGGTAGTGGAGAAGGGTAATCTCCAATGGTTGGGGGAGAAGGTGACTCCCAAATAGGCGGGGTAGTGTCCAAATGGGTTGACCCAATTTGGTATATCACTTGGCTCAGGTTGGGTTAGTGAAGAAGGTACTCTCCAAAGGTTGGAGGAGAATGTGACTCCCAAATAGGTTGGGTGGTGTCTAAATGGGTTACTCTAATGTGGCATACCACTTTGTTTAGGTTAGGTTGATGGAGAAAGTACTTTACCAAGGTTGGGAGAGAAGGTGACTCCCAAATAAGTTGGGTGGTGTCCAAATGGGTTTCTCAAATTTTGTATACCACTTGATTCATGTTAGGTTGGATAAGGTACTCTCTAAAGGTTGGGGGAGATGGTGACTCCCAAATAAGTTGAAGGAGAAGGATAATTTCTAATGGTTGGGGGAGAAGGTGATTCCCAAATAGGTTAGGTGAAGGAGAAAGATAATCTCCAATAGTTTAGGTTTGGTTTGTTGAAAGGTGAGGAAAAAATGCCAAGGGTTAGTTTGGTTAATTATTAAGGTATGGTTTGGATTTACAAATGGTCAAAGCCTTATGGAGGGAAAGTTCCCCCAGTTTTCTCTTTCCATGGATGGTCGAAAATGGGAAAATGATCCTAAGGTGAGGTATTGGTTAATAAGAGGGTTTAGGATGGGTGAAGATGACTTCATCCACCTCCCAAAAAGGGTTGTTAGTGGTTATTAGGTCAAGTTTATAGGTGGTGGTTTAAGTGGGATTTCATATATTGCACCAAGGCTAGGAAAATATTATTGGACCTGATTTTGGTAGGTTAGGGTAGGTTTGACAATACTATCCCAAAATAAAGGTAGGTTAGATAAGAGTGTCTGATTGTCCCAAGGAGGGAGCTTGGGTGAGATAAGGATGGGTTGGAAAGTTTTGTTTGATTTTATGGGTTGGTTTTGGTTTGGTTTGATAGTTGGTAAGGTTGACTTAATGGTGGGTAAGGTTGGGTTGATGATAGGTAGAGTTAGATTAATGGTAGGTGAGGTAGGGTTAATGGTTGTTAAGTTTGAGTTGATGGTTGGTAAGGTAGCTTTGATGGTAGGTTCCACAAAATTAGTAAGTGGAAGAGGTAAGTCAGTTGGTTCCACATGGGTAAGTGGAAGAGATTGGTTGGTTGGTTTCACATGGGTAAGTGGAAGATGTTGGTTGGGTGGTTCTACATGGGTAAGTGGAAGAGGTTGGTTGGTTGGTTCCACATGGGTGAGTAAAAAATGTTGGTAGGTTGGTTCTATATAAATGAGTGGAAGAGGTTGATTGGTTGGTTCCACATGCGTAAGTGGAAGACGTTAGTTGGTTCCACATGGATAAGTGAAAAAGTTTAGTTAGTTGGTTTCACATGGGTAAGTGGAAGAGGTTAGTTGGTTGGTTCCACATGGGGAAGTGAAAAAGGTTGGTTGTTTGGTTCCTCATGGGTAAGTGGAAGAAGCTGATTGGTTGGTTCCACATGGGTAAGTGGAAGAGGTTGGTTGGTTGGTTCTACATGGGTAAGTGAAAAAGGTTGGTTGGTTGGTTTCACATGGGTAAGTGGAAGAGGTTGATTGGTTAGTTCCACACAAGTAAGTGGAAAAGGTTGGTTGGTTGGTTCCACATGGGTAAGTGGAAATTTTTGGTTAGTTTCCTTGGTTGTGATTTCAAAGGAAAGTTGAGAAGGTTCCACTTGGTTAAAAATTGGTTTGGTTAAGGGTTGGATTATGGTTTCTTTAGTTATAGGTTGAGTAAGAACCAAATCTAATGGATGGGTCTCATTATGTTGAGGACTTTGGTTATTAGTGTGCACAATAATGAGTTTAAAAAGAGGTTCAATGATGGATTGATCTTGATTTTGTGAGCTAATTAATTGGTTTGATGAGGTTAGTTGGTTTGATAGGTCAGATTGAGTTGATAGGTTGGGTGGGTTTGAATGTTTGGGTAAGGTTGATAAGGTGGGTTTGTTTAATAGGTTAGGTAAGGTTGATAAGTTGGTTTGATAGTTGTTGGTTGGATGGAAAAGAGGATAGACCAAATATCAATGTTGAGATAAAGAGGGTTGCCTCAAAGTGGGTTGGGATAGTTGATATGATGGCTGGGGTAGGTAACCCAATGTTTGATGAGGTTGAATTGGTTAAGGTTAAGGTTGGTTGTGATAATTGTCAATTTGGTGTTGATAGGTTATTGGTTAGGCATGATGATGGTTAAATGGTTGTTGATAGGTTTTTGGTTGGTTATGGGTGAGGTTTTATTATTTGTAGGTGAGGGTTGATTTGCCATGGGTACCATAAATAGATGACTCTACTTTGATTATTCGGTCCATTAAAATTGTAACCAACTTAGGTGGTAGTTGATAGTTTGTTGGTTGGTTGTCGTTGATATTTGATAGCTGATAAATAGGTTTGATTGATTGTGGGTGAGGTTGTGTTGGTTACTAATGAGGTTATAATCATAAGTGGCTCATGATGAAATATATCACTCTAAGGCGAGATGGTTTTTCTCCAAGATCCCAACAAAGTTAGGATCTCTAGGAGAGAATATAGGTTGGTTCCCCATTAGACAAGGCAATGGAGGTAAGATGGTGGAAGGTTGATTTATTAAAACTGAAACAAAGAGAATACATGAAAAAGTTAAAAAGACAAAACACACACTAAAGTACGTTAAGTCTTAAGGTTCCTTTTAGTCTCTCTTTTGGCTTACGCCTTAAGTTATAAAGAATGTTGGAAGACTTGGTTATTAGAGCAGGCACTAGAAAATAAGACTATAGTTGGTTTTAAGTTAGTTATGGCTCTCAAAATCTATATTTAAAGTCTTTACATGGCTTGATGTTGGGGCTTACCCCCTCACTTTACCCACCACAATGATAAGGGTGTCAGGGGCTTAGCTAGTATATACTAATTTTCAGAGTTTAGACTCAACCAGAGAGCTGAGTTTTGGTTTTTCCTTATGGTAGTGAAGTCTAAGTAAGCCAAAGGGTGAAGTTTTAATGCCAAGTGATAAAATCCTAGTCGATCCTTATGTCAGGTGTTAAGATGTGTTAATTGATAAGTGGTTTGGTATGGTGTGTGATAAAGAGGTAAAGATATGATTGAATTACTTTAATTTAGTTTAACTAAGTGAGTTAAACATGCAAGAAAACAATGTATGTCATTAAGTTTATACCCAGAGTAAATTTTGATTTCATTGTATGAGAATAAAATAAAGAGGAAAAAGGGACTAGATGTAACTAGGTCCCACCAGGTGTGCTAGAATGTTTATACCAAATTTTGATTTTCTATTTATAGAATAAAGGAAAAACTAAAAGGGGAGTAGATGTTAGTAGAACCTGGATGGGTGTGCACTCCATAATCCAGATGGTTGTAGATACTCTTCTTTGGCTTGGAAAGATGACCTAAAATAAGAGAGAACTAGAAAAGGGTGGGTTAGTTAAGTAGATAGGTGGATTGAAAAACAAGCTAGATCCAAGAAGTACGTGACTTCTTTGGAGGTTATCAATACACCTTATAAAATAAGTTAATGTTGATAAAAGATACTAATAAGAAAGATATCACAACATAAGAGAAAGTACTTAATCAAAAGAAAATAAATATTTTTCAAAATAAATGTTAGTTTTAACAAGATAACATTAAGGTAAATGATAAACTATCAAATAATGGTTCAAGTATGGTCAGGTTGTTATTTCTTGTCTGTGAAGTGATAGAGGTCAAAAAAATAAGGTTTTGGTTAAGGTTGGTGGTCAGTTGTTGTTTGCTAGTTTGGTTCACATAGTGACCATCAATGTTTAGGGTGATCATCAACAGTTAGAGGTAGCCATCGGTAGTTGGGTGACTATCAGTAGTTTGATAGCTGACCATCGATGGTTAGGGTGAATGTTAGCAATTTGATAGTTGACTGTCAATGATTACTATTAATAGGTCTAGTTAAGGTAAAAGGTTGGATTGTGGGTAAATTATAGATGGGTTAGTAGGTTGATGGATGTTAGTTAATTGGCTAAGAGGTCATAAGGAATTATTGAACCAAGATTAAGGTAAATGAATACATGAAGATAAATACTTAGCTCATGATGGAAGGTTAACTTGTTATAGATGTTGGTGAGGCTTGAAGTGATTTGGGTAAAGTAATGGTACTTTGCCTAAAAAATAATTTTGGTAGAGGTTTAGGTCTCTATGGTGTTGGATGGTTGGCTAGAAGGAGGACCTATAAAAGAAAATCTTGGTGAAGAAGCTTTGTCCAAAATGATCATTGATCCCTTTCTTAGTCCTAATCTCCTTATTTTATAGGTAAAAGAAGATATGTGCTTGCTACCTAAATTTAATAGGCATATGTGTTAGCTGGCTAACTAAATTAAATTTTTGATGTGTTATCTCGCACATTGATTGAATGTTTAAGTTCATCAGTAGTTTGACAGTTGACTATCGATAGTCAAGGTGATTGTCAGTGGTTACTATGCTGACTATTACTGGTTATTGTGCTAACTATTACTGGTTACTATGTTTATTATCAATGGTTACTATGCTAACCATCGACAGTCGAAGGTTAAGTTTGGTCAAAAGGTGAATGGTCAAGGTCAAAGGGTTAAGTTTGGTCAAGGAAGGTTAGAAGGTGAGTTGGTTAAAGAGTGGTTTGACTTGGGTTTATGATCAAAAGGGTGAAAATGATCCCTAAGGGTGTTTCAACATCTAGAATCATGGTGTGTGATTTTCTATTGTCTATAATTTATTTCAATGCCATTCTTCATTAACTTAAAGTTTAGTAAAATATGGTACAATTTATATAAAATAGAGCATACACTCATCTAAATTCTGTTACAAGCCTAGTGGCTCACAAGCGAGCTTGGGAAATACATGATGGTTCTCAAAAGTATTCATGTTGAATTTAAACCAAATGCTTGCATAATTCTTGATCCAATCTTGTAGAGCTTTGATATATTAATGTCGTGTCTCTTTTCTCTAAGTTTAGGTTTATTTTTATAGATAGGGAAGTATATTTATGCTAGTTTAGATGAGTGCATGTCAGGTACTGAGCTATCATTGGGGTTGATCATTTCATCAACTCCATTACTCTGACACTTGTGCTCTCCAACCACCACATGCAGGTCCTCAAGGAGATGTCCCTTATAACCTGGGTGATAATAAAATACTTACCAGTTGGCACAAGATCTTTGAAGATCCTCCTAGTTGGTGCTAAAAGTTAAAAAAGATAAATCATCCACAACGATTGCCTCGCATCAAGATGTGTTGAGTTGGCATAGGTCCACTAGTTAGCAAAAAAAGGGGCCCAACATTTTTTGAGGGTTTTTTAAACACACAAGGTTTCAGATCAAATAAAGGATCTTTTTAGATACCTATAAATGGTTTGCATCAATATATATAATTTTAGGATCTAATTCACTAGACAAGGACATTAACTCAAAGCTTATCTCTATCAATTAGGTCTTTAATTAGGTCTCTTAGGCTTAAAACTATCTTTTTACTCTAGCACGCTCCACACATACCAAAATGGAAAAATAATGTTTGATTCACCTGTAGGATGAAAAACCCATCATCCATGCCAAATTTAGAAGTGTAATTCACTCTCCATAAACTAAAACCATGAAATGGCCAAACGTCTTCACTAAGTCTTTGACACAGGGTGAGAGAGGAAAAGTTAGTTTTCAAGAACAAAAGGAGGTTTTAAAGTCTGGTTTCAATTGGAAAAGGTTTGTGCAAGGTTTAGAAACACTCAAAGATATCAAACACACTTATTTAATTGACACAAAATTTAAAAACTACCAAAACTCACCTGAAGAAGCATCCAGATGGCAAGGTATAGGTTTATGTGGGCAAAGTTGCAGGATTTGATTAAGTTTGAGTCTTTCTTGAATTTTTAAGCCTTCAAACAAGCCATCCTCAACTGATGTTCTCTATTCACAATTTTTATAACACAAATAAACATATAAAGAATACAAGAATCTTCAATACTCTTTTGAAAGTGAAGGATGTTACACTATACTGTGTACAAACTGAGTTAACTATGTATTTGGTTGTAAGTAATCTATCTCTCTTCAATGTGTCAATACAATCAATGTAACAATATCATTCATTCATATACACTGTAGTTCCAAATAAATGCATTCCCAAAAACTAAACTCTTTCATTGACATTCATGTCTTACATGTGCTTGCACAGAATTTTGAAATCGTCTCCTTCTTGGACCTGTGTTCTCTTTCTCTCTCATTCTTGGAGCTTCAATACTTCCTTCTTAACTCTATTATGATTGATTCCAATGTTTTATAAAGCAATAAATATTCCTATAAAGTATCTAATTATCCAAGATCAATCCAATGTAGGTCTTGAAAGGACTTAAGAATGCATTTGCTTAAACTAAACCATTGACCAACATGACAAATGATGTGATCCAAGGTGATGTAAACATGAAAGTCACATGAAGACCCTCTAAACATTTAATAAACCAAAAACCATCATTATCAGTCACTAGAATTTTAAAAAGTATCCTAAACTAAAGAGAACAATTCAAATTTTTGAATTTGAATTTGGGCGAGAAAGTGCCAAATTCAAATTCTAAGCAACCTAACCTACTCAAAACACTTGGAGATGATTCTCAAGTGAATGTTAAGACCTTTAAGACCCCTAAAACAAACTAAGCAATCCAAAATTGATAAGAACAAACCAAAATTGAAAACTTGGAGTGATGCTCCTGTATCACATTTACTTTCACAATGACTTATTGAACATTTAGAAGCATTCTCGAGAAATCAAGACAGAATTTAAAAAATGTTGACTATAATGTTGAAGTTCATAATAGTGAGAAGTTGCATCACACCGTTTTTATGATTGAAGTATTATTACATTAATTGGTGTCTCATTTTTTTTTAAAAAAAATCATTGAGGGGATGATAAGGAAACAATTTTAAAAACTTTTCAAACTTGAACACGTGCACTAAAACATGTCCCTTTCTTTATCATTTAGAGGGTCAAATTTCCAATTAGGGTTTTGGACAAGAAATGCGATTCCCCAATAATCGGTGCGAAGTTTAAGAAAATTGAATGAGATTTTTGGAGGCTCATATTTGACAAACACAATCATCAAAATAAAAATTTCACCTATATAAAACTTCCCAAAAATGTACTTTCAACTATTTTAATACCCATATATGAAATTTAACGATTCTATGTATTTTTTTTGTTTACTCTAATTTTTATGAGTTTATTTCGTCTTTTTTTTTTACCCTATTTTGCATTGTTAAATTTTAATAATTATTTTTAAATTATCTAAAAATTAAAATTCTTGTAAATTTTTTTTTTTCCATTTATTATTTTAATTTAAAAAAATTATTAAATGTAATTTACTATGCCCACGTAAATGTTTATAAATATTTTTGTTGCTGCTTGAAATCCATTTATTCATATGGCGTACACATTGTTCAAGCATGACTTTACCACCACCCATTATGAGTGATGTTTTTATTCTTAACTATTTTGCCCACGATTGGTGTTAAGCTAGAAAGAGATTAAATTGGCCCCACAACGTTGAATTAGACAATCTTATCCCATTGAAAGAAAATGACGTGACCACATCGGGATCACTTTCTTTCATAAATCATGGTTTTTCTCATTTTCAAGACATCTTATCATACAAATTTCACAAATCTTGGTTTCTTTGTAGGTCAATGATATACAATCATTTTGGAGACTATTTCGATCTACAATTCAACTCTCCTTTACGTGGGGAGATTAGACATTCTAGTCTCTCTTCACATGAATTCAGAAATTCTTCGTAATCATTAGAAACTATGGCATGAATTCGACATTTGAACAAATTCTCTTTAAGAGGATTTTGTACCTTGTCCATCAAATGTCGTTTAGAGGTCATATCCAAATAGGTAAGGATTGGGCGGGTTGAAGTTCAATCCTGGGTGGTCCCGCTAATAGCGTTTGATGGCCTTTTCTTTTTTATGTCATGTGGAAATTTGAATATTAAAAACTTATTATATTAAGAGGCGTTTTATAATATTGAGTTTTCATGCTTAAAAAGAGTGTTTATTTTTAAAAGTAATTTTTAAATTTAACATTTATTTGATTGTTATTATTTTTTCTTTCTAGAAGTTAATTAAAAAATTATAATATCTTGATTATATGATAAAATTTGGAAGCTTTTTTTAAAAGATATATATCATTAGTTATTCAAAAATATATAAAATAAATAAAAATTTTAATATATAAATAATCCAAGTTAAAGATTTTGAGATTAATATTTCCCAATAATTTTTAAATAAATATATTTAAAATATTTATATTAATTTTTATCATTTAAACATTTAATAATTTATTTATTAATATGTTTTAAAATATTTAATTATATTTAAAAATTTAACATTTTAAGATGTAAATTAATAATAATAATAATAATAATAATAATATTTTTTTAATTTAATCATCTTTTATAATTATAATTAATTAATTATTAGAGTGTTTCGAAGTACCCAACATTTCATCAATTTTAACATTTTTTTCCTTCCTATTTATTTATACTTTAAAAATTTTAACATTTTTTTTCCCTTTTATTTGTTTATTAATTTTTTTAAAGATAATTTATTTGTTTATTACAATTTAATTTTTATTGATTTCGTTCACAATTTTTATTTATTTATTATTATTTTTAAAGACAATTCATTTGTTTATTACAATTTTGATTTGACCTCGTTTCATTCATTATAAGCGCCCACTTTATTTTAAACATTCATGAAAATAAGAGAGTTGCTTCTCACTTTGAAAACTAATTCACAAATGTTCGAGTTCAATAGCTGATACAAATTATAAATATGGAAGAATGCAGATCCTTGTAGAATTCCATTATTCAATATAAAGAACGTTGAAATCTATCTCAAATCCTTGACAAATTCTCCCTATTTTACTATTACTTCAAGAAGATTATGACGGAGAGGGGTCGTACTCGTATCTCTTTGCAATTAGGGATACGAAATTTAATTGATTTCTTGGGTCCCTCAAAATATTTGTTTGTTTGTTATAATAGTAATTAGGTTAATTCTTAAAGATAACTTGTGATTATAGGGAGTTTGGATATATTTTCATATCGATTTTTTAATTCATGTTTAAGTCATTATTAGTTTGGTTTATTTTGATAATTTTATATTATATTTGTCTATAGTTTATTTATAGAATAATTATTATTTCATTATATTTAAATATATTATACAAAATTTAAATTCAAATAATTTTTTTTTATAATTATAATGATTAAGTTTCATCTATTATTAATATTAGATTTCAATTCTGTTATTATATATTAAATTTTTTGAATTTAAATTAATGTAATTTTAGGATTGTAATATTATAATTATTAGATTCAAATATAACTAATATCAGATTTCAATATTAGTATTATTGAATTCCAATAGTTATATTATCATATTCCAATAATGTTATTATCAAATTCTAATACTTATATTATCATATTTTAATAATCTTATCATCAAATTCCAATACTTATGTTATCATATTCCAATAATCTCATTATGATTTATCACTTTATCATTCATATCTCAATGTAAAAAGAATAATTGTAATTGTAGTTTGGGAAAAATCATTTAGGAACCTAGTAATTGCTAACTTATAAAAATTTATCATGACATTTAAAGGTTCTTAAGATCCTATTAGGTATTAGGCTCCTAAAATTTGTAAATACATATCATCATGGTGTGGAGCCTAGTAGCCATCAAGTTCCCAAAATTATTTTTTAGTGATAAAAATGTTGGGAACTTATGGTTGCTAGCTCACCATCACTCTTAATTATTTATGTAGACACTTTAACTATGCCATCTTAATTCATTATCCAATCCATCATCAATTATCCTACACTAATAATATCGGGACCCTCATTTGACCTTTGCTTGCATTATCACATTAATCAATATGTTGTAAAATAATCCCATCTAATCTTACTAACATCACTCTATAAACAATTAACTAATTAATCACTATTAATTAGTTAATTGAGTCTTAACCAATTTCATGCCCACAAACTTAATAAAAAAAATTAAATAAATCACATCAACCAACTCATTAAACTAGTCAACCAACTCATTAAACTGATCAACCAATTTCCTCAACTTTCTCAACCAACCCATTAAATCAATCAACCAATTTCTTCATTGAATGAAAATAAAATCTCATCCATCCAAAATCAAATTAACCACTTTTCTAACTTGTCTTGAGGTGTTTTTTCCCTTGGTGTGATTATGCTCATGAGGTGTGACTTTTTCACCCTTTTTTTTGTATGATAAATGTTGTATCATATCTTGTTTCATTAATATATATGCATTCTTCAATAAATTTTTTATCTAAATAAATCTAAATTAATAGCAACCGTCCATTCTCCCATCCAAAAATCTATAAGAACACCCTTTATCCTTTATTTTCTCATCTTTAGGCATTTATTGACAACTCCTGGATATCTTGGAAGGAGTATGAGCTTGGGAAGATTTCAAAGGAAATATTTATCATCTTAGGTGCAAGCTACTAAATTTTTTTCACAAGTCCATTAAAGCAACCACAATCCTTCAACATTGCATGAGAAAATCCAGTCAAGAAAGGAGATTAATCCTTCACTTGGTAGATGAAGGTAATTATTTTATATTTATTTTCTCAATGAGATGTTAATGTTTTGATTTAAAATATGAACTGTTAGGACTTGTTCCAAAGTCTTAACATTATGTTAGATTTTTTGGTAGGTTAAATAAATAATTGTTAATGGGGCATGCATCTTTTTAATAAAGATACCCCCATAAAATAAAGTTAGTTTTATTTTTAGGTAATTTTATATTTTTGATTTAATTAATTAGAACTACCTTATGAGTTGATTTCCCGTAAATAGTTGGTCATATGATTAGTTGGTTTTACCGATCATGGGTAAAATCTATATAATCTATGTTTGCAATGTAAAAGGGTTAATGGAGTAAAGGCACCCTTATGTACTTGATTTTTTTGAAAATTAATAAAATACTTATGCATTCGCACTAAGTGGGGACAAGGTTCAAATTATTTGATCAAGGAGTTATCAGTGGTATCAAAGCTTGGTTTTGTCCAGCACGGTGAATTTTGGGAGCTTGGTAAATTTGAAAGAAGGCAAGGTGAAAAGTTTAATTCACGAAAAATCAAATGGCATGAAATAATGTATGCCATATAAAGCAAATATTTTATTAGTTTAAATGTAATGTCAAAAGTTTGAAAAATTATTAAATTATTTTAATTTTTCAAATATTTTTGCATTTAAGCCTGTGTATTTTTCTTATACAACCATCTGGTCATTTTGACCATTTATACTCCATTTTGTTGTATTCAAACTCCTCATCTGGCATTAAAAATGAATTTTTTAGCATTTAAATGTTATTAAATTCATTAATTTTGAGCAAAAATAAACTTGTACGGCCTGTTTGCATATTAAAAACCTTTGTATTTTTCATCCATGGCTACCATTATTGATTGCATTCATTCTCAGTGCTTTTGAATCCATAAACACCTATTAATCTGGTTAAAACCCCTATTTTTAATCCTCAAAAAAAAATCTAGGAATTTTTTTGATTTGTACGGCCAATGGTATGGCCTTCCAATGACCTGGCTACAATTTGAAATCATTTCCAGCAAAAAATACCTTAAAATTTTGCTAAAACTCAGCGAAAATTAATTTTACACTACATATATGGATTTGTACGGCCACAAAGAGTGAGAGTAGGTGCAAAGAAAAGTTCCAGGAGCTGCCATGGTGTCCCAAGTAAAAATGGCACAAATTTAATTTGGCAATTTTTTTTTTATGTTTCTAAAGTTTGGATATCAATATTTGTCTTAAATGGGTCCCACGTGAGAATCCTGGCTGAGTTGGCTAGAAAGGGAAATTTTTTGGATTTATTTACATACATGTAGTTTTTTTTAATTTCCCTCATAGATAAAATCTAGCATAAGTACAAGTTTCTGAGTATTATACTTTGAAAGTGCTCTTAGAGCAATTAGTTAAAGCCATTTTGTAAGAAGCTTGCAAAGAGGAGGTTGTAGAGTAAAATACTCTACATTTTACTTTGAGTTTCAGTTGTGTGCTCCAAGTTTTGTCTCTGCGCATTTTAGTTTTGAGACAGTGAGGGTTATGACACAGGGCACAAATTTTTCATTTTGCGCAAGTTTTTCATTTTGCCTCAAAAAGTGTCTAAGTCTCAAAGTCAAGCGAAAGCTGCCACGTGTCATGTTATAACTCAGCAGAGCACGATAAGTGTCGGCATCCACATTTCAAGTTTATTATGAGTTTCAAAAGCTTCTCTAAATAAGCTTCTCTCAGTGCGTGTAGAAGGTGCCAAGTGGCAACTGTGGAAGGTTTCAATATGTTTCTCTAAAAGTAGCAAAAAGTGCCACGTGTCCCTTGTTAAAGCTCAACAGAAGCTGCCAAGTGTCAACATCTGTAGTTTCTTCATTTTGTTTCATTATTTGAGTAAAGACTATGGTGGGCCCTGGGTGAGTTGATAGAGAGCGTGGAGCGTGCCAAGTGTCATCATCTGTGTGAATCTAAAATGAGTCCTGAATGTTTCTATAGTGTAGCTAAAGCTTAGTAGAGACCGCCACATTTCATCTTCTGCAGGACTCTCAAAAAGTATCTAAAGCTTCTATAGACAAGTGGAGACCACCACGTGTCCCTTGTTAAAGATATGCAAAAAGAAACACTTGTCCCCATTCCCCTTTTGAAGCTGCTTGGGCAAGAAGTGTTGTGGGTCCCATTTTCTATAAGTTGATAAAGTTTAAAAGTAGTGGACTATGGCAGATGTCAAAGACGGAGCACTCCCAATACAAAGACACAATAAAGAGTATTAGTAATGCAAAAAGTGCCATGTGTCTTCTATAAGTGCCATGGAAGCTACCAAGTATCATTTTCTAGTGCCTCCTGAATAATGAGATAGTTTTAAAATGAGACAAGTGGATACTGCCAAGCGTCCTTGCCCGTTTCAAAGTGGGAAGCATCACGTGTATCTAATTCAGCCAATGAAATTACAAGAGACTAAACATTTCAGATCCAAAAAATATCTTTTGTTAAACACTTACAATGAAGTTCAATTCGGTTAGGCCATTGGGATTTGATCGTGTAGAGAGGCTAACGTTTTAGATCTAAAAAATATCTTTTGTTAGAAACTTTTAGTTAAGTTAGAGTTTAGTTAGACCGTTGGGATTGGATCTTGCGGGCAATCTAGAGCCAGTCCTATGCTATAAATATGGGTGCAGATCGCAAGGAGAAAGGATTTTTTGCAAGAGATTGTTATCAAGAAGTTTTTTTAGACTTTCTTGCTATGGCCAGTAATATCATTTGCCTTTGTTCTATTTTATTCATTCAAAAAGTTTGTATAACTTTGCATGTATTTGTGCCTTTTATGTGACTAAAAAATTAATAGGAAGACTAAGTTCTATGCCTTTGCTGATATTTTTTGTGTTATTTCAAAATCGTCTAAGTTGTGAGCCTTTGATTATATTTGTTTTCATCTTTTACATTGATCATGCACTGTTTGCTCTTTAATGTAATTGAATTCTAAAGATAGCTTCACTGTGCTTAGTGTTAAGGATCGAATTAAACTCAGGCACATTGCCATAGTTAAATTTTCTTTCATTGCATTGGTGATTCCATTTAATTTCTATCCCTTTTCTCACAATACATTTGAGATACAAAAGAGCCAGCTTCTTTAAAATTTGGAGGTCATTTCAGGTCGTGAGTCCCACATTCCTAAAAATTCCCATTGTTGGTGTTGGAAACAACGCAATTCTAAGCATCAACAATTTTTAGCATGCCTGGTGGGACAATATCTTAAAGTTTCTTTCAAGACTGTATGAACCAGAGAGCTATAAGGAGTCAGAGTTGTGGACTAGTAACAAGAGCTCAATCTATTGTGAACCCAGGTATTCTTTTACCACCATTGATAACTAATTCAAGAAGGGTCAATCAGTTTACATCAATACCTAGAGTAAACATGGGAGCACCTATACCCCCAAGGAATTATGTAAGTTGGAACACTGATAGTCCTCTGATTCTCCTAGTACCACCAGCCACTTGGGATCCTATTCTAGTAAATGCCCTGAAAGCTCTACCCAAATTTAGTGGGGAAGATTTCAAAACACTTGAAGAACATCTACAGGATGTGTCTGATGTCTGTGCAATACATGTGATCACACAACAGAATGTGGCTATAAGATTGTTAGCAGCTTCTTTTAAGGGGAAGGCTCTATACTAGTATAGATCTTTGACCCCAAATACAATATCTACATGGGATTAGCATGGAGATGTTTTTTTTTGAAAGATTTGAAGAAAAGGGAGATAAATCTTCTTTGTTGCAATAATTGATTACTATCAAAAGGGCACCACAAGAAGCAATGACTGATTTCAATTCAATATTTCAAAAGACTTGGAAAAGAATTCCTGCTACAACAAGACCATTACCAGGTATGGCTATAGTATTTTATCTTAAAGCCTTAAATTCAGGTATATCAGTAATGATTCAGTCACTTGGAGGTCAGACTCTGCCATAAGCCTATAACTATGAAGTCATAGCTGAAAATAACTTAATAGATGCTGGAAAGTTGCCCCCAAGGCCTCCCATGCCCATGTTTCCAGAGATTACCTTACCTTTGCCTCAATAAGCCCCTAATCCCATAGCCTCGCCTGTGTCTATGTATGCATTTCCTCAACAACCTGCTAAAGTAGCTGTCCCTGTCCAGTCATCTGAGATGGATGATGTCAAGAACATCTTAAGGACATTTTCTAATGAGATAATTAATGAAAAAGATACCAGAATCCTTATCCTAGACCCCAATATCAAGGCTACCAAGGAAATAGACTTCCACCATAGTCAAAATAGTATCAGAGTCCTCAAAGGAAAAATAACCTTCAGCCATCAAACCAATAAGTTGCAGTCCATACACACTCACAAATTGTTCCCCCTAATCCAACTAAGGAGATTGTTTTAGGGTAGAATAATTATTTAGATGACACCAATGCCTGGTGTTTCCCTTGCAATAATTCTAATATGCCCAGAGATTGTCCCATGGGTAATCTACAACAAAATATAATAGAGCAAAGAAGAATGGATGGACAATTTGCAAATACTTCTGACACTCAACCCTACCAATCCCTTGGTATGCAAAATTCAGTCTTGATGGCTTAGATGCAAGGGATGTCCTTATAACAAGAAGGAGAAATAGCCACTAAACATGCTTTATATTCATGGGTTGAAGATGAAGAGTCAGTATTATTAAATGAAGCTTCTACTTCCAAGAAGCCATTGGTACAATCAGATTACTACACTAGAGCCAAGAAAAGGATGATAAAACAGCTTGAAGTCACAAATAATGAAATTATAGGGATTCATCCATTTCAAGGTCATCAAAACATAGATGCTAAATAAGAAATACCTTAGCCAGTGTAGAACCAAGTAATTTCTAGAAAATTTCAAGAAAAAGCAAGGTACCCTTATTATCCAAGAACCCAAACACTAGGACTGGTGAATGTGGTGGATCAGCTGAAGAGGACCCCAACACATGTGTCAATATGGGACATATTAGCTATTCTTGTGCAAAAAACACTGTTACAAGAAGCTCTGTAGGGCCAAGTAGTGCCTAAACATACTGGTACCAAAGAAAGACCTACTGATAAGGAAAAGCTCAAAGACACGATTCCTCTACATACAATAGCTCTTTTGAACAATGCACCAGAGGTAAGCAAATCGAAACCATAGCCCTTCTATTTGACTTTGATAGTTGGAAAGAAAATTTTACATAATGCAATGATAGACTTAGGGTCCATTACTACAGTAATGCCTAAATAAATAGTACATGCTTTAAAAATAAAGTATGAGCCACTTACTAAAGGAGTTATGCAGCTGGATGGTAAATTGGTGAAAATAATAGGGAATATTAAATAACTCCCATTGCAATTGTATACTTGCCCCAGTATAATTGTCAATCAAGATGTGGTAGTCATAGATATACCCCCTGTATTTGGTGTATGTTTATCCAGAGATTTCACAGCCAAGATAGGAGGTTATATGTCACTTGATTGGTCTCACCTCATCCTAAGAAGCAAATATGGTTCAAAAATGAAAATACTATTTGAGCCACTATCTAAGGATCACATCACCAATGAACCAACCTCAAATTTAGAGGTAGCTCATGCTATGTTGAATAAGGAAGAAAGGGTCTTTGTTGAAGAGTTAGGTGACTAGACTAAAAATGACCAAGAGGAGGAAAATAACCAGTTGTTAACTATGATGCAAAGTGACCCATATGAAAATTATTATTCTACTGCTCTGGGCACTTATGTCATATTTTATGGAGACCATGAAATCCCAAATGTTTTAAGAGAAGAAATGCCAAAGACTCAAGAATCTGAAAAGGACTAAAAAATTTGGACCTTAAATTTTGATGGGGCTAGAAGTAAAAATGGTGCTGGAGTAGGAATTTGTCTTGTTGCTCCAAATGGTGAGAAATTTTGAAGAGCTATCTATTTCCAATTTTCCTATACTAATAATGATGCTAAATATGAATCCTTATTACATAGCCTCATGTTAGCCAAGAATAAGGGAGTAAAGAATCTGATAGTAAAAGGAGATTCAGAACTAGTGGTGAAACAAATCAGAGAAAAGGCAATAACCAAAAATGTAAGGATGAGATCTTATAGACATAGAATTTAGGACTTAATAGATGATTTTAAAACTTTCAATATTGAATTAGTTCCATAGAACTCAAAATTCTAAAGCAGATAGGATGGCACAAATTAGCTCACAGTTTGACCCAACAACTGATCTATTAGTCAACAATGAGTCAGTCAAAGTTATAGTAAGGCCAACTATCCTAGACAATGATGAAAATTGGCAAGTCTTTGAAAATGATTTTCAAGTACTCTCATTTTTTCAACAGTCAGGGGAATTTGCTAATCAATTGCAACCCAAAATTGAAGAAGCATATAGAGACCAAATTATTCAATTAAAGACTAATAAACTTCCCAAAGGCTTGATTACTTTAGAAAACCTATTTGATCCAGAAGACGTAAGCCTAGAGAAGAAAAGGTTTCAAGCAAATAAAGTAGATTATTCTAAGATAAAAGTGAGTGAAGGGAGAAAACTAAAGATTGGAAATTTTTCAACCCAAGAGGAAAGGGAAAGACTAATTGACTTGTGTGAAAAATATGATAGAGTAATAGCCTGGACCTATGAAAACCTTCATGGCTATAACATAGACATCATTCAGCACACCATAGAACTGACTGAAGGTTCTAAGCCAGTCAGATAGAAGCAGAGGCTAGTGAATCCAAATATTGAATGTCTAATGGTGGATGAGTTGCAGAAATTCTTAGAATCTAAAATAATTTTTCTAATAAAAAACTCAAGAAGTGTATCAATCTAGTATCAGTCAAAAAAAGAATGGTGACATAAGGCTCTATGTGGATTTTAGAGACCTAAATAGAGCATCTCTGAAAGATCACTGTGGCTGGATCAGAGAGATTTTTCTTGCTAGATGGTTTCTCTGGATATAATCAGATTTAGTTGGCTGATGAAGACCAACACAAGACTGCATTTACTACCAAGTGGGGAATGTTTGCATATGCCAAGATGCCATTTGGCCTATCAAATGCTGGAGCCACTTTTCAAAGAGCAATGGATGTAGCATTTGGATAACTCATAAATAAAATCATTCTAATTTATCTTGATGATCTCATTATTTTTTCAAGAATATTGTTGATCATTTTGATCATCTGGAATCTATTTTTAAGAAGTGTCAAGAGTTTGGAATATCTCTAAATCCCAAGAAGTGTATCTTTGCAGTACCTTAAGGCAAACTATTGGGACATATAGTATCCAAGGAAGGAATCTCTATAGATCTAGAGAGAGTCGCAACCATAATGAACTTGCCCCTGTTAGTAAATAAGAAAGTAGTTCAATCCTTTTTGGGAAAGGTTAATTTTGTCAGTCAGTTCATATCAGACTTTGTAGGTCTAATGAGACCAGTGACACTCTTGTTGAATAAAGACCTGGTGTTTAAGTGGAATACATAAGGAAGACAAGCTTTTGAGGAGGTCAAGAAATCAATTTCAACAGCCCCAGTACTTAGTAACCCAGACTTTTCTAAGTCTTTTATAATGTATGTTTATGGAGGAGAGTTCAGTATTGCTGCTGTCCTAACACAGAAAGATGATCAACAAGATGGAGAACACCCAATAGGCTTTTTCTCAAGGACTCTTAGGGAGTATGAATCCAAATACAACTTTATGGAGAAATAGGCATATGCTATGGTAAAGCCCCTCAAGAAATTCAAGCATATGGTATTAGGAAATAAGATTTTGATACTTGTGGCTCATCCTAGTGTCAGAGAATACATTATGGAAGGTGAAATTACTAAAAAAAGAGCATACTGGATAACAAAGATCCTTGAGTATGATGTAGAGGTCAGACCCACTAAGCTGGTCAGAGGTAGGGGTTTGTGCCAATACATGACTCAAGATATGGAAAAGATGATAACTGAAGAAATTGACCCAATCTAGTAGTAGCTAATTGTGACTCATTTGTCACCTAATGTAGTCAAGCCAAACAAACAGATGTAGCCTCAAGATTATACAATGTGTGTAGTGGCTATGGATATGTCACTCTTTAGACCACAGGACAGGGTTGAGCTACTGAATGAAACCACTTCTACTATTGGTACTAATTATTTAAAAGTATAAAAGAAGCTGTAGAAGGTAGACACTGATCTAGCTCAATAAAAAGCAAATGGTAGCCATCTAGCTACAAAAATCAAATCAAAGAATGATGAAATAAAGAGTCTCAACAAACAGTTGCAAGATACTATTTCTTGTCAGATTCACTAGGCTATTTAGGCCCTAAATGCTTCTTTGAAAGAAGAGATAATATAAGAGAAAGCTACGGTGATATCCCTAAGGTAGGAAAAGGCAACACTACAAAAAAATGTGAGGAAAATCAGCAACAGGTCACTCAGTTCTAGCAAAAGCTGCTAAATGAGAAAAATAATACCACTGCCATATAGGCCCAACTTTAAGCTGAGCAACAAATAACAAAACAATTGACACTTGAGTTGGCTAATAGGCCAAAAAATGTAGGAGTCCTGAACCTAGTCAAGGAGCTATATGTATCAATATGGAAAAGAATCTCTGAGGAGATTACTCAGCTCAGACCCTCTCTAGCTTTCCTGCTAAATGCATAGAAATTGTGTGAAAAGGTGGAGACTTTAGTTCAGGCCACTCTGTCTATTGTCTCTTTGAGAGTGTTTGATTCTCAAATGCTACTGAAAAAGCTATATGACACAACTAATGGAATGCTATGAGCAGTAGGGATTAGTGACATAATGATTTCTATGAAACACGTGAACACAGTTCTCAGTTGTAACTCCATATTAATTAATTGTAAAGAGCTCCTAGATGTGGTAGAAGAGGGAATCAAAGACATGAAGCAACATATTGAAGATCTGGTGTAATTGGGTCTTCCCTCTCCTTTTCTTGATAGCAACACTGTGTTAATGGTTGATGCGATTAAACCTTTGTTGTTAGCCAAATGAAATGATCAGTCAATTTTTTAGGGTTTAACAAATGATTCATCTGTGCCAAAAATGGAAGCTATCTTGATTCCCATGGCCCAGCTTGATTTCCAATTGAGGGCTGCAGTTCATATTTTGTAGAGTTTTTCACATAAGGACATCATAAACCTTGATTTAGCCTTCCATGAATTACAAAATAAGTAGGGACTATCTAATGCTAAATGGTCTATTTATCAAATGGCCTTACGGAAGTTATGATTTTTTCCACATTTTTATATATTCTGTGGATTCTTTTTTAAGCAGGCTCAAAAGACCTCAGGGTCACCAAGAACTGTAGAGTAAAATACTCTACCTTTTATTTTGAGTTTCAATTGTGCGCTCTAAGTTTTGTCCTTATGCATTTCAGTTTTGAGATAGTGAGGGTTATGACACAGGGTGCAAGTTTTTAATTTTGCATAGGTTTTTCATTTTGCCTCAAAAAGTGTCTAAGTCTCAAAGTCAAGCAGAAGCTACCATGTGTCCTATTATAACTTAGTAGAGCACGACAAGTGTCGGCATCTACATTTCAAGTTTCTTATGAGTTTCAAAATATTATTTAAATAAGCTTCTCTCAGTGCACGTGGAAGGTGCCAAGTGGCAACTGTGGAAGGTTTCAATATGTTTCTCTAAAAGCAATAAAAAGTGCCACATGTCCCTTGTTAAAGCTCAGTAGACGCTGCCAAGTGTCAACATCCATAGTTTCTTCATTTTGTTTTATTATTTGAGTAAAGATTGTGGTGGGCCCCAGGTGAGTTTATAGAGAGCATAGAGTGCACCAAGTGTCATCATTAGTGTGAATCTAAAATGAGTCTCGAATATTTTTATAGTGTAGCTAAAGCTTAGTGGAGACCACCACGTGTCATCTTTTGTAGGACTCTCAAACAGTATCTAAAGCTTTTATAGACAAGTGGAGACCACCACATGTCCCTTGTTAAAGATACGTGGAAAGTGACACATGTCCCCATTACCCTTTTGAAGCTGCTCAAGAAAGAAGTGTTGTGGGTCCCATTTTCTATAAGTTGATAAAGTTTAAAAGTAGTGGATTGTGATAGATGTCAAAGACAGAGCACTCCCAATACAAAGACACAGTAAAGAGTATAAGTAATGCAGAAAGTGCTGTGTGTCTTTTGTAAGTGCTACAAAAGTTGCCAAGTGTCATTTTTTGGTGCCTCTTGAATAATGAGATAGTTTTCAAATGAGACAAGCAGATGCTGCCAAGTGTCCTCATCTGTTTCACAATGGGAAGCGTCACGTGTATCTAATTCAGCCAATGAACTTATAGGAGACTAACTGTTTCAAATCTAAAAAATATCTTTTGTTAGACACTTCCTATTAAGTTCAGTTCAGTTAGGCTATTGGGATTTGATCGTGTGGAGAGGATAATGTTTCAGATCTAAAAAATATCTTTTGTTAGACACTTCTAGTTAAGTTAGATTTTAGTTAGACCATTGGGATTATATCTTGCAGGTAATCTAGAGCCAGTCCTATGCTATAAATATGGGTCCAGATCGCAAAGAGAAAGGACATCACAACAAAATCATCATCAAAAGAGAGAATTTTCTGCAAGAGATTGTTATCAAGAAGTTTTTTTAGACTTTCTTTCTATGGCTAGTAATATCATTTGCCTTTGTTCTATTTTTTTGATTCAGAAAGTTTGTATAACTGTGCATGTATTTGTGCCTTTTATGTGACTGAAAAATTAATAAGAAGACTGAGTTTTATGCCTTTGCTGATATTTTATGTGTTATTGCAAAATTGTCTAAGTTGTAAGCCTTTGATTCTATTTGTTTTCATCTTTTACATTGATCATGCATGTTTTCTCTTTAATGTAATTGAATCCTAAAGATAGCTTCACTGTGCTTAGTGTTAAGGATCGAATTAAACTCAGGCGCATCACCATAGTTAAATTTTCTTTCATTGCATTGGTGATTCCATTTAATTTCTATCCCTTTTCTCACAATACATTTGAGATAAAGAGGAGCCAGCTTCTTTAAAATCTGGAGGTCGTTCAGGTCGCAAGTCCCACTTTCCTGAAACTTCCCATTGTTGGTGTTGGAAACAACGCAATTCTAAGCATCAATAGAGGTCAAGGGTTCAAATCCCTTATTTTTGAAAGAAATTACTTTAAAATATACTTTTTAAAAAGGAATATTCCATTTTAAATATGCTTTTTGTATGCCTTGAAAGTTGTGAAAAGCATACTTATTATATAGTGTCATTTTAAAAATTGAAAAAGGAGAATTAAATTCTATTTATTTTACATTGTTGTGGTGACATAAGGGTGTAATTGGTGGAATAAGAAAATAATTTGGTGAAATAAGGGTGTAATCAATTGATTTTTGGTGATGTTAAGTGCAAAACCCATCAAAAATTCTTCTTTTTATTTTTTTCTCTACGTTGAGATTAAGTGAAAAACCTCGTAGAAGCAGTGTCTTATGCAATGAGTGTGATACTTATTTCATCTATTTTGTATTTTGTCTCAATTTTATCTATTGCACTTGATTTTATTTCAAGATACTAAAAATTCAAATCTTACTTTTAGATGGTGATAAATTAACAATTTCCAATTATTTTGATTGGAAATGATTGATGGAGGCTTCACTATTTTTTTATGAGTTATGGGATATTGTCAAGAACAAAAATACCACATTGCCAACAGAACATGCTAAATTAGATGTATTAAATTTACATGATTCTAAGGCCTCAACTCTCATTAAATGTTGTTGTACTCATTATACTTATGTTCATATTGAAAATTCTCCTCATAGTTACACTGCATGTAAAACATTATCAGATTTGTATGATAAGAAACCTAAGCATAAGAAGATAGATATTCATATTCATTTGTTTACTTTGTCATTAGATGAAGATGGGGATATGGGATAATATATGTATAATTTGAAAAATATCACTACTGATTACACTAAGGTTGGGTTTGGAAAACTAGATGATGACCTCATATTCACTACTGCTTTGAAAGGACTACCTAGGTCCTATAGGAATTTTGTTGAAATGTTGCATGTCTCTGACAAGATCATAGGCATCACCTTTGATAATTTGGATGATTTTTTCATCCAATATGACCTCTCTCTACCCACGAAATCTAAGAAAATTGAAGAAGCCCATGTTTTAGAGTCAAAAGCCTAGTTCATCTTCATTTGGGCATCAAAACAATAAAGGAAATAGTTATATAGGGGGTCGAGGTTACAGAGGAGGAAAATATCAAAATAGAGGTAGGGGTTATTCAAAAAACCAACAATATAACCAATCACATTCACATGAAACAAGTGATCGAGGACATGGTCACAACTCATATAGGGGCAGAGGTCTAGGTAGATTAGACATTCAGTGTCATAGATGTGGAAACTTTGGTCACATTGCCTCACAATCTAGGATTACTTTTGATAAAATTTAGAGGCCACAAAAAGTGACTAATTCTAACTCTACTTAGTATGTTGATCATGACTATGATAAGTCTAGTAATGTTACCCATGAATCTGAATTCACTACTTTGGGGCACATTGATTATATAGAATATGAGGCTAGAGATGAGCTCATAGATTTATGGGTTTTAGACACAGGAGCAACCAAACACATGACATTTAGGAGAGATTTATTTTGGTCTTTCAAGGAAGCTTCTCTCTCTCTAGTTGCCTTGGTAGATAAGTCTATGCATACACCACTAGAACTTGGATCTATTTAGATTCTTCTTAATGGGTCTATAAAATACTTGGAGGATGTTTGGTATGTTCCCACATTGAAGAAACACTTACTTTATTTGGTAACTATTCAAAAGAAAGGTTATCAAATTGTGCTTGAAAATGGGCTCATTTACATCAATTCAGTGAAAGATGATTATAAACTAATGTATACAGGATATGAAGATGGAAACTTGGTTAGATTGCATTGTAAATTTCTTCCTCCCACTATAGAACTTGCGACAGTTGTTGACATAGGTACAGGTACTATGTCTACATAGTGATTATGGCATCTCTACTATGGACATTTGAATATCCACTCTCTAGTGTATTTTCAAAGATATGGTATGGTGAGTGGGTTGCTCACTTTTCACAAAGATAGTATTCTTTGTGAGTCATGTGTTTTAGGAAAACAAAATTAGGAAAAAATTCCTAAACAGTCATCCTGGAGAGTTAACAGGTGTTTGTAGTTAGTTCATAGTGATGTATGTGACATGAAAAAGTCATCCATTGGTGGGTGTAGATACTTTTTCTTATTTATTGATGAATTTTCTTAGATGACTTGGGTATTTTTTATGAAAAAAAATCTAAAGTTTTTGCTAAGTTTGTTGATTGGTTACACTTAGTCGAAAAAGAAATAGGTTCACATTTGGTCACTCTTCATTTAGATAATGGAGGTGAGTATACCTCAAATGAATTTTTAGATTATTGTCAAGAACATGGCATTCATCGACAATATAGTAATGCTTATACTCCATAGCAAAATGGAGTATCTGAACAACTAAACATAACTTTAGAAGGCACAACACATGCCATGTTGTACTATAAATAGCTTAATGATAAGTTTTGGGTAGAAACCATTGGTACTGTAGTGTATTTGAGAAACAAGTCCCCCACATTTGCACTTTTGGGACAAACTCCATATGAGGCATGGTATGGGTTTACACCAAAAGTTAAACACTTGAAATTATTTGGATGTCTTTGTTTTGCTTTAGTTCCTATTAAACATAAAACTTAGTTAGAACCACGAAGTTAAAAATGAATCTTTCTTGGTTATTCTAAAGATAAAAATGGGTTTCATTTTCTTGCACATAATACAGGCAAGTTCATAGTGAGTCAAGATGTAATATTTGATGAGTTTGGGACTATGAACACTGTAGAGATTGATTCTCAACTTGATATATTAGAGATGAAAAATATAAAAAGAGATAAGGGTTTGAATAATGGGGATAACTCTTCAAAGTTATGGTATGAGAATCAAATTCCTTCACTTTCCTCTCCTTCATTTACAAGTTCACAGGTTGATGACTTAGAAATTGTTGAAAATTATCTAAGTCCCCCTTCAAATGATGCACATAATGAGAATTCTGGAGCCCCTGATTTGAATAGTTTGACTAAGTATCCAAAATGGGCTCAAAGTACCTTTTTTGACTTGAAAGTAGATGAAGTTGGTTTAACAAGGCCCAAGAATTCTCAAAAATTGGTAAACTATATTATGGATGTTACTACTTCTTCCTTTGAGCCATCCACTTTTGAGGAGGCATCTACTAAACATGTTTGGCAACATGCAATGAAAAGTGAGTATGATGTCATACTTAGCAATAATACATGGGTTTTAGTTTATCCTCCTCCACATGTTAGACCCATACGATGTAAATGGGTTTATAGGACTAAGTATAAATTAGATGGATCCTTTAATAAACATAAGGCAAGACTTGTTACAAAAAGATATGCACAACAAGAAGGTATTGACTATGAGGAAACATTTGCACCAACTACCAAATGGCACACTATTCATATGGTACTTGCCTTATTAGCATAAAATGGTTGGAAAGTACATCAATTGGATGTTAAAAGTGATTTCTTAAATGGTGATTTACATAAAGTATATATGAAACAACCTCAGGGTTTTGAATAGGTGGGTACTGAACACAAAGTGTGTAAATTGATAAAATATTTATATGGGCTCAAACAGGTACCCAGGAATTGGTATGAGAAAATGGATTCATACTTGAAATCCATTGGTTTTCATCATAGCGAATCTGATGATACTCTCTATTTTCAAGTGCAGGGTAAGAAAATGGTGATACTTGTTCTCTATATCGATGACTTATTTATCATAGGTAATGATGAAAACCATAACAAGTCTGTGAAGAAGGAATTAAAAGATGGATTTGAGATGATAGATCTTGGACTTCTTCACTACTATATAGGCATAGATGTAACTTAGAAAGAGCATAGTATTTTCATTTCACAAACTAAGTATATTTCTGAGTTATTAGATAGGTTTGTCATGAGTGATTGCAAACCTACCCTCACTCCCATGGAAAGTAACTTGAAATTGTCTAAGGATGATAGCAGTGCCCTTTTTGATGGCACCACATATAGATAATTGGTGGGAGGTTTGATATACTTGATGACTACCAGGCCTGATATTTCATTTTCAATTTGAATTTTATCTAGGTTTATGCATGAGCCTAGAGAAATTCATTGGCTTGTGGCAAAATGAGTACTTCATTACCTTTAGGGAATGAAAACATATGGCCTTAAATACCACTAAAATAAGAACTTCAAACTTGTTGGATATTATGATGTATATTTTGGTGGATGTGTGGATGACAGAGTGTCAACCACAAGATACACTATGCATATGGGTTCAGCTGCCATTGCTTGGTGTTGTAAGAAGCAGGATACAGTGGCAAATTCATTAATAGAATTAGAGTATATTTTAGTATTGGATGCTTCCATAGAAATTATTTACCTTCATCGTATTCTTGAAGATCTTCAAGTTTCTCAATTTGCTCCTACATAGTTATACATTGATAATCAAAGTGTAATCAAGATGTCTAAGAGTCTTGTGTTTCATGCCAAAACAAAACATATGGATGTCAAATACCATTATCTATGAGTGCTGGTGGCAAAGAAATCTCTTGATCCAATATATTTCCCACCTATTGATCAAATAGCTAACATCTTTGATAAACCCCTTGACAAAACTAAATTTGAATTTTTTTGAAAAATGCTTGGTATGTGTCCAAAGACCTGACTTTGGATCATAGGGGGATTTGTTAGGAATTGTTCCAAAGTCTTAACATTAGGTTAGATTTTTTGGTAGGTTAAATAAATAATTGTTAATAGGGCATGCATCTTTTTATTAAAGACACCCCCATAAAATAAAGTTACTTAGTTTTAGTTTTAGGTAGTTTTATATTTTTGAGTTAATTAATTAGAACTACCTTATGGGTTGATTTCCCATAAATAGTTGGTTATAGGATTAGTTGGTTTTACCGGTCATGGGTAAAATCTATATAATTTATGTTTGCAATGTAAAAGGTTTAACAGAGTAAAGGCACCCTTCTGTACTTGTTTTTTATGAAAATGAATAAAATACTTGTGCACTCACACTAAGCAGGGACAAGGTTCAAATTATTTGATCAAGGAGTTATCATGAACTAGAGTTGTTATTAGTTTCTTTCACAATTGTAAAATTTATCATACACATTTTTAGCATGCTTGGTGGGACCATTTCCCTTTCAATTAATCATAGTTTTCACTTATTTCAAAGAATAAAATTTATGTCCTTAGTATTAAAATTTTATCCTATTTCTTATCTTTAGCATTCTTATAACGCTTAATATCAATTATACACTGAGAAACAACATTTATGCATTGATCGATAAATTTTTTTTATGTAGTTTAGATTTATGACATTAACATTTTTGTTTATGTTACTAGCATTTATATTCTAATTATTGGTGTGTATGTTCTAAGTTTTAATATTTTTATTTTTTGTGTTCTAATTTTTAGGTAATTTGTGATGAAGACCCAAACTCCAAAAAATACTTAGACATGATATTCAAATTTGTTGAAAGAATATTACAAATCAGACAAATTTAATCACATAATAAATAAATCATAAGCTAATAAAAATATAAATTTACTTTATAATTGTGTTGATTATGTGTGCATGACTAAATTTTTTGTATTCTCTACTCTTGTAGTGAAAGACAATCTTGAGAATTAGAAACAAGTTTAGATCACTTATGTCTCCCATGCCAAACACGTATGCTCTTTCCTCATGTTATAAGGTGATCTTAGAAATCACAAATGGTTAGACCATTTTATTAGGGTTTAGAGACTTAGATTTCATCACCAATTTCTAGCCAAAGTCCGTGTTCTGGTAGACTATAAATATTCCTTCAAATTGTTGTAGTCATTAGCTAAGCAAAAATTTAGTTTTACCTACTTTTCATGAAAGGTGGTTCACCACTAATACCAAGGCCTTCAAGAACACCCTTGTATTATGGATTTGGGACTCACATAACATAATTTATATCGAGGACCACATAACATAATTTATATCGAGGACCACCATAAACAAATTATTTAAACCTATTTTATGAGTTATTTAGATGTAATTGCATAGTGATGCTGAGAATATAAATAACATTCCCTAAGATTACCCACAACATTCCTTCAAGATATATATATATATATATATATATATATATATATATATATATGGGCCATTATTTGGTTGTACTCTTTGTGCAAAACTAGTCTAAAACAAGCCAATCCAAAGAAAAACTATAAAAAAATAATGTCACCAATAACTAGATATCGATCCACATTGAATCAAAACCTTAATATGGAAAAAAATTTCAACCAAAATCCATTCCAATTTAATGAACCCTTCAATCAATAACAAATACATGATGATGAAACTTATATACACACAAACTAAAGTTAGCATAATGATTACATAGATTTGTTTAAAATAGAACATAGTCATACCATGTAGATTATTTCCTATATGAAAAGAAAGATGAGATTTACATGCAACTCATAGAAAGAGGACCCATTCTTCCCTGATATTGTAATCCTAAAAACTTTGGTAACATTTTAAGTAAGAAATATCAAACCCTTCAAACTGAATAACACACTACTTTTAGCAATCTTATTAGCCAAAAAAAAAAAACTTAGAGTTGACTAGTGAAAACCCTAATACACATGTCTCCTATATCCACTTTTGTAAATGGAAATAAATTCTATTAGAAAAACTCCATCATGACCAAAACTATGTTATGTTTGACCAAATTAAATAATTAACTAAAAATTTGGAAAAGTTAGCTTCCCATGTTATTATTTTAATATCAAAACCTCCAAAACACCATTAAAAATCCCACTATCAGTAATCAAATCCCAATCAGACCCCTGGGTAACCCAAACTTGACTTTATCCTACCCCCACCATCTCTACTCAAAGGTATTCCATTTTCCCAAGAATGGAAAGCTATGAGGGATGCTCTCCAAGGACTATAAGATGGAACCCAAAATTAGAATATAAATTAAAATTTTAAGGAGTCACACCACTATCCATTTGATAGATAAATGCTATGAATACCCTTTCCCCCATAATTTTAACCACTTATGTTGGAAAAATACTAGGGAAGTGGTGATCCAGGAGAGCATGTCAAATAACTATTCATGTCGTGCTAATATGTGGCATACAATTACAACTATTTGATCAGATTATTCTCATGAAGTCTAGGAGGCCAAGCTTTAGAATGGTTTTTTCATCTTACTTAGGGATCCAATGCAAAATTTGTAAATCTATCTAAAATATTTGTAAAACACTTATCTTACAATTTTGAACATGAACTAACAATTATGAATTTTTGTAACACCAAACAAAATAATGGAGAGATATTATCTTCATTCCTACAATGATCGATAATCCTATCCTATAAATTCCCATGGTTGATCCCTAAAAAGTAGTTAGAATTTTTCACCAACATTAATAAAGAAATGGGTTTTCATCTACAAGTCCATTTGCCACCAACTTTGATGAAATTATCAAAAATGGAGTGTATCTCAAGAAAACCATAATCACTAAAGGATAGGTGAAACTTTTTAATAAGGATCACCATAATCAAACACAATTAGAAAAAAATAATTTAGAAAAATAAATAATTTTATTAGTGATAAGATTATTGACTCAAAACACATCCAATCCATCCAAATAAATTCCAAGATCACCGTTCTTGGGGCCAACCCAAACAAGAAATTAAAATAAGACATTATATGCCTTTGAGGGAATCATTGGAGGTTTGTATTTCATAAATTGGTTGTTACAAATATTATTGTTTTAAAACATACCAAAACTTTTTATGAAATCAAACCAAAACCCACATGGTAAAAAGAGTATGAATATTGTGAGTTTCATAAAACCAAAGGGGATTCAAATAATATATGCATGAATCTAAAGAACTACATCCAAAATTTGATCAATAAGTGAGATATTGAACTTAAAGGAAGTACATCTACATCCAAGAATAAATAGTTGGATATATACAAAGACCCCTTTTCAAAGCATGATCAAAATCCTCAAAAGCATAATCAAATTCAAAACTCCCAAACTAGTAACATCAATTATAGAAATTCTACCCATTCATATGATGTAGTTTTTGGTCATTAATTAACCCTTTTTCAAGATTTGGATGATGGTTAAAGGGGTAAAATATCCTAATCAAATGGATGAATAAAATTAATCTAAATTAGGCCATTTAAATTAATTTAGATAACACAACATGTCGACTCTATAAAATTACCAAATCTAAAAAGTACAATGCCAATTGATATTATGATAATTACAACGTAAAGAAGAGACAATACTTAATTTATGTTCAAGTTGATCTAAGATGTATAGGTATGGAAATAGTGGTACTCATACAAAAGATATTTTCATCATATTTTGTCAATATTATTTCTAGAGGCTTAGACACTTTCTTCAGTTTGTGGATACTTGTGTTGAGCCTCCTATCCGTGGCTTGATGTTTTTATCCTATATGAAATATTTGTTGTTATGATAAATGACCACTTGGACCTTATAGGGTTTTTTTTCAACTTTATATTGATATGTTAGAATCATGAGCATAGGTTAAATATGATTGTGTATAGCTCAAAACCTAGTTCTTCACCTTAGGTTATGTCACCTTGACAAAAATGGGTTAGTGGAGTCATGAAGTCAAGCCAACCTCAAGGACCAATTTATCAATGAGATTTTCCTACATATTAAATAATCTAAAGAGGGCCTTAGTCATATGTAGTTATCCCTAGGTGTAGGATTGTGTGTGCATAAGTGTGTAATATGTTATATACAAGGGCATTTAATGATCTAGTTTGTAACTTGAAAAATACTTCTCATGGGCTATTCTTTGAATGCTTCAGACCTATAATATGATTGTTATGAATGATATAGAAATATGAAAGAATAGGGTAGTATATCTTAGTTGTGTAATTTATTGAATGAGATTGAATAGGTGCTTGCTTTGTATTTACTATACAAATAATGAGTAGGCTTTGATTTATATTTATACCACATCTTTTGAAAATATCTCACAGAAGGGTTAGATAATACCAATAGGATGACCCATATGTTTCAAAATATTTACAATTTAGATTAAATTTGAGGTACAAACACTAAATAATGAATTTAGACACCAACATTGACACTAGTGTCCCTTTGTAAAATGCAAGTGTTTGGTAGGGTAGAAAACTTATAAAGTTTTGTAATTGGTAGTTAAGGATATAAATTATTTTTTAAGCTTTATGTAGTGTATAGATAATATAGGTCATCAAAATGATAGGTTTGGTCCATAGGATAAGTATTTATGCACAATGATATGGTGAATGTGAGACTTTCTATAGTAGGGAGGTCTAGAATTGAAGGGTAGAGACTTGATTGGTATTTTTAAAGTGTATTATATGTGTGTGTGTGTGTGTATTGAGACTTGATTGGTATTTTTAAAGTGTAATATATATATATATATATATATATATATATATATACATATACATATATATATATACATATATATATATATATATATATATATACATATATATACATATATATATGTGTGTATATATATATACATATATACATATATGTATATATATATATATGTATATATATGTATATATATATATATATGTATATATATATATATATATATATATATATATATATATATATATATATATATAATCATATTTTAGTATCTATAGTCATATCAAACACACACAAAATGTGTTATGGACATCAAAGTTAAATCCCTAGATTGTGTTGTCACAACTAGGTATAAAAAAATCAATGTCCAAAGGTCTCCTTTGCATATCCTAGATGGAAATACATTTTTATTGAATAGATTGGGAAAAATAATGCGTAGATATATATACCAAATATCCTATAAAAATTTAATGTTTATAAGTAAATCTTATGTAAAATCCTTCATGAGTCAATAGTCCCCAACAACATTGATCCATCATAATTCCAAGCACTCATTGGGCACTTATCTTCAAGTCAAAAACTCATATTAAATCAAAAAGAAATACCTCATATTTTATATCCCATAATCTAACCTTTTACATCGATACCGACATCACCAAACATAAAGTAAAAAGGGTACTTTAATAAAACGGATCATGTTTGAACATCTACACATTGATATTAATGAAACACCTAGGATGCTTTAAAGCAACATTAGATTCAAACACCATCACCATCAAGGCATGTGAAAATTTTGAAATAGAATCAAAATGCACCATATATATTCCAATATGGTTGGACCTATCACACAACTTAATCTTATGCCATTGATTTTGACTGTCCATCCACCATCCATCAATAGATCAAAATTCTCCATTCAAGTATGGAAGTGACTATCCTTGGTGATCCTCAACCTTTCCACTATTATAATTTTTTTAGGGGAAATAACATAAGACCAATTAATATCCCATTACTAAAAATTCTTATGAAACAAATATATCCAAAACACCATAAATGAAAAAGTGTTTTTATTACATATTTCTAGATGACCTCCCATCCACATCAAAAACCTACCTTCCAAATACCATTTCAAGATAATTGACAAAGGTTGTATAAAAAATGAAATAAAATATGTTTTCCATGTGGGTAAACTCCCCATTTATCCTAGAATCCATGATATACACAATGTGAACAAAAATAAAGAGCATACATCTTTTATTGTAGGCTTTTTTCCACTACGATTTTACCTACATAGTATAATTATCTTGCTTAGGTTTATAATAATTCATTAAGTGAAATGTAATTTAATTCATTTTATAATTGTAAGTTGAGTTAATTAACTTTTTGGGTAAACTATTTCCTCACTATATAATGTACCCTCTTACATACTTTTTAGATAATGATGCTAATACAACTTTTTGGTTGTGAAGATAAGCTTCTTCCATTTTGAGTTGTTATTTGGATTTCACTACTCCATATAGGTTCACAGTTGTGAATTTAATACTATCTAGATCGATCTTCCATTGTGGGACATTCCAACATGGTATCAAAGTTTTCTTGGTAGTCAAATGCCATAGCCTCTATTGTGAGATCTAGCATTCTAGCTTGTTCATTGTTTTTTCATTGATTTTAATTTTTTAGTGTTTGGAGGGGTTTCTAAAAAATCTACGTAAATATTCATATTTAGAGTCTCAAAGTGAAAAATGGATAGCACCTTTGAATTTAAAAGGTGAAAAATCCTTAGGAATGGTTGTAAACATGACTTAGTTTCATGATAGTCAATTTTTACCATTTTGGAGTGTTTTTAGACTATTTTTTTAATTAAACAAAAATATGTACATTCAGTGACTTTGAAAAAAAACCATTTCTAGATTTTTTTGAGTTTGTCAAGAAAATAAGTGGGCCTTTTATATTTTTTGGAGGAGCTATATAGAATATAAAAATTTAGAGGTTTCTTAAACTTGACAAAATTTTCACTTTGAACAAGAAATTTTGGTGGTTTATTATAGTTGGTGGACTTTTATTAGTAGAAAAATTAGTATGGGAGGACATTTCTATGATTGCATGCACACTAGGCAAAACCTAACCACTATTAGAACACTCAAAAATATTTGATCCTCCTGCTTGCACCTTTGATAGACTTTGACCCTTCTATTCACACCTTTGATGAAATCTAACACACCTGTCTACACCCTTGTGTTGAGGTATGTTCCTATTTTTGGTTTTTTGGCATCAATGTTATCATTGATATCAAGGTCAATATGGATGTCATTAATGTAAAATTCAAAATTGATGTCATGCATGGTGAAGTGGTATGTGATAAGAAGTCTTATGATAAGAGAGAATTTAAAGACAACCTATTGTCTATATATTGAGAGAGAATTTTAAGTCAACCTGTTAATTCTTCACAGGTTGATGACATGTAAAGCTCAATATCAAGATACAATGTAAGCATACTTTTGAGCACTAGTCTTAATAATCATTATCACACTATGAGCATGTGTATGAAGATGGTGGTCTAGTAGGATGGATACACAAAGATATGATTGGATGTTTATTGATGTATAATATTTAATATGAAGTTTTGAAACACTCATGAAAGTTTTAAGTTAAACCTTTATAGGTAAGGTCTTAAGCCTAAGCATGCAATTGGACTAGTCCTAGACTCTACCTAACCTAATGAGGAGTCTTGAGGTGTTATCAAGATCTATGAAGGATAAAAATTAGTGGTAGAGCATGTGAGAAGATGTTTAAAACTATGTAAACATGTATATAAGTTATACAAGCTTTTAGAGGAGGTTTATAGGTCAGTTCTTGACTTAGTCTTTGCATAAAAAGACCTAGTGAGAAGGCATAAACTTAGTAACATGTTGAGGTGATTAGTTTGAGGCTTTAAAAATAATATTGGTAGTATGTGATAATGGTAATAAGTTTTATGAAATGATTATAATTATTTTATAACATTATAATAGGTTTAAAGGTGTGTTCAATGTTTAAGTGTGATTGACAGTTCAAGGCCTAATGTGCAAAGAGACCTAATATGGCCTAATGAGGGGTCAATTTTAGTTTTAAAGGTACAAAAGTTTATGAGAGAATTTTTAGAGGTGTAAGAGGTTTTTTCAATTTTTTTGATGAAATATGAGGTAAAATTTTGAAGGATAAATCATCAAATGTTGTTTTGAAGTTTAATGTGTGTAGAGAATGAGGTATTACAGACTCGAGAAAGATTTTTTTATGCTCATTGGCACGTGAAACATTTACATAAGGATCCAAGTAGTTCATGGTAATTTTGGAAGGGTCCTAGATTAAATTTCATGGAAAATTTTTTCTAGGTTGATGGACTAATCTTTATGAATGATTGTTAAGAATGAAGGACAATCTAAATCCTCTCTAAAACCCTAATAGTGACCCGATATGGAAGATATGTTATAAAAGTGATAAAAATGGTTTGGTTGAAATATTAATATTATTTTTAATTGTAATAAACTATAAAAAGTACCTTAAAGTGGCATTGGATTATCAAAAGAGTGAGTGAAAGCTACAGGAAACCCCTCGTTTCTTAGATTTTTGATGTAACAGGTAGGGTTGACTAGGTCAAAGCATGAAAATTATTGAAGGATGATGTGTGATACTTGTATTTTATGATAATTTAAGTTTATAAATCATTTTACAAACTTTAATTATGATAAATAAGTCATATAAGCTGGCCTATCGTTAAAAAGCCCTAGTGAGGAAGGTAGTGAGAAAACTAGGTAGAAGTGAGAATGAGATTAGGGATGGGTTATAGTGGATTAGGGATGAATAAAAATGAATGGGGTTATTTTTAAAGACATATAACATATATAAATAATGGATATAATTTTTGAATAAGATTGTTTATGGTATAAAGTTGATCTCAATCTGACTTGTCTAACACAATGAGGTTTGTATAGGGTAAAAACATGAGATTGGTCTGTAAGATCAATATTGCTATTGGAATATATATATATATATATATATATATATATATATATATCTATATGTATGTATGTATGTTATAATGATGATTAATTATCATATAAACCCATTTTAATTTCATAAAAGTGTTCACATATGTGTTTTAAGTCTTGGTTTCCATGATTGTGTTTAGGAAGATTCAGGCAATATTTTGTGTGTTACTGAGAATGACATTCAAGAGTCATTATGTATAGAGTTGAAAATTAAAATTAACATTAAGTTATTATATATGTCCCATAGGTTAATTTTAATGTATTTTTATTTATGGGAAACTCTTATGGAGGTGTGAAAAGTCAAATGTTCTTGATTGGGTTTTGAAGCCTAGTTGCAGTTCTGAGTAAGCATATAGAAATGGTCTATTTGAGGTATTTTTCCATGAATGGTGAAGTATGATGGACATTATGATGAACATGAGATAATTTAGATTTTATCCATGTGATTTATTTATATGTTTTGTGTCAAAGTTTATTATATACTTCAAACATTCAAAACAAACTTTCTAATAGTGAGAAGGGCTAATTGTGAATAGGCTTAATGGTGTGGTTCAAGGAGGGAAATGAGATAAATGGTGTTGGGGACCTAATTTGAGATTATAATGGGAATAATTGAAGTTTTTTTTAAGTTTTTCATCCATTTTTTGAGGATAAATATGTTCCAAGGTGGTCAATATGAAATGTATGCTTTGAGAAGGCGTAATTGCATTAGGTCTCTATTAGGCCTAATGGTGGTTTTGGTCCTTATGAGTGGTGACCAACCTATGTAGTGGATATTTCATTTGTGAACCATGTTTTTTCATATATTAAAATTATGATACAAGTATGGATATTTTTGTTATTGACCAAGGTGGGTGAGAGCAAGAGTCAAGTATTAAAAGAAGGTCTAATAGGCCTAATTTGACTAGTTAGAATATTTAGGAAATGAGTGAATGAAATAAAAATTTAGAAAATAGTTATGGGAATTAAAGACTAGAACATAGGTTTTTTGATAATTTAATGAATTTATAAAAGTAATTATACATATGATGATCAAGGTGATATGATCTAAATCTTCCAAGAAGAGGGCTAGTTGACTGAAGTGGCCTAATAGGTTGTTTGAGAGAGATAGAAGAGAGTGAAGATCAAAAGAAGGTGATCATCATCAGTTGAGTGAGAAATAGATATCAAAAGGTGATAAAAGGTTATAGATGATTGATTTTTTGTTGAGTTACCTAAGAGGTTATGCCTCCTTACAATTTGGTGCTTGCTAAAGGACTAATTGAGTTAGTGCTTGACTAGTGAGGGGTCCGTGCTCCTTATGGGGTTGGTGGCTCACTAAATATTAATTCATTAATTATATGAATATATTAAAATCTATGTTTTAGTGGTTTTTATTACACATGAGGTTTTATCACATATATCTTATGTTTATATGCTGTATGCTTATGTAGATGCTTGTTTATGCATTGTTTAATATATTTGTTTGAATGAATACTTCATGAATGATAAGTGAAATTGAAGGATTATTTTAAGGGATCTACTTAACCCCCCATAGTATATGTACTTAAAATATTTGGTATCATATTAGGTCATTTTAATTAGGCCTAGTATCCTAAAATAGATCCTAACCAAGGGAAGATGACTAGTCAATCACAAGGTCATTTATCTATAAGTAAAGCTCCATTGCTCAATGGATCTAATTATGATTTTTGGAGTGTCAAGATGAGAACATATTTGATGTCTCAAAGTCATGATGTTTTTAAATTAGTTTTTGATGGATATAATTCACCTCTTAGTCACCCTATAAATGTAATAGGTAAGAAGGCTAGTGATAACAATTCAAAAACAATGAATGGTATTATTTATGGCCTATCAGAGGCAGAGCTTGTGAAAGTGATGAAATATATGTCTTCCAAATAAATGTGAGAAAAGTTGAATAATATCCATGAGGGAGACTCTGTTAGTGCCCAAAATTTCACTGAAGCAATTGGGCCTTTATCAAGTGTAAATTCTCAATCCTCTAGCCAAGTTGAGTATCAATGTCTAAGTCATTATTTGAACTTCTATTTCAAAATGTTCTTTTAAGAGGTCAAGTTCATGTAAAAATTGGCTAAGTACTTTGTCTTGTATTTGATTGGTGAAGGTGTTTTTCCTTTAGACTTTTTAGGATTTTTGAAAGAACACAATGTCCAATAAAAAATAGGTCTTTGAGTTTTTTGTCTCAAATAAAAATTCCAAAGACTTATTTTTGTCAGAAATTTTATTCAATACAAAAGTTTCAAATGAACTCAATGTATTATCTCTTTTAGGCTAAGTGTTTTGAAAAATTTCTAAAGGGATATTTCATTTGTTTCAAACTTTTTGTCCATGAAAAAAAGTTTGAAGGGTACTTATCCTTTGGGTATTTTGCCCACACAAACAACCCAAAGGAAATCCTTTATTTTGGAGAATGATGCTAATTATTATTTGTTTCAAACTTTTTATCCATGGTAAAAATTCTAAAGGGCACTTTCCCTTTGGGATTTTTTCCCACACAAAAAACTTTGAAATAATTTTAAGGACGGACTCATTTGCTTCAGCCAAGGGTACTTCCAAAAATCCCAAAGGGTCATTTTGCCTTTACAAATTTTTTGAAGGATTATTTCCTTTAGGAATTTTGACCTTGCAAAATTCTTGAAAGGCACTTTCAAAGGGTCATTTTTACTTTACAAAATTTTCAAAGGATTATTTCTTTCAGGCATTTTTCCCTTGTAAAATTTTTGAAGGGTGCTTTCAAAGGTTCAATTTTCCTTTGCAATTTTTTTGAAGGATTATCTCCTTTGGGTATCTTGCCCTTGAAAATTTCTCAAAGGGCATCTGGAAAAAGTCTAAAGGATAAGTCTAGATGGTGAAGGTAATTTTAAAAACTCCTAAAAGGCACTTTCAAAAGATCGAAGGACCATTCCAAAAGGTTGAAGGGAAATTCTATAAGGTAGGTACCATAGACAAAAATTCTAAAGGGTATGTTCAAAGGGTCTTAAAGGTACTTTCAATAAAGTTACTATAGAGCATAATTCATATTTCCTTCAGACATTTTGGCTAAGAATTTTTTTTGAGAGAATTACATTCCTTTGAAAAAATTTCTAAGGTCAATTTATGTGAGAAAATTATTTTGAACAAAATGTCTGAAATAATTGTCTTGATGAAGGCAAAATGAACTAAGTGTCATTTATTGTATCAAAAGTATAGAGGCTAAATTGCTTTATAAAAAGTGTGAGAGACTACTTCCTTCAGGGGAATTATTTCAAATAAAATGTCTAAAAAAATTATTCTCACAAAGGTGAAAGGCCAAATAATATATTCTTGTGGGACAATTGTGCTGAAGAAAAGCACAAGGCAGAAGTGTTAAAGCAAAAAAAAATATGCCAAAGATAAAGAGCCCGTTGATTATAATTTCCATGGAATAAAGTCCCTAAATAAATATTTCCGAATTATAGGTGATGATATCATGAACATATTTTGACAAGCACACATATGTCAAACTTAAGCTACAAGGACTAGTTATTAGGATTAAAATGTCTAGGATGGGAACACAGACATTAACTTTAGAACTTATGAAGTATACATTTGTTTTAAAATGGATAAAGATCCAATGGTACATTTTTACTTAGAGAAACATGATTCAATAGTGTGTGATCAAAGCTAAATAGTCAAATGAACTTAGGAAGCCTGTGGGGCTGCCAAGTGTCAAGCTCATGGGGCACATTTTAAATTTTGAGCATGTTTTAAATATTTGATAGTGTGAGATAAAAGTTGACTATTCAATGGGATCCAAGATTAAGTAAGAATCTTCCATGTGGCATGAGGATGCTCAAAAGAAGTAGTGATTTTTTGCAAGGTATATAGGAAACCTATAGGGTTACTAAATGGCATTATCCCTAGGGACCGGTAAAGGGCATTATCCAATCATGCCTCACTCCTCAGATCATGATCCAACATAGCATGTATGTTCACCCAAACTAGATTTAAGGGTGTGTGGCTAGGTTAAAAAGTAAGATATCTCATAGGAAAATGTAGAAATGCCAAGTGGTATAACTGTGTGCCACAAAGTAATAAATCAAGCATTTCATGCAAGATCTATGGCTCACATTTTCTTGGGAAATGAAGATCCAATGATGTGAGCCAAGTCTAAATTTTCTAAGGGCCCAGATTACATGAGGACATGATAAGTGTTTGGGTTAAGGTTAAACTTAATGGATTTTTCATGGACGTGGCAATGAGTTGAAGCATAAACAAAAAATACATGAGCCATTCCAAAGCAAATATTTACAAAGCATGATCACAAATATTTTTATGTTTTATGTCAAAACTAAATAAAATCCCAAGCCATCATTACAGGTAATGGGATTTCCCTTAGCATGCAAAAAGAAGATATTTCATGTCTAAAAGTTTCCATGATTCATGATTGAGTAACAAGAAAGCATTTGCAAATAAGTTGCACATTAAGACAAAATTTGTTTGGGTTTTCAAATGATTTTCTCCCTCTAGTTGTGCAAGTCAGTGATTAAGGGGATCTTCAAGCAGTTACACATCAAGATAAAATTTTTTTGGCTCATCAAATGAATATCCTCCTTCCAAGCTCATGTGAAAGGTATTTGTTATCCAAAATATCAAATGATATGCTCTAGACTATTACGAGTCCTCATCATTCCTTGAAAAGGTAGTTACAATAATGATTCTTCCCGTAAGTAGATAAAGATCTTAGGCATGTCATGGAATATTTTCCATCTAGAATTATCTTGGTGGATTTGAAGGCTTATTCTATAATTTTACAAGTTATGGCCCATAATTCCATATTCAAAAACTATATAAATAGGGTCTTTGTATTCTATGTTAGGGATGTTGGTTTTTGTAGGTGATTTTAAGCATGCATTTTCTCCAAGTCTAGGTTCTAACAAAAATATTTCTAGGATTAATTACTATGTGTAGATCTTGTCTCCCTTACTAAGATGGTTTTGTCTATACAACCATTAGCAATATTTGAGAGCATGTTTATGTATCCCTTGTCAAAAGAGAAATCTCACCATGCTTGTCCCCATGGAAACATTCTGAAGTGTTGATGTTTTAATATTTCTATTCAAGTCACTAGAAAATATTTGTGGTTCTTTATTATATCCTATTAATTAAATGCAATAATTTGTTTTATAATTTTTTTTCATTGGATACTTGGGTCTATGTTCATTATTGGTTGTCATTTTGAGCATGTACTTAGGTTGTAAATCCCTTTTTATAGTTATCTTTGGAAATGCATTATTGAATACCTTTTAAGGTATCCTTGGGTTCAAGAATTTAGCAGGAGAAAGTATTTGAGATTATAGTTTTAGTGCATGTTCTAGTCTCTTGGGGATCATTTAGTGTTTATTATTATCTTGTATTTGAAGTTTTCTGCATCTTTACTAAGGAACACTATCATGAAATACTACTAGACAGCCTACTATTTGGAAGCCACCAACATGCCACCCTCCATTTTATAATTAACTATAAACTTGTCATACCCTATCCTACCCTACAAATAACACACCCTATTACATAATATAAGTGTTACTTGACTTATAAATGCATAATATCTGCATATTTGAAATGTTTTTGCAATTTGTACTTGATTTCTAATGTTTTAGTTTTCCATTTGGCCCCTGTTGTTGAATATTTTATAAAATGAAGATTACAATCATAGTTTCATCTATTTTAGTATCTTGTATATTGGAAGCCACCAACACGCCACTCTCCATTTTATAATTAACTATAAACTTGTCCTACCCTATCTTTCCCTACAAATAACACACCCTATTACATACTGTAAGTGTTACTTGACTTGTAAATGCATAATATCTTGCATATTTGAAATGTTTTTGCAATTTATGCTTAATTTCTAGTGTTGTAGTTTTCCATTTGGCCCCTATTGTTGAATATTTTATAAAATGAAGATTATAGTCATAATTTCATCTATTTCAGTATCTTGTATATTACATAGATCATCTTTGCATTTCATGTGATAGCCCTTCATAGGTGAAGTGTATAAACTTGGTTATGTTCTAGTCATATTTTTCCCTTGTGCCAAGAATCCCCATGGAGATTGAATTGTAAAATAATTCAATGTGAGAAAGCTACCCTATAGGTTCTCTAACCTTGGTTCAGGTAGAGTCAAAATTAGTAGGGAGCTAACCATACCATTTGTAGGTTCTTCTCAATCATTTTCTCAGTCTAGTCAATTTACTGATGCTAAATCATCCCCTAGTTACAATAACATTCTAGTAGGTTTGTCATCATTTCTTACCATTTTATTCAAGTGTGCAAGGCTAGACCAAAGAGGTGTACAAATGGGAACCACCACCAAACTAGTAGCATTGCTAATGAATAATTCATGTTATCCATATTGCCAAGGACTCTTGTAGAGAGCTAGAGCCATGAGTATTTCATCTTATGAAGTTCTTTATTTTAACTATATTTATTTGACTATCTTGGCTTTCAACATCACAACACTCCACTAGGGATGTGCCAAGAAGTTTTAAGGTTTGAAAATTCAACTTCTACTGAGTCTTTTGCAAAGAACTATTAATATTGCATGTTGAAAGGTGTTTTCTCCCTTTTGAACATTATTTTGAAAATTTTAGTGTCTATGTTCTCTATCTCATTAAGCTTCACAAAATTTTATTTCAATTTGTATCACAATAGTTTCTAAACTATTTTATTCTATAAGTTTGATTCTAATGGTGACTCTAACATTATTATTTAGTTTCAAGGAAGATTGGTGCATATTCTAAATATTATATAACTTTCAATTTTGAGTATCTTCTTTTTGAAAATATGGAAGGATTGAGATCATCTTTCAAAGGTGACCCATCAAGGAGACTTGTTCCACCCTTAGGTCTTCCTAAAAGAAGATGGGGATAAGTTTGGAAGCTTTTTGAAGGGTAGATCTCAACTGCCAAAGGTTATCTAATTTTCAACAATCTTGAGTTCTTTGTTGACCCCCCCATTATTGAATACTATCACAAATATTCTACCAATTTTGAAACACATAGTCCTATTTATTTTCCATCTCCTTTTCAACTAGATGAATCCCCTCCCAGGTCTGATCCACCAAGTCCACCTCATTCACCCCTCCTATCCCTTTGCCATTTGTTTTTGAACATCCTATTAGATCAATCATGAGGCATAGGGACCAAGATGAGAATGCACATCCTACATTCCATGTTCCTAGGTTTAGACCAATAAATTTTGAGGATTTGGAATGCTATCCTAATGAGGTTTCACATGAAGTTAGGAAATGCCTCCTAAAATTTCAAGGGAACAATGTAGTGAGCGGTAATCAACATCTGAGGGCCTATCAAAATATCGTTGAAGATTATGATATTGAGTATGAGGATGTATACATAAAGTTGTTTGTGCACACACTAGAGGAGGATTCTTGTGAATGTTTTGATTCCCTTCCTACTGGATGCATTGATTCATAGGAAGAGATGCAAAATGTTCTTATAATTTAGTATGGTGCTAGGATTGATCTAAGGTTTCTCTTGGATAAATTTAGAAATATCAAGAAGAATCCTAATGAGTGTGTGTAGGAATTTTAAACATAGTTCAAAAAGACCATGATGTGGCTACCCAAAAACATTAGGCCCAAAAATACATGCTTGATAAATTACTATGATGCCTTTGATACGAAGGCTACGTACTTCTTGAGGGACAAAGATATTACTATCTTATGGTTAGCATTAAATATGGACATCTAGATTAAAATAAACATCAATATTGTGGGAAAGCCTTCAGACAAGTGATTTGATATGAAGTTACTCAATCTAGAAAAGACATAGCCCATGAAGACAACTAACTTGGAGGAAACTATCAAAACTTTGGCCTCTTCTATGAAATAAATGTCATACAAGTTGGCTAGAGCTGAGAAGGGGGTTCCTTAAGTGTCTACCAACTATGAGAGAGCTCCCAATCCAAATCAAACACAAAAGGGGCCTAATTTCCACCATAAAGATAATGATAGAGGAAAGAGGCATGCACACAAAGATATGACAGATAGAAACTAGAATAGAGGGTCTAGAAAGGAGGTGCCTGATCCTTTAAACACTAAGGTGAATGCTATAAATTTTGATTTGGAAATTTATTGGTGTGATAAATGATTCCTTTCACACCCTCTATGCGATACTATTGAAAAACTTGATGAAGATCCAGATGAACTTTAATATGTATCATCTGACTATGATATTTTTATATTTGATTGTTAAAGACCTTAAGATGAATTGACTACCTCCATGTAATTACTGACTGATACTACATTTAATCAATTTTGAAGCATTGTTGAAATGGAGAGTGTCCCAAATTTTGACTTTATTTATGATGTTAATGTGGCATAAGCATATGAATTTCCCATCATGATTTTGATCTCTTGTTCTCTATGATGATCAAGAAATATCCAAGGGAAAATATATCAAGTGAGGATAGGTAGCTACTAATCAATGTAGAAGCTACCCAAAATAAGGAATACAACTTGAGAAGTACGCAACCAAGTGTTGCTCCTCAAGGCACTACCCATGTAAATTCAAAGGTAGGGAATGCAATCAAGGAAGAAAATAAAGCTATAATAGTCCAAGAAGCTTCTAAAATAGAATATATAACCATAGATGCTAAGATTAGAGGTGGTCATACTAAGAGAAAAAAAATTCCCATATTGTCTAGCATCCCTAAGAGTGCAAATGAGTTTAATTAAAATCCACTTTTGAAGGCTACTGTCAAAGTTTTAAATCCACCTCAGCCTCCTCCGATTCAGACCTTGAGTGACTACATTCTAGTTGAAGGTGTCATTACCCTTCAACTAAATATGCCTCTTCCCCAGTATAGTGTGTGTGACATGGATCAAGTGCTAAGTCAAATAAATATCATCGTACCACTTATTGAGTTATTACAAATACCTAAACACAAGAAGAGGGCCTTTGAATATTTAGAATTTGGTGAAAGGTCAACTATGAATGAAGTTGAGATACCCCAAGAAACTCTAAAATAAGATGAAAAATAAGAAGAGGTTGTTAAAACTAATCCCAAGGTTAATTTGGGGATTGTATTAATAGAGAGTCAGCTAAACATGGAATTTTTTATACAACTCTTTTGATCAATGGTGTAGTTGTTCATAACTACATGTTTGATTCTAGCACTTCTTGTAATGTGATTCACTTGGGTGTCCTCACTGATCTTGGAGTGAAGATCACATCATCATTTGGTAAGTTTTATATCATGAACTCATGAGAGGTTTAGTTTTTAGACAAGTCAAGGGGCTGGTTATATTGTTGGTAGTTTATCCTGGTAAGTAATTGAACATGGATATGGTAGTTGTTTACTACCTACCTAAATGGGGGATGCTATTGTCACATAAATAGGATAAAAATATGGGTAGAAGTGTGAAAATGGATCTTTTTTACACCACCATTCCTTTGGAGGGTAAGATGGTATGAATTTATAGAGATCCAAAGATGCTACATGTGATTGAAGATCCAAAACATGCTCTTAATGAAGTGTTGTACATAGATGTTTAGCTTGGCAAATTTGTTGGGAATGTTGATGTTATAGAATATCCTAATGTTATTGATGTTGATACTAATAAATAAAATTAATTTTGGTGGATGTGCTTTGATGGAGCTTGCTCCAATAGTTGAAATGGAGCCATGGTTGTATTCTATAGCCCCAATGGTAACTATTTTATGTTTTCTTTCCAGCTTTTTTTTGAGTGAACTACCAATACTACTAAGTATGATGAAATTTTAATTTGTATAAGAATTGATCATGAATATGGAAATAAATGTTTGATTGTTAAGGGAGATTTCAAGCTAATGGTAAAGCAAGTCTGTAGTGATTTTTCCATGAAAAATAAAATGTTGAAATAGTATCAAAATGTTATCTAGGATTTACTATAGTTCTTTAATGCATTCAATATTTTCTATCATGATAGAATTTTTAACCAATAAGCTAACATATTTATAGGTTTGGGTTCTCAATTTAACATTAAAAATATGAGTCCTCATTATCAATATCAAGTGGAGGTGCTTATCAGGCCTTTTATCCTAGATAATGTTCATCATTAGCATATCTTTAATGATGATGAATAACTTAAGAGGTTTTTGAACTTTGAGGCTGATTTCCATGATCAACTCATAGACTTGGAATCCATAATCTAGGTTAATGATTGAAAAGAGACTTTGTTTGGGAAATATATTATTCAAATGAAGACAAACACTATCCTAAGAGACTGGTCAATCTAGAAGTGTCTTTTGATGGCGCTGATAGAATCAGGTTGAGAGACTCATTTATATCAAAAGACATGACTGAGTATAACTTGGGTTATCTTGAGAATCCAAGGAAGGTTTGGCTGGGTACTCACTTGAGTGAAATAGAGATAAAAACTTACATGTAGCTGCTAATAAAGTACCAAGATTGCTTAACATGGTCTTATTCTGAGCTAAAAGCATATAGGGAAGACTTATTCTAGCACATCATCCCATTGTAGCTTGATATCAAACATTTTAAGGAGAAGTAGAGACCCATTAAATCCATCTTGGCCACCAATATGAGGGAAGAATTAAAGAAGTTAAGAGATGATGGGATAATTCATTCCATCAAGTATTCATCATGGGTTAAAAACTTAGTCCCTATATGGCAGGAGAATGGTGGCATCCACTTGTGTGTGGATTTAAAAAATTTAAACAAGGATTATTTAAATATATGTATCCCTTGCCTAATATTCATAACCTACTACAAAAAATTACTAGGTCCAAAATATTGTCCACATTAGATGGTTTCTTAGGTTACAAGCAGGTTGTGGTCAACGAATCTGAGAGATCTAAGAATATGTTCACAACACCTTAGGGCACTTATGTATATATGAGGATGCATTTTAGATTAATTAATGTTGGTAAAAAATTATATTGGGCTATGGATGTCACTTTTTAAGGGATAATTAACTATTTCATTACTATGTATTAGGATGATATTATTGTGTACTCCAAAATAGAAGAAGAGAATTTGAAGCATCATATAAAGGTGTTGATTAGATGTAGCGAGTTTGGAATTTCACTTAATCCCAAGAAATGCCACTTTAGAGTACAAAAGGCCAAGATGATGGGACATATAGTGTCCAAATATGGTGTCATTATTAACCTTGAAAGGGTTGAAGCCATTAACAAAGTGCCTATCCCACATTCTAAGAAAAGAATTCAGTCTTTCTTTGGATAACTCAACTTTTTAAGGAGGCTTGTGTCTAATTTTATAGAGTTCTCTCTGCCTATTACTTATATATTAAAGAAAGAGTAGACCATAAAGTGGGAGGAGAAGGCTATGAAAGCATTCAATGATATCAAGGGAGCTATGAAGTTTTCCCCTATTTTGGCTAGTCTTGATTACACAAAACCTTTCCAAATATTTTATTTTACATCATCCAATACTTTGGCTATTGTCTTGTTGCAAAAGAATGAGGAAGGTCATGAGCAACCCATAACTTTTTTTATCAAATATATGTAAGGTCCTAAACTAAACTACACAATTATGGAGAAATAAGCCTTCACTCTTTTGAAGGCTATCAAAACATTCAAGATGTATATTCTAAGTTCAAATATCATTGCTTATGTCCTGCACATCATGGTGAAGGACATTTTAACTCAAACCAAAGTATCCAACAAAAGGTGCAAGTGGGTCAACAAGTTAGAAGAGTATGACATAGATGTCCAAACCACTAAGTTGGTAAGGCAGATGGGTCTAGCCAAGATTATGGTTGAGACCAATTTGCAAGATGTTGAGGTAAACAATGTTATTTTTAGTGTTGATGATTCCTTGAGTCGATTTAACACATCTCCATGGTATAGAGACATTGTTTATTACTTATAAAATATGAATTGTCCCCCTAGCTTGGATAAGAATCAAAAAATAACTCTAAATATTGTACCCCAAAAATACCTCTTGACCGAGGATGGACTAGCATGGAAGAATCTAGAGGGGATTCTCTTAATATGTATGCTCGAAAGAAAAGCTATTATCCTAATTGAAGACTTCCATAGTGGAGTTTGTGGTGGAAATTTTACACCTAAAGTCATAGATCATAAAATTTTGAGAGTTGGTTATTGGTGGACATCACTATTTAATGATGTTTCTCAGATAGTCAAAAGGTATGAGAAATGTTAGTGCTTTGCTGGGAGGATGAAAGCTTTAGGTTCTCTTCCCTTGCAACCTATGATGATTAAAGACCCAATCAGATAATGGGGAGTGGATTTTATTGGTGAGATCATCAATTCCCCAAGCACTAGGAATAAATGGATACTAGTTAAAATTATTACTTCACCAAATGGGTTTAAGAAATCCCTACAAAGAAAGAAACACACCAGGTAGTAATGGATTTTCTGTTAAATCAAATTATTTTTAGGTTTGGTGTGCCTGTTAAGATAATTTATAATAATGCCATGAGTTTCAAATCTAAACCTTTGGTGGAATTATGAAAATAATATGGGATTGAACTGACCTATGCTTATAATTACAACCCTTAAGGGAATGGGAAAGTTGAATCAAGTAACAAAAACTTGCTCAAGATCATTAGGCAAACATTGGAAGCAAACAAGAAGTGGGGTCAGTAGCTAGAATTTTCCTTATGGGATGATAGGATTACACCTAAGAGAGATATAGGTAGAAGCCCTTTTGAGCTTATTTATGAAGCTCAAATAGTTCTACCTATGAATTTATAGTTTCCCACTTATCAGCTCATGTAGAAACTAGGGGATGATGAGTAGGTCCACCACTATGAAGATAGGGTGAACCAAATAATTGAGTTTGATGAAAACAAGAGACAAGCTCATGAATGACACCTTAAGTTCAAGGAGAAGATAAAATAGTATTTAATAGAAAGGTCACTCTAAGAACCTTATGAATAGGTGATCTAGTTCTGCTTTGGGACAATAGACTATGGGAAAAAGGAAAGCATGTTAAGTTTGATGCCTTGTGGATGGGTCCCTATTCCATTAACTATAAAAATGGGGAACATACTTTATTCTTGAGAGATATGGATGGTGAAGTACTAGAGCTGCCATTCAATGGAAAACATTTAAAGAACTTCTTTGATTGAGTCCATCTACAACATATGTACCATATTATATAGTGTTTGTTACTTTATCTTTCTATTGTTTTGTTTCTCCTTTACTTTGGACCTTGTCTATATAGTTATTTTTCTATTCCTTTTATTGTGTGTTCATTTTTGGATCATCCTAATTTATTTTTGTTAAGTCTACCATGTTTGTAGAGCTTTCATGAATGTTTGCTAAATTGTTTAGGTCTTGAATCCATAGCCCAATAGATTGGCACATGGTATTGTGTTTTGTGGTTCTTTGAACACCTACAGGGGGTATGCATACTCATGCTAGAGCTAATGTTAGTGCCCAAAATTACACTAAAGGAATTGGGCCCTTGTCAAGTGTAAATTCCCAAGCCTCTAAATAAGTTAAGTATCAATGTCTAAGTCATTAGCCCAACTTCTATTTTAAAATGTTCTTTTCAAAGGTTAAGTTCATGTAAAAATTGGCTAAGTCCTTTTTATTTTCTTTTCTTTGTGAAGATGTTTTCCCTTAGAATTTTCAAACTTTTTTTAATAACATGATGTCCAATGGAAATAGGTCTTTGAGCTTTTTATCTCAAAAAATAATTTTGAAGATTTATTTTTGTCAAACATTTTGTTCAATACAAAATTTCTGAAGGAATTCAATATCTTATCTCTCTCAGGATAAGTTTTTTGCAAAAGTTCTAAAGGGATATTTCATTTGTTTTGGACTTTTTGTCCATGAAAAAAAGTCTAAAGGGCACTTACCCTTCGAGCATTTTTCTCTCATAAAAATCCTGAAGGAAATCCTTTGTTTTGGAGAATGGTGCTAAGTCTTATTTATTTTAGACTTTTTGTCTATGGTAAAAAGTCTGAAGGGCACTTGCCCTTTGGGCATTTTTCACACATAAAAATCTTGAAAGAATTTTAAGGACTTATTTGCTTCAGCCAAAGGTACTTCCAAAAATCCTGAAGGGTCATTTTGACTTTGTATATTTTTTGAAGGATTATTTCCTTTGAGCATTTTTCCCTTGTAAAATTCCTGAAGGGAACTTTCATAGGGTCATTTTTCCTTTGAAAAATTTATAAAGGATTCTTTCCTTTGGGCATTTTCCCTTGTAAAATTATCGAAGGGCACTTTTTTAGGGTCATTTTGCCTTTGAAACTTTTTTGAAGGATTTTCTCCTTTGGGCATTTTTCCCTTACAAAATTACTGAAGGGAATCTACAATAAGTCCAAAGGATATGTCTAGATGATGAAGGACATTTTTAAAACTCCCAAAAGTCACTTTCAAGAGATTAAAAGACTATACCAAAAGGACAAAGGGCAATTCTATAGGGTAGGTACCCTAGACAAATTTTTTGAAGGGTATGTTTAAAGGGTATAAAAGGTAATTTAAACAAGGTTTTTATAGATTAGAAGTAATATTTCCTTTATACATTTTGCCTGAGTAAAAATTTCAAAAGAATTACATTCCTTTGAAAAAAATTGCCAAGGTCAATTTTTTTAGGGAAATTATTTTAGACAAAATGTCTAAAACAATTGTGCAGATGAAGGAAAAAGGAGGTAAGTGTCATTTATTTTGTCAAAAGTGTAGATGTCCAATTCCTTAGAAAAAAGTGTGAGAGACTATTTTCTTTAGGGGAATTATTTCAAACAAAATGTCTGAAACAATTATTTTTACAAAGGTGAAAGGCTAAAGACTTAATTCTTATGGGATAATTATGCCAAAAAAGAGCCCAAGGTAGAAGTGCCAAATTAAAGCACATATTTCAAAGAGCTCATTGATCAAAATTTCCATGGAACAAAGTCCCTAAAGAAATATTTTCAAATTTTAGGTGATGGTCTCATGGAGATCTTTTGACAGGCACATGCACGTCAACTTTAAGCTACAAGGACTAGATGTTAGGATTCAAATGTCCAAGATGGGTGTGTAGATGTCAAATTTAGACCCCTTAAGTAGATGATTATTTTAAAATGAAGGTAAATCCAATATCACACATTTTCTTAGAGTAGGATGATTTGATGGTGTGTGATCAAAGCTGAATAGTCAAATGAACTAAGGAAGCTAATGAGGCTGCCAAGTGTCAAGCTCATGGGGAATGTTTTAAAGTTTGAGTATGATTCAAATATATGATAGTGTGAGCTAGTAGTTGACTATTTAGTGGGACCAAATATCAAGTGATACACTTCCACATGTCATGAAGATGATTAAAATTAGTAGCAATTATATTTAGGGTACACAAACAACTAGTGGGGCTACCAAATGGCATTTTGACAAGGCCAAGTAAAGGGAATTATCCAATCACACATCACTCCTTAGATCATGATTTGATGGAGTGAATGTGCCCACCCCAACTAGATTTGATGTTGTGTCGCTAAGGTTGAAAAGTAAGAAATCTCATGAAAAAAATGTAAAAATGCCAAGTGACATAGTTGTGTGCCATAAAGTTAGAAATTGAGCATTTCATGTAGGATCTACAACTCATGTTTTCTCAAGAAATGAAGATCCAATAATGTGATCCAAGTTAAACTTTTCAAATGGCATGAATTACATGATGAAATGACAAGTGTCTAGGTTAAATTTGAACTTGATGACTTTTCCATGAATGTGGTAGTGAGTCAAAGCACAAACAAAAAATCCATGAGCTATTCTAAAATGAATATTTCCAAATCATGATCAAAAATATTTTTATATTTCATGTCACAAGTAGATCAACTCTCAAGACATCATTATAGGTAATGAGATTTCCCTTAGCATGAAAAAATAATATATTTCATGTCTATAAGTGTCCATGATTTGTGATTGAGTAACATGAAAGCATTTCTAAATAAGTTGCACATCAGGTCAAAATCTATTTGGATTTTCAAATGATTTTCTCCCTCCATCTATGTGAGTGATCAAGGGGATCTTTAGTTAGTTCCACATCAAGACAATCTATTTGGCTCCTCAAATGAATATCCTCCTTTTAATATCATGTGAAAGGTATTTTTGAGCCAAAAGATCAAATGATATGCCCCAGACTATTGTGAGTCCTCATCATTCTTCACAAAGTTAGTTGTAGTAATGATTATTTGCTTAGATCTTAGGGGGTGCATGGAATATTTTCCATCTAGAAGTATCTTAGAAGACTTGAATGCTTATTATATAGTTTTGAAAGTTGTGTCACATGGTTTCAGATTCAAAAAATGTATAAATAGGGGATTTGTCTTCTATTTTAGGGTTGTTATTGGTTGTTTTAGGTCATTTTAGTAATCCATCTTCTACAAGTCTAGGTTCTATAGAAATTTATTTTGGGATCAACTAATATGTGTATATCTTGTCTACTTTTCTAAGGTGGTTGCATTTGTACAACCATTAGCAAGCTTTGAGATCATGTTTATGTCTTCCTTGTCAAAAGAGTAATCTCACCATGTTTGTCCCCCTGGTAGAATTATATAGTGTTGATGTTTGTAATATTTCTATTCAAGTCACTAGAAAACATTTATGGTTATTTATTGTATCATATTAATGAAATGGAATAATATGTTTTACATTTTTTGTTGATTGGATGTTTGGGTTTATATTCATTACTAGTTGTCATTCTGAGCATGTACTTAGGTTGTAAATACCTTTTTATAGTTATCTTTATAAATGCATTATTAAATACCTTTTAAGGGCTCCCTGGGTTCAATAATTTAGAAGGAGAAAGTATTTGGGATTCTAGTTTCAGTGCATGTTCTAGTCTCTTCAGTATCATTTAGTGTTTACCATTATCTTGTATTTGAATTTTTATACATCTTTACTAAGAAACACTATCATGAAATACTTCTAGACACCTTGCTATTTAGAATCCACCAACATGCCACCCTTCATTTTATAATTAACTATAAACTTATTATACCCTATCCTAACATATAAATAACACACTCCATTTCATACTATAAATGTTACTTGCCTTGAAAATGAATAAGATCTTGCATATTTGAAATGTGTTTACAATTTGTGCTTTAATTTTCAGTGCTGCAATTTTTCATTTGGCCCCCATTGTTGAATATTTTATAAAATGAAGATTGCAATAATAATTTCATGTATCTTTAGTAGATTGTAAATGACATAGAGACTTTGTGCATTTTATGTGACATCTCTTCATGGGTGAAGTGTACAAATTTGGTTATGCTCTAGTCATATTTATCCCTTGTGCCAAGAATCCCCATAGAGATTGAATTGTAAAATCCCTCTATATGAGCAAGCTACCTTCTAGGTTCTCTCACCTTAGTTCAATCAGAGCCAAAAGTAGTAGGGAGAGAACCATACCCTTTGTAGGTACTTCTCAATTATTTTATCAATCTAGTCCATTTCTTGATGCTACACTCTCCCATAGCTATAATAACATTCTAGTATGTTTCTCATCATTTCTTGACATTTTATTCAAGTGTGCAAGGATAGATCAAAGAGGTGTATAACTAGGAGCCAAAAAACTCCAAGGTCAAGTTGGATAAATTATAAACCCATAGAAGACATTTTGAAAGCCTAAATATGAATGAAGATGAGACCATTACAACCTACCTATTGAGGGTTGATGAAGTGGTCAATTGCATAAGAGGCCTAGGTGAATAATTTAAATACTCTAATGTTGTTGTAGTCATATAAAATGTGAAAATTAGTAACTTGAGTGTGGCTAATGACACCCAACCCTATGCCCCTCTTGCTTGCTTTCATGACCCTCATAGGCATCTTTTCAATGATTCCCAATCACATGTATCCTTCTAAACCTAACCCTATCTCATTTAGATTGATATTTACATGAAAAATCCATCTCCCTAGGTCATGTAAACTAAGGAAAATGTCTCCTAACTTAGACAATAATGTTAGTGCCACTATCATCTATTTTTGGTGCTCCTATCCAAGTGCACTTTTGGCCCCAATAGTCAGTTCATTTTGGTTCCCTATATTTCTCCTTGTTAGCCTAACGTGAATAGATTCAACCCATGAATAATAGATCCCTATAAAATCCCATTCAAAAATCAATTGGAAAGGGTTGGTAATTATCACTAAGCAAGCAAGAATACAAGCAAGAATACTCAGGAAATCTTCCCTATTCTTTGTATATAACCAACCAATGCACCTACAAGCTTATCCAAATCCTTACACAATCCCCTAGCCACCTTAATCACATCTATTTTAGCATTTTTCATCTTCATACACACTATTTCACATAGCACATCAAGTTGGATAACTATATATGGCTTGATCCCTCATCAAATTATTGGTATGTAGGTAGCGTGTCCACACAAAAGGTGTGGATAAATGTTCAGTAAATATTACACATGTTAACCCTAAATTTCTTAAATTTGGTCAAAGTATAAATCATTCTAGGGTTTGAATATAAAATATGATCTATAGGGAGTTTTATAGACATTCGACAGTCAAAACTTCATAGGCAAGGTTACATACACACAACAAAAAAAACCTATAAAGCTCAGGTCTCCTGGACAATAGTGGTAGAGGTGGAGTACAACACTGATGCCACTAGTGTCTTATTTTGGTTCTTCTATCCAATCATAAAAAAAACTCTATATCCTAATTTGTGACACTTTCCCAGTCTTAGATAGTGAATTTTAGACCCTACAACAATCATCTCAGTTAACTTTTAGATAAGTCTTATTTTCTCTCCTTTATTACTATTTTTAGAAATATTAAAATTACAATCAAATTACACAAATTAGTATCTTAATTATTGCATATTTATTTAATGATTTTACTACTCAGACCCTTTAATTAAATTAGGAATAATACACCAATATTCCAAAAACTATTAAATCATTTGGTGAACCCGACTTACTTCGTTTGTGCATAAAAACCTTAGGGTAAATTTACTACTGATTTTTCTTACATTTTTTTGATTTTTTACCTACATAATAAAATAAAAAATTAGCATTAAATTTTAAAATTTTGTATTATTTTAAAATAATTTTCTTTCAAACCCTAGTTTTCCATACTAGGTCCCAATATTTTCCCAGTAGTTTTCCAATAATTTTCTAATTTTTTTATTAGCATATATTAAAATTATAAATTCATCTCAAATTTCAAAATTTAATAGTAATTTTTAAAAACCCTAGTTTCATCTTCTAGGTCTCTTTAAATCACCAATTCTCCAATAAATTCCTAATTTCTTACTTGCATATTTCACTCAAAAATTCACTTTAAATTTCAAAATTTCATAGTAAAATTCAAAATAATCATCTTTCAAACCTTAGTTGCATATAATATGTCCCATTGCTTCTTAAGTTATCACCTTACATATCTGTGAGCTTCGTATCCTTTTTACCTAATTTTTAGTTCATTATTTTTAGGACTTTACATTTCCCATATTTAGTACTTTCCTTCTCTAGAACTTTGCCTATTACAAATTATTGCAAAACTTCAATAAAATTTTAGATTGTTTTCCTACCTTAACAATGGTCTAATATACTACTTTTGATGAAACTGATAAAAGGGAACTTCAAGAACTCTTAACTTAACATCCTGACATGTAAGATGACATGCTTAAAATACTACAAGAAGAACAACAAAGAGTGAATAATGTTCAATCTTATCAAACCAAAAAAAAACTAGTTTTAAATGATAACTATGTCTCAACAACCCCTATAGTAGCCCAACCTGCCTCTATGCCACCAACTATAACTAGTACATATTTGTCTCCTGATGTGACAACCCTTATGCAAGAGATAATATCTCTTCAATCCAAGGTGTTACATCTTTAGAATGGTGCCTCTAGACTTATGCAGGATTTAGATTCTTTTGCTCTATTACATACACCATTAGGACATCATATTTATTCTACACCCTTTCCATAAGGTTTTGTTCAACCCAAGCTTACTCTACATGATGGAAAGGGTGATCATGAGATACATTTGAGATATTTTCATGTAGAATGCCTTGAATATGTACCAAATGACTCGCTACTTATCAAGATATTTCCATGATGCCTAAAGGATTATGCTTTACAATGGTTCTACAACCTACCAAATAAGTCGATCAATGCATTCAATTCTTTAGTTAACATGTTCCTAGATCATTTTAGCATTAACATTGGTGATAAGGTTTCATATGCCTAAGTTGCACAATAGAAAGAAATGGAAAATGAGCATCTTATAGATTATGTTCTTCAATATAAGACTATTTTTAGCTAAGATGACTAGCCCCATGGATAATTAAGAGTTATAAGATCTCTTCAAATAGAGTCTTCTACCAGCTTTTCATGAATCAATTATGTTCAAAAGATTCTCTTCCTTCACTAAATTGTGTCACACACTAAAGGAAAAAGAAGTCAAACTAATTTCAATGGGAAAAATTAATTATACAAGTATCTCATAAAAAAAACAAATAAGAGTAACAAGAAATTCCAATACAAAGTCAAGGTTAATGATAGTAAGAGTCAGAATCAATTGATAGTTAATTCAAATTTTGAGCCCCCTCAACATGTGGTTTTATTAGCACCTCCTTTATGAACTTGTACCAATCTACTAGTTTTTATAGCTAGAGTTTTACAATAACTATTGGAATGCAACATCATATATCTCCGTCCTATTCAAGAAGGTGACCCAAAAAATCTTATTCCATAGGGATATGATCATCATGCATTTTATGAGTTTCATAGGGAACCAGGCCATATAACAAATAAATGCATTAGTTTAAGACACAAGATTTGATAGATGGTAATAATATTGATCTTGGCACTTGAGTTGAGCCTCCTTAGACAAAAACATAGGATAAAGCTTTGAAAAACTTCTTAGATCCCTTTCCACAACATTCTAAATAAGAGATAGGGGACACATCAATGATTCACCATACATATCATGCACATCTTCCACCAGATACATATAAGGCACCTTTAGTTTAGTCACATCCTTTGAGTAGCATGATTGGTGTATATAATCCCAGAGTTCCATCTAGACCTTCCATATCCTTCTCAAAGTAAGAGATAGTTGAGGATGATTCAGATTATCATGCACTCTTTATCAGATCTTACATTCACAATCATCCTATTCATAGTGTTCTCATAGATAATGGATCCATCATGAACATGTAAACTATGACATTATTATAGAATTTAAGATATTTAGATCAAGATATTACCATGATGGACATAGTTATCAATAGATTCATTTGGCACATATAAATTTCATTATGTGAGATTATACTTCAGCTACAAGTTGGTCCACCACATGTGGCCACACCATTTACTATAGTTCCTAGTGTAAGAGTTTTTAATATTCTCCTTGGTCAACCATGGATTAAAAAACTTCAATTAGTACCTTCTACAATTCATAGATGCATGAAATTCATTCATACTAATCAGGTTGTTATATTTGGTGGAGTTTCATATGAGTTACCACTCTCCACTTTAAAGCCATCTACTATTTCATAGTCACTAGTTTTAGTTTTGCCACTAGTTTTAGTTTTGACACTATTTATAGTTCCTCATTCAATTTTGATTTAGACACAGTTGAGGTATCCATTACCAGCACACAGAGTTCACACACTCCTATAGCTTCAAGATTCTAGACAACTTTTAGCTACAGTGTTCACAACCAGGGTAGTATCATTGAGATCTCATGCATATACTCATAGAACACATGTTTAGAGAGGCTATCCTAATACCAGATGGGTCCCTAAGAGCCTTATAGTACATCAAATTCTCATAGTTACAAGAGGACCCCACACTCAATTTATATTTTAGATATTTTAGAGTATTTATAACATATACAACTTTTAGAGCCACAGTCTCAACCCTTCCATTGTGCTTCATGATCACACATGATCCCTTTCCTTGATACAAGACACCATGATAGGGAGTCTCCCATGAGACTCATTGATTAGTATCATCCCTTCCTAGCTTACTTGTACATAGCTTCTCTTCAATTTATTTTACATAGTATCCTAATGATTGATTGTACATAGCTTATATCAAAAATACCAAAAACATTCATGTTGGGTGAATATTTTGTCAATCAACTAATTGATGAGAAAAATAGGTCTTATCAACCACAACAAGGGAGATTGGTTAGCTAGATGTGCAGGTTTACCACATCAAAAGGGGACAAATCTCTCCTCTCATCAAGGGGAGGTTCCCTATAAATATGAGGAGCTATATACTATATATATATATATATATATAAGCAGAAAATAACACTCAAGGGTAGGATAACACCATCCATCTCTCTTTTTTCAGAGATGATGTTCAAAAGCAAAGGAGAAATCCTAGTGAAAACACTAAAGGCACTTCTCTTCTTTTAGAAGTGGTCTTGAAGTAAACAACAAGGGTTCTTTCTGATAGGTAATAAGTGACTGGTAATGAAGGGCTTTAGTAACCAATAGACTGAGATGTAGCACAAAGTCTCCACCTTGACTGCCCAAGAGTGAAATACAAAGAACAATGAGGGCACACAGTCATCCCAAGGTTATTTACATAGAAACAGAAAAAAAAGACAAACACACTAAAGGCAATTGCAGTTATCACAAAGTCTTCCCATAGTTGGCTTCAGGACACCTTCCTAATTACTTCCACTAGTTCTGCTTGTTAAATTGAATAAAAAAGAATACATTTAGGAAACAGACATAAGAACAATCTCCTAAAATGACACAAGCTATAACAACACAAAGTTTGAAAGTAACTTGCTTTCTGCTTCAAACAAAGAAATATGAAGAACAATCTGAGCTCAAAGTCTCAGTAATCACCTCTCAATTTTGGTAGAGTTTCACTTCTATAATGGAAAAGTCTCTCTTGCATAAAGTAAGAGAATATAATATATAGCAACCAAGAAAGGCTTGACACTTTGTTTCATGGAATGGCCCATGCTACATTTAATGCCTTGAATGCATTTTTAGTTTTGTCAAAGAGCCCATGCTAGAACAGGGTGGCCACCTTAACTGTGGTGTGTCGATTCATCTCAAATGTCTTTTCCTAGGCCTAAGTCATCTATTCTATCGCCTGATGTCTACACAGTTGTCCATTTCACCTTTATTCCAAGGAAGAAAAATAGGTTGTGCTTTTAATGCTTGCAAGCTCCAATATCTACTTGGTGGACTGTTCCACATACTGGAATAACTCTAGCATAGATATTTCTAGTCTTTCCCTCTTTCCTATTGTAGTTTGAGCCCTTGGGCTATCTTTTCCCCCTTTTGCTGGCCTTTTCAGCTCCTTTAGCTGGGCACTAAGTTTACTTTCAAGTTCCATGCCACTTTTGAAAATCAAAAAATATTTCATTAGCTCGAATTTGACATCCACGAGGATGTCAAAGGTTCACTATTTCAATGGTTCAAGCAGTCTCTGTGATCCCTTGGTTTCATCACTTCTTTGGTTTATTTGCTTAAATCTTCTCCTTGAACTATTCTCTAGAAACTTCATCTTCTTGTCTTTGCTCAAAGCTTTCCTTGGATCTTTGAACCCATTAAACCTACGAACCATTTTGGTTCAAGGTTCAATGATTCATCTTCTTCCTTAGAAGCCTTTGTTTTCTCTAAGTCTCTCAAGCTTTGAAAGATCCCATAGAAAAGAGTCCGTAGAATCAAGCCTACAGAGTCCATAGAAATCATCCTATGGAGTCTATAGAAATGAGTCTATAGAGTCCATAGAAATGAGTCTGTAGAAATCATCTTGTGGATTCCATAGAAATCATCCTGTGGAGTCCATAGAAATTATCCTACGGAGTCCATAGAAATGATTCTATAAAGTCCATAGAAATTAGTCACAAGCCTTAATGTATTTGGAACTTCTTGAAGGGAAGGTGTCCCTTCGAGATTTGAGAAGGTCCATTTTCTGGTCACTAAGAGCCCCCCATAAGTGTACCTACCCTTTGGGGTCCTTCGGGTGACCTTCAGGCTTTTATTCCTTTGAAGGGTCTTCGAGCTCTAATTCCTTCAGACAAAATGTCCAAAGGAATTCCTTCAGATAATTTGTCTGAAGGAAATCTTTCCTTGGCTTCATCCGCTTTCTATCAAGGTTTTTCTTTTAGGTGAAATCCCTTAGATAAAATTTTGAAGGAATTCCTTCAGACAATTTGTTCGAAAGAATTTGCCTCATCTTTCACCTTGAACAAATCCGAAGGAATTCCAACTTTTCCTGCCTTGTTCATTTTTTTGAAGAAAATATCTTAGTCCACTTTTACTCACTACCCTCCATAAGGGCACTCGGCTTTACTCACTGCCCTCTACAAGGGTACTTAGCTTGGTTCATTGCCCTCTACAAGGGCACTTGACTTTCAGGCTTCAGGGCACTCCCTTGACCCTGTCGATTGAACTGACTGATTGAACCAAATTTGGTTTAATGGTTCAACAGTTCATTCCTTTGTTCCACTCATTCAATTGACCGCTTGAACCAACCGCATTAAACCAACTGCTTGTTGAACCTTTGACACATTAAACCCATTGAACCTTTGAACCTTTGAACCATTTTGGTTCAAAGGTTCAATGGTTCAACAGTTCAAGCCTTCTTCTTTTTGTTAAGTTTTTTGAAGTCATTGAACTTGCTGAAGTGGTTGAACTTTAAACCTTTTTGACGAAGTGCTTAATTCATTAAGCTTTGCTGATGTCAATGACCCTTTGAACCTGTTGAACCTATTGAACCCATTGAACCATTTTGGTTTAAGGTTTAACAGTTTAATGGTTCATTCCTTTGTTTAAAGCTTGTCGATGAACCCTTTAGTTGAACCTCAGCATTGAACTTGTTTTGAAATTGCCTAAGTGTTGAGAACTTGTTCCTTTGAAAGAAATCACCTATTGAAGCCGTTGAACCTACTGAACCTTCTAATCCCTTAACTGAAAAAGGTTGAAAAATGAATAATTTGAATGCTTAGAATAATTTTTGAGAAGGGAAGAAAGGATTTTGGCCTGCAAGACCAAAATAGTTCATGTGTTATCCCAAAAAGGAGTGACATATTTTGGGAACAACAACTGGCTCCAGTTAGGGAACTTCCTTCAGTCAAAAACTTGGAACAGCTGAGGGGAGTAGAAACCAAAATCTCTAGTGCCTTAAAGTATGCCATTGGGCTATGGAGTCATGCTACCCAAAAAGGAAAGGTGCCAAAAATGAAAATGAAAAGCACAAAATAGAACTAAAGACTTTACAAATATACATATATATGGGTAAACTTATCTAATACTTCAAGAATTGAAGTGCTTCAAATGCTGCCCATTGTGAGGTAGAGAAAAGGGCATGCCATCTTGATATTTCAATAGGAAAATATTTTCACCATTGAGCTGATAAATAGTAAAAGGGCCCCTCCAAAGGGAGTCAAATTTCCCATGCATTCCCTTTGGTTCTCTTCTCTTGTCCCATACCAGGACTTGATCTCCAATATGGAAATCATAGTTTTTTGCCTTTTGATCAAAGAGCTTCTTCACCAAACTTTGATGTGCATCAATTCGGTCCACCACCATAGTTCACTGCTCATCCAACTCAATCAAACACATGATCCTCTTATTGATGGAGCTTTCGTATGTCTGATCTTTAACTTCCTTATCCAATTTCAATGCTATCAATTCTAGGGTGATTGGTATCTCAAAATTGAGTCCATAAAGAAGTTGGAAAGGTGACATACCAATCACCCTTTTGGGTGTAATTCTATCTACCCATAAAGCATCAACCAATGCTTTATGCCAGTTTCATTGGTTGTCATCCACCATCTTCCTGATGATGGTCACCAGGTTCTTGTTGCTTGATTCAGCTTGGCCATTCCCTTGTGGGAAATAATTAGAGGAGTGGGAGAGGGTAATCCTATAGTAAAAATAGAACTGAGTAATCTCCTAGGAAGAGAAACAAGCTGCATTATCTGTGACAATCTTGGTTGGGACCCTAAACCTGGAAATGATGTTCTCCTTAAGGAAATCATATACTACCTTTGAATTAGCATGCTTGGTTGGAAATGCTTCCACCCATTTGGTGAATTAATCCATGGCTGTGAGGACATAATCATGTCCAAAACTTGAAGATGGGTTTACAAAACTAATGAAATCGATTCCCCATTGCTGAAATGGCTCTTTTATGACACCCAGCTTGAGAGGCAGAGTAGCTAACAGGGGTCTTCCCACAAACTAATGGCATAGTTCACATCTTCGTACCCATTTGTATGCATCTTGAAAGAGAGTTGGCTAGTAATACCTGGCTCACATAATCTTATGGGTAGTTACGAGAGCAAAAAAATGTCCTCCATAGGCCAGATTGTGGAAGGACTTCAATAGTTGGTTCTGCTTCTCTTTGTCCACGTAGCGAAGGAACACTTTGTCAAGGATCCTTTTATACAAGCCATTGTCCTAGAAGACAAAATTGGCTACTTTAAACTTGACAATCCTCTTTTCTTTATGAGACAGGTGGGTAGGACACTCACCATAAGTAAAGAAATGAGCAATATTTGAATACCACTCATTCATTGTGGAGACAAAGAGGACTATTGGCATGTATTCCACTTCTTTTTCTTCATGCCCTACTTCTTTAGGTTTGTTGTCAACAATCAATTGACATAGGCCCTTTCCATGCACTAGCTTCATTAGTTTGATGACTAGATCAAACTCCTAGATTTTATCAATCTAATTTCCTCTTTTGGTTCCAAAATCCTATTGAGTTAATATGGATTTGACTATGGTGTCGAGAACTAGGGTAGTAGTGTGTGAATTCAAGATGTAAAAGTAGAAATGCTTCACTACTTTCACCACTATATAAGCATGCTTCTCTAGGTTTGAATACTTCAACTCGTGAGCTTTGAGATGACAACTCATGAAGGATATGGAAGATTCCACACCTTCATTATTCTGTTGAACTAAAATTGCTAAAAGTGTGTGCTCAAAAGCATAAATATACATTGTGAAATCCTTGTTATAGTCTAGACAAACTAGAATTAGGGCATGGGCAATAACTATCTTAATATCTCAGAATGCCAATTTGCCTTCTTCAGTCTAGCTAAACATGGCCTTTCCCTACATCATGTTTACAATATGGTGAGTCTTCTCAGCAAACTCAAGGATTAATCTTCGCAAGAAATTCATCTTTCCAAAGAAAGAGTGAACAACAGTCTTAATTGTGGGCAAAGTAAGCTCTTGAATGGACTTGATTCTTTTTGAGTCAATCTTTATGCCTTCTCAGGACACAATGTGTCTGAGAAGTTTCCCCTCTATTACTCCAAAAATAGACTTCTTGGGATTTAAAGGTAGCATTCCAACACTTGTTGCAAATGGTGCATATGGTCAGGGTAATGCTTAGAGAAGATTGTTAAATCATCTAGGTACACTACAATGAACTTACCCATTTCATATTTGAAATCAAGGTCCATTGCTCTTTAGAAAGTGGTGCCAGCATTTATTAGGCCAAAAGGCATTCTTCAGTATGCAAAGGTGCCCCAAGATGTGGTGAAGGTAGTCTTATGCTAGTCTACTTCACCCACTTTAACTTGATTGTATCCTGAGAAGCCATCTAACATTGATAACATCTCTGAACTAGTCACTGTCTGAAGTACTTGGTCCATGATGGGTAGAGGATAGTTATCCTTTAAGGATGACTGATTCAGATTTTTGAAGTCCACGTAGAGGTGATTTTTTCCATTCTTATTTCTTACAGGCACTATGTTTACAATCCATGTGGAATGATGGATTGGGAAAATTATCTTGGCATTCAATATTTTCCATATTTTAGACAGAATAGTACCTAATATCTTCAAATTGTATTACCTAGATTTTTGCTTGTAAGGCACTGAATTAGTCTTGAGAGGAATCTCATGGTAGATCTCTCCAGGCTTGATTGACTTCAGATCATCATAAGAGTAGGCTAGGACATCCATGTAATGGCTGAGTAGAGTAGTGAACTTGAACTTCTCTTTCTGAGTGCAACACTTCCCAATGTTCACCATCTTGGGATTTTCTTTGGTACCTAGATTTACTTTTTCAAACTCTTGGGAGGAGCTTGAATCTGTTTGCTATTATTTGATGAATCTATCATGCTTGTCAAATAGCTTCTCAAGGGAAACTAGGCCTTTAGGGATTTTATTCCCTTTTAGTTGTAGGAATTCATCACTTCCATCTAAACTTGATTCAGAGGCTAGTTCAAGTTTTTGAGGTTCATTGCCTTTAAAATGTAGCTATTCAAAGCTATCTTTTTGTTCCAAGAAGGCAATGATTTGGTGGTCACCATTGAACACTTGCCAATGACTGGCATTATCAGGTACACTTGGTCAAATGACCAACTCAATAGTGTACTTGTCTCCTTTAAAGTTAGGGTGGGGAACCAAGAGAGTTGCTAAAATAGCTAGTGTATCAGCTCTATCATTAAATTCCTTAGGTATGGCAGAGATGCTGAAAGCATCAAAGCTTTCAATTTGATCCTAGACTAGATTGTGGTAGTGATGAAATCTCTTGTTTTTGGTTTGATATAGGTTTATCACTTGACAAACCACCAGTTCAACATCTCCTTTGGCATGGAGTTTAATGCTTTGTTTCAAGCAACCTTCAATCCAAGCAATAGAAATTCATACTTAGCTGTATTATTGGTATTGCTAAATTGAAAATTGTATGAAGAGGGGAAAATATCTCCTTGAGGAGATATCAACACAATCCCAGCTCCTAAACTGGTAGAGGAGTAGCTACCATTGAATTCTAGAATCCATACGTCATCAGACACTAATTTTTCCTTAGATTCTTCTTCATGTGGAGGGGAGGATTTTTTTGTGCTTGCACTATGCTCTATCCTATCTTCTGTTGGTCTGTCTGAACCAATTTTTAGACTATCATTTTTAGAGGTTTCATTAGCTAATATGGGAACATCCTCTGTAGTCAAGAAGTAGTTACCCACACCTGAAGACTCAAACAAAATTTGAGAAAAATTTGTTGATCTTTTAGTGACCACATATTTTGCTTCCTTCTCAGGGAGAAATCTTTGCATAATGCCTATGATTGGAATCCTCATCTCAAATAGGTCCATGCTCAATTCTCCTCCAATGTCCTTACAAAAATTTTGCCCAAAAAGGATGCCATATGATGTTGGGACATCGGCCATCAGGACAATCATCTTGATTCTCTTATCCAAGAATGTTGCAAATGTGAATTGGGCATCTTTGATTTGTCCTAGCAGTGGCACTTGCTTGTCCTCCATGGAGAAACATCTCCCAAATGTCTTGGTTAAGGTGATACCAAGAGATTCAGCCACTTTGGTAGGCATGACATTATCTGAAGCTCCAGAATCAATGATGCAATTGTTAAGTTGATGTCCATTTATCAGCAAGGAGACATAAAATGGTTTGATTCTTTTGGGAGCAACAAGAGGAGTAATGAAAAGGTTATTCTAGGTGGATGTGGGAGTCACCTTTGGAACAACTGGTCCTATAGGGATGGTTTTATTTCTCACACATTCTACTGACTTATCCAACTACTCGAGATTGGATTGTAGGAATTCAAATTCAGATATTTGAATCTTAGTTTTCTTTATATGGTCAATTATGTCAAATATCTAAAATGGACTAGGAACAGAGGATGAGAGTTCATCCTTTTGGTTTTTGGAAGGGGGAATATTGGTCTATGAATTTGAAGTTGGAGGTGAAGGTGTATTTGAGGTACTCACCTTTTTAATAGTCACTGGGTCCTTTGGCTAGAAGGGCAGAGTGGTTCCTCACTTAGCAATTAAAATTATAGGCTCAGCTCCCTCTTCTATTCTTTCCTTATCAGCTTTCTGGGCTGACTGGTTCTTAGACTAGGTGAATACAACGTAAGTTCCCTCAACTACCCTACCTTCACTTCTAGGTTCAATCTGATAATTTAGGAAACCAATGTTGGAGTTGCCAGCTAATTCTTCTTCTCCTTTTGTGAAGAGATTAGCGTCATCTTCTAGGTTTAACTCATGCTAGAAGGAGAAATTTGATTCTACTTCAAGATATCCAACTGCTGAATTGGTTGGGGGTGCTTCAATGGCAAGGTTTCCCCATGGGGGAGGAAGATGATTTGGCTACCCTTGATTCCTGGTAGCATGGCCTTGGTATGACTGATTAGGGAATGTCCTCCTTGGTACATCTCTATATGAAGGAGCAGATGACATCCCTTGAGCCATTTTGTTTCTAAGAGCTAGCAATTCATTTTCCAGCTTCTACACCATTGGATTAGTGGTGGCTATAGGTGAGTATTCAGAAGATGAAGAGGATTTACCTTTATTAGGATCTCTCCTTATCTTTACTGTCAAGATAAGGTCATCTTCTACCTCAGTAGCCAAATCTTGAGCAATAACAAGGTCTATGTGGCTGGCCCGTCTCAGCAAAAAACTCACTTCAGGAAGTTGTGAGTTGATGAAGAAGCATTTAAGGTTCTCAGGTGTTGGTTGAGCAATTATTGGAATTTGGTTCCTTATCTTGTCAAACTTGGCAATGAAATTCCTTATAGGTTCATGAGGTTCCTTCTTCATTTGTGTGAGTTGGGCCAGCAAGGCATGTACATATTTTATAGGCTTAAACTTGGATTCAAATCTAGCTTTGAGAGTGTCCCAATAAGTCATTGACTAAGCCTATAGATGGTAGAACTAGTCTGCAACAACACCTTGCAGTGTTTCCATAAAAAAACTAACTACTATGTCCTCATATTCCATGCCTATCACACTACAAGCTATGCTAAAGGCAACAATATATTCATCAGGATGAACTTTCCCATCACCAAAGAACTTGGGGAAATTCTTCTTTGAACTATGTGGTAGCTCATGAAGAGGTGGAGTAAGATTTAGTGGACCAAAAGAATTACCCTAGGGGCCTTGAGCTGCCATGATTTGATTATGGAAAGGGGGGATAAAAAATCTAGGTGGAGTATGTATAGGCAAAGCTCTAGTAACAACAGAAAAATAAGCTCTACCTTGTGTTGGTGACCTAGTATGGGTAGGAGGAACACTCTTAGATTGTTAAACTTGAAGTTGGGGAGGGAACAAATTGAAATTGCCTTGCTGCACCAACTCAAAAATAGGATCAACAACACCTTGGGTTCTCTAGTTTTTGGTATAACCTGGAGTTGCTAGATTGTAGAATAAAAATGGATAAGGATAGGAACTACTTCAATCTAAAACTTGAGGCCTCAGACTGCATGTAATGTCCCCAGCGGAGTCACCAAAAAATTGTTGGGTGAATATTTTGTCAATTAGCTAACTGATGAGTAAAATAGGTCTTATCAACCATAGCAAGGGAGATTGGTTAGACAGATGTGTAGGTTTACCACATCAAAAGATTACAAATCTCTCCTCTCATCAAGGGGAGGTTCCCTATAAATATGAGGAGCTTTATACTATATATATAAGTAGAAAATAACACTCAGGGGTAGGATAACACCATCCATCTCTCTCTTTTTAGAGATGATGTTCACAAGCAAAGGAGAAATCTTGGTGAAAAAACTGAAGGCACTTCTCTTCTTTCAGAAGTGGTCTTGCAGTAAACAATAGGGGTTATTTTTGATAGGTAATAAGTGACTGGTAACGAAGGGCTTAGTAACTAGTAGACTGAGATGTAGAACAAAGTCTCCACCTTGATTTCCCAAGAGTGAAATACAAAGAACAATGAGGGCATAAATTCATCCCAAGGTTCTTTACATATAAATAGAAAAAAATACAAACACACTAAAGACAATTACAGTTAGCACAAAGTCTTCCCACAGTTGGCTTCAGGACACCTTCCTGATTATTTCCACTAGTTCTACTTGTTAAATTGAATAAACAAGAATACATTTGGAAAATAGACATAAGAACAATCTCCTAGAATGACACAAGCTATAATAGCACAAAGTCTAAAAGTAACTTTATTTTTGATTCAAACAAATAAATATGAAGAACAATCTGAGCTCAAAGTCTCAGTAATCACCTCTCAATTTTGGTAGAGTTTCGCTTCTACAATGGAAAAATATCTCTTGCATAAAGTAAGATAATACAATATATAGAAACCAAAAAAGGCTTGGCACTTTGTTTCATGGAATGGCCCATGTTGCATTCAATGCCTTGAATGCATTTTTAGTTTTGTCAAAGAGCCCATGCTAGAATAAGGTGACCACCTTAACTATGGCATGTCGATTCATCTCAAATGTCTTCTCCTGGGCTTGAGTCATCTGGTTTGTCGCTTGATGTCTACATAGTTGTCCACTTCATCTTTACTCCAAGGAAGAAAAATAAGCCACACTTTCAATGCTTACAAGCTCCAATATCTACTTGGTGGACTGTTCCACCTACTAAAATAAATCTAGTGGAGATATTTCTAGTCTTTCCCTCTTTCTTATTGCAGTTTAAGCCCTTGGGCTATCTTTTCCCCCTTTTGCTGGCCTTTTCAGCTCCTTCTTCAGCTAGGCACTGAGTTTGCTTTCAAGTTTCGTGCCACTTTTGAAAATCAATGGATATTTCATTAGCTTGAATTTGACATCCATGGGGACGTCAAAGGTTCAGTGTTTTAATGGTTCAGGTGGTCTCTGTGATCCCTTAGTTCTGTCACTTCTTTTGTTTATTTTCTTGAATCTTCTCCTTGAACTATTCTCTGGAAACTTCCTTTTTTTATCTTTGCTTGGAGATTTCCTTGGACCATTAAACCCATGAACCTGTGAACCATTTTGGTTTAAGGTTCAATGATTCATCTTCTTCCTCAGAAGCCTTTGTTTTCTCTAATTCTCTTGAGCTTTGAAAGAGTCCATAGAATCAAGTTTGCCGAGTCCATAAAAATGAGTCCATAGAAATCATCTTGTGGAGTTCATAGAAATGAGTCTATAGAAATCATCCTGCGGAGTCCATAAAAATGAGTCCATAAAAATCATCCTACGGAGTCCGTAGAAATGATTCTATAGAGACCATAGAAATCAATCACAAGACTTAATGTCTCTGGAACTTCCTGAAGGGAAGGTGCCCCTTTGGGCCTTGAGAAGGTCCATTTTTTGGTTGCTAAGATCCCCCTTCAAGGGTACCTGCCCTTCAGGGTCCTTCGGGTGGCCTTCAGGCTTTTATTCCTTTGGAGGGTCTTCGAGCTCTAATTCCTTTAGACAATTTGTTTGAAGGAAATCTTTCCTTGGCTTCATCTGCTTTCCACTGGGATTTTTATTTCAAGTAAATTCCTTCAGACAAAAGTTTGAAGGAATTCCTTCAGACAATTTATTCGAAAGAATTCACCTCATCTTTTGCCTTAAACAAATCTAAAGGAATTTCAACTTTTCCTACCTTGTTCATTTTTATAAAAAAAATCTCTTAGTTTGCTTTTGGTCACTGCCCTCCACAAGGGCACTCAACTTTGCTCACTACCCTCTACAAGGGCACTTGGCTTGGTTCATTACCCTCCATAAGGGCACTTCCCTTTTGGGCTTTTGGATACTCCCTTTAACTTGTCGATTGAACTGACTGATTGAACCAACTTTAGTTCAATGGTTTAACGGTTCATTCCTTTATTCTACTCATTCAATTGATCGCTTGAACCAAATGCATCAAACCAACCGCTCGTTGAACCTTTAAACGGTTGAACTTGTTGAACCTTTAAACCTTTGAACCATTTTGGTTCAAGGTTCAACAGTTCAATGGTTCAAGCCTTCTTATTTTTGTTAAGTGTTTTGAAGCCATTAAACTTATTGAAGCAGTTGAACTTTGAACCTTTTTGATGAAGCACTTAATTCATTAAGCTTTGCCAATGTCATTGATCCTTTGAACCGATTGAACCATTTTGGTTCAAGGTTCAATGGTTCATTCCTTTGTTTGAAGCTTGCTGATGAACCCTTTAGTTGAACCTCAGTGTTGAACCTATTTTGAAATTGCTTAAGTGTTGAGAACTTGTTCCTTTGAAAGAAATTGGCTGTCAAAGCCATTGAACTTGCTGAACGTACTAATCCCTTAACTGAAAAAGCTTGAAAAATGAAGAATTTGAATGTTCAAAACAATTTTTGAGAAGGGAAGAAAGGATTTTGGCCTGTAGGATGAAAATAGTTCATGTGTTGTCCCAAAAAGGAGTGACAGATTTTGGGAACAACAATTCAAATATTTCAAAATATAAAAACATGAAAATAATTTAAAAAAACACAAAAAATATTTCAATTTTATGCATCATCCATGATTTACATTTATACTATCATGCTAGACTTACATTTGTTTTTCTATACTATTATTTGTCAATTTATCTACATTACCATACTTCACTTGAAATTATTTGAGTGTGTGTAGTGACATCTAGATCCTTGATTGCTTCACTCCACCCATTTAGGGGGCATCCTAATTTTACATCAAGATATACATCGATATACATATCCATTGGTGGCATCTTCTACATGAATACACCATCTAGGTTATGTTATTTCTATACCACACACTCTAGTTTTCATGTTGATGTACATGACTTACTACCTTACATAGATTACTCTATCGATACTCACTATTATATAACACTTATGTATTTTTTTATCATATACCTACTCTTGTACTAACATGTCTTGCATAATTTCACTTCTTTCTTTGATTAGTTAGGTGTGATTGTACTTCTAGTATTTACATACTTTCCTTCCTTGCTTTGTATAGCTAGATGTTATTACATTTCTCAATTCCTATTTGTCTCTTGTATGTACCTTAGGACATTTGCCAATTTCCTTTACATATATGTATTGTGTGTGCCTTAAGACATTTTCCAATGTCCTTTTCCTATACTTTTCTATGTGATTGTGGCTTTCATGCCAACCTTGCTTATTTCAATTATATGTGTATGTGGCATTTGAATATACCTTATATGCTTGCCTTCTAGTTTGAGTGACATGTGTAATTGTACCTTCTTTTCTTGGCCCCTTGGCCACCCTTGTATGCTTCTTGCTTCTTACCTTATGTGCTTTTTGCTTGATTTATTTTTAATTGTTTGTAATGCCATGATCCACATCATGCATTATCTTAATTTCTTAGATGTCATGATGGACATCATACTTCATCCCTCCTTGACAAATAACAAATAACCAAACTTATAATTATATTTTAATACATTGAACATGCTATTACATTGTTATATCCATCTAGGCATACCCCTATTGATCTAACAATCTCTCATTACAAACCATGTATTATCTTAAGATATATTGTCAATTATCATTTCTATATCCTGTATCTTTACAACATAACACACTTTTAGGACTCTTTCTTTTGAGGGTGATCGTTTCAATGTTTTCATGCCTACTCTCAGAAGAGGGGGAAATAAATTGGGGTTTCATCACAATGATTAGAGCTCTTAACAGTTGAAAAAGCAACATTTATAACACCTAGAAAAATAATCAGACATCAAACCAGATAGAACAGACCAAATAAATAGTGAAAATGTTAGAACAATCATTAGATTTATCCTAGGACAATAGTGTCAATATTGGACTAAGTTTCAGTGCCATTACTATCTATTTTTAGCACTCTTGTCTAAACAACAAACAAACTAGACTTTCCAAAAGTAGGTAGAAAAGAAGGCTTTGCTATAGTTTTGCACAGTCAAAATTAGTAGTTTTTAGTATACTTTTTCTTAGAAAATATAGATATATGGGGAATCATGTGTGACATGATGGGTCTCACTTCTTATTTTATATAGGATAGTTTGTAAAAATACCAGATCAAAATCCATGTTTTAGACACTAGTAATTTGGGGCAATGTGCGTGACACATTTTTTTCTCAAGTTCAATATTACCAGACATTATAAATAGTTGCGTGCCTTATTCCATCTATAGGTGGTTCACATCATTTAGGAGTGGATTTTTATACAAATCCTAACTTTCACATTTCAAAGTGGCTTTTATATAAGCCTAGTTCACTAGTTTTAGAATGGTTTTCATACAACCCTAATCTCCACCTTTCTGAGTGGCCAAGAGTGGCTTAGTTTCTATAATAAATTTGACTATCCACACCAACATTTTTATATCATAGTAAATTCATAGGCTTTAAGAGCCATCTCATATGACACATATTTCATACTTGTATCAATTCATAGCTTCACTTCACAGGGCAATGATAGATCCAAAAGACTAGATAGCCTTTGTATTGTTTAGTAACCTATTCAGAGGGATTGAAAACATAGTCCAAACATCAATTAACACATGCATGATCACATAGATTCACTTAGTGGGTGATGATGAAGCCAAAGGGATAGCCTTTACATTCTTAAGCCACTTTTAGAGAATTAAGCACTCAGCGTCATTCATGATATTACTCTTGGTAAAACACACATCCAACATTACTTAGCATCACTCAACATCACAAAAAAATTTGTATTTGTCCATGTACCCAATGAGGTGTATTCATTCCTTTCTCTCTTACCTAAATTTTTACGTTCTTATTCTAGATATAGTGTATCTGGTAAAAACTAATCAACTCTTTGTTTTTTCTTGAAAATTTTCACTTCACAACATGCTCTCTATATAAAAACCTAACATCACACAACTTCATGGGATTCACCCTTACAATTAAGTTCAAGTACAATTTCTATTTTTCTTTTATCTTAGTATTTTGCTTTGCTACATCACTAGAATAAAGTAGGGGCAAATTTATTCATATAATATGTGAAAATTAGTAACTTAAGTGTTTCTAATGACACCCAAGCCATAGGTCCCTCTTGATTGATTTTATGACCCTCATAGACATCTTTTCACTAATTCATAGTCATTTGTAGCCTTCTAGACCTAACCCCAACTCAACCAAATTGCTCTTTCATTAAAAAATACATCCCCATAGGTCCTATTAGCTAAGGATAATAGTACCTAACTTGGAAAATAGTACCAGTGCCACTATGATTTTATTTTGACACTCCTATCCAAGTGCATTTTAGTCCCCAATAGTCAATTCCTTCTGGTTCTCCATCCTTCTCCTTGTCAGCCTAACATCAGTACATTCAACCCATGACCAATAGATCCTTATAAAAGCTCATTCAAAGATCATTTGGAAAGGGTTGAAAATTATCACTAAGAAATTAAGAATACAAGCAATACTAATAAAAAAAATATTCTCTATTCTCTATATAGCCAAACAATACACCTACAATCTTATCCAAATATTTACACCAGTCCCTAACCATCTCAAACACATCTAATTTAGTATTTTTCATCTTCATACACACTATTATATAAATTAAATAAAGTGGGATAACTACATATGGCTTGATACCTCTTTCGATTATTGGTATGTAGGTAGCCTACCCACATAAGGGGTGTGGCTACATGTTCAGTGAATCTTACACATACTAACCCTCATTCTTTCTCAAATTTGGTCAAAGTATAAAGGAGTCTAGGTTTTAAAGATAAAATCTAATTTATAAATATTTCTACAAATATTCAATAATTTAAAATTTCATAGGTAGGGTCATGCATACACAAAAAAAAAACCCATAAAACTCAGGTCTTTTAGACAATATCAACAGAGGTAGAATATAACACCAGTGCCACTAATGTCTTGTTTTGGTGTTCCTATCCAATCATAAAATGAACTCCAAATCCTAATTTGTGATGCTACCCAATCTTACATAATGAATTTCAAACCCTATAATAGCCATCTCAATTATTTTCTAAGTCTTATTTTCTCTCATTTATTACTATTTTTAGAAAGATTAAAATTATAGTCAAATTACACAAATCAATAGATTAATTATTACATATTTATTTACTAATTTTAATACTAAGACCCTTTAACCATATTAGGAATAATACACAAATATTCTCAAAACTATTAAATTAGTTGTTTAAAATATTTTGAAATCTCTAACTCCCAAGTTTGATTCTAAAATATATGTTGTTGAAGAGATGTAAGATCTAGACAAACTAGAGATGGATGGAATTTATGGCACCCTAACATCCTATGAGATGAGGACAAGTGAAGGGAGACCTGAAAAGAAGGAAGTTACATTCAATATATAAAATAAGTCAAAGGATAAGAAGACAAACATTAAGAAATCTAAAGACAATGATGATTCTGATATTGGTGCTAATGAGTTGATAGACATGTTTGAAAGAAAGTTGAAAATTGGTTCAGGTAAATACAAGGGTAAGCTACCCTTCAAGTGCTTTAATTATGGAAAAAATTAACACTTTACTAAAAAGTGTCATCATAATCATAAGATAAAGGATGATGAAGAGCATGATGAAGGTTCTGATGATGACAAGAAATATTATAGGTCTAATAATAACAAATAAAGATATAGAAGGTATGATGATAAGAAAAAGTTTTTCAATTAAAAAATAATCTTGTACATTAAGGAAAACTATAGATCATTTGATGAGAGTGGGAGAAATGATTCTGAGAGTGACCATGAATGTGTTGATCTTGATGTCAATGAAGATATCTTCATGGCTTAGGAGGCTATATGCTCAAATCAAGAAGAGTCAATGTGGTTTGGAGGTATTGTTGGTGATTTAGATGAAGAAAATGAGGTAGATCTTGAGGTTGAGTTGATAAATTCTCTATAAGAAATGAATATAGTGAAGAAGAAGAATAAGGTGATGAGGTCTCTTGTCAAATAATATGAGGAACAAATCATTTTTTTAAAAAGTTAGTTTGAACAACAACTCCAAGGAACAAGAGGAAATAATCAAATAAGTGGTGACTCAAATTGAGATTGTGACTGCAACCCTAAAGGCTAAAGAAGAAGAATGTGTAAGGTATGTAACTAAAGTGGATTCCTTAAAAGCTAAGTTGAATCAGGCATCAAGTAAGGTAAATTCCTTTGTGAAGTTTGAAAAAAGTATGAATGATCTAGAAAACATCTTGAGTAGTCAAAATATTGCTATTGATAAAATAGGTCTTGGTTTTAATAGAGACTAAAAGAAGAATACTAATTTTATTAGAGAAAATCAGACCTTAAAGGTCAATGGTCAATTAAGGAATGATGGTGATGGTAGAATGAAGACTAATCCTATCAGCTAAGATAATGTTATAAGGTATGTTAATCCTTTTAATAGTTATTATTATTCATGTAACCAATTTGGTCATGAGAAAGGAATTATATAAGACATTCCAAGAATGAATATGCATGGAACTATGGGGAGATTCATTAGTCAAGAGGTATGGGTAATCATGTGTTTACATTAAGAGGAATAGTGTGTTTCAATTATCAAAAGATTGGTCATATTGCAAAGTTTTGTAAGCAGAGATTCTCAAGTCAAAACAAGAAAATTGAGGCCCCTAGAATGCAAGAAAGAAGACAAAACAATGAATAGAGACCAAAGGTATCTAATATGAATTATGATTAGTATGCAAGTACATGTGGACTACTTGCAATGATGGAAAATATTTTATATGTAAAGGAGTGCCAATTCTCCCTATCATCTCAGGTTACGAATGAAGGAGTAAAAAAAAAAAAAAAACCAAGTCATAATGTGGTTCAAACAAAGATTGAAGAATTCAAGCCTACAAAGATCATGAAGAAAGTTTAGTCTAGTAAGGACATGGAGATCTAGGAATATCTTGAGTTTATGTTGTTTTAGTACCCTAGAGAAGAGGTTACTATATTAAGCTTCATAGAGGCACTTAGCTAGTGAGTAAAAGCATGAAGGATGCTTGGTCTTAGGGGGAGATTTGTATTCTTTGTTTTAGATCCAAAGTTATATCAATAGTCCTTTAGAGGTGTGGTTTCAAGAGATAGGTTACAAAACATTTGAATGATGACTTGATAAAACTAAGTCACGTTCATTAGAGTGTCTGAATACCTCATGGAGATAAGGGGAGCCAATCATGCTTTAATAATAGGTTTGTTTGATAAAAAGATCTATAGTGGTTGATTTTGAGCCTAATCTATGTTGAGATGTTGAAAAAGAGAGAAAAAATGATATTTTTTAGATATAAAAAGGTGCATTGTTCTAAGTTCAAAGATTAGATAGTTGTCAAGATTTGACCATTTGTTATTAATGTTAAAGGGGGAGAAAAGTTCCAGTTTGGGAGAAAAGTCAATTTGAAAAGATTCAACTTAGGGAGATGAGAATGATTAATTTTGTTTAAATGTTTGCCATCAATTATGAATGTGGAGATTATTGAGGTATGTTCCTACTATTGGTATTGTGGCATAAATGTTGTCATTCATGTCAAGGTCAAGATGGATGTCATTAATGTTAGAGTTAAAATTGATGTCATGCATGGTGAAGTGGTATGTGAAAAGGAGTCTTATGACATGAGAGAATTTTAATGTAACCTATTTTATCTATATTGAGAGATAATTTAAAGGCAACCTAGTAATTCCATAGAGGTTTATGACATGTTAATGTCAAGGTCAAGATACAAGGTAAACATACTTTGAGCACTAGTCTTAAGGAACATTGTCACATTATGAACATGTGTATGTATATGGTGGTCTAGTAGGATGGATAAACATAATTATGAATGGATGTTTAAGGATGTTTAATCTTTCATATTAAGTTATGAAACACTCAAGAAAGTTTCAAGGTAAACCTTCATAGGTAAGGTCTTAAGCCTAAGCATTCAATTAGATTAGTCATAGACTCTACCTGACCTAATAAGGAGTCTTGAGGTGTTATCAAGATATATGAAGGATAAAAAATAGTGGTAAATCATGTGATAATATGTTTTACACTATGTGAACATGTATTTAAGGTATATAGGATTTCATAGGAGGTTTTTAGGTCAGTTCTTGGCTTAGTATTTGCATGAAGAGACCCAGAGAGAATGCATAGGCTTGGTAGCATGTTGAGGTGATTAGTCTAATTCTTGTGAGAAGAAGATTGATAGTATGTGATCATGGTATTAGGTCTTATGAAATGTGTATAAAGTATTCATAACAATATGAGAGGTTTCAAGGTGTGTTCAAGGTCTAAGTGTGACTAGAAGTTTAAGGCCTAATGTGAAAAGAGACCTAGTGTGGCCTAATGAGGGGTCAAGTTTAATTTAAAAGGTGAAAAAGATCATTAAAGAATTTTTAGAGATGTCAGAGGTTATTTCAAGTGTGTTGACCAAGTCTAAGGTCAAAAACTAAAGGAAAAAACATGAAATGTGGTTTTGAAGTTTATTATGTGCATAAAATGAGGTATTGTAGACTTGAGAAGGATTTTATTATACTTTTTGGTACATGAAAACTTTTCATGAGGATCCAAGTATTTAATTTTAGTATTTTAAGGGTCCTATCTTATAGTTTATAGGTTGAGGTCCTAAGCTTTATGAATGATTGTTAAGAATGGAAGATAGTCTAAACCCTCTCTAAAACCTTAATAATGACATGATATGAAATATATGATTAAAAAGTTATTATAATGGTTTTTTGACCTATTATTATGATTGGAAGTTTTATTATACTCTCAAAAGTACTTCCAAGTGGCATTGGTCTATCAGAAGAGTGAGTGGAAGCTATATGAAACCCTTTATTTCTTAGCTTTTTGATGTAGCAAGCAGAGTTGACTAGTTCAAATCATGAAAATGATTGGAGGATGATGTGTTATAATTTTATTTTATGATCAAATTATATAATTCAAAAATTCTAAACTGGTCATGGAAGTTGGCATATCACTAAAAAGGCCTAGTGAGGAAAATAGTGAAAAACCAAGCAGAAGTGAGAATGAGATTAGGGATGGGTTATAGTAGATTAATAATAGATAAAAATAAATGGGGTTATTTTTTAATACATATAAAACATATCCATAATGGATAATTTTTTTTAAGAAGCTTGTGTATGGCAAAAATTTGATCTCAATCTGACTTGTCTAACATAGTGAGGTTTGTGTAGGGTAAAGATATGAGATTGGTATCTAAAACTAATAGTGATATTTTAAATTATTATATATAAATATTTAAATATGTTAAAAATATGATGAAGGATCATATAAACCCATTTTAAGTTCATAACAATGTTCACATGGGTGTTATAAGTCTTGGTTTCCATGGCTGTGTTTTGGAATATTCAAGCATTTTTCTGTGTTATTGAAAATGATGCTCCTGAGTCATTATGCATAGATTTGAAGAATAAAATGCATATTAAGTTGTTATATATGTATAATATGTTTATTTTAATGTATTTTTTTACTAGTGATAAACTCTTATTAAGGTGTGAAAAGTCAAAGGTTCTTGACTAGATTTTGAACCCTATTTGTAGTTTTGAGTGAGCATATGGAAGTGGTCTGTTTGAGGTCTTTTACCCTAAATGGTGAAGTATAATGTACATGATGATGAAATTAAGGTAATTTATTTTATATATATGTTATTTATTTATGTGGTTATGTGGAAAATATGAGTCTATAATTCAGATATTCCAAATAGACTTTCTAGTAGTGAGAAGGGCTAATTATGAGTAGGCCTAATGGTGTGGGAGTGAAATGAGCTAAATGGTGTTGGGGAAATAAGGTGAGATTATTATGGGTATAATTGAAGTGTATTTGAATTTTTTAATCAATTTTTTGAGGTTAAAGATGTTCCAAGGTGGTTAAGATGAAATGTGTGCTTTGAGAAGGCCTAATTGCATTAGGTCTCTATTAGGCCTAATGGTGGTTTTGGTCCTTATGAGTAATGAACACCCTATATAGTGGGTGTTTCACTTGTGAAAAATGTTTTTTTAATATATTATAAGGGTGATACAATTATTAATATGTTTTTGGCTAACTAAGGTGGGTAAGAACAAGAGTCAAGTATAAAAAGAAGGTCTAATAGGCCTAATTTGACTAGTTAGAATATTGAGGAAATGAGCGAATGAAATAAAAGTTTGGAAACTAGATAGAGGGATTGAAGATAATAATATATGTGTGTTTATCATTTCATTAATTTATAATAGTAATTATATATATTATGATCAAAGTGATATGACCTAAATCTAGCAAGAAGAGGGCTAGTTGAGCGAAGAGGCCTAATAGGCTATTTGAGAGAGATAGAAGAGTGTGGAGAGAAAAAATGGTGATCATAATTATTTGAGTGATAAATAGATGTTAAAAGGTGATTATAGGTTAAGGTGACTAATTTGGTGATTATTTACTTAGGGGTTTGGTTCCTTCTTATAAGTTGGTGCTTGTTAATGGACTAGTTGAGTTGGTGCCTGACTAGTGAGGTATTAGTGCTCCTCATGGGGTTGGTACCTCACTAAATATTGAATAATTGATTATAAGACTATATTAAAATATATTATTTAGTTATTTTTATTCATCATGAGGGTTTCCAACATATATCTTGTGTTCATATGTTTTATGCTTATGTAGATTCTTGTTTATGCATTAGTTGATGTATGTGTTTTAATGAATACTTCGTGAATGATAAGTGAAATTGAAGGATTATTTTAAGGGAATTGATTCACCCCCCATCATAGTAACTATAATTAAAAAACCTTGGTGTAATATATCATTATTGTTTTTAATATTTTTGGAACTTGGCACCTTTGTAAGAAACCAAGGTAGAACCTAATTATCTTACATGTAACCTTGATGGACTTCAATGGCCTATCCAACAACAATGGTTGAAAATGATGATCCTATGTGTAAACCTAATGGAATTTGATGAAATTGATGAAAAAAATAGTGGAACCTAATATTCCTATGTGAAACCCTAGTAGGATCTGACCCATATTCTTGAAATGGAGGTTGAACTTGGCCTCCTTATAATCAACACATGTAGACTTTAACCCTTTTCTAAGAACACTCAAATATTCAACACCAAACTTGTACCCTATGATGATTATGAGGACATGAAAATTAATTGAGTGAAAAAATATACTATTCATTTTAAAAGTGGAGGAATTTTTGGGGTGACATCACTTCTCTATCAATCAAATCAGTCAAAGGGGGTGTCCCCATCCTAACCCTTAGCCTCTTGGCCACATGGGAATTTAATCCCTTGGTCATAACTAACCCAAGGGGGTTTAATTTTTCATCATAGAAGTTGACCAGAATTTTTCACATCTAAATTTTTTTACAAAGTGGAGATCATTTTTTTAAAGAAAGAAACAAACTTCCATAAATTTCAGCCATCTTTTTTTATTTGCCATTTATTTTGAAACTGTGTGTTTTTCAATCTCTATGCATTGGTGATATTATCATGCCTTATAAAATTAAATATATATACAATAAAAGGGTTACATATAAGTATTTAAAGCATATGTTCTTCAACACATACTTCCTTTCTACACCATGGATCATAGTAATGTTTTACTTCTTACACCATTCAACTATCATGACTGAAAAGTCAAAGTGCAAATTAACTTTAGGAGTAAAGAGATAATTTGAATCATGATGGGTATATACAAATAATTGACACTTGATGTAGAGAAAGAAAATTTGTTTAGTATAACTGATGAAACCTATGGTTTACTATTCCTATCTATGTCTCCTAATCTTCTCTTTCATATTGAATATGTAACTACTTATAATGAAGTATGGACTACATTGGAAAAATTATTTGATAAGTAAGACATAATGAAAGGTCATGGGTTGGAGAATTAAATAATGAGTTTGAGCCTAGGTGAATTTGGAATTATATAGGTATTATTCATAAAGTTCAAATCCCTTAAGTTGTAGTTAAAACTATGTGATATTAAAAAAGAGATGATCAATTAATTATTTCCATCCTTACCAAATTGGGATATGACTATTCTATCTTTGTTTTTACCTTCTCTACCCATAAATGTACCCTTAGAGATACTACATGTACCATACAATGATTAAATGACTTTACTACTGATTTAACCTGGGAAAAATACAAGCTTGTTCAAATGGGTACACTGAAGTCATCTAATTTGCATGCCTTAATTGTGAGTCATGAAAAATAAAAGGCTTATAGAATCAAGGAGGAAAAACAAAATAAGGACACAAAGGAAAAAAGGGTCAAAAATATGATGCTAAGTCTAAAGCATAAAAATATTCCTCCTCTTAAGATGAGAAACCTAAGAAAGAGTGAATCACATGTTCCTAATGTAACAAAACTAGGCATGATGAATTCAAATGCATGAAAAAGTAGATTTATCAACTAACTAATATGATAAAGAAGCATAAAAATAGTGTTCCTAATCATTCAAATCATAATTCATCATCATAAGAGTCTTTTAAGGCTAAATATAGTAAAAAGGACAAAGATAAGGGAAAACTACTTATTGTAGTTATATCCTATCCTTTTACATTGGTAATTAACTCTAGTGCCTCGCACCACATGGATTCATCACATGACATATTATCATCATTGGAGACTTATTTTATGCCTTTCATCTTATTGGGTGATGATACTTCCACAAAATTTAGTGGCATAGGATTTGTTGAAGTGAATGATGGGACATTTCATGCTAATCTATGTGTTTGATCTTTATCCACCAATATCTTATCTATTTATTAGATCAATCACATTGGTTTGGGCAAGAGAGTTGAGTTCACACCTAATTATGTGGTTATTAGGGAAATAGATAATGATTTTTTTTTTTAAATTTTTGGAAATGAGATCATAATTCATGGTTGTATACTTTCTCACATTTTGATCTTGATCAACCCTCTACTGCACTACTCACTCATTCAGATGGGGTGAATAAATTATTGCATGATTTATTCAACCATCTCAACTATCACTACCTAGAGAAACTCATTTTTAATGACATGGTTTTAGGGTTGACACATGCTCATTTTTATGATGGCGTTTTCCAGGGTTTTATAGTTAGTAAACATCCTTAAGAGAAATATGATAGAGGAAAATCATTGAAAACTACACAAATATTAGAGCTAGTTCATAGTGATATTATTGGACCATGTTTAGTTTCTTATTTCAACAACACTAAATACATGATTAACTTCATTAAAGAATTTTTTAGTTACACTTGATTGTAATTTCTTAAAGCATAAATATAAGGTCTTTGATAATTTTTAGAACCTCAAAGTGCTTGTAGAAAAATAGTCAAGTAAAGCATCAAGATTTTTCACAATGACAATGGTAGTGAGTATGCCAATAACCATTTTGAATAATTCTAAACTTCACAGGGAATTCAACTACAACATATAATTCAATGTAAGCCTCAAAATAATGGTGTTATAGAGCACAAAAATAGGTACTTAAAGGAAATGGAAAAGTGTATGCTACAATCCAAGTCTCTTTCACCTCAGTATAGGCTGAGGCCATCAAATGTGTTTTTTATATCCAAAACTAAGTTCATCATTAAGCATTAAATATATTCACTTATTTTGAATATTTGAGTAGTCATAAAATGAAACTGAATAACTTATGAGTGTTTGTAACTTTTTCTATGGCCCACATTATGAATAATAAACATAAGTCAGTGTAACCTCAATGTCAACCTTGCATATTTATTTGATATCCTGAGGGTGTTAATAGATATAGGCTTCTCCATCCCACCACTCATGATTTTTTCATTGAGAGGAGTGTTCACATTAAAGAGGGTCCTTAAAATTTTTCACATGACACTAATCCTTCTTCCTTGGACACACTAGGATTTGATGATAGTTTTGATGATTTGAATCCACTTGAAAAACTTCTAGATAATATAGATTCATTTTCTAGTTCTAATGATGAGATTAGTGATGAAGAATCACGTACTCCTTATTTCAAAATATGTTTGGAGGATGAGGAATCTCATCCTGACTCTCCAAGTGCTAGTGCTCTTTTAGCTAGATAAACACTTTAAAGTGTTATCCATTATGTTGGAGATCCATCAGACATCAAGCTAACCCATTCACAATTCTAGATTACCCCACATGTATTCATTTCATTTGATTCTAATATATAATAATTTAATGATGCATTATGCACTCTTGAGTGAGATACTAATATGAAAGAGGAGTATGGTTTGTTTTTAAGGAACAACACTTGGTATTTAGTCCCTCTTCCAAAGGGAATACAAATTTTTTGATGTAGGTGGATATAAAAGGAAAAATTTGTATTATATGGGTCCATAGACACTTTTAAAGAACATTTGGTACCAAAGGGTTTTTCTCAAGGACCTAGAATTAACTATACTGAGACATTCACCCTAGTTAACAAAATGAACTCAATCTAACTCACTCTTTCCATTACCATAACTCATTATTGGGATGTTCATCAGATGGATGTAAGATTTAATTTATTCAAGGAGATCTCAAGAAGGGAATATACATCGAATAACCACATGGATTTATGTAAGATTCCTCAATTTTTAAACTTAGAAAATCTATTTATGGCTTAAAACAAACTCCTTGAGCTTAGTATGCCAAGATAGAATCCTTTCTTATTTTGGTTAGGTTCATTAGATGCCATTCTGATCTAAATGTCTAAATATTATGGTAAGATGATTCAATGTTGATTATATTCCTCTACATGGATTACCTATTGATCACATGGATTTATTCATCCACTATCACAATAATGAAAATTGCTTTTTCTAATTGGTTCTCAATGACTAACTTGGGATTATTGTATTACTTCCCTAGGATTTAAATTTAATAGTTTGATATTGAAATCACTATCTCATAATACAAGTATGCTCCTAATTTTATTTCAAAATTTAACATGGCTAACTATAATCTAACTCTGACTCCTTTTCTATCTAGTGTGAATCTTGAGGCTAATTATCCATATCCTTTGGTTGATTCTACATTGTATTGACAAGTTATTGGAAATCTCCTTTGCCTTGTGCACACTAGACCTAACATTTCATAAATAGTGGGAATGGTCTCTAGATTTATAAAATAACCACATGAGTTGCACTAGAAATCAACTAAGTAGATTATCCACTACATTCAAGGTACTCATAGTCTTAGGATTGACTATGGAGCAAACATCAAAATCAACTTGATTGGATATACATACTCATATTAAGCTAGTGATATTCAAAATTTTAAGTCTAATTTAGGTTACAGTTTTTCCCTTGGTTTAGATATGATTGGTTTTTCAAGTAAAAAGTATAATTTTATTATTTTATCTTATACCAAAGTATAATACAAAGGAAATTATAATTCTACCACTGAGGCTATTTGGCTTCATGAGATTCTCACTAAATTTAGTATCCAGTTTTGATGATCAATAGTTATCTTCTATGACAACACCATAATCCAAAAAGTGTTTTTATTAAATACATCTAGATGATCTCCCATCCACATCCAAAAACCTACCTTCTAAATCTCATTTCAATATATTTGAAAAAGGTTATGGATACTATGAAATGAAATATGTTTCCATGTGGGTAAAATCCCCATTTATCCTAAAATCCATGGCAAGCCCAATGTGAACAAAAATAAATAACATGAATCCTATTAGTTTGGCCCAACCTCTTTTGGTAAAGTAATCTTTCTTGTAGACATGAATATTGAAAGGTTCAATGATACCTAGATATATGATGATGGCTTGGAAACACCTTTCTAAATTAAAGAGTATCTTATAAAAAACTATTGATATAAACTAAGTAACAAGATTACTAGTATAAAATTAGAGTAACCTAAATACGATTATATGATGTAGAGAAGGATATATTTACTTGAATTAAATATTAAACATAGATTTCTCTTGAATTATCTCCATTGTATATGATTACATGATAAAATATGACGTGTTATGATTATATTTTGTGATGATGTTGGGATGATATGATATTCCACACCATTTGCATCATTATATACCTTTTAAAATCCAAAGGATACAACATTTCACTCATAATTACTTTTGGGTAACCATTCGTTTACAATTATTTAAATTATTAACTACTAATTAGTGGATATTTACATATATTTCATGGTATATATGTATGGTACTCATGTAAACTACTATATATTCTCTACTACTACTACTACTACTATTATTATTATTATTATTATTATTATTATTATTATTATTATTATTATTATTATTATTATTATTATTATTATTATTATTATTATTATATGTTTACAGTTTCTGAGACATCATCCTTATTCTATGGAATCATTCCCTTGTTTCCCATTATACTATAATGTTCATATAATATTACCAACATTTATCCATTGAACTAAAATTTTGTCTCATCCTTGAGACAAGTAAACGTTTTTATTCCTTTCCACTCATGATAAAGTAATATTCCTTCCTAAATTCATTAGTTCTATCCATAATATACCTCATTATTTACACAACATTATTTTATTTTATTCTTTTCGCAACATCATTCCCTTATTCTATTGTTTAATGTCCTTATTTTCCTTTATTGATATGGTATATTTGGTTCATAACATGTTTTACTCTATCTTCTTATGGTACCTTTATTAAATGTTGAGTGATTCTATTGGATTTATTAAGGGCATTTCATTTTGTTCCATGTATTTTAAATAATTTAGTGTATTTGGGACATGTATATACATCATGTGTGTCTCATTAATGAAAAAATGCACACTCTCTTTTTTTTGTTCACTACAATTTCATGTCAGTTGTTATGTCTCATTTGGTTCATACTCTTTGTTTAGATTGAAAAAATTAATAACACCACAAATATGATCTTGATTGATTCTGTATTGTGCATTTTTTTATGGTTTGGTTATATTATATAAATATTCTTAATGGTAAATGTGCTACTAATCCATTACTTTCCATCTTTATATCATCATTTACCGAGTCCAATATCCCATTACAATAAATAAACAATTCAAAAGCTAATAATACTAGGTATGATGTTTAATTATAACATGTTTTAATGAATTCAAAATCTACTATTCTAGTGATACCCAAAAAATTAACTTTTACTCCTTTTAAGACCCATATGGGCTCTTGTTGTGTGTAATTCAAATTTTTTATATCATGATATATCATATGTAAGGGTGGCTTTCCTAAGGCCAATCACATGGATCATATTATCACCTTCACATCTGCACTAAGATCCAACAACCCATAACATATTTCCTTTCTACCAACATTCAAATATAATAAGGTTGTTGATTTTTTCCATCTTATTTTAGTCATTGGTATATTTTTATCCTTATCATTTGTCACTTTTTATATTCTAAAATTTTTCTCTTGTGCCTTTTGTTATTTATTTTTCCTTTCTCATTTATATTATTTTTTAAATTTTTTTTCTTGTTTTTTCTCTTATTTTTCTTCCCTCTTCTCCATGAAATCCTCATAGATTCTCAAAAATGCATCATCTCTCATAAAACTTAACTATCTCATTATTTATTTTCTTTCCATCCTTTGGTTTTCTAAATTATCTTCCATGTGATTCTTTTCTATGTATCATGTTGGTTCAACCTGGAGTCTTATCACTTTAGGGAGTGTTATGATAACTTCTTGTTATAGTGTTTCCATTGCTATGGACATGGCATTCTCAAATGTTTATATTATTTTAATCTCTTATTTTTTCTATGTCTATTCCTCATTACAATATATTTATTGATTTTGTTATTCCTCTTCACAATTTCATGTTATATGTCATTTTTTACCACACTTATAACACGTTATTAACATTCTTACTCAATCATATTATCTATATTTTTGATATCTTTAATGATACCTTCATCTATTTTAGTTATTATTGTTATTTCTTGATTTCATGGCAATTTCCCTTTATGGTGTGGTATTGACATGTTCTGTGTTATGTTTATTTTTACTTATTTACATGATATATAATATATAACATGACTTATTTAACTTCTCCCATAGTATGGGATATGTGTCCCATGGTATATTTTATCCATTTATGACCTGCAATATATATTTTAATGTGTTTGTTATCTATTCCATGTTATTTTAAGTCATTCTTTATTTCATGGTATCTCTTGTTCAATTCCAAGGCTTCTTATTCTTCTGTCTCTCTCTCTAATGGAATTGGGGATGATAATTGGCTCAATGGGTTCATATCCTCTCACATTCTATTTTGGATAGAGGACATGCATTTTCAGATCACATCTCTTCCTTTTTCATTCTCATACTTTTTACTTTTTATTTTATTTAATTTATATTCTCTCCACTTTTCCCAATCTATTTTAATATTTTTTCTCTAATTTGTTGTTAATTATATTCATCCTACTTTATTATATTTACCCCCCTTATGCATTCATCACATTTTATCTTTCAAAAATTTCACTCCTTGGATCCCGCCTCTTACCTTCTTCCATCTTTAGGTTCCTAAACCCATTTAGAAGAGGGTGACACAAACTTTTATGTTAATCTTATTGTTTCAATACATATGCATCTCTATTATCATATCCCATAGATATATTAATATTTTTTCCTAACTCTAGATATCAATTAATAGAGATTTAGGCTCAGACACCAAAAGTTGACATAAACTAAGAAATATACTTTATAGTTATGCCCTAAATAAGATGATATGATGTAGAGAAGCATATATTTACTTGAATTAAATATTAAACATATATTTATATTTATTTATCTCCATTCTATATTTAAATGATACAATATGATGTGATATGATTATAATTCATTATGGTGTTGGGATGATATGATATTCCACACCATTTACATCACTATATACCTTTTAAAGGCCAAAGGTTACATATTTTCACTCTTCGTTACTTTTAGTAACCATTAGTTTACACTTATTAAACTTCTTAACTACTCATTAGTGGATATTTACATATATATCATGGTATATATACATTTTACTCATATAAACTATTACATATAATATATTATTATTATTTTTATATGTCAATGGATTCCATGATATCGGTCCTTATTACATGGCATTATTCTCTTGTTCTACATTATAATATAATGATCATATAATACAATCAATATAATACCAATCCCTTAATGGAGAACATTAAATATCATAAAATAATGAAAACACACATTGATTATTTGCATAAATAAATATCAGATGCCACCACATACTTTGATTTTACATTCAGGTGCCTATGATGACTCTATATAAAAATCAAGCATTAGGACAACTCAAGGAAGAGATAAACCAATTTACATCTAATTATGATATCTAAAAAGAAATAAAATCACTAAAATAAAATGTATCTTGGACATAGGTGATAAATTTTTGGATAATGAACATGGATAAGAATAGATCTTAAGGAGTTTAATGACCTCCTTAATCACTTTATTGAAAATCTAGAAAAAATTACCAAAAAAATCCGAGTAATATTTAAAATTTATTTCCAATCATCCTTATATTGATGAAATCATAAAATTAGTTCACATGAACATCAAACTTGAATAAAAATTCTAGTGCACCACTAGTTATCTCACTAAGTGGAAAATAATTGAGATAAATATCCTAAAAAAAAATCAACAATTTTTATAGAAACATCTAATTACATATATAATTTACAAAATATTATTCATTTATGTTGTCTCAAGGATGAAACAAAGGGTTAATTATAGGGATGATGTTGGTTGGTTTATCCATGAAGTTTATAACCAACAACTATAGAAAGAATTAGTCCTACCACTACATCCATCAAACGCAAAGGTCCACTATGGCATCATCCTTACTTCATGACATTCTCTAAAACTACAAAAAAACATTGTGACATATATAAATGACATGATTATTGGATTATAATATTTTATTTAGACTTAATAACTTAGATATAACTCATCCTATTCCTTCTTGTAATATGAGTAATATATGCATATCTAATATGTTCTAAAATATAATATGTAATTACATTTCTTATATTAAGGAGAATTATATCTAAAATCTAGAATCTCTATACATGTCATATGTGTTATGTATCTTTATTATTAATAAGGCATAGTTTCTCAGAATAAACAAATAATTTAAATAGATATTAGCATATTCTAGAACATCAAAATATGAATGCATAATTTGACATCATTTTCATGTCAACACCAAAAAGTGTAAAATAATGAACTACAAAGGAAATGGATTAGGAATTCATGAATAAGGAATTCGAGATCCTATACATGTTCATGTAAATTGATAATATCATTACATTGGATACAAACCCCTTGGTGATCAATATAAGTATGTTTGTAATGTCCCTTACTTAGGGGCTCCTTTTCTCTACAAAAAGCTTTGATACCACTGTAATATCCTGTTCAATTGGGAATATAGAAAAAATAAAGCTCTAAACAAAGATACAAATTTTGCCAAAATAATTTCCAAATAAATAAATAAATCACAATATAATCTCTCAATAGCAAATCAAAGATATTATCACTTGTTCTTCTAGATGATTACACAATTGAGTCTCTATCATACAAATAAAATAATATGAAATATTCTGTCTTAAAACCCTGGGCTTTTGCAAATCTAGAAATTAAGCTTGAATCTGGACATCTCGGCCTGCTGTGTTGAACACACAGTCACTGGCGTCGGTCGATATACTACCGACGTCAGTCTCTGTCAGTCCTTCTCTACCAACGTCAGTCTTCAGTTAGCTAATGTCAGTCACTGGGAATCTCTGACTGCCGAGGTCAGTATTTACGTGGATCTGTATGGACCTATACGGACTTTGTACAACTGCCAATAAAGCACAACCTGTCTATTTTCAACCCCTGATCTGAAGATATATGGATCTAATACATAAGATCTCTATTTATATAATTTATTGAAACAAAAACCTAATAAAATAAATACTTGGAAAGCTCTGTGAAAACTTCTGTATGAAGTTACCTCTCAAATTTGTAAACCTCTGTGATAACTTTTGTATGAAGCTATCTCTCAATTTGGCAATAGATCAGCTGATATTTCACAGCCTCTGAATTGCACACACTGAAGAGTGGACATTTTCCAATGCAAATGGAATCTTGGAACCCTTGGCTCAGTCTTCATAGAATAATTCTTCAATATCAAAATCAATAATCAATGCATAATCAATAATGGCCTCCATGAGAAACCCTTATACCCTCAAAAAGATGTGCTTTCCCTAATTAGGGTTTTCTTAAATTAGAATTAGGGTTTCTAATTAAAAATAGGCTAAATAATTAATATTTGATTAAATCAATCAAATATTAATATCTCCCTCAATACATTTCTGATCCTCAAACTGATCAAAGCTAGTGAATCAGGGAGTGATTCCACACATGACCATACCAACACAAGGGCGCTCTACTGCATGTCAAAAGTCCCTAAATAATAGGAGCTCAGGCCAAGTGTGTCTAAAAAATCTTGAATGAAGACCAATTATAGAAATTTTGCAAATCGAAGCCAAGCCAAGCTCCATCATGACCCTCTATCCATCCTATCAGCCTACAAAGGTCACATAATAGGCTAATCATCAAGTCTAAAGATGTCACCTAAAAAGGGGACATTACAATCTGCCCATCCTGAAATTGCTTGACCCCAAGCAATCTCAGGACAATGAACCACTCAATCCACCTGGATCCCAAATGTAGTTATGCTCTTCACTGCTATTAATTAATGCAAGTTCCTGTAATATCCTCTGAAATATAACCAAGAGGAATCCACAATCAAACTAGTGAATGCAACTCAACCAATCTCTAAAATCACAACTACACTGGATGTGTCGATACCACAGTCTGTGTAACTTGCTACTACCAATTCCATCTATAGAATATGGTGCCAATCCATCCCATATTGGATTGTAAGAAGCTAGATCTGATCTACACCTATGTAAAATCAAGGAACCCCCAAACTCCGCTACTGGCTCATCATCACTGAATTGGGAATCAACAGATGGCTCTAATCTCTAACTCCAAGTGGCTGTAGGCTGGATAGAACCCTGTGTAATCTACTCAACAAATCCCACCTCAAAATCCCTGTGAGGTAGCATAGTAGAAAGGATCACTATAATCTCCCCACCCAATCTGCTTATAGCACTAGTACCTTAGATGAGAACACCTTCAATCACTTTATGCGAGCCCAGACGAACACCCACACTATCTAGAAAATACTCCATGAATGATTCAGTGTAGTAAAAATTATATGAGGAAGCATCAACATACTCCCCCACACACCACAACTGATCTCTCTGTAAAGGTGGCACAACCAACTGTACCACACTGTCGTGTGAGAAGAATCAATCTAGAGACTCAGCTCCACTGGTACCCAAAACTCATCAAGATTGGGTACTCCCAAATCCTACACATGTGTGTTAGCCCCAAAAATATGTTCCTCAGCTACAACTACAGAAATGTACTCACCACCAACCACCTCACTATATAAATGAACTGGGTCTGGAGCTAGTGAAGACCGCAAATGATCCAACTCCACGGTCACCTCCTCTGACTGAAACTATGACTCCTGTAGATCTCACTGTAAGTCATCACAAGAAGACCCTAATGTGACTCCTTTTTGTCTCTTTATGTTTTGAAGATGCTGTCTCACATTGGCAGCCACTAATCTAGCCTCCTTGGCCTTTTGTGACCACATATCACATAAATTTTGGGTCCTTTCCATATCCATCCAAGTTTGATGTTCTTGATGTGAAGATGAAGGAGAAATATGATCATGCAAAGAATCCATACTCTTATTATCCATATCAATAGCATGCTCTATGCTGGTCTCCAGTGTTGAAGTCTCAAGTGAAACTTCTTGCAAAGATGATATAGACAACTCATTCCCCATGGCTGCCCTCATATCCTCTTGAGCCAAATCAACATGTCTAACAACTGGTGTAGGGCTTCCCTCAACCCCTGTAGAGACCTCTTGTTTCTCCTTCTTTCTATTTGTGATGTGGACCTTTTACGAATGGATGCCATATACCGTACTAATTTGTCTTCGAATGTAGGGTTTGAAAGAATTGCATTCATCCTCCTCTGGGTTTCAGCCAACATATTCAAACTTTGTTTCAACTTCTTCATATCCTTGTCCCATTGTTTCTGAGTACTTGAAGTCATCATGGGTACTTCGTTGATTCAATCTACCCAAACTACCCAACAGGATGGCAAGACATTAGCTCTGATACCACTGTAATGTCCCTTACTTAAGGGCTCCTTTTCTCTACAAAAAGCTCTGGTACCACTGTAATATCCCCTTCAATTGGGAATATAGAAAAAATAAAGCTCTGAACAAAGATACAAATTTTGCCAAAATAATTTCCAAATAAATAAATAAATCACAATATAATCTCTCAATAGCAAATCAAAGATCTTATCACTTGTTCTTCTAGATGATTACACAATTGAGTCTCTGTCATACAAATAAAATAATATGAAATATTTTGTCTTAAAACCCTAGGATTTTGCAAATCTAGAAATTAAGCTTGAATCTAGACATCTTGACCTGTTGTGTCGAACACATAATCGCTGATGTCAGTCGATATACTATCGACGTCGGTCTCTGTCAGTCCTTCTCTACCAACATCGGTCTTTAGTCAGCTGATGTTGATCACTGGGAATCTCTGACTGCCGAGGTTGGTATCTACGTGGATCTATACGGACCTATCCAAACTTTATACGGCTGCCAATAAAGCACAACCTATCTGTTTTCAACCCCTGATCTGAAGATATATGGCTCTAATATAGAAGATCTCTATCTGTATAATTTATTGAATCAAAAACCTAATAAAATAAATACCTGGAAAGATCTATGACAACTTTTGTATGAAGTTACCTCTCAAACTTGTAAACCTCTATGATAACTTCTTTATGAAGCTATCTCTCAATTTGGCAATAGATTAGTTGATATTTCACAGCCTCTGAATCACACACACTGAAGAGTGGATGTTCTCCAATGCAGATAGAATCCTGGAACCCTTGGGTCAGTCTTCACAGAAGAATTCTTCAATATCAAAATCAATAATCAATGCATAATCAATAATGGCATCCATGAGAAACCCTTATACCCTCAAAAATATGTGCTTGCCCTAATTAGGGTTTCTTAAATTAGAATTAGGGTTTCTAATTAAAAATAGGCTAAATAATTAATATTTGATTAAATAAATCAAATATTAATATCTCCCTCAATACATGTCTGATCCTCAAACCAATCAAAGCTGGTGAATCAGGGAGTGATTCTGCACATGACCATACCAACACAAGGGCACTCCGCTGCATGTCAGAAGTCCCTAAATAATAGGAGCTCAGGCCAAGTGTGTCTGAAAAAGCCTGAATGAAGACCAACTGTATAAATTCTACAAATTGAAGCCAAGCCAAGCTCCATCATGACCCACTATCCATCCTATCAGCCTACGAAGGTCACATAATAGGCTAATCATCAAGTCTAAAGATGTCACCTGAAAAGGGGACATTACAATGTTAGTGGTACTTCTATGGTTTTTAAATATGCTTCTTCTAACATTAAAATATGTTTATTATGTTCATATCATATCCTTTGAAAAGATTTTGTTTCCACCAATATTTTCAATGACATAATTATCCTCATAAATGACCTTGATATCTAATACCCTAATCTTATTGAATATGACTAACACGATCACATACTAATTGACTACATTCAAAATAATGAATATATCACATAATTTATGAGGCTTCAAAATGGAATCCTACTAGTGGATTATAAAAATGGATTTAAAATCAATATGGATACATAAACATATTTTGGGGATTAGGAAGAGTTAATTAGCTTAAATAAATCTAAAAATAAAAAAAGATTCAAAAAACTAAAATATTGAAGTTCCTTAGTGAAAATTTCTTTGAGGTGCTACCAGACCAAGAAAATCAAGATGAGTCTAGTCATGAAAATAATTATGAGGTTCTAATAGATGAGGAACTAAAACTCCCCCCTACACTGATACAATTGTAGGATGGATCTGAATCACTTGTTGGGGAAAATATTAATGTCAACATTGGAACAAAAGAGAATCCTAAAATCACTAATCTTGGGGTCATTCTCAGTCTCAAGGAACATGAAATTTTTGTTTCCCTCCTAAAATATATGTAGACATATTTTCTTGGTCATATTTTTATATGATCATATTGGATCCATCCCTTGTGGTACACCATATTGTTTTAAATTCATATTTGAAACCTGTCAAATAAAATCTATGAAATATGCATCCCAAGGTGGCCCTTCTAATCAAAGAAGAGATACAAAAACTCTTTGATGTTAGGTTTATATGAAAAATTAAATATTTTGAATGAATATACATCACTATTTTTAGAAATAAAAAAAGGTATACAAATGTGCAAAAAATTGTGTGACATAAAAATTACATGCCTTAAAAATGTATTTTCAATTCCCTAATAACAACATGATTATCAACTCCATAGTAGGTTATGAAATGTTATCTCTCATTCATGGATTTTTTTAGATTGTAGACACTATTTTTAAATTATATATCACCTAAGTCTTATACACTTGGGAAATATATATTTTTTTTATTCCTATCTGCTCTAGACCTTTCCCACTATTGAAAGGCTTGCATACATGATCTCTTTATGCCTATTGATTATCTCTTAGTCCGATTAATTTAATTTGGATGACTCATGCCTTATATCATACTTAGAATGATATAAAATTACTTATATTTTGTCTCTAAAAGTTATGTACCTATGCTTATGTTTTAATTTCCCATAAACATGCATCTTAGTTAGATGCATATGTCAATTCAAGTGTCCTATCTTGACACAAGTGTCTAGTGCCCTAAAGTCATCCAATTTTTGAATTAAATAAACCCTTATGGTTATCCTAAGTGATTTAATGCAAGATATTATCCAAAAATATTGGTATAAATATAGGGTAAATCCTAGCATATACCTAACATAGACCCAACAACTCACAAGGAAAAATACCAAAGAATTTAAGTGAGTAAAGATTTTCATATTTTATCTTATTTCCATATATTTCATATGTAAAATATACATATATGTTTGAATTACTAAAAGAACATACCCTGAGACATATTTTCTAAGTTACAAGATATATAATGCTATGTACTTTCTTATCAAACATTTCATCCTTATGAACACACAAGCCCACATGTGGTGGATAACTAGTATGAGTCATAAACCCTCTTAAGAGTAGTGGATATATAGGAAACACCTAATAATAGAGGGGTATTTGGGGTTAACTCAACATCATGATCACACTAAGCTATTTTTCCCATAACCATTATGAAGATGAATAACTAGATTTTTTTATTTGACAATGAATGATAACCCATGATCTAGATCTGAGCACACTAGATCAAAGGTGATGCAAAACACAAAATATCCTAGGTGGTTGAATCTAGATCTAATAAATATTCTATAATAGACACCTGTGTCTATGTTAGATAGAAGCATTGATGCAATCATCCCATGTTGATGCAAGTGTCTATGGCCATAATGATATAATTTCTAGAATTAGACCATTGATCTAGAATCTAGATCCAATCTATTTCCTTCTTATTATATATATATATATATATATATATATATATATATATAGGCATTAGAATCAACTAAGCATATTATTTTCATTATCATTAAAATATATAGCATTAATGTACTTTCTATTTTTAACACATCTTAGTGTATAAATTTAAAATATTATTTACTTGAGTTTACAAATTAATTTTCCTACTTTAGAGATAGTTTATCACTCTTATGCCCTAGACTATGCATATCCCTTTAACCCTAGATTACTTAATTTAGGTTTTAGGCTTAAAATTTTGATGAATCTAATCTATATGAATGTAAAAAATGTATTCCTATGATTTTTAGTTATCTATGGTTTTAGTTTGATATTTCAAATTCTATATTTTTCATTTGTAAGAAATAGAAGATGGTAGCCAAAAAAATCTTTTCAAATGGAAGATAAAGAGGCATTAGCATCTCATCTTGTAGATGATATTTGTTAACTATATATTACCTCAGTCATGTACACTTGGTAAACTCATACCTTAGCTATTCTTCTTAGTTATAGAAGATTCCTATTTGTATAAGTCTTACATCTATTCTCTCTTATGCCCCTTAGCCTATCTTTTAGTTTGAATAGTTTCATATTAATGATCCATGCCTTCTATCTTGCCTATAATTATTAAAACCTACTTATATTATGCTTATCTAAGTATCTAAACTATACCTATTTTCTTGATCCTTAGACACTTGCATCTTAGATAGATACCTGCATCAATGTAGGTTTTTTACTCTGATGCAAGTGTCCAGTGCCCTAAAGTCATCTAATTTGAAAATGAAATATATCTTAATGTTTAACATAACAAAGGTATTGATATAAATATAATATCAATCATCATTTATTACTCACCTAACACAAACCAAGGCAGCTTATCAAAAGTATTCAATAGAGTAAAGCTTCCCTATTTTCTCCCATTTCCATATCGATCACCAGGACAACACATCTATAGGTCTAAATTACTAATGGATCATGTCAAGGGATATATTTTCCAAGCTAAAATTTAGGTCACTTTTTTACTTAATTTTCACATATTTCATGATTTACACACAAGCCAAAACATAGGGGATAATTACTTAAGTTCGAGGCCCTCTTTAGAGTATTACATATGTAAGTAATGTTCATTGACATAAGGTTCTTTATGGTATCTAAACACTATGTGACCACTAATCCATTTTCCCCAATAACCACTATGATGATGAAGAACTAGGGTTTTCCTATTTAACAATGAGTGATAGTCCATGGACCAAATTTGAATTCACTAGAGTGGAAGTGATGAAAAAACTAGAAGCATATAGGTGGTCACATCTTATTCCATTAGTTATTATATATATGACATTTGCATCTGACCTAGACACTAGTGTTGATGTAACTATTTTAGGATAACACAAGTTTATGAATCTATAGAAGCCCTAAATCTATAATTTGATGACTATTCCATAATACCCTTCCAATCTATTTCTTTCTTGTTCTAGATACAGATCTATATTAGCATCATAATTAGCTAAGTACTTTTTTTCATTATCATTTAAATATCTAATATATTTTTAATATCTTTTTTTAGCATATTTTATCATAATAAATTTGGTATATATTCTATCTGAGTTTCACAAACAATTAACCTATTATAGACTATTTTATCACCCTTGTGTTTATTCATTTCTATATTCTTAATCCTCGATACTAAAATCAATATTTTTAGGGTTAAAATTTTGGTGAACCCAATTCATATAAATGTAGACATTTATTATTATTAGGTTTTTAAGGTAGCTAAGGTTTCAAATTATTATATTCTTTAATTTCATGTTTATATTATTTTACATACAACCTAGGCGTAACCCTAGAGTGGGAGGTGTACCTATTGAACACATTGAGATTCACATCATACCATATAAGATGTCTCAAACCAATGAGGAACACAATCCCATGGTCCAGGATGATACCCATCTTGAGAATGAGTAGTGTGTTGATAAAGTTACCATAAAGGGAGATTCTGAAAATGAAAACCATGAATCTAATGAAACCAATGAATGTGAATAAATAGATTCCAAGTAAGTGCAAGTAATTTATTTTTTTCATGATCATATTCATAAAAAACCTAAAGAAATTTATGAAATTCTAAAAACCATTTTATAAAATAAAAAATCAAATATCATAGATTACAAAGCAATTTCATCTATTGATCACACTATTAGAGCTATGAGTCATCCCCATATACCAAAAAAACATAACATTGAACACACTATAACCTAATACTTATAATGGGTACATTTGATATGTAATTTAACATTTATTTCCTATAAACATTATTTCTACATCTACCATGGAATTACCAATTATTTTAAATCAATTGCTAATTTTAATGTCAATTATTATTCAAACCATGTTCACTTCTCCATTGGTGACTACTCAAATTACTAATTTAAATCCTAATGCATCTACAATTCAAACACCTACAATTTATAAATACATTAGAGGAAAAGGTTACAAAAATTGAAAAAAATGATTTAAAGTATCCTCATGCTATTGATTCCCAAGATGTGTTGCATAACCCTCTTGCACTTGAAATATATTTCCACCATTTGCAAACTGGTTTTGTTACACCTAAGTTCCCATTTTATGATGGAAAGGATGATCCTGAGCAATATCTTTAATAATTATATGTCTCATACATTGATTATGCATCCAATGATAAAATTTTGACCAAATTATTTCTAAGGAGCCTCAAAGGTTATGCTTTAAAGTGGTTTTATGATTCAATTTTAAAATAAATAAATGAATTCAAACCTCTTGTAGATCAGTTTCTATCAAATTTATCTATATTAACATTTATGAATTTTTTTCCTATGCCTAAATTACAAAAATAAAACAAGGAACCAATGAACATATTAATGAAGGTGTCTTGAGGTACAAGACAATGTTGGATAAAATGACCAATCATATGATAGATAAAGAACTTTAGGACATTTAAGCAAAGTTTTTTTGCTCCTTTACATGACTCCATCATTTTCAAAAAGTTTAAATACATTTATGACTTGTGCCATGTTGTTAAAAATCATGAAATGAGACTTATCTCATTGAACAAGCTTAAGTATGTAGTAAAATTGCCAACTACATCTACATCTAATGTCAAGTTTACAATCAAACCAAGTTATAAGGTAAAACCTCTTGAGCATAAAAAGGAAACAAAATCCATGGTTAATGTAGTTTCAAACTATCCTAATAATCTTGTCTTATTTAATACACCAAGTATACAATTTACACATCTGCCTAAAATCCCACTTCACTACTCTCGTGTCTAGTAGAGTGTCATCTTATATCTCTCCCTCATCCTATAGAGTCTAATATGAGTTGGAATTTACCCAAATGATATGATAAGAATTATTATTGTGATTATAAATATGGAATAGGGAATTATATAATTAGATTTTTTACCTTGAATCATAAAATCAAAGACTTTATCGATGACCAAAATATTACATTTATTGGTCTTCTAAAGGAATCAAGTTCAAAACATAGTGATCACCAGGAATAGAAAATATTTAACATTCCTTTGTAAGACCATTCTAATAAATAACAAGAAGTGAAAATGGCATACAATGCACATCCTCCTCTATCACACTATGGGCACCCATTATATGGGATTATTGGTAATTATAAACAACACATGATTATTATATTTCAAAGACCTTCTATTAGCTTTGATGACAATGAGGTGAAGGATGATGATTCAGATTTTAATTCTGTATTCATTCAAGCGTAAATTGATAAACACCCTCTATGTAGTGTTATGATTGGTAATGGTGAAAGAGATACCATTTTCACCATGAAATTACTTATGCACTTGGGTTATACTCATCATGATTTACACCCTTCTACTATAACAATTAGAGCATTCAATGGGACCTCACAGTAGGTTATTAGTGAGATTAACATACTTTTATAGGTGAGTCCTAAATATGTGGTTAATACATTTTAAAATAAACCTTACATGGGTGTATTTGATATTTTATTGGGATGCCCTTGGATGCATTCTCTTTAATCGATACCTTTTATAGTAAATGGGTGTGTTAAATACATTCATGCCAACCAGATAATTATAGTTTCTATAATTCCATATGAACATCCTCTTGGAAAAGAATAATTTATGCCAAGGAATTAATTATCAAGCCTGATAAGGCTAATTCACTTATAAAGAGTGAAAAATAGGCAATCCCCCTTATGAGGAAACCAATACTGGAGAGACCATTACATCAGAGACCTGTAATAGATTATATGGAATCCTCATCTATTACAAACCTTATTATGATATTAGATCATATACACATGTTCTTATTACTATTAATTTAAAGAAACCACAAAAAACTCAATCATGGGTTCCATGAACCCCTTATTTTATTACTTATACTATTTATTCATGACCAAAGAGTCATATTATGTATAACACTGAGCATCGTAGATAATATAGTGATAGATATTACACCTATACATGCTCCTCAATAAAATCACTAGTTTATTACACTAGTTTCATAGTGGGGAGATATTTATGACCACCCTTTAATAGAATAATAAGATAGTCTTTTCCTTTCCCATATTCCAAAAATAACAAAAAATCTAAAACATTCAAAAATACAAGAATATTTTTGGCACCTACATATTCTATTGGTTCCTTGACATCTATGCATTAGTTTTATGTTTATGGTTAGCATACCAGTTGCTTCTACATACACGTGTTTCATGATTTTATTTGAGTGTGATATAAGCATACACCAATAAATTTTTTAATCACTTATGGATACCGCACCTTCCATTTACTCATGTTATCAAGATGTTGGGGACGTCCACATCTATGATCATGATAATTTAAGGTTATATTATTATATGGTCACTTTACATTATCATGTTTGAGATCATATATGTAATTACACATTCTTGTATCCATGCTTATATCTTTTGAAGTGTAATTGATATGCTATATAATTGACTTTTTTTTGTTAGCATATTAGATCCATGGGATACGATGATATATTTATGCTGGTTATTTATGATTTTCTTTATGCACTTCCTTGAGTGTCCTACCTTTTTATTGTCTTGTTTGTTTAAAATTTGAATATGTTCCATTATTTGCACCCCCATACCTAGTTTGCATATATTTAAATTTGAATATGTCATTACTTGTAGTATGCTGAGATTTGAATATGTCATTCTTTCCTTTTAGGACATTTGACTAATTGTGTTAAATTTGAACATGCTCCTTGTTTTCAGTATTCTTCAACCTTTGCCTTTTGAATTGATTTTGTGTGCTCTTATGTTTGTGCTTGATTTGTTTCTTGATCTTGTTCTATTAGTATATAGGTTTTGCCATGATATTTATCATATATCTTAGGCATTAATGTGATCATATTATGTTGCTTCAATGATATATTTACCTAGACATGTTTTCATATATACTACATGGTTCATTCATAACTATATGGTTATCGTATCCTTTTATGGTGAGGTAACTACTATTTTATATCTTTCCTCACCTAAAAGGGGGAATGCATATCAATTGGGGTATGTCACAGAGGCATGGATTCCACACACATTAAATTTTTATATTTAGTGGGGGCATGCCATAGAGACATGAATTACACATATTGAAATTTTTAGATATACAATGGGAACATGCTTTGTAAACATGTTCTCCACACTTACTCAATATTCAACATATGATCACCAGTAAATATTCCTTCATCACATCTTGATTCAAAGCTTCCAAAGTCATTTTTTATTTTGATGTACCATTTGATACCAAACACTAAAATACTTAACAGAGGTATTTTTACATACCATAGTTCAGAGGAAGTTTTATCACTATTTACCCTCATTTGAACTCTATCCAAGATATATACTACTATTTTGTCTGCTTCTCTCCAGTATCCATCAAGTAACTTTGCCTCTTTTAGCATTGTTTTGGCCATCTCCTTAACTATACTATTCTTTCTTTCAACAAATCCATTCTATTGTGGAGTCCTTACTGTAGAGTAATTAATTTTGATTTCATGCTTCTCATAGTACTCTATAAACTCATTTGAGGTGAATTTTACACCTTTATCAGATCTTAACTATTTGATTTTTTGTCCAATCTCATTCTCTACCATGGCCCTAAATATCTTGAATCTTTCAAATGCCTGAGACTTATCCTTCAAAAAGATTACCCATGTCATTATTGAGTAATAATCTACAAATAACATTAATTATCTCTCTTATTTAGATCCTCTTATCTTAGTAGGACCACAAAGATTAGTATAAACTAATTCTAAAGGATTTGTAGTTGCATATTATTTTGTTTGAAATATGACCCTTATCTACTTGCCTTTTTGACATTCCTTGGTAGTAGTGTCTGTAGCTTTGATTATCTTAGGCATGTGTCTAACACACCTATTTGAGATAACCTTTACCAAGTTGAAAAAATTGACATGGCCCATTCTTGTATGCCATAACTAATTCTCATCAATATTTCCTATCAAGAAACTATTACCATTCACTTCACTAAGATTATAAATGTTGTTTTCAATTCTTTTCCCTTGTGTAACTCATCTTCTAGATCTCCTTATCTTATAACCTTCTACATTATATATGATCTTATATCCATTGTCACATATTTGGTTGACACTTAGCAGATTATGTTTCAATCCTTCAACATAAAGGACATCATGTGTAAGTAGTTTTCCATCTATGTTCAAAGTTCCTTTACCTCGAATCTTTATTATAGTGTTGTCTCCCAAACTGATAGATCCTTCCTTACATTTGCTCAATTTGATGAACTTGCTCTTGTCACTAATCATATGTTTTGAAAAACCACTATCTATTACACATAAGTTATATGCCTTGAAATGGAGTGAAATTTGAGTAATCATAGATTGATATTTAAATTTCCACACATTCTTGGGTTTATTATTTGGCTTATTTTCCCTTTTTTAGAGACTTGTAAAGCTTTGTTCACACTGGGAGGCATGAATTTCTTTTCACTTTGTATTTTTGGTCTTACAAATCTTGTTATACATTATTTATCTATGTGACCAAAATTATTACAATTATAACATATTATATTTGTATCTAACATGGGGGCAAATGAATTTATACTTACATTTTTTTCTCCTTTTAGGTATAATTCTATAATCACTAGCCCTATGACCAAATTGATTATAGGTATAACAATAACCATATAAAAATGAGGAATACCTATTCATATAATTTATTTGTGAAAGATGAGGAAATATACTTGACTCTATCTTCAAATCTTTCACCCTTATGAAACCATCTACATCAGCTACTTGTAGGCACCAAAAAACTGTACACATGTAGTTATAGATGAATGAATTCCTTGAGATCCCCAAAGACCACCTAAAACCTTCTTAAGCCTTAACCAACCCCCATAAACCTAACCAAATCACTAATCCTATATTTATATAGTACTATTCAAAATTACTATTCAATATCACTATTCACTATGGGACCCACTATCACTATTCATGATGACATGGCATATGACATGGAAAGTGACATGAAAGGTGATTTAGAAAGTAACATGGCTTAAAAATGAGGTGGCTTGAAGTGGGACTTCATACCCCACTTGGGATCCTCATCCAAGGTACCTAATGACATCATTAAGCACCACAAGGTTCCCGCTTGGAAGTATTTTGAATTTCCCCTCATCCCACTTGGAAACTAGTGTCAAAATTGATAGGGAATATTTTTAAGTAATTAATAAAAGATTAGATAAGGTGCATAAAATTCCTTTGGCCTCATATGATCCCATGTGCATGATTCCCTCTCCATTTTGGACACTTTAGCAAGTTGGGAGACAAACCAATCAAGTGGGAGACCTATGATCTAAGTGGTATTCTCACATCTTTGTATTTCATGACCACTCATGCACCCACATGGATCATTGTGTCAAAATTCATAGGGAACTTGGCCAAAATACAAATTATCTCAGTGAAAAGTTGTTTGGCCTTATTTGAGCCCATGTACATGATTCCCAATCTAAATTGGACTCATGTGTAAGGTGGGAGATAAACCAAAAAGGTGGGAATCCAAACACCCTTACCCCATTTTTCATTTATGATCCCACTTGAAAAATGGTTCCATACTTCTATTATTTCCTCTTTTGGCATGGTTCTTGACAATAGATGCTATAAATACCCCCCCTCTCCTTCACCCAAGGAGGTGGCAAGTGAGTATTTGGTTGTAACATTTTATCTTGCAGGTTTAGAGGCATCATAAATGAGGTTATAATATAGAAGATAAGGAGATAATTAAAAAAAAATCTACTTAAACTACTTCAAGTCTTCATCAACTATCAACATCCATTCTTCTTCATGCTTAGAAGGTAACCTTATTATTTTGTAATTTCAATTTATCTCATCCCTTCCCTTTGACCTCTTCTCTCTTGAATTATAAACCCCATAATTTGGACCCTTATTTCTTGACCTCTAAACCATAAACCCTTTACGTCTTCTTTTCCATTTCCACTCTTTCCCATTTTCCATCCTTATCCATTCGTCCATTCACCCTTTGCCCATTTGTCATATTTAGCACTTTGCCCATTTACCCTTTTTGCCATCTTGACTACTTATATTTTCAACCATTTAACCTTTAAATGTTTACTATCTCAATCATTTACCAAAACTAAGCCAATTATATTTTTTGACCCTTGTCAAATTACCAAACCAAAACCATAACTTTGCTTTAGCTAAATTTCAGCACTAGTATTAATCAAATTATTGCTTTATTTTAGTTATTTTTAGCAATGCATTTAATTATCTTGTATTAAATTTAGTTATTTTATAGTTTTAATTTTAGTGTGATATAATTTAATGAAATAATACTTATTGTATCATTTTAACTTAAGTTTTTTAAATCAAGTGGATTGATAGCCTCCTAGAAAGCTTTTACTTCTAGAATCTAGCTCATGCAAGCAATCCACCCAACTACTTGTCTAACAAACAAGTTTTGTGGTAGTGTTTTATTATTTACAAGTTATCATACCAATAAAAATAGGATCTATCCACAATCACTTAGATTCAATGCATGCACATTCAATAGGTATTTTTCCACACCCTTCTTAACTAGTTTTTTCTTTTCATACTTAAGAAAAGGAAAAAATTAGATAGAAACATTTTGGCACGCCTGGTCGGAACATTGAGTTTTTTTTGGGTTTATAGATATTTTAGGATATTTATTTACATTATTAAAATTTTATTTATATACACACTTCATTTATAAAATTTAAACATTCTTTTTTTCCTTCTAAAAACGTAAGTTTTAGTCTCTTTTTCTTTCTAAAAATTAAAAAATTAAAAAAAAGAAAATTATCATTCTTTATTTCTTGCATTTCTAAAATAAAAAAGAGAATTCATCCTAAGATTAGGATTAAATTTTCATGTTTAATTTAGGAAAATTTTAGTTGTTTTTTTCCTTAAAAATAAATCAAAGAATTTCTTTTTGGTTAAAATTAACTGCATCCATTATTTGCTTCTGTTAGTTAGCTCACATAGTTTAATTAATCAAGCACATTAATTATAGCATAAAAAATGTTACACAAACCAAACCAATTAAATAACTAAACATAAAAAAATTCTTTAGACAATGCTCGACTAGGATTTCACCACCTAGTGGATCACCTTACCCCCTCCCAATTATTGTACTTAGATTTGATCACTAAGGAGATAACCAACTTAGTTCTCTAGCTGAGTATAAGCCTTAGATATCATTATATATTGGTTAAGATCCTACACTATCTATGATATCATGAAGTGAGGGGATCAAGCCCCAAGTACCAAGCCAATTACTATAATCCAATATAAACTTGTTATTGAGCACCTAAACAGAACTTGAAACCAAACATAGACTACCTTATTTAGGACCTATTCTACAAACCAGATTTCTTCTTCACACTTTATAAGGCATAAGCCAAAAGAGAGATAATTAAAACTCTAGGATTTAAAGTATCTTAGTGTATGCATTGATTTACTTCAATATTTTCTTTTGCTTACTTCTTGTTTGAGGTGTGAGCTTCATTTCTCTCCATTCTTCACATAGTCTTTACTAGACTACAAATTGAAGAATCAAAACAACCAAGAACCTATATTCCAATACCTTATATCCACTACCTTATTCAATGTATATCTTTCCTATTTTATCTCCTAGAGATTATAAATTTTATAGGATCTTATATAACAATCCTTTCACCTTAAAGTGGTACCTTGCATCATAATGCACTTATGCTCCCTTCCTTACCAATAATCAACCCAACCTTATCTACAACTAACCCAATCTTGTCTAAAACCAACCCAACCTTTTCTATAACAAACCCAAACTTATCTAAAATCAACCTAACCTTACCTATAAATCATCAAAATCCAACTTCAACCAACCCACAAACTATCAACCTTCACCTAAACTATAACCTGAGTTTGTTGCAGTGATAATAGATCGAATAACTAGATTAGAGTCAAAACATAAGCCATCTATTTTCATTATCCATGATCAATCAAACCTCACTTAAAACCAAACAATGGCCTATCTTTATCCATTTAATTATCATCATGCCCAACCAATAACCTATCAATATCTATCATCTCAATCACCCCAACCTTGTCAAAGGTTAGGCCATTTATACCAACCATCATATCAACCTCAACCCACCTTATTAACCCAATAAATATCATCACCCTTAACTGATCAACCAACCTATCAACCCAACCAAATTGTTAACCTATCAAACCGACTAGCCTCTTCAAGCTAGACAAATAACTTAAAAAATAGTTTCACACCCTAATGTGATAATTAAGACATTGGTACACCCTCTTCCAGCCTTTAGAAAACCTAAAACTAAAGAAACTATAATAACACCAACCTTAAATAGTCCACTTATTGACCAAGTAGAACCTTTAAAAATTTCCTTACAAACCACATTTAAGGAAACCAAACAATCTTTTCCACTTCTCCTTTTAGTGAATCAAATGCAACCAAAATCATCTCACACTTATGAGGTGCACATGATAAATTTTGTTATTGATAAACCTATTACTACTACTTCTTCCACCCCACTCATTAAAGTGGGGGAATCACTTCCCATTCCTTTGGATGACCAAACAAAGGAATCAACCTCTTCCTTCATTTCACTTGATAGCATTACACCTTCCTCCTCCACCACAAACTCACCTACTCTTCCTTTGAAAATCATTCCTTTAAAAGAGGTCACCTTATCCACTCCATCCATGGAAGAAACATCTTCTCTACATTTTTAACCTTCCACTAAAAACATAGATGGGGAAACCATTCACTCTTTTCCACCCAAGGTTTTAAGTTTTGAAATCAATGATCAAGGAACCAAACCTATTTATAATCCCTTTTCTAAGCTAGTATAAAGCCTAGAGTTCACTTCTCAACCTAATCTCGATAGATCCACTTTATGGCATAATCTTCGCCTCCTCTATCAAAACAAACAAGAACCTTTAGTTTAACTTGAATCCAACCTATCACTACCTCAACCCCATCCTAAGATACTCTATCCTCCAAAACCATAGGGGAACCATGCAACCCACTTCCATCTAAATTTTTAAAATATCCTTACACCTCTTTGACCAAACCCATAAATAATCTAAGAATACTTCCTATTCTTGGCATAGCTCACAAATATTTGAAATTGGACCTAACTCCATCAAGTCCATCAAAGAAAACTTTGACTAAATATATTAAAAGGGTGGAATCTCTTAAACCATCTCAAAATAGACCCATTCCCCCCCTTCTCTTATATCTTATACTTACAAACCAATCAAGCAACCCCAACCTAACCAATCTACTAAAACCATTCCACAACCAACAACTTCCAGGGTGAAGCCTACTCTTAAGAAGGATCCCACTCCAAAGCCCAAAAATCCATCTACCCCAAGACCTTTATTTGAATCATATTCAACCATTTTACAAAGGTTGTTGCAAACCTCCTCCTTAACCTTACCACCTCTCAAATGTTTCCAACCTATCAAAACTTTTGACCCTTCACATCCTCAACCAAAATGGTTTACTGTCAGCTTAGTTTGTGCATATCATATGACACTTGGACATGACATAGAGAACTATAAATCACTCTAAGAACTCATCCATAAATTATATGAAGATAATTTATTATTAGATGAACCTCCCTTAACCAAGCAATCCCAACCTAACTGACAAACCAAAAATACCCCACCATCCATAAGTTTTGTAATAAAAACTAATTTTAGGAAGGATCCCAAAACTAAAAACCTATCACGTCCAATACCTTTTCATGAATCCTACTCAACCATTTTATAAAGGTTGTTGAAAACCTCTTTCTTAACCTTATCACCTATCAAACCTTTTGACCCTATCAAAACTTTTGACCCTTCACACCTAAAACTATCATGGTATAATGACCAACATGTGTGCTCTCAACATAGGATACTTGGCCATGATACAGAGCACTGCAAGGCTCTTAAAAGTATTATCCACCAAATTTATAGTAAGGATAATATGTTATTGAATGAACCTCCTTTTATCCCATTACCAACCCAACCATCAACCAAACCTACCTAACACTTGCTTATTCCCCCATTCTCACCTAAAAGTGAGGAGGAACCAACATAGAAATATAAAAAAACACTTCCTTTTATCCACATCATCCATAGGGTTACTCACTCTTGGGTCCAACAAAAGGATAAAGAAAAGGATAAAGAGTCCATTCCAAAGACATACCCTTTAAACCCTCATCATTGTAACTGAACCCAATCACAAACACCTTCACTTTGGGATCTTTTTGCCACCCATGCAAAGAGTAAACTAGGGGAACTTTCTTTCCATAAGGATTTAACCATTTATTAACTTCAACCATACCTTAACCATTAAATGAACTAACCCTTGGAATTTTTGTCTCAACCTATCAACCAAACCTATCCATCAACCCAACTTGAACTAAGTGGTATATCAAATTTGGAAAACCCATTTGGACAGCACTTGAGTTATTTGGGATTCAAATTCTCCCATAAAACCATTAGAGATTACCCTTCTCCATCAAACCTGACTAACCTTGGGAATTCAATATTAGAGACCTCATCTTAAAGGAAAATTGACATGTGACCAACATGGAGAAAAGTAAATGAGGCAAGCTTAATTTCAATTAGATGGGACACTACATCAATACCCATAAGTATGGATCATGAGATTATCATTTGTATTCTCTCGAAGGCAAACCAAAACCTGAACCTCTCAATGCTTTATATCTATATCTATTCTTTTGTTAAAGAAGGATCAAACTCACTTGTTTGTATATCTTAAGCTCATCCCTTGATTATGAGATTTTAATCTTCACCCATCTTCCTCCCTTAATTTTGAGGACAATTTATTACAACATTGAACCATGTGATTAATCATCACATTCATTTTCTAATCCTAAATATTGGTACGATGACTCTACCCATAACATGGTTCTCATGGATACTTTTCGGCTATAATAAGATGAAATCCCATGGTCATTATATCTCAAACCACCTCCTTTCACTTATCATTTAAAATTATCATGTTAAAGTTTTTCCCTCATAAAGGCAAACCTCTGAACCTAATTAGACTTATCCATGTCTAAAAACATTACCTCTAAAAAACAAATCAGATATCATAATATTACTTAGGTTAATATCTCTAGAATTGTAGACTACTGCCTTGAAGGATAGTTACCCAAAAAAACAATAAAAATAAAAATTTCTTGAACTTAAGGTAGACTTCTCCCTTGAAGGACAACTATCAATAACACTAAATAAAGCCCATAAACTTAGACCACTCCCTTGAAGGATGGTTAAGTTAACTTTGTCAAAAAGCAAAGTAATTTCTTGGAGGCTTACCACATCGATCAACCTCCCATATATAAAGAAAAGTACCCACTATCATAATCAAAGAAAAAACCCACTATCATAATCAAAGTAAAAGACCCATTATCATAATCACAACAAATTATAAATAATCTTGAAAGCCACAATCAACTCTCAAGTAACATAATAAGGTGGAATCTGCAATTAAATTTCACATGTAGAATTCGTACATTAATCAGTCTACATCTATCATACTACATGGAATTGTATATTACCATTCTTAGGTTACCTATAGAAGGGGTAAACTAGCCCACATAAGGTTTGTTGAACACAACTATCTACTGAGAGGGTGGGGGGGGAATCAATAGACAATCTAAAACTAGTTGATTTAAGATTTTTAAAGGAGATACAAATTCATATGCAAATCAAATAATAGATGCAAAGATCACACACACACAAACATATAAACACATTACACTAGATTTATACATGAAAAACCCAAAGGGAAAAACCATGGTGAGAATAGATGCTAGAATCTACTATTCTAATCTAACCTCAGAGTTAAACACCTCACTAGCAAAACCTCACATGTTACATTTAAGGACACCCATCCTAAGGAGACACCAATCCTCTAACTGAATACCAACTCAATTTTTTGATGGTTGGTACCAAGTAGTCATAACTATGAAGCTACAACTCTAGTATACAGGATAGATTCATAAATGAATCTAGTTTAGTTTCTTTGTTACAAGTCTAGTCTGTAACTACTCACTCTTTGCTCATTATCTATATGCCCTTTATTCCCCTCTACTTAATCTCTACACATTATCTATGTGCCCTTTATTCCTCTCTACCTCACTCTTGATCCCTCTAACTTTCAATCATGTCTATATGCAACTCAGTATTGACACACTTCAAGTTGCTCTGATAGCACATTTTTCAATTACAACTATAGTAACAAATCCACAATGTTTTAGATGTCATGTATATATAATGAATCTTTATTTTTCATGTCTCCAATTGCATTTAAACTTCAACTACAATAATTTTGGACTCTTCTCAATAATGACTTGACCTATCAATTTCTTGCTTCTTGATTCATGATTTACACTACAATGTTTAGGTCTCTTTACTTTCTATGGCAATTATTGAATTCAAGTCATAAATGCATAGCCTCATTAATAATCAACTAATTAGATCAATCAATATTGAACTCCATGTATCCATCTCGAGTTCATCACCAGTTCTTATTTGTTTCTCCACTTGACCGTTAGAATGAATTAAATGCAAGACTTTTATTTATTTCTTCATGTCATATTTAACCATCAGGCTCCTTTTTGTATCTTGTTATTTAATATATAATCATATATCTTTCATTCCTTTTAATTTATTTGAACATGCTCAATCCATAATCTCCCACTGAATTGGTAAACATTGATCACCTTGTCCCACTATGTCCTTTTGCTCCATTGGATTTTTCAATCCAGATTTCTACATGCCATTTAATCTATGAAGATGCATGATCTTTATATTGGCTTGGTCATTAAACTTTTTCATTTTGAATTCATCTTATTTTCTTTGACATTCATTTATTTCTTTTGCTCCTTTGATCTCTTCAGACTTGATCAATCTTTAACACACATTGACCCTTTAACATTTTGAAAATGCCCTACAAGACTCCACACTTATCCTTTTAAAATATTGAAAGTGACATATTATTCTTTCAAAATATCCTTTGTAAATTTTTTAAGAGACCATTCCATCTGAAATTATCCTTCAAGAACTTTTTAAGTGTCCTCTTCATCCAAAAGTATCCTTCAAGAATTTTGTAATTTTCCACTTGCCCTAGATAAATTCTATGAAAGAATTCATCTATGCCCTTCTTCTGAAAGTGTCCTTTGGATCTTCTATAAGTGACCTATTTATAAATTTTGGTTGGATCATATGCCCTTCAGAGCTCTGACAAAGTACCCTTTGGGTACTTTGTAAGTGTCCACTTTCCCTAGACAAATTCTCTAAAAGAATTCATCAATGTCTTTCTCCTGAAAGTGTCCTTCAGGACTTATACAACATACCCTTAAATATTTTGTAAATGGTCACTTGATATAGACAAATTATCCAAAATAATTCATTAATGCCCTTCTTCCAAAAGTTTCCTTCAGATCTTCTCCAAGTGATCTATTCTAAATTTTTGTTTGGGTCACATGCCCTTCAAAACTTTTACAAAGTACCCTTCAACTTTTTGAAAAGATCCATTTCAAATAGTTGAATGGTCCACTTACCATTCAAAATTTTTGCAATGATCCCTTCAAAAATTTTAAATGATCCACTTGCCCTTTGGAATTTTTAAAAAGATCCCTTCAGAACTTTTGAATGGTCAACTTGCCTTTTGGAATTTTTGAAAAGATCCCTTCAAAACTTTTGAACAGTCCACTTTCCCTTTGAAATTTTTACAAAGTACCCTTCAATATTTTTGCAAGGATCCCTTCAAAAATTTTGAATGACCCACTTACCCTTTGGATTTTTTCAAATAAATAATTAGCCAATTTTCCCAAAATAATTCCAAATGGCACTCATTTCCTTCAAAAACTTCGTTGTGGATAATTAGTCCAATAAAGTCTAAACCATTTTCTTAAAGGAATTGTTTGAGTCACTTTATCTAAAAGAATTCCCTGGACAAATACAAAGGTGAAAAATCAAATAAGTATGGAAATATTTGCACACACAACCTTATGCATTTGTAACATTTTCTCTACGTATCTTGATGACTTAGAACTTAGACCATAAAGAGATACTTGTAAATGATAGTCATTAAAAGCACACACACAAATCCATAGGGATCTACAACAAGTTTTTTAAACTCAACACCTTTGTCATTAATACATAATAACATTTGACATTAATGACTATGTCCAACAATCTCCCCCTTTATCATTGATGGCAATCACCTCGTTAGAATGACTTTACTTTTATGTCTCCATTCTGCATTCTCCCCCTTTGACATTAATGATAAAGAGTCTCTACCATAATATGTCAATAATTTGATTTTATTTTATGACATCATGGTTATTCTGATCCTTGGACCGGATATTATAAAACACTTTGTGAAAAAATCCCCCTTAGGCAATGGCACATTTGCCTAAACTCTATGTAGACATATTCAAATCTAGCTCCTTTAGATCCAATATTCTACAAATAATCATTTATATAGCATTGGTCTAAAAGAATAATAAAAAATCTACATATATCTATACAAATAGGCATAATGATCTAGATCCAACACACCTTTTTCACCTCCTTTGTCATTAAATAGCAAAGGGACTACAACTTTCTCACTAGATTGCCTTTTCTCTTAATATAGGAGTTAATAATATTCCTTCAATACTCCCCCTAGATTCATGCCTATCACTAAAATCTAGTGATGTGGTGTGGGAAACACTACTCCCAACTTCTCTCTTAGATACTCAAATTTCTCCTTGGGAAGAGGCTTGGTAAATATATCTACAATTTGGTCCTTTGTTGGCACATACTTAATGTTGACCTCTTGATCTACAACCTTTTCTTTTAGAAAATGATATTTGATGGATATATGCTTGGTCAAGAATGCATCACTGGATTCTTAGATATGTTTATAGAACTTTAGTTATCACAAAAGATATAAATAGGTTCTTGGTATTCTACCTTGATGTCTCTAAGAGTTTTCTTCATCCATAAGACTTGGGTAAAAAATGTTATTGTTGTTACATACTCTGATTCTATTGTCGAAAGTGGAACTGACTCTTGATGTTTGCTTAACCATAACACAAGTCTATTTCTAAGGAAGAATGCACCACCACTAGTGCTTCTCTTATCATCCACACTTCCTACCCAATCAACATCTACATATGCAATCAAAGTGAGATCTTCACTTTTAGGGTACCATAGACCATAGTCAATTGTGATCTTGATGTATCTGAAGAATCTTTTCATAGCATTGACATGTGATTCCTTGGGAGCTACTTGAAATCTTGAAACCATGTATACAACTTGCATGATGTTTGGTCTTGATGTAGTTAGGTATAATAGGCTACCTATCATTGATCTATACATAGTATTATTCACATCAAAGGACTCATCTTATTTGGTCAACTTGCATCTAGTTATCATGGGAGTAGTAACTAATTTGCTCTCTTCCATTCTAAATTTCTTGAGCATCTCTTTTGCATACTTGGTTTGAGATATGAATATCCCTTCATCAATTTATGAAATTTGTAGACCAAGAAATAAATAAAGTTATCCCAACATAGACATTTCAAATTTACTTTAAATTTGTGTGGAAAATTCTTTGTACATATTACTATTGCCACCTCCAAAGATGATATCATCTACATAGATAAAAATAATCAACATATGCTCACCTTCTGATTTAAAGTACAAATTGTTGTCTGTACATCATTTACTAAAACCTTGTTGTTTCAGGTATTTATCTAATCTTGAATTCCATGCTCTAGGTACTTATTTCAGACCATACAATGCCTTTTTCAATCTGCACACATAATCTTCTTCATCTACTAGTTGAAAACATTTTGGTTGTTCAATGTAGACTTCCTCTTCTAAGTTACTATTCAAGAAGGCTGACTTTACATCCATTTGATATAATTTGAACTTATTATGAATATAAAATGGCAAAAACATTATTATAGCTTCTAGTATAACCATTGGAACAATGTCTCTTCAAAGTCTATGCCGTCTACTTGTGCATATCCCTTGCACACCAATCTTTCTTTGTTTCTTATAACAACTCCATCTTCATTGAGTTTGTTTCTATAGACCTATTTTTTCCTATCATATACTTGTTTGAGGGTCTAGGAACTAATTCCTATGTTTTATTCTTTTCTATTTGATTTAGTTCTTTTTCCATGGCTTTTAACCAGTTTTCATCCGTGTTGGCTTCACTGAAGGTCTTAGGCTTAATTTATGAAAATAGAGGAAAACTTACTTTCTCCTTGTTCATTCCAACTCTTCTCCTTGTCTAAAGTCCTTCATTTTTATTTCAAATTATCTACTCCTTGGGGTGGTCCTTTTGAACAAACCTTAGAGGTGCCTTTTCAGTCTTTTCTTCCTTCTCTTCACTGTCTTCTTCTTCATTTTCTACTCCTTTTAATTATTCAATTCTAATCTCCTTATCAGGTTCAAAATGTTTAAATCCTTATTTGACCTTGAAATTGATGCTTTCAAGTATTTTATGCAGAATCTTATTTTAACATACATAGGATTTACTCTGAGTAGAGTAATCAAGAAAAATTCCGTCATCACATCTTGACTCAAAACTTCCTAGTTTGTTCTCATTTCTTCTAATGTAGCATTTGCTTCCAAACACTCTGAAGTAATTAACTAATACAAGTTTTACATATCATATTCCATATGGGGTTTTATCACTTTTCACCCTCATTTGAAGTCTGTTTAGGATGTATACTAATGCTTGGACTACTATCCAATATCCATCAGATAGTTTGGCCTCTTTCAACATTGTTCTAGCCATCTCCTTAACAGTCCTATTCTTTCTCTCAACAATTCCATTTTACTATGGAGTTATTGTAGTAGATTATTTCCTTTTAATCCCATGCTTCTCATAATATTATATGAAATCATTTGAGGTGAATTATCCACCTGTATCAGATCTCAAACATTTGATCTTTCTTCCCATTTCATTTTCAACCATGGCTCTAAAGATATTAAATCTCTCAAAGGCTTGAGATTTGTCCTTCAAAAAGGTTACCCATGTAATTTTTGAGTAATCATCTATAAATAACATGAATTAATGAACTCATTTGGATCCTCTTATCTTGGTAGGACCACATAGATCGGTATGAACTAATCATAGAGGCTTTGTAGTCACATATTCTTTTGTTTAAAACTTGACTCTTGTTTTCTTGCCTAATTGACATTATTTGCATATAATATCTATAGGTTTATTTATCCTAGGCATATTTATTACACACTTGTTATAAATTACTTTAACTAAATTTTCAAAGTTGACATGACCCATACTCTTATGCCAAAACCAACTTTCATCAACCTTTCTTATGAGGCAACTATTACTATTTACCTCAACAATATTGTAGATATTTTTTTTGGTCCTTCTCCCTTCTACAAATATTTTTCTAGATCTCTTTCTCTTGCAACATTCAGCATCAAATTTGACCTTGTATCCATTATTACACATTTGGCTAACACTCAGTAGATTATGATTAAGTCCTTCAACATAAAGAACATCATGTGTAAGAAGCTTACCATCTATGTGTAAGGTTCCTTTCCCTTTGATTTTTATTGTTGTATTGTCTCCTAAACTAATAGTTCCTTCCTTGGATTTTCTCAACTTGGTGAACTTAATCTTGTAACTAGTCGTATGTGTTTCTATGCTAAATCACTTTCTACATTCAAAGAAGAAATGAGAAACTAAAAGAAATGGTCAAGGCTAGAAGATACCTGATTGTAGTCGTGCGCACCGAAATCAGACGTTGGAAGGTACTCCTCTTTGGCTGTGGAGGGATGACACCTGCAAAGAAAAAGAGACTAAACACGAAAAATGTTAGTCAAGGATATGGTGGGCTGTTAGGCAAATGCCTAATCCCAGAAGTACGAAGACTTCCTAGAAGGATATCAACCCACTAGTATAAAACATAAATATTTGACAGAAATGGAAATAATGAAAAGACAGAATGAAAGTAAATAAAAAGATGAAAACACAAAGTGCGTACCTAATATTCAGCGAACTATTCTGCACAGTCGCCGTTGTCGATCTCTGTGCCGACGTCGATCAGGGGAAGGTGCCGACATCGGTTAAGGTGCCGACATCGGTCGGGGTAATGACCGGCGTCGGTCAGGGCAACCGTTCTGGACAGAGTTTGGGTGAGTCTGGTTGGGTCTGGTCGAGTCAGGACAGGGTCTAGTCTAGTCTAGACAGGGTCTAGGGGTTTGCAGAAGGTCTGTTGTTTTGTTTGGGGTTTGGGAGTGAAGTTTAAGTAGAGCTATAGACTGTGTATTCAGGGATGGTGGACATAAGTGTAAAGGGAAGGAGTAAGGTCTCGGGTCTGTAGTCTGAATAGAGTGATAGTAGTAATAAATAAATGATAACTAGAGAGAAACAAACACACAGAGCAAGATACTTACCTGTCATATGCTTGAAGATGAAGTGGGAGATGTGATTGTTGTTGTCGCTGTGCTGCCATAAGTTGATCAAAGTGAATGTAGATTGGTTGAATGCCAGAGTCGATTGATCGCAAGAGTTCTGTTGAATGAATGAAAAAATTGGTTGATTGAATGAAGAGGTTACGGATGAAGGCCAGGGACAGTTCGATAACCGATCGAGAAACCAATTGGGAACCAAATGGGTAATGGGTAACGAAATAACGATTCTTGTGTTCAGATTGAGAATGTAGTGCTAAGGAGAACCGACGTCGGTAGGACCGCCGACGTCGGTCAGGTGGCGACCGTGGTCGGCAGATGTAGAATGGGGGTAGAGACCAACTTTAGTCTTTTGCTCATTTTGACAAGCTGCCAGGTTAAGGCTAGTGGGAAAAGTGGTCGATAGGGGTTAAATAGGCGAAGGAGAATAACACAGGGGATGATCAGGGGAGTCAACACGATTTCGGTGTCTACAATTGCCCCTTTTTGTCTTGTTGGTTATTCTGGATGAACTGCAAGACAAAAATAGGAGTGATTGCCCCAGGTGAGGGATAAGGTCGATTTCATCTTGTTGGTTGTTTGAATGAACTGCAAGACAAAAATAGGAAGTGGATTTCCCCGATTATGGATGAGGTATTCCCCCTCAAAGTAGGAGTCGAGGGAAGGGAACCTGGAATTAGGTGCTGATTTGACAAAGAGTGGATGAAAAAGGGGTGAGGGTGAACGCTGCAAAAGGCGTGATTGTGTGCATACCACTGCACGAGATGGTTAGGTCAAAGTATCGCAGGTCAAGGGTCAAGGAGTGCCAAAATTGAAATAATTGGGCCCCAGCATTTAGTTGTCTGCTAATCAGGTTATTCAATCGAAGCTGAAGCTCCAATGGGTCATCGCGTTTTAGGTATCCCAGGCTCAGGAAGTGCTCCTAGAAACATGAAAAAGTCACAAGTAGTGCGGATCAACCGGCATGCGATCTTATACTTGTGAGGGTCCAAAAATAAGGTCTGTGCACAATTCTGCTAACCAGTCATGAGGTAGCATACATGCAAAAATAACCAAGGCAACATTGTCTTGGAAGTGGTCGAGGTCAGAGGAGATAGGCATGATCTCCAATGGTCATTGATCGTGGGGGAGGAATGGATGAAAGGATGTGGCCGAGCTAACCTCAGATGACCCCATGTCAACTGAGTGCTGCCTACATAGCCCTGGTCATAGGGCCTTAGGCCAATGTAGTTCTCCCTAGAAGGGAGGAAGGGTCAAAGGGATAACATTAGTCTTGGGCGAAGGCAAGGTCATAGTCAAAAGGAGGAAAGAAGGTTTGTCCATCAGAGAGACAAACAAACGAGGGTGGTTGAGCTAACCCCAGAAGACAATCGTGTCATTTGAGTACTGCCTACATAGCCCCGATCATAGGGCCTCAAACCAATGTAGTTCAGACAAAGGGTCTGAGTGGTAGACAGGTGGTTAAAATGGGCGATAGATTGGTCTTGGTCATGATGAAATGATAAGGGGAAGAAGATGTTGCAGCCTTTTCCATATTGTGTGATGGTGTATTCTGCAACATTGGTTGAGGGGTCTTTCATCCCTAGCAATATTCCATATTCGTGATGGATGTATGCTAAAAATGAAATGAGGTCTATTTATGCTTCAGCAAGTATTGGTTTATGCTTAACATAAATTGTGGCTGGTCGATAGTTTCCATGTGTATTGGTGTCCATAGAAACTAGGGTGAATAGGCTATGGGAGTGGTCTGAAAAGAGAGTTGAGTTGAGTTGATTAACAAGTGATGAAGGTGAATGTGACCAAAGTGTAAAAGAAGTGAAAAGCATATTGCTCTTTCATTGATAAGGACCAAAAAGACAGTATAGATAGGGGTTAGTAGAATCAAGAGCCCCATTCATGCGTGACATCATTGACCATAGTTATGTTAGAGCGGTAATCGAATCACTTTGACATTAAAGTGAGCTCGAAGTCCCTTGAATAGGTGATAGGAGGAGGAAAAGGGTAACCCATTTTAAGAGCAGAGATAACTTTGCCCCTTTTTATAGGAGACCCTGAGACAACTATAAGTCAAGTCCATGACTCATTTTTTTTTTTTGGTGAGGTGCAGACTGATCAATGCGGGAATTCTGCATAGAGATGTCATTTTCTTGGTGGTCAGTTGTGAAGCTGATCAATGCGGGAAGCTTCTAAAATAGTGCTATTTATTTCCAGATTAGTCATAGCCATCCTTCGAGGGAGTGGTCTAGATTTTTGTTTAATATAAGGGCTTTTGAATAGCTGTCTTTCGAGGGAGCAGTCTATTAATTACAGCAATGAGAGTACAGCTGTCCTTCGAGGGAGCAGTCTGCCTTTTGATTTGATATTGATATAGTGACCATGGATATTGTGACATCTTGATTTGTTTTTACAGAAATGTGAGTCATGAACAAGATTATAGAAGGTCAAGGGCTCCCTTTTATTAGGACAAAGCATCCATACAGCATAAAAGGGTTATAGGAATTGTTAAGAGGAATAAGGTTGAAAGGAATTAGGACTAAGAGGATGGGGATTGCTCAAGGGATGAGCTCAAGTTAAGTGTCAAGTGGATGAGTACTCGACTAGCAGTAGAACGGTTGCAGATGGAACGTATTAAGAGGCTCAGGTTCTGGTCGTCCATCAAGAGAAGGCAGATGATAAGTCCCTGATCCATACTTGTGCGTGATAATAAAAGGTCTGAGCCAATTAGGAGCAAACTTACCCCATTTTCCTCCTTCTAGATTGGTCAGGTGTTGATTAATGAGTGGATGTGAAGTTGGTTGATATGGTCATTGATTGGTTGAGACTGGTTGAATGTTTTGATAAAAAGGTTGGGTGAATGTTTGGGTTGAATGTTTGGTTGATTGATATTTGATTGTTGATTGGTTGAGACTGGTCGAATGTTTGATCGAGGGTAGGGTCGATGGACACTTGGTTGAGGTTTAGGATTAAAGGAGTGATTGATATGTGGTCGAGACTGGGTTGAAAGGTTGGTCGAGGCTTGGATGAAGGTTGAGTTCCCCCAGTAGTTAGAGAGAATGTTTGACGGATTGGTTAAGGTTGATTGAGGTTTAGTGGTCAGATGGATTGTGTTGATGTCGAATAAGGGGGTTAAAGGTGGCAAAGGGACCATAATCGGGTGTGGAGATCCCGATTTAGGTGACGAAGTTGGAGAAGCATGGATTGGTGTTGATTTGTTAGAGGGGTGGTCAAGAGGATCCTTGATGAGAAGGGTATCCTTTTTCTGGTGTTGACGAGTGATAGCCTTAAGAGTGCAACAACGCTCAGTGTCATGTCCCGAAGTGTGATGATAGTGGCAAAATTTAGAGTTGTCGAACCAAGATGGCCTTGATCCGAGAGTTAATGAGTGGGGCGGTATTAAAGATTTATTGATGATGTGGTCGAGAAGAAGGGTGTCATTCCCAAGACATTAGCGAATGGCAACCTTGAGGGCACAACAATGCTCGGTGTCGTGCCCAGGCGTGCGATGATATGCACAAATGCGAGTGTCATCGAACCAGGGTGGTTTTGGTCTGAGAGATTGATATGGTTTAAAAGGTGGGAGATAGATATGAGAGGACTGCAACAATTGCCATAACAGAAAGGCATAAGAACCTACTAATGGGTCTGTATGTCTTATTGCAGTAGGGGTTGATGACTTTGGTTTGAGAGGCAGAGGCGTTGGTCGATGGTTTGGAGGAAATATATGTCTAATGGGTTGAAGGAGTAATGGAGGTGACGTGCCTCTATGAAGTATGGGAGTAGGAAGCACTCCTATTAAAGTAGACGGATGCGGGCCCAAGATTGAAGGTAATGACAAAGGTGGGGGAGGAGGCCTCCGGTGTGGTTTAATGGCCTTCGTTGGTTTTGGTTGAGGGCCGCCTTTGTGTGAGGCGAGATTAGATATGGGTTTGGATTTGGATGTGGACAGAGGTGAGTGAGATGTAGCAATTTTAGGCAAAGGGCAAGAGGAAACCGTGACTGAGTCTCTCTCAGTTGAAATGGGTGAAGAGACTGGTTCTTCTCTTGGTGGAGAAGAAATAGGAGAGTGCAGCTCTATAATCGAATGGAGCATAGGAATGATCATGGTCTCGATGTGTGGTCTAGGCATGGGGAATGTATGATCCCCCATTGATGACAAAAAGGATGAAGATGAGGCAGCTGGTGTGGGTGCCATCAAAGCATCCTCCAATATGAGAGAAGTTGATGGAGGACAAGTAGGAGAAAAAATTTATTCACCATGTGGAGGAGGTATAGGGGAAGAAGGGTCTTCCACCTTTGAAAGAGGTTGGTCAGGGATAAGAGAAAAGATAGTGTCGACTGTGTGTATATCATGGTCTTGAGGGTCATTGGTCATGGTTTGGACATTTCCTTGAGTAGGCGGGTGATTAAGAAAAGGTTTTTTGAAGATGTCAAGGTTTTGGTTGGGTGATGCGTTTGGGTTGTCCAAGATAAGATCCCCCTTGTCTAGCATGTCCTGGATGATGTTTTTGAAAGTTTGACAGTGATCTGTGTCATGGCCTTTGACATGGTGATAGTTGCAAAAGTGGTTCTCCCTGTACCATGTAGGGATAGGTATTGAGGGGTCGAATTGATGTGGTCAGATTGAAGGGAGATTGAGGACCCCCTGCTTGACGAGTTTATCCAAGACAGAGGCATATGACTCCCCAATTGGAGTGAATTGACACTGTATGGATTGATGTTGAAAATGTTTATTGATGTAGTCTAATGTTGAAGATGATGGTCGATTGGTTATTGTTGAAGATGATGGTCTAAAGATGATAGTGTTTGCTGACCCCTTGGATTGAGAGTGGGTAGAAGAAGGTCTGGAAGAAGAATGGTCATTGGTTCTTGTGTTAGTGTTACACAATTTGACCTTATCTTCTTCAATGGCGCAGAGTTCAAGCTTTCAGGCCATGGTGAAGGCCTCATCGAAAGTGTGGAATGTTTGAACCCGCAAGGTAGACGAGATGTGACTGGCACATGCTCAGGAAAAGAGCTTAATGAGCTCAGGTTGAGGCAAGGAGAAGGAGAGCTGGTTAATCAAGTCTCTCTAATGGGCGATAAAATTGACTATTGATTCATCATCAAATTGCCTAATAGAGTAAAGGCCTATAATCGAGATTTGTTTAGTGATATTGATTGAGAAATGGTCAATGAATAATTGGGTGAGTTGAATGAATGAAAAGATAGAATGTCTGGCAAGAGAGCTATACCAGTCAAGGGCAGGGCCAGAAAGAGACATAGGAAACGTGCGTAGGAGTAATGCATCATCGTGGGCGATAAGGTAATAGGCATGTCTAAATGCCCATAGATGTTGTTGCGGGTCCTCCTTACTCTGGAAGCGAGTGAATTTAGGAATCTCCCAATGGTTGGGGTATGGTCGGATAGGGACAGAAGGATGAATGGGCTCGTTGCAAATCTGGTCATATGAAGAGACATTACTTGAATCAGAGATAGAAGCTTCAAGACTGGACATTTTATCCATCAGCATCTTGATGATGTCTACTGATGGATTGGAGGATGGAGCACCCCCTAGGTTGTAAGGTGCTTGAAAGAGGCTAGAAGAGGCGTACGACGTAGTTGGTTGTACCAGTAAGGGTGCAACGTACGGATGACTAGTCACAGGGACAGAAGTGGAGGCCAAAGGTTGTTGGGTTATGAAGGTAGAAGGCATAGGCTGACTAGATACTGCCAAAGGAGGTTGTGTGGCGGCATGGGCAAAAGAGGAGGTAGGCACTCCTGCATATATGGGTGAAAGAGTGTGTGGGGTCGAGACAATCAAGTTCTGGTATGATGTAGAACTTGGTTGAATTATAGGTGGTTGAGGAGGTAATGAAACCCCGATGGAGGTCGGTCTAAAAATAGACGAGGAGGCCAAACTTTGCATATTGGCCATGGTCGGGTTAACGATTGAGGTGAAAGGCTGAGTCGTAAAAGGTTGGGTGGCGAATGGTGTGGATGTCATCGCCACTTCACCCGAGAGGTCTCGCGTTGGGTTTCTCGCGAGATAGTTTTGGAGGGCTGCAGCATTGAGGTCTAAGAATTTTGCAAAATCTTGGTCCCCTTCAAGGAAGATGGGAGTTTGAGTCAAGGCCAGTCTTGTAGGAGTTCTTTCAGTCTCCGAGTGGAACTCCATTATAGGACTGGTTATGGATGGAGTAAATGGAAGTGATTGACGGCTAGCGTGGTCAAGAAGAGCCTTGGTTTGACTACGTGTCAAAACCATTCAAGGCAAGGAAGAACGTCCTCACAAGCTCAAACAAGTAGATAAGAACTAAAAAGATGAAGAACACAAGCAGATCCTAAAACTCTAGGAGTAAATTATTAGGATTATAGTGGCTTATGCCTTAGAATGTGTGTAGAGGAAGATTGGCTTTCGAGTCGGGTCCTAGAAGAAGCAGTCTATGGATGGTTTTAGGTTTTGTTATGGTGCTCAAGAAGTCTGTGTTAGGTTTTTTACAAGGCCTGGTGCTAAGGAGCAAGCTCCCCTCACTTCATGATTCCAGTGGTTAGCTGGTCTCGCTTAGCCAAAATATACTTCCCCTAGAGATTAGGCTCCGCCAGAGAACGGAGTGGGCTTTCTCCTTGGTGATGAAATCCAAGTAAGATCACTGGGATGGGTAAGGTATCCACTGGGGGATGAAATCCCAGTCAGGCCTTGTCTCAGGTAAGTTAAAATGTTTGTTTTGTGTAAGTGGTTTGGTCGTGTAACATCAAGTGGACTAGATTAATTCAATATGCGTTTGTTAATTACTAAGTGTGGTCTAAGAGATGCAAGCAAACATAAATGAATGCAAAGTGTTTTAATGAGCAAGTCGAAATGTTTGTTCGTATGAAAATGAATGGAGAAAGAGTCAAAGAATATGAGTTTTGACTAGTCTAGAAGTGCAAAAAAGAAAAGAAAAGTTTTTTTTATTCCTGCTTATGATGTCATTTAAGAAGAGACAAAAGGAGGTGAAAAGGAAGGAACCTAATGCACCTATATGAATGAAAGAAAGAAAGAACCCAAGGAAGGCCCTAGGGTCCCACCAGGTGTGCCAGAATGTTTCTATGCTAAATCGCTTTCTACATTCAAAGAAGAAATGAGAAACTAAAAGAAATGGTCAAGGCTAGAAGATACCTAATTGTAGTCGTGCGCACTGAAATCAGACGTTGGAAGGTACTCCTCTTTGGCTGTGGAGGGATGACACCTGCGAAGAAAAAGAGACTAAACACGAAAAATGTTAGTCAAGGATATGGTGGGCTGTCAGGCAAATGCCTAATCCTGGAAATACGAAGACTTCCTAGAAGGATATCAACCCACTAGTATAAAATATAAATATTTGACAGAAATGGAAATAATGAAAAGATAGAATGAAAGTAAATATAAAGACAAAAACACAAAGTGTGTACCTGATATTCAGTGAATTGTTCTGCACAGTCGCCGATGTCAGTCTCTGTGCCGGCGTCGGTCAGGGGAAGGTGCCGACATCGGTTAAGGTGCCAGCGTCGATCGGGGTAATGACCGGCGTCGGTCGGGGCAACAGTTATGGACAGAGTTTGGGCAAGTCTGGTTGGGTCTGGTCGAGTCAGGACATGGTCTGGTCTAGTCTGGACAGGGTCTGGGGGTTTGCAGAAGGTCTGTTGTTTTGTTTGGGGTTTGAGAGTGAAGTTTAAGTAGAGCTATAGACTATGTATTCAGGGATGGTGGACAGAAGTGTAAAGGGAAGGAGTAAGGTCTTAGGTCTGTAGTCCGAATAGAGTGATAGTAGTAATAAACAAATGATAACCAGAGAGAAACAAACACACAAAGCAAGATACTTACCTGTCATACGCTCGAAGATGAAGTGGGAGACGTGATTGTCATTGTCGCTGTGCTGCCAAAAGTTGATCAAAGCGAATTCAGATTGGTTGAATGCCGGATTTGATTGATCACAAGAGTTCTGTTGAATGAATGAAAAAACTAGTTGATCGAATGAAGAGGTTACGGATGAAGGCCAGGGACGGTTCGATAACCGATCGGGAAACTGATTGGGAACTGAATGGGTAACGGGTAACGGAATAATGATTCCTGTGTTCAGATCGAGAATGTAGTGCTAAGGAGAACTGACGTTGGCAGGACCGCCGACATCGGCCGATAAGTGACTGACGTCGGCGATGTCGGTCGGGTGGCGACCGTGGTCGGCAGATGCAGAATGGGGGTAGAGACCAACTTTAGTCTTTTGCTCATTTTGACAAGCTGCCAGGGTTAAGGCTAGTGGGAAAAGTGGTTGACAGGGGTTAAATAGGCGAAGGAGAATAACACAGGGGATGATCAGGGGAGTCGACACGATTTTGGTGTCTACAATATGCTTAGAGCATCCACTATTTATTAGCCACAAATTTTGCTCTTTGGTATGGAGTGCTATTTGAGAAATCAAAGATTTATTTTTCACTATGCATATTTCCTTAGGTCTCTCATATGTTTTTTTATTTTCTTTCTTAATGACTTGTGGACCTCTATTCTCATTAGGAGACTTGAATTTCTTTACATTATTTATTTTTGACATTGCCAAGTTAGTCTTACAATGCCTAGCTATGTGACCAAAATTATTACAATTGTAGCATATTGTAATTGAATCTAACAGAGGAGTAAATGAGTTTCTAATTACAAAATTAGTTCCCCTAGTAGGTACAACTCTAAATTCAATAGCTCTATGACCAAACTCATTATAGTTGTAATAGTAACCATAAAAGGATGAACAATACCTGGTCATAACATTTCTTGGTGTAGTATATCAAACTTCCATACACTTTTGTTTCTTCAAGTCTAACACTTTAGTATATCCTTCTGCATCTTTGATTTCAAATTTTTTTTAGAGTTTATTTTCCTCACCTTAACTTTGTTTAGATAATTCTTAGTGTCCTTGTTGACCTTCTCTTTCTTTTCTTTTTCTTCTCCTATCTTGAAATTATCATATAGGTTAGTCAATGTACTAGTTGATGAACCTTTTCATTTCTCATATCCAAGACCAAATTTTTCATTTGAGGGCTTTTGACCACTAATTAGTTCATTAATAATGTTTTATCCTTTTTTCAACTTTAGAATTTTTTCTAGTTGACCTTTGCCTTCTCAAGTTATTTCCTCAAAGCTACTATTTTTTCCTCAAGCTTCATGCATTCTTTATATTTTTTTTATATTTCCATCTTAACTACTTCTTCTATTCTTTTAGCTTCGTCAAGTTGAGTTTTTAGAGTCACTATCATTTGATCAGATTTTTCAAGTCTCTTTGCCCAAGTTTCTTCTATTTTGAGTTCTCTTTTCTTAGTTTCTCAATCTCTTCTAGAGAGCAAACTAGTTCACATTCTAGATCAATTTCACCTTCCTCTTCTTCATCCCAATATTCATCTTCATCCTATTCTTGATTTATGGGAGTGGATTCTTTTGCTATGAATAGGAATTCTTTTCCCTTTGCTACGAAAGCACAATCTTGATCATCATCTGAACTATCACTATCACTATCATTACCTTTCACCGAGTCACTATCTTCTTTTGTATATAAACCTTTATTACTCTTGAAGAAGTTCCTCCTTTTTATATTATGGGATTTCACCTTTTTGTTGTTCTCCACTTGCTCAGAACTATCCTTTTTATTAAGAGGACATCTGGCAACAAAGTGTCCTACCATACCATAGTTAAAACACTTGAATGGTAATTTGCCTTTATATTTTCTTGATCCTCTCTGTAGTTTTTTGACATAGTTAGCTTCTTGTCCATTAGTATCCTTAGATTTAGACATAGATGTTTCTTATTTTACGTACTTTGTTACATTGAATGCAGCTTCTATTTTGAAGGTGTTAGCCTCTCCCATTTTCATCCCATAGGCTATGAATGTTCCATGAAACTCATCAATAGTGAGTTTATCCAAGTCTCTTTCTTCTTATATTTCAAATATTTTCAAATCATATCTTGATGATAAATATATTAAGACCTTCTTGACTATGGTTGACTCTTCCATTTATTCTCTAAGACCTCTAATTGCATTCACTATTTCATCTACCTTGAGGAAGTAGTTGAAAATAATTTCCTTTTCATTCATCTTAAGACTCTCAAATTTCCCTTTGTATGTTTGTATCTTGGCTTGCTTCACCTTGTCATATCCTTCATAGATGTTCTTTAACTTGTTCTAGATGTCTTTTGCACTTTGAAAATTCATAACTTTGATAAAATCTGAATTTAATAGTCTACAAAGAATAAGATTATTTTCCTTGGTATTGTTTTCATATGCCTTCTTAGCAGCCCAATTAGTAGGAGCTATAATAGGAGATGTATATCCATTTACTATAGATGTCTATACATCAAACCCTAATGAGGATAGATATGTTTCCATTAATATGCTCGAAAAAGTGTAGTTGGATCCATCAAATAGAGGTGATTTATTTGAGGAGGATCTTTATTGAGTAGTCATTATGTTCACTAACCAAGATCTACCTAGGTCAATTAATCTTCTTTTAAGGAAACCTAGGCTCTGATACCAATTATTGAACACAACTATCTACTGAGGGGAGGGGGGTAAATTAGTAGATAATCTAAAACTAGTTAATTTAAGATTTTCAAAGGAGATGCAAATTCATATGCAAATAAAGAACAAATACAAAGATCACACACACACATAGAAACACATTACACTAGATTTATACATGGAAAACCCAAAGGGAAAAACCATGGTGAGAATAGCTACTAAAATCTACTATTCTAATCCAACCTCATATGTTACATTTAAAGACATCCATCTTAAGGAGACACCAATCCCCTAATTGAGAACCAACTCAATTTTTTTGATGGCACCAACCAATTAGAACTATGAAGCTACAACTCCAATATACAAGATAGATTCACAAATGAGTCTAGTTCAATTTCTTTATTACAAGTCTAGTCTATAATTGCTCACTCTCTATGTACCCTTTCTTCCTCTCTTATCAATCTCTACAAATTTTCTATGTGCCCTTTCTTCCTCTCTACCTCATTTTATATCCCTTTGAATTTCACTCTATGTCTACATACATCTCAAATTGACACACTTTGAGTCACTCTAACTGCACCTTTTTTCAATTGCAACTATAGTAGTAACCCCACAATATTTTAAATGTCATGTTTATACAATGAATATTTTTTTTCATGTCTCCAATTGCATTCACACTTTAATTGCACTCATTTTGGACTCTTCTCAATAATGACTTCACCTGTCAATTTATTGCATCTCAATTCATACTTTATGCTGTAATGTTTAGGTCTCTTTACTTTCTATGGAAAAAACTAGATTCAACTCATAAATACATATCCTCCTTAATCATTTACTAATTATATCGATCAATCTTGATCTATATGTAGCCATATCAAATTCATCACCAGTTCTTGTCTATTTCTCCACTTAACTGTTAGAATAAATTAAATGCAATCTTTGATTTATTTCTTCATGCCATCTCTAACCATTGATCTCCTTTTTGCATTTCACTATTTATTATATAATCATATCACTTTCCTCCTTTTGATTTATTCAAACATAATTGATCTGTAATCTCCTGCTGAATTGGTAACCATCGATTACCTTGTCCCACTGTGTCCTTTCACCCTATTGGATTTTTATCATCTAGATTTTTGCATACCGTTCAATCTATGAAGATGCATTATCTTTATATTAGCTTGGTCATTAAAATTTGGCATGTTGAATTTATCTTATTTTCTTTAGAATTCATGTATTGCCTTTGCTCCTTTGATCTCTTCAAACTTGCTCAATCTTTAACATGCCTTGACCCTTCAACAATTTGAAAATGCCCTACAAGACTCCACACTTATCATTTAATAATGTTGCAAGTGACCTATTATTCTTTCAAAATATCCTTTAAAAACTTTGTAAGAGACCATTCCATCTGAAATTATCCTTTAGGAACTTTGTAAGAATTCTCTTCATTTGAAAGTATCCTTCAAGAATTTTTTAATTATCCACTTACCCTAGACAAATTCTTTGAAAGAATTCATCTATGCCCTTCTTCCAAAAGTGTCCTTCAGATCTTCTATAAGTGACCTATTCAGAATGTTTGGTTGGATCACATGCCCTTTAGAGATTTGATAAAGTACCATTTAAGAAATTTGTAAGCATCCACTTGCTCTAGACAAACTCTCCAAAATAATTCATCAATTTCCTTCTCCTAAAAGTGTACTTCTGAACTTTTGCAACATATCCTTTAGGATTTTGTAAATGTCCACTTACCTTAGACAAATTATCTAAAAGAATTCATCAATGCCCTTCTTCCAAAAGTGTCCTTCAGATCTTCTCCTAGTGACCTATTCTAAACTTTTGTTTGGGTCATATGACCTTCAAAATTTTTGTAAAGTACCCTTCATCTTTTTGAAAATATCCCTTTGAAAGATTTGAAGGATCCACTTATCCTTCAACATTTTTCAATGATCCCTTCAGAACTTTTGAATGGTCCACTTTCCCTTTGGCATTTTTAAAAGTATCCCTTTGAAACTTTTGAACAATCCACTTTCCTTTCAAATTTTTTGAAAATATCCCTTCAAAACTTTTGAACGGTCCACTTACCCTTCAAAATTTTTGCAAAGTACCCTTCAAGATTTTTGCAAGGATCCCTTCAAAACTTTTGAATGGTCTACTTACCCTTCAAATTTTTTCAAACAAAGACTTAGACAATTTTAACAAAAGAAATTGTTGAACCATTTAATCTAAAAGAATTCCAAATGGCACTCATTTCCTTAAGAAACTTTGTTGCAGACAATTTGTCTCACAATCTCTAAACCATTTTCTTGAAGGAATTGCCCGAGTCACTTTCTCTAAAAGAATTCCCTAGACAAATGCAAAGGTACAAAATCGACTAAGTATGGAAACATTTTCACATATAACCTTATGCATTTTTAACATTTACTCTACATATCATTATGACTTAGAACTTAGACCACAAAGAGATACTTGTAAATTATAGTCATTCAAAGTACACACACAACTCCATGGAGATATACAACAAGTTTTTTCAACTTAACACCTTTGTCATTAATACATAATATCATTTGACATCAATGAGAATCATTCATACATCAATGACTATGTCTAACAAGGTTACCATACATATCACCCAACACCCTTCACACCACCTATCACCCAACATCCTTCACACCACCTATCACCCATCTTCCTTGTATACTATTTGTAAATCAAGGTATTTTGATTTTACTTGGCACACTATGATTGTGAAACTTTTTTTACCAAGCAACACATGCTAATGTGAATAATTCTAAAGGCTTATGTTCCTTAAGTCAATCCAAATTTGGATTTTATTTTACTTTATCCTTGTCAACAAATAGGCATTACACCTCATTTCCTATTCTCTCCTTGTTGATTCATGTATTCTATTAGACCTATGTCTCATGATTTTTCATGTCTTGTTCCACATCTATTATGGTCATCTAACCTACTTATGTGCTACCACTATCATCCATCGAAACCATAAAAAAATCAAAATAGCATTAGCATCAATCAACCCACCTTCTAGGGATACCTTTCTCCACTACCCCAACTTGCCTTCGCCACACACACTTTCTTTGCAAACTTCAACAAAACTAGAACATGTGGTCCATCAAATTAAGGAAACCCATTTTAAAACCATTATCCAACCTTAGTTGAACTACATTGGCCTAATATCCATGGAATATGTAGGTACTACTTCACTTATAAGGTTAGGTCAACCACTAACAACCCATTTCCATCCCCTTTTTTGTCTCACCCTTTCCATCGCTAGCAATGCTCTTTTTCTTAGGGCATCCTACATCAAGGAAGCTTTGAATTTTTTTTAAACATCCTTATATTTTAACACCATTTAATACTTCCTCTTAGTTTTCCCCTAGTGCTTGGAGAACTACATTGGCTTGAGGTCTTTTTGGACTATGTAGGTAATTCTTATTTACTGAGGTCAGCTCAGTTGTATCCCTTTATGTTTCCCTACTCACCTAATATCTCTTCTTTTGCTTCTTTACCCATCTCTTTATCATCTCCCTCCCTCCATCTTGTTAATCTCTTTTAACCACTTTTTTAGCTTGTCAATCTCTTTTAACAACTTTTACAACTTCTCAATCTATTTTAATACAAGGATTAACAACCTTCCTCATCTACCTCTCTTATCTCCCCTCAAGACACCATATACTCTACTTCATTGGCCTCCCAGTCCCCTTTCCTTATGCATGCCTTATTGCTTGCTTCCCCACCCACTTTTAATGTTATTGGTCACTCTCTCTACTTCTTACCACCTTTGACATATATCTCCTTTGTCTTCTTTCTCCATCCTTAGAATTTCCCCTCACCCTTGACTATTTGTTGTACCCTCTTTATCACTCTCTTTTCCCCACCAATTCCACATCATAATATGCATCTTGCAAGCTTTTTATTTATTTTGTTTCTACACTTTTTCTTTACATGTACCACATTATCTATCATTTTTCCACTCTTCCCACCTTTCCCATTCTCCATTCTTCTTATTTTCTTTATTTTCATATTTTCATCCTTTTTTTTCATCTTTTTTTCCTCCACAACTGGTTTCTACCTAGGTATTTAACCTTTGAAAATCCTTCCATAATTTCCCTTTTCTTATTATCAGTTCTTGCCTTTTGCATTTTGTATCCACCTTTTCCTCTTTCCATCTTGGTACTCAATTATCTTTTGCATCTATGTGAGTATCCATGCTTTATATCCATACTTCCATTCTTCCATTTTCTTCTTATCATCCCTAATATTTGTCCTATATTTTCATCTCATTCCCTTTGATTGTGCTCCCCTATTTCTTCACCACCTCATCACCTCTTCAACTTGTTAATCTCTTCTAATCACCCATTCAACTTGTTAATCTGTTCTAATAAGCTAATTTCAACATGCCTTTTCTCTTCAACTTCTTATCCACCCATCCTTTTCTTCCCATCATTTTTTAACCCCTTTCCCATTTTCCATCCCATTATCATCTCCAATATTGCCATCTAGTTTTTTTAGTTGTTCCTCTCATTACCTATCATAATCTATGCTTACTTGGTCACATCATCACCTGCTTCTTCACTCTCCTATCATCCTTTTTGTGTCCTCATTTCACTCCTTTTTCCTTCTATTTTAATTTTGTGTTTCCTTGTTTTTCATTCCCATCACTAAAATATTTTCTACTTGGTCTTTTTTTAAGACTTATTTTTAGAACTTTCATGACCTCCCATATTTATCATCCCTTTACTCTTCACGATTGTTACACTTCTTTCCACATCCTTTTCAATTCTCCAATATGTCATTCTTTAATTCATCCCTCAACCCCCCATCTTCTACCTTTTATTTTTCTTCTCTTTTCTCCATTTCATTTCATTTTTTTCATCTCCCTTGATGACATTCCTTGTTCTTCTCGGCCTTTTTTTATTTTCTCCTATATGTCCATGCTTGGCTCCTTTCATCCTTCTCCACCTTCATCTTTATTTATGACCTCATTGTTTTCTCCACCTATCTCTTCATCCATCTCCTGGTCTTCCTTTACCTCATCCCTTATTGGATCTCCCTTATTTTCTCTCATTCAACCTCTAGCTCCTTAAAGTGTGGTCACTAGTTATACCACTTTTATATAAATCTCCTTATCTACTTCCTTGTGTACTCCACACCCTTGATTTGATGCATGAAATTTGGTTAGGTTCATTACTTCAAGTGCATCCCTTTATTCCTTTAATACCTTTGTATGTTGAGCCTAGATCCTCTTTTTTTTGTCCCTCTCTAGCTACTCCCTTCACCCTACCTATCATCTTTTTCCATTTTAAACCCTCTACCCATTTTGAGCTTATATGATCACAACATATAACATGTTATCACCATAAATGTCTTCCATTCAATTCTGGTTTACGGTGAGATATATACCAATCCTATGACTCTATAGCATAATCAACCATGGCCATGACCTCATAAAAACCACAAGTAAGCATGATCACCACCAGCTATTAGGATTCAAATTCCTTCCCCATCTCCTTTGGTCTTATCTATTTTGAAGCCCTTTTACTCTAACCTTTAGAGATATTATAATTAAAACTAAAACCACCTTCAAATGGAAGATTTGGGGTACTCACATGTGGATGCTAGCTATACCTTCTCACATGGCCTACATCCTAGTCAATAATTTCCCTTGATTCTCCCTACTTGGCTTACATCTTCCCATGTACTATAATATCCCTATCATTTAATCACATTATACCTAGTAACCTTTTATAGGAGTCACCTCTCTTTCCAAACTATTTTCTCCTTGGTCTTTTTTAGACCTATTTCTCCCACCTTCCCTTTATACTCCCCAATATATCTATCTTCATACATTCTTCTTCTATTTTTCCTCTTGGTTTTCCATTTATACCATTTATTTTCCTTCCTATTTCAACTTGATCCCTCATTTAATGAATATTATTATTATTTTCCTTATTCCATATTCCAAAACCCCTTAGAATCTTTCTCTGAATTTCCTCAAAACTCAACACTTATTTATTTTGAGGTCCCACTAGCTCAAGGGTCAAGGGTTTGAATCTTTTCCACTTCTTATTTACCCACTCTACTACTTTGATTCCCTAGATTGTTGAATAATCCCCCTTCATATCCTATTAATGACATTATTGTGGGGTTTTCATAATGTCAGCTTATTTGGATGGTGATGAAAGAACCCATCGGATCACTACGGTAATTTGAGTAATGCCAGATTTTCCAAAGTCTGGTAAAGCATATTTTTCCCATTTTTATGGTGGTAGAAATTTTGAATTTATTTTATTTGTCTTTGTCTTATTCTTTTTTTCCATATCCATGTTTGGATTCTTCCATGCTTTTCCACCATTTTTATCTGTGAAGTCATTATCTTTTCACTCTTACTTCATCCATCTCCTATCTAGCCTACATATCATGCCCTTATTGGCTTTCCCTTATTTTCTCCCATTCCACCTCTAGCTCTTCACTCATTAGAGTACAGTTACTAGTTTGTATTGATTAAACCTAATTATTCATGTTTATGGATTCCTTTTGTATAGTTGAAGCAATCACCTAATTTCATCCTAGGCAATCTCATCCATTATTTCTACCAAACTAATCAGAAAACCATTTGGTAGTTTCCTTTTGAACATACTATAACCCCTAGGTTTTTCATCCTAATTTTGTAGGGTAGAGGATGCAGACATGGTAAAATTTTTCCATACCTTGATTATGCCACTCCTGAATAAGGGATAGTTTGCTAATTCTTTATCCAATAGAATTTGAAAAGCCTTCAAATAAAATATTTAAAACCCCTTTTTCCCCTATAGATAATAAAACTTGGCCCATAGTGATGACATCCTTTTTTTTATCATGACTATGTAGATCCTGATAGACACCTAGCTCCTAAAACTTGCCTTGTAGTGATAAATGCCATCACTCTGCTTATACCCTCACATAATTTTAGGTGTAACCTCTTCATAAAAGCACCTCTTCTTTGCCTTAGATCCATCACTAGACATTTATGATGCTTAGCCTTTTGTTACCCACCTATTTATCATACCTTACCCATCTGTGTCTTCTCCTCCTAATACATGTAGGATTTTTATGGTGAATATTAACCAATATACATGATGACACCTCACCATCACTAAATTATCACCCCAAACCTAACCATGTGGTATATCACATTGGGGTAGCCCATCTGAACTCCACATAGAACTACATTTAGCTTGATGTTTTGTTGGATATCACATCCAAAAAACTATGTAGGTAGTGTCCACTTTCTTAGTGCATATGTAGTAAGCTGAGCTACCCCATACAAAAAATCCTTTCCCACCAAATTCAACCAATCATCCAAAATTAGACCATGTCCACTTAGACATTGGCCATTTTTTGACCCAATCTATTCACATATTTTGTGACATATTTGATTTGGTATTTGTGATCACACTAACCATTTTTATCATGTTGAACATTTTAATTTGAACCAACCCTTTTTACAACCAGACCACTTGTGTTTTCAAGGGAGCACTTTTGAATTTAGATACTCATCAAAATACTACACTTGTATAAGAGGCTAATAAGTGTACCCAACTATAGTTGCAATCACATGGTAAATTGGTCACTTGTATCTTATAATTTGACCCTTATTTTACCAACACTAGAAAATTTTATTTGTGTGATATTGGCTATCACACTTAATCATATTTTATGCACACGTTTGCATTTTAAATGCCTAACCCTTTTCACACTACCCTAGTACCTTACCACTCATTACTTATCAAACCCTCATCAACTCCCAGTTTGAGTGGGAATAACTCCTCCCATACTCAAGGCATCTTGACCTTTAAATAAGTGATCCATTTATGTTTTGTAGCATATTAATTCAAAGCTACATAATAAAAAGGGGTAAAATATAGAAAACCTAAAAACTACATAGATGCAGTTCTAGATGAATGAATGCCTTGAGACACCCTAAAGACACCATAAAACCTTATTAAGCCTTAACCAACCCATCTAAACCTAACCAAATCATTAATATCCTATTTATATAGTACTAATCACTATCACTATTGACTATTGGACCCACTATCACTATTCATGATGACATGGCAAGTGACATGGAAAGTGACATGGAAGGTGATTTAGTAAGTGACATAGCTTAAAAATGACGTGGCTTGAAGTGAAACATCATACCCCACTTAGGAACCTCATCCAAGGTACCTAATGACATCATTAAGCACCACAAGGGTCCCCCTTGGAAGTATTTCAAATTTTTCCTCATCCCACTTGGAAAATGGTTCCAAAATTCATGGGGCATATTTTTAAGTACTTAATAAAATATAAGATATGGTGGTGAAAAGTCCTTTGGCCTCATATGACCCATGTGCATGATTCCCTCTCCATTTTTGACTCTTTAGCAAGTTGGGAGATAAACCAACCAAGTGGGAAACCTATGATCTAAGTGGGAATCTCACCTCTTTATCTTTCATGACCACTCATGAAACCACATATATAATGGTTCCAAAATTCATGGGGAATTTATCCAAAAGACAAATTATCTTGGTGAAAAGTCATTTGGCCTTATTTGAGCCCATGTGCATGATTTCCTCTCCAACTTGGACTCATGTCCAAGGTGGGAGATAAACCAACAAGGTGGGAATCCTACCACCCTTACCCCCTTTGTCATTTGTGATCCCACTTGAAAAATGGTTCCATACTTCTACTATTCCCTCTTTTGACATGGTTCTTGATAAAAAAAATTCTATAAAAACCCCCTCCTTCACCTAAGGGGGGTGGTAAGTGTGTCTTTGGTTGTAGAATTTTATCTTGTAAGTTTGGAGGAATTATCAAGGAGGTCATCATCTCGAAGAGAAGGAGCTTAAGTAATATAACTCTAATAAAATTTATTCAAGTCTTCATCCACTATTAACAACCATTCTTCTTCAAGCTTGGAATGTAACCTTATTATTTTATAATTTCAATTTATCTCCTCCCTTCCCTTTGACCTCTTCTCTCTTGAATTCTAAAACCCATCCTTTAGCCCCTTATTTATTGACCTCTAACCCATAACCCTTTTATCTCTTCTTTTCCATTTACACTCTTGCCCATTTGTGATCCTTATCCATTTATCCATTCACCCTTTGCTCATTTGGCATTTTTAGCACTTTTCCCATTTACCCCTTTTACCATCTTGACTACTTATATTTTCAACCATTTAACCTTTACATTTACTATCTTAATCATTTACCAACCCAAACCCAACTATATTTTTGACCCTTGTCAAATTCCCAACCCAAACCATAACTTTGCTTTAGCTAATTTTTAGAACTAGTATTAATCAAACTATTACTTTATTTTAGTTATTTTTAGCAAAGCATTTAATTCTCTTGTATTAAATTTAGTTGTTTACTGGTTTTAATTTCAGTTTTATATAATTTAATACAAGAATAATTATTTTATCATTCTAACTTAAGTGTTTTAAAGAAGGTGGATTGACAACCTCCTAAAAAGCTTTCACTTCTAGGATCTAACTCACGTTCGATAATCCACCCAACTACTTATATTACAAACAAGTTTTGTGTTAGTGTTTTCCTATTTGCAGGTCATCCTCCAAAGCCAAAGAGGAGCTCTCCACAATCACTTGGATTCAATGCATGAACATTCAACATGTGTTCTTCCACACCCTTCTTAACTAGTTTCTTCTTTTCACACTTAAGAAAAAGTAAAAATTAGATAGAAACACTACCTTTATCTTATTCTTTTCTCATTTAGCTTTCTTCTCATCAATAGTGCTACTATTTGTCTTTATATTCTCAAAATATTTCTCTTTCTTTGTTCTTGATTATTCTTCTCCTTTGAAGTTGTCATATAAGTTTACAAATGTACTATTTATGAAAACTTTTTATTTTTCATAACCAAGACCAAATCTCTCTTTTGAAGGCTTTTGAGAGTTGATCAATTCATAAAGAATGTCTGATCCTCTTTTTAGCTTCAGACATTTATCTATTTGTTCTTTAGCTTTATCAAGTTCTTTTTTCAAATCCACGATTTTTGCTTCTAATTTCATGGACCCATTAGATTTATATTGTAGTTCAAGTTTGACTACATCTATTCTTTTGGCCTCTTCAACTTGTGTCTTTAGGTTAACCACCATATGATCAAAATTTTCAAGACTTTTGGACATTTTTTCAATCTCCTTTTATCCAAACTTATTCTATTTTGAGTTTTCTTTTCTTAGCTTATCAATTTCATCTAGAGCACATATGATTTCATACTCTAGATCCACTTCTCCTTCCTTTTCTTCATTTGAGTCTTCAACTTCTTCTTGATCCATAGAAGCTGATCCTAATTTCATGAATAGGATTTACTTTTTCTTAACCACAAAAACATAGTCATGGTCATCATCATAACTATCACTGTCATCTAATGAATCACTATCTTCTTTTATGTCATGACTTTCATGTTTTTGAAGAAATTCTTATTATTGGAATAGTGGTGTTTCAAAATTTTACTAGCCTCTTCTTACTCAGAGTTATAATTTTTTTTATATGGGCATTTAGCAACAAAATGTCTTACTTTACCAAAATTAAATCATTTAAAGGGTAACTTACCTTTGTACTTTCCATACCCTCTTCTTAATCTTTTAACAAAGTTGGCTTCTTATTCATTAGTCTCCTTAGATCTAGATGTAGGTGAGTTTGCCTTTACTATTTTATATGTTTTGAATGTAGTTTCTCTCTTGAAGGTATCTATTTCTTCCATACTCATCTCATAGGGTATGAATGTCCCATGAAACTCATAAACAATGAGTTTATCCAGATCTCTTGCTTCCTCTATTGTAGAGATTTTTGAGTCATACCTTGATGGTATAGATCTTAAGACCTTTTTGATAATGATCAAATCTTTAATCTCTTCTCCAAGGCCTTTGATTGCATTGACTATTTCATATAATCTAAGGAGGTATTCTAAAATTTTCTCTTCTTTATTCATTTTAAGGCTTTCAAACTTGCCTTTGAATGTTTGTAGCTTGGCCTGCTTTATCTTATCATCACCTTCATAGATGCTCTTTAATTTATTCCAAATATCTTATGTATTTTGACAATGCATCACTTTAACAAACTCTAAACTATACAATCCACATATAATAATATTCTTATCCTTGGAATTTCTCTCATATGCTTTATTAGTGGCCTGATTAGTAGGAGTTGCATATCCATTTATAACAAACATCCATACATCAAATCTTAATGAAGATAGATATACTTCCATTATAATGATCCAAAATGCATAGTTTGATCCATCAAAGAGAGGTGATTTGTTTGGGGAAAATCTTTTTTGACTAGCTATTTGTATTCACCATCCAATATGTACTTGAGATAATTAAGATTATTGTAAGGAACTAGGGATATGATACCAATTTTTTAGAACACAACTATCTACTAAGAGGGGGTAAATTAGTAGATTGACTAACTCAGTCATTTTTGAAACTTTTAACATAGATTAAAAATATATGCAGAGATCACATACACACAAATAGACACAAAACCATACGTATATGTGGAAACCTAATATGAGAAAAGCCATGGTGAGAATTGCTGCTAGAATTTATTTTTCTAATCTACCCTCATAATCAAAACCTCACTAGTTACAATGTTTAAGGGAACTAACCCTAATGATATATAGACTTAATAAATATTACACTTACATAATATAATTTTTATTTTAAGATAAATTTATGGAATAAAAAGCTATTTGACTTACTAATTAAATTGTAACAACAAATTACCAAAAGAAATCAAGAAATTCAACACCTAATTGATAATAGAGTTCAACACTATGGCCTACATCTCTAGGTTTTGTATTGAATTATATATATATATATATATATATATATAAGGAAAAACATTCAAAAAGTACTTATAAATGTTATATAAATTATAAGTGAAACACTACAAAGTTGTTCTTTAGGAAAAAATATTGCTAGTCTCCTTTTGAACTTTTTCATGATCTTGCCTCTGACTCGCTCTACAACTCATCCGAGTTTTTAGCTCTTAGATTTTGCAATATATGCTTAGATTATTCATTGTATTTAAAATACAACATCACTCATTTCATATTACTTATATCCCACATAGTATAATGGTTGGGCACTTAAACTTTTACTCGAATGTTAAAGGTTTGAATCCCTTAACTCCACGCTTCAAAATACTTCAAAATTATGTCTTCAAATACCATATCAAGCACTTTATAAAGTGGTGGGGTGCATAGGTTTATTGGTGGGTTCATTTATCTTTTATTGTATTAATCACAATTTGACTCCCACATATGCTTATGCAAATCCTTTTATCCCATATTCATGGGTTCTCAAAATTACAAAGGATTTATTTAGCCTTATCTTTCATGATATGCTTATGGCTTTGGCCATGCTTTTCACTACTTGTATTTGGAAACTTAAACTTGGGTGATAGCTTATCCATGTGGCAATTTGGTTATGTCTTCACATCCAAACTTGGCATTAATGTGAAAATTTGTGGAGGCATATGGAATTTTTAGTAGAACCTATGGAAATCACGTGGTATTCATGCTTGGGTTCCATTCTTGGGTTCCATCAATATGGATCACCATCTATCTCAAGTTTATTTGGGGTAAATTTAAAACCCAATCCATGTGTTGATTTGGATCCCCATTTGGGTTGCCATCACAACTTAGCTTTATTGGGCTTTCCAACCTGATTCAAGTCTTCATCTTGACTCACCTCCAACTAGAAATAGAATCTCAACTCGATCATCATCCCAAATTGATCTTGATTGGAAGTTAGGCTTTCTATCTTGATTCAGGTCTGCATTGTAACTCAACTTGCTAACTAACTCAGGTTTGTATTCTAACTTAGACTTGGGTTGACAATTTTTTTTTAGATTATGGAGGAATAATGTGGTGTCAAGACACATTGTGTCTTGAGGACTCACCATGTGATCCACTCACCATTTTCCACTTATCATTGTCCTAAGGGAGGTTTTATCCAAATCATGTTTCTTCCCTATTTAATATTCAACATGTGATATTTAGCACATACAGACTCCATTTTGTAAACTAGGAAATGCATTGGTAAACTCTCAATGAGTTTATCATTATGATAATGATCATATTGTATATTAATGAATTCAAAATATAGATCATTCTAGATCAATCTTCCTCACTAAGAAATTTTTTTGTCTTCAAAAAGATAGTACTAGACTTGGTACTTCATATGAGGATCTTTTCATAGCTCTAGATTTTGGCTCCAACTCAAATGATCTCTCGAATGTCAGTCAGTTTTGGAGGTAATTTGATAGGTCTTTAGATCTAAAATTATGAAAATATTTTAGGACATCTGGTATTATAACAATCACCATTTACAATTATCCTTTGAGGGTTTTTACCAAACAACATAAATTACAAACATTACCCTTCTTGGGTCTTTACAAACACAATAATAATTATAAATCTTGCCCATATTAGGTCTTATGCATAATGACTATATTTAGGTTTTACATACATAAGACAAATTTATATGCATGTTTTCACACTCTAGAACATATAGATTAAAATATACAATCTATCTTTTGGGTTGTCCCTGATGCTTCTCATGATGACATCTTTATATTACCCTATAGTGTTCCTATCTATAATATAGATGAGTTAAACAAAATTCAAGGTACAATTTTACCTGTAATGGTTACTATCGATGTGCTCATATGAGATATTCTATCCAATCTTTTACAATGCTATACTAATTTTCCTTCTTGGAAAACATTGCCTTACTTAGAGATAAATGTGGTTTACCCAGGATAATGCCACTAAAATATAGTGGAAGCACATCTAATTTAACTTCATCTACAAAGTGGGAAGTAATCACAAACCCTAATTTAAATTTTTTACTTACATGTACATCATTACCCTCATTTATCTCATTTAATGAATATGGTTTGAAATGTGGCCTAGTTTTCAAACCTAGGGATTCTACAACATATTTAGATATCAAATTCTTTTGATAATTTACATAAAAAATAACATCTATTTTAGAATGTTTAGAAATTATTCTTTTAAAGAAGTTTTGCTTACCTTTCTAGGGTGACAAACTCTAAACTATCAGCTTCTCATTGACTACCATCTCCCTTGTTGATGTTTTCGCAGGTTTTGATTGATTGGATTCTATCTGAGGAGGATCTATATTTTTATTGACTAAAGATGTAGTTAAAACCTTTTCTTGAGGTTGTGGATGACTTTGCTTATCTTCTTTCAGTATTTTCCCCTTAGTATTGAAGGAACAACCTAACTTCATTTCTTCCTTAGGCAACCTTGTTTTGATAATTTTCTTAAATTTCCTTTTAGGACTCTC